>JAXDDW010000019.1:2117500-3317500 GCA_034670385.1 Hoplostethus mediterraneus | reverse complement strand
CTGGAGTGCAGAAGCGGGAACAAAGCTCTGCCATCAGATATAAGGAAGAGATCTAACACAAGATGCTTGTTGTTGAGCCTGTTTGACCATCGGCGGTCAGGTTTTTGTTGACACATTGAAACATTTGAATAACAAATTCAAACGAACAGAAAATACCCTGTCTGTCATGTCTGCAGACCTTACGAACAAGCAGAGTTTACCACATGGGGCAACAATAAAAACCAAGCAAGCCTCGCCCATGATATTTTGGGCTCAACAGGATGTAGATATTACAGAGGCTTGAGTCAACAAAACCAGGATGGTGCTGATTCACCAACGGCTGTACCAGGGATGGGTTATCCTGCCGGCAATGTCCCTCTAGTGATCGAGCCTCCCATAGGGTGACAGGAGGACTCGGTCGGTCTCCAGATATCTCCACATGGGTGTTTTATTGAGGAAGCCTGGGGCTGCTGCTCGCCCCTTATCTTCAGGCCACACTGAATGGGGGATTCATATTCTAGCCCCCTGCTTGTTTATTACTATTACTTTTCCTCTTGTACCTCAGTGCGTGTTCATGCTACTGATAAAGGGGCATAGAATAAGGGGCCTTGCTGTGCCCTGCAGATATGAGGGTCCCATCAGTGTCCATTATGGATTAGACCGTGTCCTTATGGCAGCCATTACTCAGTTGTCAGAGGACACTCGGGGTAACTCCGGGGTCATTGACTGATATAATGGGAATTGTGGTATTAAGACTCAGTTATTAGGACTTATTAGGACTTTGGGGATTAGGGGGTATGGATATCAGGTTTATGATTATTGTGGTTATATGTTTCAATAGTAGATACGAGTTTTGGAATAAAAGAAATTGCATTGCAAGTTACTGAAGCGTGTTTTCGGAAAAATGTGACTGCCTTTGTGTAGTTTACTGAGAAGCAACAATGATATCAGCCTATCTGTTACATCTCAGTGCTAATAAGTGACTCAAAGAATTTTCTCTTTGAGTGAATTGTTCATCTGTGCGGTACTCCCACACTGAGTTAACAAAGGGGGCTTTGGGTCCAAGTGGAGACATGTTTTAGATTTTCTCTCACGTTAGATGAAACGTGACTCGCTGCAGTGACACACTGCGAAATGAAGTGCACCGCTTCTCATACGTCTCATCTCATCACACCTTGACACCTTGACAGTTTGCAAGATGAAATCTCGTTGCTGTGCTTCCGTTTGATAGATGCAGGCGCCAAGTAAGTGTGTGGTGCATTAAGATGAAGTGCGGGAACTCCGTCAAACATGTTGATGTACAAAGCTGCCGTCTCTGTTCATATACTGCACCTTACCTATAACTAATTATGTAACACGGTACATACTGCGCTCGAGTGCACAGCACTCAGTCGAGTGCTGAGTCATAGTGCGGTTTCATTTCTTCATTTCTTTCTATCTGAATTTAGTTACTTCATTCTTCTGATGTGCTGGTGTAAAGCAACAAGTAGCTTCCTTGCTTACCAGATGCTTTACAAGAAGCTAAAACGTAATCTTATGTAGACCCTCATTATCTGTCACTATCCGTGACCTTCTCTGTCTGTCTGTCTGTCTGTCTGTCTGTCACAGCCTGTTTTCCTGGCCTGGTTTCTGAACATCCCCAACTCACGTCAGGAAGAGCTCCACAGATGCAAGATGACCCAGTGAACTCCGTCTGGCCACCAATGCTTAGAAAAGCATTTCGTACCAAAGTCCGCTCTCATCCCCCGCAAACAAAGAGAGCCTTACTTAGCGTAATCTCTAGCGTCTGAAGTCCCTCTGTTTCTTCAATACCTTCAATTTGCTTTCTTTGTGTACGGCATGCGAGGTACAATAGACCGGCCTCTCTACTGAAATCTGCCACCACGACTCCCAGAGTGAAGTGAAGTGCTGTTTATTCTCGGCGGGAGCAGCTCTTCCTGCTAATAACAAAGCACTTGGGGCGCAGCGGTTTGGGAGTCGCTTTGCAACTATAAATATGGGAAACTGTCATTGTTGTGATTATTTCAAGTCCGCCGCAGTGACCCTCCATTGTTTGCCGCCAGTGTTTTGCTGGTCGGTTATCAGACAATAGAGGCCGGCGTGGCCAAGCGGGGTTTTGTCGCGGAGCGGTGCAATTCATCAGCCTGGCTCGAAAAAAAGTAGAAAAGGTCAGGAACAGTTAAATGTGGAGGCCGGGTTTATGTGGAGCGGGACAGGGCCGGCTCCTTTCGCGGATTTACATTGCTATTGTTTGCGGCTCGGACCCCTGCTGACTCCTGATGGGCCGTCCATGGAGTCAGGGTCAGAGTCTCCTGTTGATCTGGCTCTTTTTGCCTTCCTTCCTTCGAGCCAATAATAGATCGATAGCAGAAAACACTTAACAGAGTGTCTTTAAAAAAATTTAAAAAATGCCGTTTACAAAGACTAGCGTTTTATGGCTATCAGCTGATCAATTTCTTCACCAATGGAAACCGAGTACCTTCCTGTGATGACGTTACATAATTCCAGCCTTTTTCTCTGCAGTGCATCGTTTCAATTTTCTTATTATTTGGCATGCAGTAGTTTTTTTTCCTGTCTCTCTTTGCATGGCGGGATGTTGCAGTGTGTGGCGCTGTGAAGTTAAGCTCATGCTCACTCATAGGCCGCTGATCTAGGCAGAGATACCATTCAAACTGTTTTCAACTGTGCATCTGCTGTGACAGTCCTCCTCCCTCCTCCCCCACCCGCCGCCAGCCTCAGCTGCTCCTCCTCTCTTCTAGTAAAACACCCCCTGTCATCTTATCTCCGTACAACCTGGAAAAGGCAACGGTTCACTGCATTCCTGCGGCTTTGCAGTGAGTTTAGATTTATTGCACTGACAGCGTGTATTTGAATTAGGCCAACTGACAAAATAAACACGCCACAGAAGAAGATTACGAGGCTGAGATCTGTAATCTTAACAGTAGCAGCCTTGCCGTTCAGGCAGAAGGGAAGAACCACAGAGTATCACAGTTGTTTGTGTTAAACAGGATATTATTTGTGTTTATTCAAGGAGCATATCCTTTTATTAAAACAGTTAAAGCGTGTACATGTCAATAAAAGAGTAGTGATCTGGATTTTGAGGGTCATTTCTAAATCCTCAATCATTTGCTATTCTTGACTGAAATAAGTTTTTTTTTTTTAATGTGCTTGGAATGGAAGCTTTACTTTCAGTTTCCATTTGGTTTGGAGGGAAATAAGGTTTCATTAATGAACAGATTGAATTTGAAACAGACCCACCCAAGCCTACAGCTACTACCACTAATAATAACTTTAATTTAAGAGCGCCTCTCATGGTACCCAAGGCACTTAACAATGGAAAAGAGAAGAACTAGATAAGGTGAGAAAAATAACAACTACTAGGCTGAAAGGAAGGAAGACAGTAAAGCCTCTTTCAGATACACTACATGGCCAAAAGTCAGTGGACACCCCTACTAATTATTGAGGTCAGGTGTTTCAGCCACCCTGTTTTTCAGGATTTGGGCTTGGCCGCTTAGTTCCAGTGAAGGGTAATCTTAGGGAGCATCGGAGCAGAGGATGAGTCAGAGTATCGAGGAACGGAGATTTCGGGAAGGGGTGTCGGTATGGAGGAGGTCCGATAGGTTCCCGGGGAGCGAGGGGCATGTAAGGGCTTGTAGGTGACGAGCAGGAGTTGGAAGGTGGAGGTGGGTGAGGGTGAGGGTGGGGGTGAGGGTGATGTGCCACTAGATATCCAACGCATGGGCGGTGACACCACGGCGGTCCGCGCTCACGCACATTCACAGCCATGTGGTTTTCTGCAGCGCTGCCGTCAGTCACATTGCACATCTTCTAAACGTCGGGACAACAGGATGAACAGATCGTTCCTGTGAAACACTTCTTGTACTCTTACGCTTTTCAGATTTCATCAGTCGCGCACTCTTGGAACTGACAAGTGCAACAACGCTCTGCTCTGCATCAGCGGAAATGTTTTACACAGCAAGAGCAATGAACACACTGCTTTAGTCGTGTTAACATGGCGTTGATGGAAAATGAACTCGGGGGGGATGATATCGTCAAATATCACACATACACTCTAGATTGTCAGAGCTTCTCGTGTGTGATGATACCTCCACGTCCACCGGTATTACCTCGGTATTATCTACATCTGTTACGCTGGGCTAATTGTGAGGTTTGTTTTGGGGCAATACAGATAACCTCTAGGGTATCAGCGCGCCGTGGCCCTCCAACCCCCGAGGCCAGAGTGGGAACCCCCGGCGTCCTTCACCGGTTGAAGAGGATGTTGACTTCTTATTTAAAGCATCCTCTAAGTTTCTGAGAATAATCCAATGACAACAACAACTGCTAACTGGTGAACAGGCACAAGGCTGTGTGTGTAATGGGCTCATCACTTCACTAGGACTCAAGGAACTTAGACAATGCTCTTTTTATTTGTCTCTGTGGTAAAAGGAGGTACTATTCAGAGGAGGAAGTGAGGGGAAAAGTGTTGTGTGGTGCAAAAAAAAAAAGCACTGTGTAGAAATTCCTCGTGCTGAACATGTTGACCTCAGGGCTGGTCTGTAAATGTGCGGTTGTGTGCTATGGACATTTTGTTTACGAGCCCGTGTGAGTTTCTGTTACGCCGCGCTGGTCCGTAGCGTTTCGGGGGGGGGGGAGGGGCGCTCTGGGTATCGTTAATCCTGCCATGTGCTCGATGAGCCGCTGTGTAAAACTCGATAGGTGGGTTTCCAGCCCTCCTCGGTTCGGTCTGCTCCTCGGCAGCTGTGTGGCTGGTCAGAGTCACATTTCCATCGAAAAAACTCGGGCGTCCTAGTGGCGCAGTTGGCTAAGCTGCACACTGTGTGAATGTGATGTCTGTGTTCAAATCCGGCCTGGGACCTTTGTCACATGTCATCACCTCTCTCTCTCTCTCCCTAATACTAATAAAGGCAAAAAGACAAGGGTTCAGTGTCTCGCCTTAAGGACACTCAGACAGGACATGTGGCTGATGTGCGGAACAAGTCTGTGACCTTTCCTTTCCTTCATGGGACAGTCACTCCAATTACTGGGTTGCCCCACTTAGTTAGAAGCTTGGGAGAGGAAAAGTGTGGTGCGGTTTGCCAGATATTAGTCACACCCTCAGAGTGTGTGTGTGGGGGTGGATTTCCAATACGTTTCACCATAACCTTCCTGTGGTGGCAATTTAGTAGGTTAGTGTCAAGGTGCCAGTTATTGCCACCATAAGTTCACTCTGTGGATATGTTGAGTTTTTACACGGAACCGCTGATGTGCTCATAAGGCATTTCGACATTTTCATCGTTGCCCGCACGCACATTAGATAGATAGATAGATAGCCGGTAAATTGTTTCTTAATTCGTTATTGGCAAACGAGCGCAGTCTTTCTCTGTGAATCATCCGATGGTTTCATCTGCAGTTTCACAAGGAGATCTTGGCTCCGAACTAGCGTCGCTCCACTTACCATTTTCAGGCACAAGCAGGCCCAAAATCTTCCTGCGTGAAGATGAGTACTCATACAGTACATGACACACCACAATAATACTCTCTTTTTACCAGTAAATGAAACAAAGGAAAGGACAAAAATGGGCATGATGGGCTGAAATTACACACAGCTCCCGGTCCCGCACAAGCCATCGCTCTCATACATGTGAGAGCAACACGAACGCTGCTGTCAAGACCTTTGCGTGCTGCATTCCTCTTTCGGTAAACATGAGGGACCTACCATGATGAAGGGAGTGTTTTATCAACACGCTGCTTATGCTTTCTGTTCCATTCCAGAGATGTTATGTAACGGGGAGCTGATCTGGTCAAATACCTCCTCGCAGGGATTGATAAGGCCTGTTTACGGAGTTAGGGGAGGATTACATGTGACCGGTTATGTGCAGTTATTTAGCCTAGCTGCCTCCCTGCAGACAACCGAGCCCATTCCACAGCTAGTTATTAGATTGGCGGTGAATGAGTGAGGCTGTTGTGGCGCTCGGTTGCGACTGGGAAACCTTGTTTTTTTGACCCGCTTCCTGACAAAATGATTACTTAACACGATGTTCTGTCTCCCACATCGTCAAGCGTGTTTTATTGCCTGCTCCTTCTCAGTCGGGGGGGGGGGGGGGGGGGCGAACTGGTCCTCGGGGCTGTGAGCAAGCAAGTAATGTGCCCCCCTAGAGGGTGACAAACCTTTTATAGAGTAATAATACCTGTTTACCCAAAAACAACTCGCGCAAGGGGAAACTGCAAATTACCAAAGTGGTGGAATGTGATTTTTCAGCCCAATTCTAACTTGTGGGAAAGTCTGTGCAGAAATCTAAAGGAACATTTGCGTTGGCCATATCAGTGGAATAATAAGTCATTTCCTCCCCAAGTGTTTCCTGTGAGCTTGAAAAAAATGGATGATTATCTTCTGCAGAAACCCTCTGATCAATTTAGTAGAGTGGGTGTCATGTGATTCACCCTCCACAGGAAAGCACACACACCGAGGTCCCTGTCGATGCCCCCGGCAGGAAATCACCGTCCGACCCAAGCTCTCAACAAGCTAGAGCTTTAGAGGAGCTCCGGTCAGTTGGGACAGAACTTCAAAGCAGCGATTTAAAAGGTTCACTGGAGAAACATGCTGCATTGACCACGCAGTCCAACTCCAAATTCAGATGACCTTACGGAGACGGTTACATGAGCATCCTGAATGTGATAACCCTGACGGCGACAGATTTGACGGCCAACGTTTTCGTGTGACCTTGAAAATAAAAGATTCCAGCTGATGTTTTGATCAGAAATTAGTTATTTATTATGAAAAGGTTTATTTAAGTAAGCAAAAATGCCAATTATTACGTTTTTTTCCTCTCTAGGATATCAAAACTGATTTGTCTCATTCTACTCCTTGCATTTTTCCAACTTTCATGGCATTGTTGACTTTATTGTTAACTCCCACAGATACTCATCCCATCTCGTACTGTACCAGAACATATTCCCATCTGAAATTACCAGCACGCTGGAGAGAGAGAGAATGTATGTGATGACAAGCAGTGTGCCGTCTGTGTTTTCTCACCCAGCGGCCTGCTGAGAAAGAGAGGTCAGGCTGATTAGATAACAGTTGTGTATGCAGGGGAGCCTGCTGGGCTCATGTGAGGGGTCCGATCCCTGATACGTGGGATGAAAGACGAAATGGGAAGAGAGCTTATAAAATCATGACACGCAAGGACTTAGCCTATGAACACACACACACACGGAAATGTACTGGCAATTCAATCTGACCAGAACAGCATGGCAATTGTAAAATTATGACACTTAAAAGAAACTCTTGGAAGTTACATCAGAGCGACCACAGGCCCAGATGTCGAGGAGTTGTTGCTGTATTTGAGGAAGCAGCCGTGGCAGATGTGGAACCGTTAGCACTCTTTGTTTCTGTGTTTCCTTCCCGTATTTGCGTACTTCCTATGACTGTTTCTATTATCCTGGTTGAAACTGGCTTGATGATTATGTCATTTACATACAGAAGAGTGTGTTTGTCTCTTTCGGCCCAGACGACTACAGCCATGTGCAGCTAATGGTCAGATAAGTGTATCTCTGTCTGAATACACAACCTGCTGACCGTCTCATTCATTCACGATGTTTAGCTAGCTTGTTGAGTTGAGTGATAAAGTGTCGTTTTGAGTAAGGTTTCATAATGCAGACGGCAGACGAACACTGAATCAATATTGAAATATAGCATTGACTCATCGTCAATGTTTGATCTTGTTGAATCATTGATTTAACATCAATTTAACATTGAAACAGTATGAAAATGAACCATGCTTCATGTACAGCAGGACCTCTCGGTTAACATCATCAGTCTGTTTCTCTCACTGTTTTAAGTATTGATTATACATATTCTACAATTGTTTTGTTAATCAATTTACCTTTAAATTAATGTCCATTTGAAAGAGGTTTTATTTCCTTTTCTTGAGTTGGTGAGTCACTTAGTCTGAGACTGACATAGTATTTTACTGGTGTTGGAAATATATATAGACAATATAATACACTAAAATCCAATACACTAAGGCCATCTGGAGGCCTCTTCTACAATACAATGCAGGCCTGTTGGGTGCCTTTAATCAATTGGAAATAAGAGATATGGTGTTCACAGGCCTAGAGGAAGGTGAGACAGAATTACACTCAACTCAATCATCATATGACAGACAGAGGCTGAGGGGGATGAAAGGATCTATGCAAAATATCACATGGATGAGTTTGTATAAAGGAACTGTTTCTGCTTGGAGTTCTTCAGAGTATCCTCATAGGCAGAGAGGCTGCCGGATATTTCTCCCTTTCAGCGCTGAACTGAATTAAATACTCATTGAATCCTGAGACGTAGTTTGTTGCTGCTTTCTTCGTACATTCATCACCACGTCCAAGAAATAGTTCCTAACACTGGCAAGTCACCATATAATCTGCTCTGTATAAAGCAGGGTTAATTGTATATCCTGTCAATGTTGTTTTGATGTTAAATCAATGATTGAATGACAGTGACTGAAACTAACATTGATCATTGGTGTTGGTGTTGGATAAACATTATATCAGGGTGCAGAACTGATGTTTCCTTGACGCATTAACAGTGATTCTATGTTGATACCATGTTAGTTCAGCTATGTTTACTGTGTACTCAGTGAACACATGACAACAACACTGAACACATGACTGGGTTGTGGCTTTAGTGTCAAATTCTACTTTGTTTGGTTCCACAGCAGCCGGGGGTCATGACCCTGTCCTGGACTCACTCACATGGTTGTAGGGATGGTGGAGTCCTAGGAAGACGAAGAAAGTAAGCGTCCCTCACTGACCTTCAGACTATGTCAATCGTGTTGGAGCGCCATGTGCTTTCTGTTATTCCCTCCCACAATGTGTTGACTCTTTGCTGATGACACATCACTGGTAAAGTTGTGCACAGGAGGAAAAAATAGAGCACACATCTATTTTTTTTTTTTTCAGTAAAATGTAAAAGGACTTAACACAAATGCTGATCCTTGCTGCCGTCTCCAGATCTTTTCCTTACTTTGATGTTTCATTAAGGCAGAGCTGGTTTTCTTCAAGGGCGTGAGCAATTATTTTTTTAAGCGTGCCACAGGACTGTCAGATCTGAAATACTTTGTTGATCAAAAGGCACACTGATTTATTGTGTAGCCATTAACTGTCTGACTGTACACTTCTAGTACAGAAGACCAGCCTTGTCAATAAAGATTGAAGAGAACGCCAAGTATCTTGTGTAGGGGGAAGACAGAACATGTTACAGGATGATAATATGAAATTCCTATCCTGGTTAAGGGACTTTGGCTTGTTTCTTGTTTTCCACCAATCCATTCAGTTTATTTAATATAGTAATTTGATGTCCTCTAAGCATAAATGTGTCATTATTGAAGAGGATTGTGTTGTTTTTAGCTATTGGATCATGAAAATATGAATTCCAGTCTGTTTCTGGCATTTACCTCAAATTAAGATGCTGCTATTAATAGACTTACAAATGTAGATACAAGTCACCCTGCACATGCACCCTGAGCTGCCTGATACTGGACCTGCCGCCTGACCCAGCCCCCTAGACAGACAGGAAACTGGCACTCCACTGTGGGAGTCAAGCAAACTGCAGCACTGGACTCATTTACCTTCTCATTTGCACACAGAAAAAACAGATTTTTCTATTTCGCTTATCTCTAGTTTAAAGGTCATACAGGCTGGAGACTCAAAAGTTGTAGTTCAAATGGGCATTTACAGCATGCATACACATATTTTGCCTATATGTAATCTAGTGATTGATTCATAACTCACAGGTCTGTGTCTTAGTCCCTTTTTCCAACACAAATCCAACACTTAAAACGAGTTATACCCCAGTGTAAACACAATGGCAATGCCTTCCTTTACCCAACAAAAGGTCTCACATGAATTCCAGTTGTTTTAGACAGTAAATGACTTTTATTCATTACTGTGGCGTGAGTGCAGCATCTAGAAATCTGTGACAGTGCAGTGCTTCCGTGACCTAGTCTAGTTGCAATTCACAAAACAAAACGTCAATGTCATATGCAATTTATAGCTTGATATTACTTTACGTTAATTTAATAGATACAGTTCTAGAGTTAGCACCGCAACTTACCATGAAAATGTACAGAACAGATATATTGGTACATGCAGCACTCAATACCATAGCAGTCCTGCTCGTCAGTGATCACACTCCCCTTCCGGGTGACTGGCACAGTAATTGTGCTAAACACAATTATATTCCACATGGAAGGGATATTAGTAAGTAGTAATATTAAATCCACAGGTGTGAACAAAAGGTCATAGGCCAGTGTGCTGCAGAGCAGATAGGATCAATGACATGTCCATGCATTTGCCCTGAGATGAAGACTGAAATGATAATACTTCTTTGGCAGGTGCTTCATAAAGCGCTCAATAAAATGAACTTCCATGACCTCCTAGAGGCTTGCGTTTCTATGGAAGTATGGATTTTTTTTCTGACCCTGCATGCTGTGTGTGTGTGGCAACGCCGCTGTCAGACGGACGACTCGTTGTGAAACACTTTAGCTTTGAGATTCCTCAGGCTGCACTGCAGGTTGTAGCTGCTCTCTGACTGCTGGGCCTCGGAGAACTTGACATCGTACGAGCGGCTGCCCTGAGATTTCTTCTTGATGGAGTTCTGAATGGTCTCCGAGGTGAAGTAGTAGACGATGGGGTCGAAGCAACAATTTGACACGGCGATGCAGAGGGCGATGGGGTAGATTGTCCGCACCACCGATTCCACAAAGCAGCCTTTCAAGGTTTTAGTGCGGACCAGGGCGTAGAAGACCAAGTTCACATTGTACGGGATGAAGCAGAAACAAAAGATGGACAGATGCACGATGATCATGTGCAGGATCTTAGTTTTGTTGAGCTTCCCCCCGTGACTGACGGTTTGGGGGCGACGCAGGGTCTGCAGCACCATCATGGAGCACACCACGTTGAGCAGCAGGGGGATGAGGAAGCCCACCGTCTCTATGAAGATCACCACCTTGGACAGGTGAGCCTTCCACTGGTTGGAGGAGAAGTTCTCGAAGCAGAACCTGGCCGTGCTGCGGTTGTTCTCCGGCGAGGTGGTCTCCAGCTTGAACCCCGTGGGGAGACTCCCGGCCAGCACCAGCACCCACACGGCAACGCAGACGATCTTAGCGTTGCGCTTGGTCCTCAGCGCCCTCGAGCGCAAGGGGTGAACGATGGCCAAGAAGCGGTCCACGCTGATGCAGGTGAGGAAGAGCATGCTGCCGTACATGTTGGTGTAGAAGAGCGAGACGGAGAGCTTGCAGAGCACGTTGCCGAACGGCCAGTCTCCGTTGATGAAGTAGAAAACCCTCAGCGGCAACGTGCAGACGAACAGCAGGTCGGACACCACCAGGTTCATCATGTACGTGGTGGTCTCGTTCCTCAGCTTCAGAGAGCAGGTGAATATGTACATGGCCGCCACATTGGTGATCAGCCCCATCACAAACACGATGCTGAAGACCGTGCTGTACAGCGGGTGCTTGAACCCATCGTTCCTGGTGCAGTTCGAACTGTCATGTACAAAAGGGGTAACATTTCCACCCCATGGCTGGGTGAAATTGTCTGCCGGGAGGGTAGTATTTTGCATTCTTGGGGGGTGGGTGGGGGGGAAACAACAGAGCGATGAGGGGTGTCTGTTATGTAACAGCTATACACTGGAAGGATTGCCCCTGCACCATGAATGGTCAGTGAAGCACAAAGCAGTCCTAATACAGGATGCCTACTCTGTCATCTGGGCATCTGGGCCGTTAGCACATTCATTACAACACTACCACCCGTGTTACTTCACATGGTCAACACGTTCCCATACGTTCTTGATGTGTCTCTGGAGCTACGCTGAGGGTAACTTCACGTTTGAAAGGACCCCTCCCAGAGGACCGAGAACCAGGCCGGAGTATCGTCCTCCCCTCCCCCTTGCCCTTTCTTTCCCCCCCGGGCCACCCTGCACCCCACAAAGCACACTGAGCTTTACTTACTCAGATAATCAGTCACACAAAAACGTCTCTCTCCTTTGGCTAAATCCGCAGATAGATTGATGACATATCCAGATGCACATCCACTACGGGGGAGATCCTCATGGTGGAAAAACTCCTTCCTTTGTCAGAACTTAATCCACTTTTATCCCCTGTAACTTTGTCCTTTCTTCAAGTCAAACAGCAGCCCAGTCTTTGTTTTCACGTTCCACTTGTAGAGTTGCCATCAGACGTTCTTGAGCACAAAAACCACCAAGTTTTTTTTTTTTTGTTGAGCAGAAATGGAGCTTGAGGTTTTTGCCTCAGCTCACACCGCCTGTGTGTGTGACAATGTGAGTGTGTTTTTCAGTGTTTCTCTTCAGGGTCTGTTTCCTGCCCCCCCCACCCCCTGTCCCGCCTCCCTCTCTCGCTCCCTGGCCTGGCTGACTGACTCACTATCTACTTCTGTCTCATTCCTCTGTTTGTCTCGGCCTCTGACAGCCTCGGGGGGTTTTGTTCAGCACACATCCAGGTGGAGGGAACACACAGGCTGAGTTCCCACTTCTTCTTTGTGCCGGTATCTCAGACAGTTTTTGTACTTGGATCAGTTGTAGTGACTCCTCCCACACTGCCGCCCCCTAACAACTGCCCCTTCCCCTTTGTCTGCTCTTACAGTTAAAGGGAGAATCAACCCAAACGCATTAAAAGGGAGTTAATAAAGACTTGTTAGATTACTGTCAATATGTGTATCAACGTTTTATAAACACACTGCATGATGCGTTATATTAATAGATATGAATGTATTTTTATTATGAGTAATAACACCATGTGATAGGACAACTATTAATATAGATGTATAACGGTACCTTTTATTTTGGCCAGTGAATTATCTGAGGAGTGAGGACTATCCGAATAGCTTCAGCATGAAACATTAAATGATAATACCATTACTGAGTTTATTTCAAAGTAGTTTTCAGTCTTAAATGAAGTTTGTAAGATTTAAAAATGTGATTTCATAGTCACACTCAAAGTCCCCATATTAATATTAACTATATATATATATATACTGTGTATATATATATATATATATATATCTGAGGCCGTCAGATATGTCATATATATATAGCTATATACAGCTTAATTAAAGGAATTAAATTCACCCTTAAATATGTTCACTGTTAAATCAGCTATTGGTGATGTTGCATTTCTGGATCCATTTTGTTGTGGTGGTGTATTTGACTGGCCAAACATAGACGATGATGACGATGCATCACGTCAAGATATTTCCAGTACAACGGTACAACGGTAATCGTCAGGTTTGGCGCCAGTCCCTCTGAATCAAAGAGCAAGACTAGACTTGCCATTGTGCACCGACGTTCAACAATCACACAGGAAGAAATCCATCGTAGAAGAGACAGTTTCTCCACCGACAGAAAGCCTCAATAGACCATAATGCAATGCAGCCACAAGGCATAAAGACTCTGAGTCTTCCACAGACTCATGAGACCTTATCAAGGGCTCAGGCCGACATGTTGTTGTTCTACCCTCCTTTACACACACATACCATGAAACACCCTGCGTCCCCAGAGCCACCCATGTACTTATCTGCTGATAGTATCATATTGATAGACCTGTTTGCCTGTGGCGTGTCTGGACACTCCCACATGTCTGAGAAAGATTTGTCTATTTTTGTATTTTGGGCTGATACTTAAAGGCACTAATGTTTGGCCAATATGCTTCATTTGGTATCACAATAGTCAGAGGGCTTTGAGGATGGTAAGTCCCCCTGTGAAAGTGTTGTTGTAACTCAGACCTTTTCATGATCTAGAAGATGGGTTATATTTTTCTTATGCATCACCTCTAAAAAATTGCATATTTTGAGATTGAAAGTACCTAGGATATTTAGCTAGGAGTAGCTTTTTGATCTTTACACTGACATGTTATTTATTTTATTTGTTGAAATAGAAAATCAACCCAAAATCTGTTTAAGTTCCTATTTTGTTGTTTGAATCGTACAATATCACCATGGTACTATACATGTAGAAGATAAAAAAGGAAGTTTGAGCCTTCTGTTTTACACACACACACACACACACACACACACACACACACACACACACACACACCGCAACGCCCTAGTAACATGCCCCCTCCCCAAAACACAGCGGTTTGGAGTCTGACAGACAAGATCAGATGTAAACAGGATGGAGAACAGAAGGAGAAAAATGCTGTATAAAAAATCTAATATCTATTATGTTCAGTTAGTAAATAATGCCAATAGAATGCAGCTACTGCTTTACTATATAGTGTTTTCTGATGAATGACACAGATCCCACTCTAAAAAAAAGTCCACAAAACAAAAAAGTCCCCCATTTTTCCCCCTCCTTCTGTTCTCCATCCTGTTTACATCTGATCTTGTCTGTCAGACTCCGACACCAAACCGCTGTGTTTTGGGGACGGGGCATCTTACTAGGGCCTTGCAGTGTGTGTGTGTGTGTGTGTGTGGTTGTGCACTATGAGCCGCAAATAGAGCGTGAGTGTGAGAGAGGCGCTTGGCCCATAAACACGATGATCAAGTCATATACCACCAGCCCAAAAACAAACAGCAGCTACGTCTAAAGGCAACAAGTTCACGTCTGCGGTGTGGACGTTGGTGATTGTGTGAAATCAACAAGTGAAGTGAAAGTAGGACGCTGGGTTAAAAGTCTATGATGCATTCTGGGCTCAAACCTAAAACCTTCTACTTCTATATATCGTACGATGGTGATATTGTCTCTCTGAGTAGCCCCTCACAAGGTTTCTTCCAATTTTTCCTAAAAGGTTTTGTGGGAGTTTTTCCTTGTCTTCTGTGAGGGTCTAAGGCTGGGGGATGTCCTGTACTAACCATTTACTGTTTCTCATGTGAGACTGTAACGGTGATTAAGGGCTGCACAAATAAATGTGATTTGATTTGATTTGATTTAGGTGTTAAACAGATTTTGGGGGTTGATTTTCTATTTAAACACCAGGCTGTTTAGAGAGAGACGGTCAAAAGGTCTGATGGGAAGTACAGACATGAGTTGTCTCCTTGTTTTTTGACAGTGTGTGTGGGCAGCTGCTCCGCTAAAGAAGAACGGTGTTTTTTCCTGGAGGAGACATTTGAAATTTGGGACCGAATAAAGAGCTTTCTCTATTCAGTGGTTCCTCAGCTGCCCTTGTCAGTCCGTGCCCACAGTTCTCTCAGCGCTCCGTGAAACTAGTATTCAGCTTTAATAGACACTCTCTGCTTGGCGGTCTGTAAAGACATTGGGGCCTTTGTTGTGAATGAAGTAGCTTAGGAGGGAGGAATGTGGAGTTTATAAATGATTAGTTTCAGATAACTTGAAGCTCCTTTTCCGCTGCATCTGCAGTATGGCGAGTGAATACTGTAAATTGTTTGAGGTTTGTGTTGGGCAGTTGTTATTTTGGCCAAATGGGAAGTGCACTACATGGGAGCGCTTCCTGTCTGTAAACAAATGTGTATCTGGCTGCATGGAGAGATCAAACACGCGCGGTTCTGCAAAGCTTGCACAATGGTAAGAACCGCTTCAGTCGTTTATTTGTGTTCATAATAATATTCCACCTTTTGAAAATGACTTCCAAAAACGGTTCATTTCGACTTCTAAGGGCAACCAACAATAGAGAAATGAATGAAGAGAGACAAGAGGGTGTTTTATAGCCAGTGCCCCTTTCTTTGTCAGTCGCTCAAAAAATAAACACCATCAAGGCCACCGTGAAATGTTCAAGGAAAACACGCACTATTGTCTCTAGTTCACAAAATAGTTCCATCCAGCACATAAAAAACAAGTTCTTCACATGCAAGTATGTGGTCACTGCACAAAAACATGTGGTTAAAACCTCCATTTCTCACAATGCCAGGAAACCGTCAGCCACCCCAAGGCCGAGACACAAGGCTCTCCAATACAAAGGCAGAACGCACAACAAGACAGTATGTGACATAATGTTGTTGTCCCACGTTCATCAGCAGCAGAAGCCCCTTTCCAATCACTGCCACGTGAAAAATGAACTGACCACTCATGCGCCACAACCACGGGGGCTTTCTACTAATCCTCCCATGTGCATGTTGGCAGCTGCGACCACGCAAATGTTTCTATTGCCGTGTCAACAAACCGAAAAGTGAAACTGGCCAAACCAACCGGGGCTGCAGTCCAAAGGTGAGCAACTGACTGGCAGCGTTCCAAGACCGCCTCAGCAACACAGACTGGTAGACCACAGAGATGTTTTACCGTTAACGACATTTTTAGGACTGTGCACGTGCTTTATATTTGCACACGTTTATATAGCTCCGTATTGCTTTTACATGTCCCTGCTGCACTGTATCCTCCTACTGCACTATATCCTGTTTGCACTGTTTTTTTGTTTTTTTTTGGAGAGGTCACAACCTACTTTCCGTTGTACATGTGCTCCGGTGTCGTATGATGACATTAAAGTTGAATTGACATGGTTTACCAAGGAGAATAGTCAAAATTCACCTGAATCAAGCAATAATGATTACATAATCCAGGGGAAAAGGACAAACTGGGAGGAGATTTTGCCGAATGCTGACAGCATCTGGTGATTTCTCCCAATTATAACAGAACACTCCCTTCCCCTACTCCCCCACCCAGTCCCACAAAGGCTTGTTAACTCTACCTCACCAACCCGACTTCAACCTTTCTTATAGGGCCCCGATGTACCCCATGGCCCCAATCATTTAAGAGGAGAAAGTCAACAGGCTCTTGAAAAAAAATAACAAAATACCGTCCACTTCCAGGGACTGCAGCGTTACCACGTCATCCCTTCCAATGAGGGGGGTCACTGGTCACAAGGACCTGCACATTACTGGAGCAAGGAAGCATGCAGAAACGATCACCACCGACCACGTGTGGTGTACCACACAGCACCAGCATCAGAATCAATAATCAATTCATGCACGAGGACTTTGATTGACATACTTGCTGCAGGACGAAACCTAACAGGACCTCACATTATGTGCAGGTAGGATGCACAGTACTACAGCAGAGTACACATAAATGTACTATAGGTATATAGTTTATGCCTGTGCCCATGTGCAGATTAGCAGGGTTAAGTGTGTGTGTGTGTGGTGTGTGGTGTGTGTGTGTGTGTGTGTGTGGTGTGTGTGTGTGTGTGTGTGTGTGTGTGTGTGGGTGGTGAGGGAGGAGGATGACTGCCGTTGGTTAGAAAGTGTTGCGATGGCAGATGGTGCAGATGTTTGTGATCGTGGTGAATAACAGCTCCTTCCTACCTCCAGGCTTCGGTCAAGCCTCACACACCCGCCCAACCACTTGGCTCTGCTGCCTCGAGGCGACTGGTTGCCCCGTCGCTCAGAGGTTCCTGCAGCCGATCTACCCGGTCACAGCTCTGTCCTGGCCCCACAGTGGTGGAATGAACTCCCCACTGATCTCAGGACAGCAGAGTCGCTGCCCATCTTTCGCCACAGGCTGAAAACCCACCTCTTCAAGAGGCACTACCCTGACCCTTCCTCTTCAAGAGACACTACCCTGACCCTTCCTCTTCAAGAAACACTACCCTGACCCTTCCTCTTCAAGAGACACTACCCTGACCCTTCCTCTTCTAGAAACATTACCCTGACCCTTCCTCTTCAAGAAACACTACCCTGACCCTTCCTCTTCTAGAAACACTACCCTGACCCTTCCTCTTCTAGAAACACTACCCTGACCCTTCCTCTTCAAGAAACACTACCCTGACCCTTCCTCTTCAAGAAACACTACCCTGACCCTTCCTCTTCTAGAAACACTACCCTGACAGTTCCTCTTCTAGAAACACTACCCTGACCCTTCCTCTTCAAGAAACACTACCCTGACCCTTCCTCTTCTAGAAACACTACCCTGACCCTTCCTCTTCTAGAAACACTACCCTGACCCTTCCTCTTCAAGAGACACTACCCTGACCCTTCCTCTTCTAGAAACACTACCCTGACCCTTCCTCTTCTAGAAACACTACCCTGACCCTTCCTCTTCAAGAGACACTACCCTGACCCTTCCTCTTCGAGACACTACCCTGACCCTTCCTCTTCTAGAAACACTACCCTGACCCTTCCTCTTCAAGAGACACTACCCTGACCCTTCCTCTTCAAGAGACACTACCCTGACCCTTCCTCTTCTAGAAACACTACCCTGACCCTTCCTCTTCAAGAAACACTACCCTGACCCTTCCTCTTCAAGAAACACTACCCTGACCCTTCCTCTTCAAGAGACACTACCCTGACCCTTCCTCTTCTAGAAACATTACCCTGACCCTTCCTCTTCAAGAGACACTACCCTGACCCTTCCTCTTCTAGAAACACTACCCTGACCCTTCCTCTTCAAGAGACACTACCCTGACCCTTCCTCTTCTAGAAACACTACCCTGACCCTTCCTCTTCTAGAAACACTACCCTGACCCTTCCTCTTCAAGAGACACTACCCTGACCCTTCCTCTTCGAGACACTACCCTGACCCTTCCTCTTCTAGAAACACTACCCTGACCCTTCCTCTTCAAGAGACACTACCCTGACCCTTCCTCTTCAAGAGACACTACCCTGACCCTTCCTCTTCTAGAAACACTACCCTGACCCTTCCTCTTCTAGAAACACTACCCTGACCCTTCCTCTTCAAGAGACACTACTCTGACCCTTCCTCTTCTAGAAACACTACCCTGACCCTTCCTCTTCTAGAAACACTACCCTGACCCTTCCTCTTCTAGAAACACCACCCTGACCCTTCCTCTTCAAGAAACACTACCCTGACCCTTCCTCTTCAAGAAACACTACCCTGACCCTTCCTCTTAGCACTTGTTTAGTTGATTTACTTCTTTGTCTCATTTGTTTAAATAAAAAGTAGGTAGCTAACTTATTGTACCTCAGCACTGGTTCTGCTTTTAGTTGCTTGTTTAGGAAGGAAATGCACTTGTGATTTCTAGTGACTAGTAGTTCTCTTGCCTACCGACGTTGAATGCACTTATTGTAAGTTGCTTTGGATAAAAGTGTCTGCTAAATGCCTGTAATGTAATGTAATGTAATGTAACTGATTCAGAGTAAAACTTTAGTGCATCACAAATAAAATACAGATGAAAAATTTTGTAAAGTGATTGTGAAATGACAAACATGAAAAGAGTTCTCCTTTTTAAACCTCTGCATGTTTTCAATTTATTTGTAAAGCTTTTATTCTGACTGAGAAATGATGGCAGCTTTATCATCATCACTCTTCCCCACATGCCTGTACAAATATGACATACACTGCTTGTATGTAAGTAAATGGTATGTGGCTTAACCTGACTGAACTGAGTTTAAAAACCATGCCAGCCGTGCTCTTTCTTCTATGCAGCTTGAAGAGTTGAGCAACAGTGAAAGTTAAATGAAGTACATTTTTAATATGTGCTAACCTGTTCTTGTTTCGATTGTATCAAACAGACACGCAGAGGATTTCCTTTCAGCACCTGTCAACATGTATTCACTTGTTTCACAGCATATACTGAGTCAAATGTTTGTTATGCTATTGGTCTTTGCTTTTTTCGCCAGTATTACAACATACTTAAAGATGAACCTGAACAAAAAAAAAAAAAAAAATTACTATAATTTTGAATTGTAGGGATACATTGGTGGTGGGACAGGATGTGGTGTTTATTGTACTCTATGGCTTCAAAGCACCAGTGAGGAAAGTAGCCAGCCATAGAGAAAACACAAGCTGGAAGTGAGCAAAGCCAGAGTGAAACAATTAGGACAGCAGGCAGTAAAAAAGATGAAGCCCAGCTTTCATCGGTCACGCTGACAGCTTCACCCACATAGGAGCATTAAACAAAGAGGTTGATGCTTTATTTTTGGCCCAGACTGAACTGGCAGAAAATGCTGCACGCTGTAAAGCGAGTTTGGGGAGCTACTCACTTTAGGAAAACCAAAGTGTTTGTAGCAAGTCATTCATAATTTAGATGGCAATGTTGTGTTACTACATGGAGAGCCCAGGGGGACGTGGCTCACTGTATCACCCGTTTCAACACTGGCTACACACTTCCTCATTTTCACTGTAAAACCGTTGATCAGCCAGTCTTCTGTCGCCAGTGTTTACACGCTGTGTTGTGCAATGAAGAGCTCGCGTGTACTTCTGCTTCTAACTCAGTAGGCTGACTACGTTTGTTCCTGTTTAATTGCGATATTGAGGTTCTTTGGCCTAAGAGAAGGCTCAGCTAAACAGGAACGTGTATGTTGCTTT
Organism: Hoplostethus mediterraneus; assembly: GCA_034670385.1. Classification (NCBI taxonomy): domain Eukaryota; kingdom Metazoa; phylum Chordata; class Actinopteri; order Trachichthyiformes; family Trachichthyidae; genus Hoplostethus; species Hoplostethus mediterraneus. Next base: position 3,297,297 of record JAXDDW010000019.1, on the reverse strand, counting down.
CCTGGAAGCAGCAACAACAGTGAAAAAAAACCCCTCTGCTTACGTTTAATCAATGGCAGACCAAGAAAAGTGAATCATGTTGCAGTTTCCCCTCCTAATTTAGCTTTATTTTATTTGTGACTCACTTTTTGTTTTGTTTGTGTGGAACCTACCCGTGTCTTGCAGCATCACCAGATTTCTAAATTACTCAAATTCCAGATAACCATCTGAATATCACATGAAAAAAAACAAACCCAGTAGGAATTATCGTTTAAGTAGCATACATAGGAATTTGGCAATATTTGTTTTGGGAGTTACCATTAGGGAGCACGAGGAATAGGATTATCCGCTAAGAGTTTCTGATCTGGCTTACATCACACACGTGTCAAAACAAACTGTCCACTGAGGCTCGGCAGTGAGGTTTTATTGCCTCAGATACCAAAAAAAAAAAAAAACTATTACAGATTATCGCCAGAGGTCCAAAACTAAAAGACTAAAATGATTTGCTGGTCAAGGAGGATATACAGAGAGAAAATGCCTAAGTGATAGTAGTGGCAGTACTTTGAAAGTTGTAGTAAATGTAAAGTACACAATATTTTTAAACAAAGTCATTTAAAAATGTTCTCTGACTTGACACAACAGCAAATCCCTTGTAGATTCATATCATATCATATCATATTCAAATCATTCTCAGCGGTGCTTTCAGGTGAAATGTATTCTTCTGGAGGTATCAAGCCTACGATGCCTATGGTGCCGTGTTGTAATGGTGGGTTACAGCTGCACAGCATGAGGCTGACGGTGAATACAACTGCAACATGTACTGTGCATACACGGCAGGCTCACAGTACAGAGCTCCATATATATATATATATCACACTGCCCTCCTATGGCTTAGAGTTGCAAGGTTGTTCAAGGTTTGTTGTTCATGGAGATACCAGGCAGAATATGTATAGTATGTGAGGGTCTGTCTGTCAAGTGTAGTTATTACATGTAGTTATTCCTCTGATGCATCTTTAGATTGTTGCATTTTCAATAAAAAAAATAGAGATAACACTCAGGCAGCTTTTAATAATTGTTATCAAAACGTTGAAAAAAATACAATAATTTGCTTGTTAGTGTAAAAGCATTTTCTTACATTCTATTTAGTGGGATACAGGTATTTATTTGGACTCAACTCCTAACTAAATAAAAGGACCTGGTGGTTCCTTATGAGTGATATTCAACACATTCAAGTTGGCAATTACACTGGGAAAACAGTTACTATCTCATTACCACAAGGTGGGAGAACGGGGGAGAAATATAGTCAGACACTTGCAAGGAGAACCAGAGGTATGCCGCTATCGCAATTAAGAAACGTTTTGTAAACATACCAAATTTGCAAGGAAATACAACAAAATCAGATGCATTTGTTCTACAGTGTAACATCAGACGGGATATACATAGAGACAGTATGCTTGTGTGACCTTTCCATCATGAACCAGACAGACAGTTTCCAGCTGCACATGGAGGGTTGATCAGAACACAGGTAAACATGCAGCAGGAGGTCCTCACCACTCTGAAAATATCATCGAGAAAATGGCTGCACCTTTTTCTACCAGCCTGCTGGATGTGTCCCACAAAACAGTGCAAATGTTAGTCAGTACAAAGAAAAATAAATCAGACAGTTAGATGGCAAATAACTACACTATAAAACAAAAATGGCCAAAAAAGGGCATTATCATTAAGATAAAATATTTGTTCAGTAAAAAAAAAAAGGTGTCAAACATAAGCACATTAGGTTTCATGTTCCTAAAGCAACTGAAGCGCTCATATTCTTTGCTTATTAAATACTACTATACTTCTCAATCCAGAAAGTTTGAGAATAAAGGCTTGAATAAAAAGCAGCACAATGTGAAGGGTCAACTCATGGCTAATCACTCATCTCTTCCTCCTGCTACTGGTCGGACGTATTGTACTCCAGTACAATACACAATTTCTACATTACTCCGATAGGGCAGTGCGATACCGATCACTTAAATTCGATCACACCTTAAATTGCAATAGCTTGTATTGATTGTACAGCATTTTTGGGCATCCTGTCTCCCATAGCGTGGTATTGTGAGACAGGCCCAGTCGTCTTGTGACTACACAAGAAAGAAAAATCAATCAGACGCTGAATCAGCCGAGTGCTTTTGTCAGTTATGATAGGAAGACAGCGACAGTGGCATGCGTCGCCGGCCTATTTGGTCTCTCTGTTCTGTGCTTGTTGGCCTAACCTAACGCTGATGCCCCGAAGCAAACACACAGTTCAGGGTCAAAGTAACACCTGAGCATCAGTGGAAGGTGACACCCCAAAACCTTTCGCGTCTCTTGTGTTCACATCACCAGCAACAAGCAACTTAGCGCTTACTTTGGTCTAGGCTCGACGTTTGAGACCTCGTTGTGTGAGCCCTTCGCTACCGGTGCAACGCGGTCAGTTTTTGAAGGCCCCGTAGCGGCTGGCCTTGCTAATGAAGTTCTTGAGCAGGTCGTGGTCCATGTCTGCAAAGGCCTGGGTCTGCGTGACAGCGGTTAGGTGGTTGACGCAAAACTTGAAGCAGAACTCCTCCAGGTCCTAAAAATGAAGAGGGCTGGCTGGTGAATGCTGAGGAGTACAACAGAGAGTGCATTGACTTGTAGGACCAAGAGCTAGTGAGGAAGGCCCTTAACGCTACGGTGTTGGACTGTGGGGGGGGGGGGGCTGTGAAACCTACCCGCGCCTCGTACTTGACAGCGGCAGACAGCAGCGTGATGGCGTTCTCCTCAGAGATGCCTCGTTTGATCGTTTCCTGACACAGTCTCTTCAGCCTCGTCTCCCGGTAGTACGTGGCTAGGTCAAGCAGCCCTGCGCAACCCCAGGGACCAAACAACACAAAAGAGTGAGTGCATTCAGTTGGTTTGGACTTATCCGAATGTCTTCTAATGCAGCGTCAGGGATGTCTGTGGTGTCTGACTGGGCTTACCAATAGCATCCTCTGGTGGCAGGTTAATGGTGTCTGTGTAAAGGTATTCCAGAAAGGCTCGGTACACCAGATATGAGAACTGGTGGATTTCTATGGACTCCTCATCCGTTTCATTCAGCAGTGCGCGGAAATGCTCACACCTGGAATGGGAGGAAAAAGGGGCCCCAACCATTTACCCGTGGCATAAAATGCACATTTGCACATCTGGACACCAAGAAATTCCCCTCATACAATGTATGAAACAGAAACAAACATGCACACGGAAACAACTCTGAAACTCTGAAAGAAAACCGTACTTCCTTTGGCTTCTCAGATTCATATAGCTGCAGACACTGCATCTATGAATTTATATTTGTACTTCCTGTATTACTGTTGTACTGTGCTATAACATGCACATTGTACTGAACTCATTTTTTATTTGAATCATTAAAAATCTAATCCAACAGAGGATCCACTCATCTTCAGGCCATGATATATATTTGAGGTGATGTGGAAGAGAGATTCTGGCTGCTGTGTTTTCCCCCCCACAATATTTGCTCTTTATAGCCTACTAAGTTATATGTATTGATTTACCCCCCCCCCCCGCCCTTTGCCAATTCCCTTCACTGCCTGAAGTTGATACTGCCCCCATCTCTATTGCCTGAAATCATTTCCCCTGCATCATCTCCTCTCAGGACACCTTTGAACGAACAATTGATTAACTCATTCTCTAAGCACATCAGAGAAGTATCATTCGATCAAGCTGGAGGAGGGATTCACGCTCTTCCTTACTCGCTTGAGTGCGTGCACTGAAACCCACTTCGCAGACAGCCTGCCGCCTTCCTCCCGACAGTGCAGAAGAGCAAAGGACTAGACTGCGGATACTGTGCGCACGGGTGTGGTTATAAAAAGAAAAACGGGAAACAATAGGTCTCTGCTTCCCCCTGTCATTACCAGGAAAGATGGGGAAATGGTGCAGGCAGCATGTAGTTTAAATTCATCATTATGGTTGGAGAAAGATAGTTGTGTATGTTCACTGTAATCAGACTTAAAATCACACACAGCTTGAGGTTAAGACAAGGTCCCGCTGCAGGGCCAAAGTTTTCTCTACCTGATTTTGAGCAGGGCTTTGTGAACATGGATGCATTTCCCATCAACCAAGAACTTCAGGTCTGAGATGTCTGGGCTGTCAAACTCCTTCTTCAATGACTGGGCCACAGTCAGGTAGTCATCTCCGTCTGGCACATAGAAAGAAAGACTTTAGTTAAAAATCAGGCTTGCCTTTCTAATTATATAAGGGCTTAACCTATGTGGATCTATTTTACAGCCTTGAAATCCACAGGTTGACATTGGCAAGTCTCTAAGGGAAGTAAGTATGTCTCAGAATGATCTGCCAGTATTAAGAGGATGTATGTGTGTCTGTGTGGGGTGAGGGGGATGTTTGAAATACACCACTGGGTTACTAATAGTCACCATATACAAGTGTAATATTAGGCTGTGTATCAAATGATGGAAATACATAATGAAGAGTTTGGGACACTATTCAAGCTCAATCATCTGTCAAGTTGCTTGATGTGGGGCGGCTGTGGCTCAGGAGGTAGAGCAAGTCGTCCGCTAATCGGAAGATCGGCGGTTCGATCCCAGGCTCCTCCGGTCCGCATGTCGAAGTGTCCTTGGGCAAGACACTGAACCCCAAGTTGCCCCCGAAGCTGCGCCTTCGGTGTATGAATGTGTATGAATGGTTAGATTCCCCTGATGTGCAGGTTGGCACCTTACATGGTAGCGCCTTGCCATCAGTGTATGAATGTGTGTGATTGGGTGAATGTGGATGTAGTGTAAAGCGCTTTGAGTGGTCGGAAATGACTAGAAAAGCGCTATATAAGTACAGACCATTTACCATTTGATCAAGTTTTTGATAGGTTGGTTCAAGTAGTAATGTTGACCCCAAAACTGATAAATCACTCCAAAAACCAACCTCTACCTTAAAAAACACAAGGTCTGATCCCTGATTTTTGAACTAACTCTTGGTTTGTGGAAATTCCTGCAAAAACAGGCCGTTTGGGCAGTGAGTACTACTTGCTTCTTGCAAAAGACTAAAGAAAAAGCCCACAGCACCGCTCCACATTGTGTTGCTTGATTATTGACAAGAAAGAATGTCATATACCTGCTGGTGCCTACCTGCTGGCCTGTAATGACTGACAGTGATTTTCACAATTTATTTTAGAATTGTATTAATCACATGCAAGGTCTGGTGCCTTAGAGGTCCCTTACTGTAGGAATTACAATGTTCCTCCATTTATAGACATGTGATCAAAAATGTTTAATGAAGTCATTGTTTGTTTTTGTTTTTTTACAGGCAGTTTCAGACAAAGTAAACACACTTCTCCTCACTAAAGAATTCCTGAAACTGACACACCCAGTACACCGTGAAGAACAACATCCCTATCCTGAGTAGTGTATTTAAAAATAAAATCACAAAACCTCAATAATATGGGCTGAAGCCTTGATTAAAATACTAGTTTAAATTCTTTGTTTACCTATATTAAACGTCATCCTTCTATAATTCATGGTTTCTACTTCCTGCTCTATGCAATACTTTATTATTTATTGTAGTTTAGTTTCTTGGCGTTGTGTTTTTACGAGGCTGCCACAATACCCAAAGTGTCCATCTGTTATTGTAGATGAGTTAAAACAGCAAGAATGTGCGTTGTCATAGTTACGAGTGTTCCAGCGATGTCTCACAACATGCACAGTTCCAGGTGGGCTCATTGTAAAGCAGCAAGTCAGATGGTTTTAATAATGTTCAGGCTGCTCCAGGACCGCTCACAGCCCACACGTCTTTTTAAAAAATCTGATTTCTCAAATACAAAAGTGCATCTCCACAGAAAATGCAAGCCGTGCGCCCTGATAGCTTCAAAGACAGAACAAAGACGTGACTATTAAAAAGCCAAATAATATGCCTTCCCTTTCAGACGTTTTCAAATGGATCTTTGAAATCCTCGGAAATGACAGCTTCCATTTGAGCTATCATTTGTTCTTCTGGCACCGAAATTGAAACTGAGTGGGTAGGAAGCGATGGAAGCACTTACACTTGTGTGAGTGTCGAAGACCTCAGGGGTTTTTAAATGCTAGTTAACAGACTCTCCAGGAGGACGGCATTCACTTAACTAAACCAAGTTTTTACAAAAGGGATCAAGTTGCTGTTTATGTTTGTGGCCTTCAGTGTGAGATGGGTTATCGATTGCACTCTGGACACATGCAGGATTGTTCTTTGTAGACAGGAAGCACAATTTCCTGTTTATGTCTTGGACAACTTCCAGGCATTTTTGCCTTTCACACTGTCCGGCCATGACACACTTGCAGGCCCACTGGACAGTATGATTTCCTGTAACCAGTCAGTCAGAGGGCAAATGGGACAAATGTCTTATGGTTGATACTATGAAATGCTTTCATTCTTAGCAAGAATGTCTGGATGGACGTGGGTCTGGATTACATACTAAACAACACCTACACACTCAAAACACTTACCTACTGTAAGGAGGTGCCATGTGACTGCTGGTGTGGCGAAGCAGGCGAACACATCATCTGTGCTGCTGAAATGGGTGAGGTGTGGGCTGGCTACCGCTTGACCTCGACACTGACCCCACATCAGAATCTGCCCACTCTGGGTCTTGGCAGCAGATGTGTGGCTGGTGTGACACGCAGCCACCTCCACCATCCTGGCAGAAAAAACAAACAGAAACGCTCAGAAACTAATGAAAGAAGGAAAGAAGGAAGCCAGAGTTCAAATTCTTCAAATTGTGTATAGACTTGTTGTATATACTCTATGTATTCTGCCCACTAAAAAGGGCCTATAAAGCATAGTACCTACATGGATAAAAGGAAGTAAATCCCCCCTATGATACTCCTTTTTTCTTTAGTCTTCACTTTATTCATACCTTTCTACATTCAACAATCTGTTGACAACAGGCTGGGACATTTAGCCACTAAAAGAATCAATCAAACAGGACCCTGTGATGTAGACCTTAGTGACCTGTGTGTTGACAGAGAAGTGTCACCGCTAATTGAAGCCAGTAGAGATGAACTACTAACCTCTCTTTGTCTGTGTTTATTAGGGTGGGAAGAGCTTGGTTACTCTTGTTGCCTGTTCCCAACTGCCCATATGAGTTTGCCCCCCACGCGTAAACAAAACCCTCATCGGTAAGTGCCAGTGTGTGTGCATATCCACAGCCAACCTGCACAGTAAATAAAGAATGTTATTAATTTGCAAGTTCATTCAACCACAATTTCAAAATGAGGTTTCTGAGATTCGTCTCTCACTAGGTTCTGACCTGGACAATGTTGATGCCCTGAAGAGCTGCGATCCTGCACGGAGTCTGCTGATTCCCATTGTTGCCCAAACCTAGCTGCCCGTTGCAATTGTAACCCCAACCATAGATCTACAAAAACAATACAGATTTGACAAAGTATGTAGGCATTGCATATCATACATTTTAACAAGGTAAATATTGTATAGTTAGTGAGTGAAACATATAATCTGCAATAAAATGTCGATTAAAAATGTTCTACGTTGTAAACAGTTACTGGTCACATATCTGCAGCCTGGGGCGTTGGCTAGCTAGCATGGAGAGAGGAAATTCAGTGAAGTCACTAAAGGAAACGCCTTTTGAGAGAAGAACAAGAGTCAAAGAGCTTGGACTGGATCAGCCTGACATTGTGATTCAGCAGCAATCACACATTGGCCATGCTCTCTATGAGAAGACATCCCTGATTTCAACCAGAGTCATTGATAAATCTGCACCTCTCCAGGAGAAAAGAAAGTAAATTTTAAGCCACAGGGTGGCAGAGTCATATGGCTTTCAGCCAGTTCACATAGCTGTTTGATGATGCTGTGTATTTCAAATATAATGCCATATTTATTTAATTATTTTCTTTCATTTCATTATTTTCTATTGGGTCCTACTGTGTTCAGAATGTGTTCAGGGTTTTGTGTTAGATTGTTTGCACTTATTGAGGCACTTTTACTTTAAGGTGTTTCACCATAACAAATGTTAGTATACAAGATAATTATTATAAAGAATTTGCCCAAATTGAAGTACCTTAATTTTGAGTATGTTTCATAACAAATGTTAATTTATGAGATTGTACTGAGTCAATATTTCCAATGTTTGCTTGTTTTCTGGCACAGCACTCCCCTGGGGAAAACTGCACCAGCCGCCAATAACATCAGCTGTCCTCACACACACACACGTACACTAGCCTCTCAAAAACAGTTTGATATCGCCAGGCTAAGTCAACTAATCTCAAGAGCAAAGGACTGTTGATTGCCCAACAAAGTATGACCTACTGAGGGCGTTGGTTTACTTACTCGTGTCAAACAGAACATAACCCGTTACCTCTCCATTGTCCAGTACAGCCATAGAGCAGAGTTGACCGCATGCTATGTTCACCACCACTTTGTTCTGCAGACAGCTGCTGACCCGCCGTGGTGTGGGCTGGTTGGCCGTGGACCCCGAACCCACTTGGCCCGAGTTATTGTAACCCCATGCGTACACCTGCATGAAGACACCAGATATTGAGCGATCCAAGAAAAACACAGATTAACCAGACGTGAACCGAAAAGTGCATATTTACCTCTCCATCAGTTGTGAGAGCAATAGTGTGGTGGGAGCCACAGGCCACCTCCGTCACTCTCTTGCTAAGGAGGTTGGTGGACACCAGGGCTGGGGTCAGTCCGTGGTTCGTGGTCCCATTGCCCAGTTGACTGTAGCCATTGTGGCCCCAAGCAAACACCTCTCCATCTACAGGGGGCAGCGGGCATACTTTCGTCCATGTTTTCTCAGTGGTTAATATTTTATGAACAGATAAGAACCAGACAACTTCACGAAATGTATAGTTGGAGCTTGGCACTAATCTTTTTACATGTTGCCTAGCAACGACTCAAAAAGCCACAGAGACAGTTTGATTAAGGGTAGCACAAACCACATTACAGCTTACCTGCAGTCGCAATAACCACATGTGGTCCTGTTCCATAGCTTAAGGACACAATCTTCTTTCCACACAGGATATCGATCCTGCGGGGCTCAATAGTGCTTTGAAGGTCTCCGAGCCCTAAACAGCCGCTGCAGTTTGTGCCCAGAGCAAAGACCTGCAAACAAGACCAAACATCACTGCTAAAATTATACTAATACCAATAACGATGAGGGAGGTTTCATCCTGATAACATTTACTGATACATACTGATACCTCAGTAAACATTCAGACTCTACATGTGAATTTCAAAAATAACATGCAGTGTGCAGAGAAGCCAGGCTGAACAGAACCATACCCAGAATTTATTTATTTCAAGGCCAAAATGTACCATAATTAGTTGCACCACAGAGATAAACAAATGAATAAGTAAGCAAAGACAAGGCATGCGCTACAACTTCCGGCTGGATAAAACAGAGCTTGCATCGGCATTAAGCCTACACGGCTAAAGATAGCCTTATTCTATCTGCTTATCCCTGTGTCTGGAACTGTACTCTATCAGTGAGGGAGAGGCCTCGAGCATTTTCTATCCACTTCTAAGCACAAAATATATTACATCGGATGATGAAACCGATAGTTTAAAAGTAGTAACCAAACCTATTTAACACCAATGATGGGATTAAAGCCCCCTCGCTTACAGCCCGAGTGTTACCTCGTCGTTAACTGTGACATAGAAGGCTTCGTTTGCAGCGCTGCCAAAGACACAAGCCTGCCGGATAAGCCGTAGTTCCTCAGGAGGCAAGAGTGCAAACACTGGCCACTTCCCCACGTCCAGCATACTACTCAGCTGTGAAACGAGGAGAAAACATTCACATAGATGAGAACAAAAGTCACTTTTGATTTAAAAAAATAAATTAAAAAAATATATTATATCAAAGCAGATAGCTTGGCAAATGTTGGAATAGGCCTAAATGAAGAGTTAAGATGAGAACCAAAACTGTCATCTGATATGCTGCCTGCATAGTCTAGTCAACTATATATCTTTTACAGCATGCCCAGGGTTGACTGGTAATACAGCCAAGACCTCCCCACCCCAATATTCTTCATCAGCTGCCATAAGATTTTTTTGTGGTACCACCTTTAGATGTTGTTAATACTACCCTCACTTTTCATGAGAAAATCAATCCCGTTGCTTCAAATTAAACCACACACACAAGTAGCTATTAGCAACCCGGAGTTTATTATGTATGCTGAACGAAAAAGTGAGTCATTATCAGCTTTTCTGAGACATTTTAGCCTGACCATGCTCTCAAGGCTGCCAGTGGGATGCAGGAATGACAGCCAAACCACATTTCGAGAATGCACTCTTCATAATGTTTTAAGGGTGGTATAACTTGACACTGTAAATCAATATGGCATGGGCAGTGTGGGACCTTGAATTTCATGGAGATCATCTATCCACTTTAAAGATTAAATATTTTCCAAGATCAAGATATGCTCATAAAACCTACAACATATCTGCAAAGTGGAAAAGGTCTTTTTTTGCACAGTGCCCATCCACAGCTCTCAAAACACATACCTAACATTTGAACAGATAACACTGTCATTTCTAAAGATAATAACACGTTTTACATGACAGTCCTGAACACAATTATCGGCGCTAGCTAACGTTATGTGCACAACTTTAGATTTTGTACCGTAAATATAAAAATCCAATACGTAAGATTGTTGATAAAATCACCTGTTGAGAATGGTGTCTCACACAGCAAAACAATCAATCACTAAAATAAATAATATAGCTGTACACACAAAACTAAACTTCCAAACAAAAACAAAACAGAGCTAGTATGGCCCCAGACCGCCTAGCACTGATGAGCATCAGCCACCAAACCCCATCCACACCACCACTAACGTTATGTCCGCCCTACAGGACTTCAAATCCAGCAAAGAACAATTTTAATTTGGGGTTTTAAGTTGCCAAAAAGGAAACAACGGACACAAAACACTAACAAGTCATGCTGTGTTGTAAATGCAGCCCGAGCTTACAGGCTAATGATAGAAATGTAGCTATGTATCGTAAACAAGTAACTAAAGCCGCGCTAGCCAACGAGCGCTACTAAGCTAATTAGCTAGCTAAGCTTGGTTAAATGGCTTGCAAATATAACAGTAATATTGATGTTAATGCTAGACGGCGCCGTTTATGGTTTAAGTTACCTTGTTGTTCCTCTAACGTTACTAATCGTCAGCGAGGTCGTTGTCGAATAGACAGTGATACTAGCAATTTTTTCAGCCAACATTTTTTGGCAAATCAAGTTGCTTTTGGAATCATCTCCACAGTCTAGCGTAAGTCAAGCTTCACAGCACTTGCTAGCAGGTTGTAATTGTACGCTGTTGTAATTAGTTAGCTTGCTCGGCTTATTTACTGCAGCTAGACAGAGCGAAAGGTGAGAACCCGCACTCTGCTCATACGTTACTTCCTGTCATCTGCGAGGGTCAAATGTTGCGTTCATGGTATGTCGGATATATTTTATGTAGCAATGGAATGTGTTTGACATCAAATATGTCACGACTCACCGAGACAATTTCAAGTTTGACCTCTGTTCATTTGAGCTAATTAGCCAGCAAGGGTGATCAGAAATGTTCATGTTGCACATAAATAACTCTATTAAAAAACAAAGTAAAAAGATTCACAGCTCTGACTTGCCTTGAATCCAACTTTGCACCCCCACCACTCAGACAAGAGCATGGTAATAAGTAATGTACATGTTTGATATGTGACTGATTTGACTTCTATTTAAAATAAATAAATAAATAAAAATCAATCTGGTTAGACTAAATTATATCAAAGTTGGAAAATGAAAATTCAGTATAAACATTGACATACATGACTTTAAATTTATTACATTACATTACAGGCATTTAGCAGATGATTTTATCCAAAGCGACTTACAATAAGTGTATTCAACATAGGTAAGCAAGAGAACTACCAGTCACCAAAAATTGTAAGTGCATTTCCTTCCTAAACAACATCTAAGAGCAGAACCAGTGCTAAGGTAAAAGAGCAATAAGTTAACTACCTACTTTTTATTTAAACAAATGAGACAAATAAGTGATGACAAATAAGCAAGTGCTAAGAAGAAGGATCAGGGTAATATTATTTATCTTTCCTGGAATGCAGCTAATGCAGGTGGTTATTTTTGTGACCTTTTTTCAGGTAATACTTGAATGCCTTCTGTGTATTTCTTCCCCCATATCCTCTTTTGTCACATGTCACATTCCTTTTTGGTTTTGTTACACCATTCATAGTAATATGTTACACAAGTGTAGTGTGACAGTTTAATATGAATTGGTATGAGGAAACATTCATAGAACACATACACAAAGCCACTGCCACCGCTCTGACTCAGGGGATGTCATCAGTTTTCTGTGGGAGAATTTCTGCACCCTTTATTAAACTATAGGATAGGCTAAACATGAAGCTACTGTGGCAGCAGTGGGACAGTTAGTACTCATTTACTAGATCCACCAGGTGGAGCCATGGGTAGCCTGATGGTCAAGTTTTAGGAGCTACTGGACACATTTCCTTCTGTGCCAAAGCTTCAAAGACTCTCATTTGACACACTCACAGGTTATCTTTAACGTACAATCATTCATGTGGCAATATGTGCCTTTAAAAGAGCCTGCGAGGTGATATTTAATTTTTTAATTTTAATCCATTTAGGTCTCAAAATGTATAAACGATAGCCATAGAAATTACATTAGATTATAATACATGAAACATAAGTAAGGCCAGCCTAGCCCCAAAATAATACAGTAGCCTATAAAGTAGAAAAGTATAGTATAAAGTAGTAAATACACTGTTCTAAGAGCAGAACCAGTGCTAAGGTAAATGTGCAATAAGCTAGCTACCTACTATTTATTTCAACAAATGAGACAAATAAGTGAAGCAAATAAACAAGAGCTAAGACAAATACGTTAAGCATATAAGCAAGTGCTAAGACAAGTAAGTGAAAACAAATAAGCAAGAGAAACCATAGACATTATAGTAACATATAACGTCAATGGTTAATAGACCCAATATGTTTTGTACTGCCCTTTTGCACTGCACAAAATATCCTGTTGTCTTTGTTTCACTGTCCACCTAATCATAAACTCAAACATGTATTGGAATATTTTTAACCCATTAGCTTATTATAATTAATCTTTTGATATTTGATATCTTAATGATCGTGTTTCTGTGAGGTAGAGAGCATATTGGAGCATAATAAAATGTTGAAGGCATCAAAGACAGTACACAGCCGGGAGGGTCCACAGGAGCCTGATAAGCCTTGCTAACGTCTGTAGTGCATAGTCATTAAAATGTGGTATGCTCTGACCACCGGCTCCTCACTGCCACGTCAACCTTAAGGTCCGCCTACAGTCGCGATAAAGCAGGTAGACGAAGAGCACTCATTATAATATCGGGCAGACCAAGCTAACGTACCTGCCCAATGTCCTAAAATCGGAGATCTTGCTCCTCACTATCTTGGAATACAACATGATTGGTGTAATACGCATGCGTACGGAGTCCTGTAAGTGATGGCGACATTCCAGCCTCTTATGCGTGGAGCAGGGTTGGACGAACACCATCTCGATAAAATTGGCAATTAAGCTAACGTTACCGCTACTTCGCATTGTCACTTCAGTTAGCTAGTTACTCCGATCTGTTTTAGTTCTAGCTAATGCAAGCGATCGCCGTTGAAAGCTCGAAAAAAAGCACATCTTCATCTTGCTAACCTTAACTATTAGCTAGGTAGCATTAGCTGGCTAACTCTAGCATGTCATATTTTGCCTTCTCTGATGTTTAGATAGGCAGCTCGCAAGCTTTCCCTCTCGGGTGGTGCTGAAAGTAGCTGGTTATCCGAGCTAGCTAGCTAACGTTAACATATTTTGGAAAAGTTGCATATGATCCATCTCTGTGTATCGCCGAATCAAGTCAAGACTGCTGCTGCTGTGCCGACTGAGTGAGTAGCTAACTGCGCTACTGGTGATAATAATATCTTGTAATGGTGACAGGGTATAGTCCATTTGCTGGAATGCTAACATTGTTACCTATGACTCTACTACTAACTCTACTAGCGTCCATTAATTGTCTGTAATGTTGTGCGTTAACGTTAGTTAGGTAACGTTAACAACAAGACATAACACTCGCACACCTGTAGCGTAAACATTTGTCTTTGCTGCAAGGCAGCTCTCTGGCAATTTAGTGACGTTAGCACTGGACACGGAGCTTAACATCCAGTCAGACATGTTTAATAGATTTGGTTCCTGCATATGTTGCGGAATAATTATCGGTAAACTTGGCATCGTTGACGTCAGGGAACGTCGGATACGCAGAGACAGAAGGTTGCCAGTTAGCTAACTGGTTAACGGCTAGGCGGATTGCCAAGTCTAATAAATGTTTGCGATAGTTAACTGAAGTGTGAGACAGGTGACGATAAGAAAACATTTCTCCAGATGGTCGAGTTGAGCTGTCATACTTGGACTATGTCTTCAGTTAGCATTAGAAACGGCAAGTGTTTCAGTAATTCATACAATTGAAGTCTTTATTTTTTGATTCTCCACAGTGTTGCTTAACCTACGCCTTTTAAATACATCAAATGACGGTGAGCAAAAACGTTGTGTAGGCTAATAATCCCATCCGTTCAAGGTATTTTCACTACCATACCAAAACTGTAACTGAAAAACAGCTGTTCTCTGTTTATCTAGTGCCGCCTCAGCCACAGTCAAATATGATTATCGTTAGTCTATACAGTCAAAAACAGATGTTTCCTTAATTTGGATGTAGAGCTAATTTCGGTCTTGCTGTAATGGAAAATGAACTTTTAGTGAATTACAATTCATCCACTACAGGAGGGAAAGCCCAGTTCTTTTTTTCAGGCTGAGGTGCCAGCTATTGTTTCACAGATTCTTTGTCACCAACTTGCTCAGCCACACACTTTTCTAGTGTAGGCGTAGCAGCAAAGATGTAATGGCTCGTCACTAGTATTACCTTTGTGTTCATATTTTTGCATGGGTAAGAATGTACTGCTGCAGACACTGGAGATAATTGCCTGTCTCTCAGATCTTGGATATGCAACATTACATGTTATTCCCTAGTTCACCCTGATAAAATGGCTTCATATTTAGAAAAATAGTCCTATAACCCTCAAATCAATTCCTCGATGAGAGTACCCTGTCACTTGTTTTCGTCATTACTGTGAAAGTGTGTGTGTATGCATGCTAAAAGTAGAGAATTGTTTGTGACTAAGGTTTCCCTCTGCATCACTTCTGCCCTTGTCTTCACTGACCCCTCGGTAACTGTTGTGAGGCTACTCTAAGCGTCTAATAATAAGTTGAATGTTGATTTGATATTTCCTAGTATTACAGACTCCGCCGGTGATTGTAGTGTTTGACTTGTACGCCTACTGACTGCCGAAGGAGCCTGCCACCACCCTCCTCTAAAGCCCACTAGTAATACTACGCTAATCCATGTCGCTCCTCTACTGTAGAGGCAGTTCTCTCAAATCCAGTTCATTGACCATCACACTGTAAACTGACTTTGTTTAAGCTTTAGGAGGGGCGTGGCTAAAGCTAACAGATAAGCCAGATCACCGGGAGGTCCAGGGGCGCATGCGCTAGATTGTAATTAGGTTCAAGGACACACGTTCCCTTTCTCTCTCGGTGTTTTGCTCTTCATGGCAGATTTTGTGTTACACATGTATTTTTCTTTAGTCTCACGTGGGTTTGATGAGTCCTCAAGAGTCCTCCTTGTATGGGTCTTATTTAATGGGTAGGTCTTGACAGCAATGTAGAGTATCCCCCCAGGATCCACTCATACGGCTAGGCTTGACATAAGCCTGTGTATTATCACCCTAGGGTGATGTGCGCTTGATGATTGTTTGAACTTGATAAACACTAAACTGCACCATGGTCAACTTATTCAGATTTTTGTGTGTTATGTGAAGGATGTAAAAACACAAAGGACAACACATGGGATTTAAGTCAGTTGTACTTATTTATTTTTCTGTAGGAGTCTGACAAACTGTCTGGCCCAGTTGAAGGGCGTGACATATTTCCAGAATTCATACTTTCTTATAGTCCATATCTCCTTCATCTCATGTGCCCCCTCCCCAGAATACATTGTCTGAACACAATACAGAAAAACTGCAGCTTGCATTATTACCCAGGAAGTGGAAGGCAAAACGCACTATTTAAATTGTAATTGTTTCTGTCTAGCCTAACAGAATTAGTCAGTAGTTAAATGAGCCAAAAGAATGAACCCCAAAGGCATTATTAGTTTAAGAGAAATTGCCTTTTAAAAAAAAAAAAATGGAATATCCACAAAAGCTTGCCAAACATCTCAGTAGTGTCTTATTATATTTAATATAATAGTCTGCATTCCCTGATGAAATAGCCTTAAGACTCAACATTTACTCTGAGAATGACAGAAAACCTTCCACCCTGAACCAAGCAGGGGTACATAGATGTATCTGTGTGGTAGAATACCTAGTGCTGTACTTGCTCTGCGTATGGTGTGGTATGTTGTAGGCCTAGTGACTTTGCTGGAAGACTGTTTATCCATGACTGTGGTGCCACTGATCTTTATCGTATTGTTTGTGCCGTTCGATTGATTGCCGTGTCTCTGTTGCAGCAGTACCTCTTCAGTGGTGTGAATGAGGGAGACATGGCAGACCACACCCCACCTCTGGAGTCCGGCCAGCTTCTCAGCCCTGAACTCCCAATCCTGGCCTCACCACCGCCCCCAGCCATGGTCAACGGTGAGGGCCCCCAACAGGTACCCTCAGACCCCTGACCCTCTCATGTTAGGCTACATCCACACTAAGCCGTTTCAATTTGAAAACATGCTCATCTCTCCGCTTCGGCCTCCCGTCCACACTACGGTGTTTTTACCCCCTTAAATTGGAGCTTTTCAAAAAGGCTCTCCCAAGTGGATCACATTGACGTTTTCGGTGGTCTAGTGTGAACGGCGAGCTTTTTCGAAAAACGCTAGACCCGAGAACGCCGTTTTCAAATGTCAGTGTCTTAGTGTGGATGTACTCTGAGTCACACTTGCTGCTTTGAGACTGTCACGGCCTTTCAACAAATTTCCTTGTAATTACAATTGAGAGGATTTGTTCTAAGTACGAGGAATTGCCTTTTTCATCTGTTGTGGGTCTTAAATGACTAATTTGTTCTGTGTTTGACTGCATGTGGTTAAGCCTTGAACTCTGAATACCAAGTGTTGGTTGTTTTGAATTGTCAAGAGTTTTTTTAGATAGCCTAGAGCTGAACACTGTATTAAATATTGATACCTTAGTATGAAAGAACACTGTCTGCATTGCAAAGGTTGCAATATGGCTCCTTTCAAATGATTTGTACAGTAGATTCACTGAGTTGAACTGTAAGCAAACTGTAACCTCGTATGAAACCCGATGCTTTCGGTGGCTTGCCTCAGGTGCCCAACAAAACACTCACAAAACGAGTCTTACTCAGAAGAGTACCGAAAGAACCCCAACCGGATTTGCTGTCTTCACTTCAGCGGTTCATCGCCAATATTTCTCAGACAACAGGTGCTTGTTGATTCATGAACCACGTCTCTCTCCTCCATCTTTGTCTCGCTGTATGAGGTAAAGGATACGGGGGTGATGTCCCCTTTCATCTCCCTCCCAGTGTCGAAGCTGAGGTTGAGCGGTCGCGACAAGCCCAGGTGATTTCCCTGTCATCTCGATGGTCATCAGTTCGATTTGCTTAAGTTTCCTTCCTGTATGGTATAGCACAGCAATACGTTTTCCCTCACTTCCTCAAGTCTTATTCGGTTTGTCCAGATAAGACTCGCTAATATTAGCACTGCCCTATGAACGTTGCCTTTCCAGCCGTCGTGTCATTTTTCCCACAGTGGGGAAAACCCCCTCGCCTGAATCGGGCTTTGTTCACACACATATCAAATTTTGCTTGTTTTGTCGGGCTGTAAGGGTGTTGTTGGAATTCACTTACCTTCCCCACGGGGGCCAACCCGGTTACCTATACACATCCTATGCCGAGGTTTTTTTTTTTTTACGCCGTGCTTTAAGAGCCGGGAAAGTAAAGTGCTCTTACTCCTGCGCTTACATCGTTACCGCCCTGCTGTTCGGACCAATTTGAGACACCGCATGTTCACGACGGTTAAAATGTGAAATGTGTTCTCGGAGGGGGAATAACAAGTCTCAGGCAGCACAGAACACTTGTGTGTGTTTTTTTTTTTTCCCAGCCACGACACGATCATTTTGTTCTCGCACTGTCTCTGATTTTGATTGTTGTGTGTGCTTCGTGAACCTTCTGCTACGTGTGTTTGTACAACAGAAACTGACATGGAATAAAAAGCCTTTTCTGTTCGAGGGCGAGCTAGGTTTTTTTTTTTTTTTTTACTGCCTTGTCGGAAAGCAGATACGGTGCTGGAGGTGTGACGTGTTTCGTTTTGTGGAGCTAGAATACTGATCACCTGTGAAGCACAAAAAAAAAAAAAAAAAAAAAGGAAAAGAGAGACCTGACGTCAATGATCCTTTTTTTTGCATTTGGCGATTGGCATAGGTCTTTTCAAGGGTTTTTTTTTTTTTCCCCGTGGCCTTTTAATGTGAATGTGATGTAGCTCGTGCGCTCGTCTGTCTGAGGAGGTGTGTAAATATCATGACAGCTGCAGAGTGAGGAGCGGGGACCACTGGAGGGGTTCGGCCCTGACAGAGCGAGGCAGGGCCGCGCTGACAGTGAAGAGGATTCACGGCGATGGCTGACCCCTCCGTCTCTGACCTCCTTTTTTTTTTTTTTTTTTTTTTTTTTTAGTTGGAGGAGCTGCGAGCACACCTCATTCTTTGTTCTTGGTTTCTTTTTCCCCCCCCAGTCTCGGGTTGGTATTAACGCTCTGTTGGACCAATTAGTCTGAGTCAGAGAGGAAGCTGTTGTCTAGGGGTCATTACCTGAGATGATTCCTTTTTAGAGATGACTTGGGCTACAGTATGATTCACTGCTTCCATCCATTTAAGCGCTCCCTCCCCCAACCTTTTTCCTGCTCTGGCCTTTTTGATTCGTAACTAAATTGGTAACCGGTGAATCAGTCTGTTTCTCTCAATACGTAAGCCTAACTAATGGTTTTGCCGTTTGTTTTACTTTTAGTTATGCACTTTCTTCCCCTCATTTTTCACCAGACCTGACATTTAATGCTTTTGTGTTTTCTGTACTTGCCTTTTCATGCAACTTGGTTTTTACTTCTCAATGTTTTGAGCATTGTAAACCCAAGATAGTGCGAGTCTTTTGCAAAATATACAGTGTGTCACTATCTGGCACAGCCTCTCCTCGCTGTGCAGTTGTTCCTGTGAGAAACCCCTCTGTAAGAATCACCCAGCCAATCAGGGGAAGTCATGCCTATGTGCACACTGTTTCAAGACGGTAGGGTCGGAGGGAGGGGGTTGCAGAGAGATGGGTTAGAAAGAGCAGTGAATGCGGCAGTAGGTAGTGTGTGTTTTTTTTTTTTTTTTTGGTTGTTGTTGTTGGAATTTCAACTGAACTCAAACATTGTTTTTCATGTCCGTTTTAAATCTGCTGTGACCGGAGCTTGAAAGAGCAAAGGGCAGTGTTTGCTCTGGTCCTGTGAGAGAGGCACTTTGCGTAAACCAGTAACTTGACAAATTGAACAGAGAGCAAACAGCCATGAGTGTGTGTGTGTGTGTGTGTGTGTGTGTGTGTGTGTGTGTGTGTGTGTGTGTGTGTGTGTGTGTGTGTGTGTGTGTGTGTGTGTGTGTGTGTGTGTGTGTGTGTGTGTGTGTGTGTGTGTGTGTGTGTGTGTGTGTGGTCTGCTTGTGGCTGCGTGCCGTGCGTGGGCTAAGGCCTGACCCCCCCCCCCCTTTTGACGTCTTCGGTGCTGGCCTTGTATGACACAGCCAGACACAGGAGACAGGGCCTTGGACATGTGCCACTCATAAGCTGCTATTGGGTTCAAGATTGTGTGGCAAAAAAAAAATGCAACCCACTCTACGTGCCTTCTGGTCATCCCCTGAATCATCCACAAGAGCTCAGAAGATGGGGGTGTCAACCAGTTTGAGTAGGTGGACAGTGCATGACTCAGCAGTGTTAAGGACACTTATCCTACCAGGGTTTACAGTGAGGTTTAGGCAGGTGGGATTCACTCCCTCATTTCGATTGTGTTTCAACTTTAAATCTCAGCATTTATTGCAAGTTGGTCGGGGGAAAATCTTTTTGTTTGGAAAAGAAATGGTGATTATATGTCTCTTGTCCTATATTGATTCTTTACTCATCACTAGAATGACAACCCTTTCAAAACTCAATTGAGCTTATATACAGGGTTGTCAAATGATTGCAGCTGTCAGGGGTATTGAGTGAAAATGAGATTTGGTATTTTTAAAGTCCTGGTTTCAAAGATATTTGTTTGTCAATTCAAATGCTGCAATTGGAAGCATTTAGGCTGCTGGGTGTTGATCCAGATTGTTAACTGAAGCTAATCTGAAACTGAAGATGGAGTTTTGGTAAAGCAATGCAAATCCAAAACTTTAAATCTAACTCAAACAAAATCTTCTCCTCACATTTTGTGGTGTTACTGCATGAAATTTATAAACAGATTGAACTAGGATTTGTTTTGTCATTGATCGATGCAAAATAACCTGTAAGGTCAAAGTGGATTTTTTAAAATTTACATTTACTTACGTTTTACAAATGAATAAAAAGTGAAAAACTGAAATGCTTTGAATCAAGAAGTACTCAACCCCTTTGCAATGACACTCAAATTAATTACGATGCAGACAAATTCCTTTTAATGTTCTTGATGTCTCTACAGTTTGTGAGGAGGCAAAGATCTGGGGAAGGGTATAAAACAATTTCAAAAAAAGTGTTGGAAGTTCAGAAGAGCACAGTAGGCTCCATCATCAGCAAATGGAAAAATTGCAAAAAAGAAAATAAACATGTTTTTATTCATTATGGGTCATTTCTGTAGATTGTTGACAAACAATCTTTATATAATTGATTTGCAATTTAGGCTGCAACACCACAAAATGCAGAAACAAATCAAGGGGGTGGAATACTTCACACACGGCCTCAAACAAACGCCGAAGCAGATTCTCTGATCTCCTCTGTACAATCATATGAAAATGAAGTGATGAAATTACAGCCGTGTTTCATATCCAACTTCTGAGGGGGTACTGTATTAGTACGAATCACTCTGCAGTTTGAATTAACTGGAAAATCACAAATCATGAAATGGAATTATGACCCCTAGAAACTCGTTTGAATCCAGTCATGAGGTTCCTGTTGATTTCCACCCCTAAGGGCCACGAGATGAGGGAGTGTTATTATAAAGTTATGGCCACTCCAAGAGGCTGGTCTTAATTCACATGTGGTGTGTGCAGCATACGAATCTCCTCTCTCAGGCTCACCTACCGGCGTTCCACAAGCTTACATGTAACTTAACACCTAATAAAGAAGCACATTTCTGCTCCCTTTTTGTTGCTTGGGAAGTGGTTTCAGAGGGCCTTAGTGCTCTGCTCTTTGTGGTTGTGCTAAATTCTGCCCATTGTTAACTGTGTAAGAGGGTTTTGGATTAGTGTAAAGAAGGCTTCTTACTGTTTATGAAAGAGTGATGCTGTTATTGCTCTCAGAAAATGAGCTGTGTGTTTGATGGTAAATGCATTAGCCTAGCCTAATGAAAAGGGGCCAATGCTTTGTTTTAGATATAGCTAGGTGCTTTTTAGTGACATTTATGGTCAAGGCCAATATTTGTTATTCCTTTTTGAATACTAAAGTGCAATCTACTACAGTCCTGGTGTTGCTTGGCAGTGGTAGATGCTCATTCTAGAGCTGCTGAGATCCAAAGAGTCCAAATCCCTCAAGATTTCAGCTTTTTTACTGTATAAACTCTAGTCAAACTTTGTCTAGTTGACATTTACTGCAGTTTCACATAGGCAGAACAGTTTGTTCCATCCCCTGACTACGTCACATCACAACAATGTACAGCTCCACAGAGTATAGATTGGGGGGAAAGTGGAAAAAGATGACTGTGATAGGAAGATTATTTTTAGGTACATTGTCTGGTTTGTGACTGA
Organism: Hoplostethus mediterraneus; assembly: GCA_034670385.1. Taxonomy (NCBI): domain Eukaryota; kingdom Metazoa; phylum Chordata; class Actinopteri; order Trachichthyiformes; family Trachichthyidae; genus Hoplostethus; species Hoplostethus mediterraneus. Next base: position 3,275,285 of record JAXDDW010000019.1, on the reverse strand, counting down.
GAGCACGGTGAAAATAGCTCATTGGGATGTAAGAGCTTAGAAAAACATTACCGCAAAATGTCATTCTCCCGTTCATTATGCACTTGGTGTTACGTAACAGATTAGAGTCTGGTTCTCTGTATTCTAGGATTGGGTGAGAGTTGTTCAAGTTCACAAATACTGAACTATACTTGGCCATAAGAGTTCTTCTTTAAAAGTAATATTTCACTTTCCACAGAGTCATATTTTCATATTTTAGACTCGACTGCCACATGACTTCATGAATAATTTCCAACCAACATTAGCTCTCCTGGGAGTTGTTTTGGGTACTCTGTATCGGTAATGGAAAATGGGCAAAATGTCTTAATGGAAATTGCCACCATGACCACAGAAAAAATAAAAACTTCAATCAAATCAAGTTGAATCAAAATGAAAGCCAAGTGAGACTTGTCACAGTCACCCAGGGACAACATTGTTGTGTGACTCTTAATAAACTCATGGAAATATGTACGCTGCAAAATGTGAAATAGGATGAAACCATGAAAGCTAATTGACATAGTACATAGTGAGCAGATAGAAAATACTGTGTGTCACAGGTAGCAGACCATAGATGTATAGTGGGCTGCATGTTTCCACTGATAAATAGACTCCATTGTATAATAGACTCTCTGCTTTCCATTGTGCATATTAAGTGATATTTCCAAGCACTTGCTACAACTTTGACACTCCTCGGAAAGATTGTTCTCTTTGGTCTATTTTTCCTGTCTTGCGATGTGTCGAGGGGATCCAGGAGAGCGGATCATCAGATTCCCCCAAATCACCGTTGCACCATTAAGCTTATGCCATCAGCTTCAGGGAGACTGCATTAGTTCCCGGCTGGTTCCGAAAACTGGCAGGATCCTCCCTACGTCACTTGGCTCTCGTTTCCTGTCTGCCCAGCTGCCATGCCACATCAGTGCACAGTAAACAATTAAGAGGAACAAATAGTGAGAAACCTGAACCCTGAGTCACCAGTGAGCGAGACACGTCAGAGCTAACAGCCATGAACGCACAAGGCAGGCCCATTCTCCTGGGTAATAAAACACAGCAGTGGCCACCTCGGCGGTGTGCGCCAATCGATCCTCTCTCTCTCTTTGCATAGGCCACATACATGGACGCAACCCCCGTACAGGAGTGGGAACGAGACAGATTTTTTTAGCACAAGTCGTTCTGTTAATCTGTGGCACTGCATCTGACTCTCGTTGGCACTGTTCCCTTAATGCATGGTTCCTTCCACCCAGAGCTCTGTTACAAACATCCCTGTTGTGACTGTGAGCAGGAAAACACTGCACATTGCGTCAAGGTTTTCCATCCCATTACCAGTGTCTAAGCTAAACTCTGGACTATGAAATCAGTATTATTTAATGTAGTAATATTTATATTTATGTCTATCTAGGTCATTGATATATATACTGGAGTCATATTAATATATACAGAGTAATAAAATATCAAATGCTAAATGCAGCAAATGCTAAAATGTATTCAAAAAAAGTATGATTTTACTTTTGCAGGGCGACTTCTCAAAGATTTAGAGTAGAAAAGATGCTGTGAAAACGTTCTGCAGGAAGAGCTGGTATAGTACTGCACCAGCAGTTATTGAGCTCATCATTGCTGCAAATTAGAGAGAGTTTAATTTTCAGCTTATTGGTTCAGCTTAGGGGTGCCCAGTGCTGCATTTTCTGCCACTGGAACATCTCTCCCTGCAGCAGTGGCACTAGTCAGGTGTTTGGTGAAGGAGAATCACACCTTAATGTGTCAACATGGTATCACATGCCAATAAAATGAAGTTAACACTTTATAGTCGTGTACACACCTAGACAAATGAGCTTCCAATACACAGTGTAACACAAAATGATAGGATATGTTGGGTAACCATCCAAATGAACTGTTATTACAGTCTATTATATAACCACTATCAGGGTGTCAGTATGTGGAAGTGGGTGTCAAAACACTTTATCAGTTCAACCTTCAACCTTTATAACACATTTGAAAAAGATATCTGAGAGAACTGCATCTAAACTAGTTGCACCAGAAAGCCACTAAAAATACACGACTATGGTCCAACGTGCAGCAGTTTCATTGACCTGCAGTTCCTTTACCGAAAATGATCTTAATTGGTAAAGAGTAACTGATATCAATATGGAATTTCCATGTTGGTCCCCATCTGTAAACATAATGGGCCTCATTCACAAAACGTGCGGACGGACAGATTTGATTGCAAAGAGTTCGTACCAACGTTTTTATGAACAGTCTCATTCATTCATTCATTATTTTTGTTCGTATCTGAATTTGTTCGTTGGTACGATCAAAACCTGTTTGGAAACATGCAGGGAAGACTGCCTTATTCTTTATGAAAAATCAATTACAATAGTGCCAAACCAAACCACAACAACAAAATGTTTCAAAAAGACCTAATGGGTCTTAGAATTGTCCTCATTTATATTATCAGACTTGTAATGGGTTGATCACGATTTCTAGAAACGTTTAAACTGAATGTTTTTATTGCAGGCTGTAATGTCTTAGCATGCAATCTAGAGCCATAAAATATTGAATGACTATTATCAAAAATGAATCTAACACGTCCCAATGCAAGTGTGGGCAGCACGGCACCCTGGTGCCCTCTGTTGACCAGCTCTGCTTTGGAATCAGCCAAACGTGTGTCCATAATCTTTAACTTGTCTACTTTCAACGCAAAACCAACCAAATGTATCTAAAACAATCTAGGCTGCAGTACTGTACAATCTTCATGAATTGAACGAGGTGAAGTGAAGGTATGGATGAGACCTTAACTATTGCCTGTTCAAACAGCCCATAACATGCATCTTTCCCATATTCTCATCCTGTCAATTGGATTGGATTTTTGCCGTTGAGAAGTGCACCTGTGTTTGCTCCATCTTCAAACTGAACGGTGACACTTCAGCTAATGTGCTGCTCAAATCACTAGATAGATGAAATGTGTTAACCCATGCGAGGCAACACTAATGAATTTGTAGCGCCGTGGTGAAGGTAGACACGTGAAGGATTACAGACACCTGATGAGTGAAATTGTGCGTAGTTTATTTCCGACTTTGGAAAGGAGAAATCTCGACGGAGCAGGACGGGGCCTTTTTTGAGAGGCAACAACCAACACGGTGAACGATTCCCAAAGGGTCACGTATCGGGGTTAGACTACGTTCACATTACCGATTTCTGATTTCACTGATTCGTCCCCCCCCCCCTCTCTCTGGCTGAAGGTGTGCTAATCAGTGAAAGCAGCTGTGTCACATCAGATTTGTTTGCTGGTCGGATGTCATGAATCATCAGAAGTTCTTTTCCTGAACCCTGTCTGCTATCTGCTGATTCACATACCATCATCTCACCACTCCAAACTCACGTTGCATCTCTGCCCTAAAGGGTTTACAATAGCTAGCTAGGAAAAAATATTCTAGGTGGAGCTTATATGTTTGCACTTTTGTCAACCAATCACAATGTACCCTATATTGATGAGAGATACAGTATTGTAGATGGTTGGCAAACAAGTGACGAGATCCCTGTTGAACTGCGATATCTGTCCGTTCTCTCCAAAAGAATCAAACATGCCAGGGTGACTGTACAGTGAAATTCAGAGAGTGTGAGCTGGTTTTCTAGAAGTCTCGCTGTTGCTCTTGGAGTTTGGAGGGTTTTTTAGGGATTGGGGCTCAGCAGAAGGAGGTGTGCTTGGCTGTCTGCTAACTAATACACGGCGTCCTATATAACTTCCTTTGTCCCGACTAGTCGGAGGTACTGACTCGGTACGTTTGTTTGCCTCTGTGGCACCAGGCAGTGAGAATTCTGGTAAGGATTATTTTATTAACCCTGTCACATGGTGTTGTTTGAGCATATCCTTATACTATTACTAGCCCGGTATTTAGCATGGCCTAATTTCAGCACAAATGCACTGCGGTACGGTAAGATAACTTTATTTTTGTTTGCAGTGAAAATGTCAAACGTTCTCAATCTTGAGCACTTGATAATTTAAGTCAAGTCAAGAGTTTTATTTGTCACATACATATACATGCAGTGAAATGCAAAGTGGCAATGCTCACGGGAATGTGCAAAAATTTAGTGTCAAATTTTGGGATTACTTTTTTGTGGAAGGATATTTTTTATAAATCCATCGAGGCTGTATCGATGACACCGAGGAGGGGAGGGCTTGTTAACTTGGCACTCGGCGATCAACTGATCGGCACCGTCGCTTTAAGGACACGATCAGTCTCGGAGTGAATGAATGAGGACAGATGTTACGGAGGCAGCGGCGACTTGCAAACCTCAGCTCTCTTTTTTTATTGTGCCCCCCGTACAATAAGCGTCTTTTCTGTTTTGACTACCAGTGGGCTGGCTTGTGGCGTCGGGAAGACGATAAGACCGTAGAGAACTCCAAGGTTGCGATTGTCTCCAGCGCCGGAGCTCTGCAATTGAACTCCCACCACCTCATCTCCTCTCACATCGATCGGAGTATTAATAGAGGGTGTGCAGCATGTCGCTCCGTGAATGGGAGAGAGGGAGCCAGAGGAGAGTATGAGGGGGAGGGAGAGAAAGGGAGGGAGGCAGAGAGAGAGAGAGAGAGAGAGGGACTGTAGCGTAGTCGTATATGTCAGCCTCTGAAGCTGCGTGGGTCGTTCAGCTCCCTCACGCCATTGTTGTTGTGAAAAAAAAGGCAGAACAAAGGACTCCCCCGATAGGCTATGGAGCCCTTTTACCTTTGTCGGCTCTCTTTCTACAGCTGTGCCACGATCAGCCCCTGATGGAATGCTGTTGAAATTAACCATATTAACGTGCACGTTAGGTGTTACAGAGCAGGCACAGAGTCAGTGACAGAGGCGAGAAGGAAAACTGAGTGACAAACTGAGGCATCTCCCAAAGTCCTTTTTTTTTCATTTTTTTTTGGTTGCTGCTTTTCCCCGGGTTTCATCCACGTCCGCGTCGGGGAGAGAGAGAGAGAGAGAGAGACCACTGCTGATAAGGGTTTCAATTCCTTTCCTCGGGTTTGCCACGGACATCGTTTTGACTTATTTGTTGAAGTGGTTGCTGTGGAGACTGGGTGGTAGGGAGGCTGCACCGGAGCCAGAGGCAGGAGCGAGGCGGCCGTCTGCTGCAGAGCGAGAGAGAGCGCGAGCCACCGTGGAGCAGACGAGGCTGAGCCCGTCTCAGCCAGGCATGAGCTTCACGCCACGCGTCCTGTGAAAGCTACGTCCAGCCGGCGCAAGAAACCGAGCCCCCCCCACCCACCCACCCCCGTCTGCCTCTCCCCCCCCCCCCCCGTCTGCCTCCCCCCCGGCAGCCCCTTGCTGCACTAACTCACCTCTCTGCCAGTTTCTTTCCTGGGTTTTGTGGAGTTAGTGGAAGTGGAGTGGAATGAAGGTTCGGCCCGGCCAGATGTGTTAGCATCGCCAGGTCACGTGGTTATGAGGGTTGGGTGAAGTGGGAGAGGGTCTGGTTAGACCCCCCGGAGCATCGTCCTCCTTTTTCTCTGTGACTGCGTGAATAGCGACGCCTGAATGAGAAAAAGCAATGCGGGCAACAGTAAGTAGCAGTCAGATCTTTTGAGAGTGTGTTTTTTTTTTTTTTTCTTCCTTGAATTTAATTTATTAAAGAGAAATAATGGCACGAGATTTTATTTCCAGATTGAACTTCTTAGGTGAAGAATAAACTAGAAAAGAAATGAGGCATCTGAGTAGAGGTGTTTGCTTCACACAGAAGGGGGGTGGACAACAGATGTACAAATGTACACATGCACACGACTGGGGAGCGCCATGATTTTGATTCAATTAGACCTCCCTTGCCCCCACCCCCCCACCCCCCCTCTCCATACTCGCACTGCTACACTCGCTGCTGCTGCTGCTTGTGCGGCTGTGTACGAACATGTGAGATTATCTGTGTAGCAGTCAAAGGGCTCCTTCCTCTCCCAGCTGAGCTCATGAATGGGAGCAATTTCAGAGATGGAGGTGCTGATGATTACTGTGCTCGGAGAGAACCAAAGCCCTTTGCCATGGGAGTGTAGGTTCTATGAGAGCGACTTCCACAAGAGTGAGGTAACTAGCACCCACACACAGTGCAGCGCTACATAAGCCTAATTGCATGCACTGCTTTTTGAGTAGATGAGATTAAACGAAAGGGAAATGATTAATTGTGAGGGAAGGGGAGCAGCTCCGGGTTATTTTTATGACCTCTGCCAAAGTGGAACGTTTTTTGGGCTCTATTCAGTTCTATTAATATTATTTTATTTGTGTCTGTTGTCGTAGGAAGCAGGAAGTATTTCTGAGTAAATGTCAGAATTTTGTTTCTTGGACAAAATGCAACTTGCTACCAAGCCGTGTGAATCACTGTAATGTAGTGGTGTACCCATTGTGTCCAACAGTCTTGATGAACCACACTAGCCACTGAACAAATATTGAGCTAAGCCATGTTGTGAAAGATTAATGCTATGAAGGATTCATATTTCTAACTGTTTAGGTTGATTGTTAAAGCTAAAACATGCTAGTTAACCTGAGTAGAGGAGATGTTTTTCTTTATTGCACATTGATGAGTTTTGATAAAGTTAGCGTTACTCCTGGTCTGTCATCTCTTGTTGTTTGCAGTGTCTCAGTTTAGAGGTCACAGTTTACCATGTTTTGTATGTCGTATGTAAACGGGGGGAAAAAAGTGGCACTTACTGGTTCTACATATGCAAATACACAAAAACGGAAGTAAAGTAAGTAAAATATTCACTCTTTAAATAGATGTAACACAACAATTTTTGGAGCCAAACATCAAGTACAGGTTGAAAATTGATCTGCCACTCCTTATCTCATGAACTTACAAAAAGCGATATACAGATATGCCTTGTTTGGTGCGATTTTCTACTAAAGAAAAACTCCATGCCAGGACGTAGATGTCAGTAATGTTCCTGTTACCGATGTAGCGCCTACGAACAAACATTCCTGCTTCATGCATTTGGGATAGAATGTGGGAAAACCTCATATTGTAACAAAAAGAAGACAACTGTTTATATTTATATGTTTAAGTGCTTATTCGTTTACATCTAGTCACATAACTCTCTGGCTTTTCTGAAACAGCAAGCTAGACTTAGTGAAGAAAGTTATGGTTAGGTAACTTACTGAAGGTACTAGCTGACGAGCTGGTCTCACAGCCAACAGTTGGTATCTGGTACTTAAATAGCCTTAAAACTACCCTAAGGGGTATTTTAAGGGGTAGTTTACTTTTCTACTTTTCAGTGTTCATCTGTGCAATACATTTTCCACTTGTTGATCTGTGATTATGTGAATATAGGCTCCGCTAGCAGCTGGGGTAATGTCACGTCGCGGGCGGTAACATACCAAGTTCAGTATTGAAGAAAAAAAAAAAAAGTACTGTGTTTTGTTGTCGGTTTTTGTCAGACAGCTGTGTTTTGAGGCCAGACTGCAACCTTGTCCGTCTCACTGGTGAGTGTCTGTCTCACACAAGCGGATGAGGAAAAAAGGCGTGTGTTGTGGTGTGTTCACAACACCTGGGTGAGCGCCCAGCCCCGTGACGCAACGTGATACACACCACCTAGAGAGCGATTTAGGTCCATTTCCATACGTTGACCAACTTTTTATGTTGTGGTGACCGTGCCAATATAGTGGTGGTGCACTGGTTTGTTTTCATTCGCGTGTCAGACGGCCATAACAATTTCACCAGTTACACTAGATACAGACACAGTGGTTTATCTCGTAGCCTGAGAAGTTTCTGGCCCTTTGTTTATTACCAACGTTGGCTGAAACGTTGGATATGTAATGTAAGGTGTAAACTCGATAGTTTATACTGTACTGGCCCTTGAAAACAATGTTTCATATGATACGTTCTTAAACCTATCGCTTCCACTTTTGGCAGCACAACGCATTTGACAGCGGAAATCGTTTATACAATGGGCTGGTGTTATCGGCTAGTTGGTGGAGAGTGAGAGTGTTAAACTTGCATACAGTCAAATGCCCGGATTCTCACCTGATGTTTCCCTCGGTGTCTCCACAGGTAATCCTGGTGCAGGTAAACCCAGGTGAGGCCTTCACTATTCGACGAGAAGATGGTCAGTTTCAGTGTATCACAGGTAAGGAGGCTGTCTTGCTGTGGAATTTCTCTTTTTCGGTGTGATGCTGGGTGTGTTTACATGCCCACTGATAATCCAGTTTTAAAGGAACAGTTAATCCCAAAATGAAATGAATTCTGTCATTATCTTCCCCATGAGGTTCATACGACCACCAAACTTTTTTTTAGAGTTCAAGTGCAATTAAATGATGAAATTTCTCTCAACTTGTGCAGCATAATAAGTCTTTTGTTGCCAAACGATTACACTGTAATACTGCACAAAAGGAAATGGACTGATCCTGATCCTGTTTACCGCTTGGCGATGCACGCCAGCAGCTCAAGCTTCCTATTGGCTGACGAGCGGTAAACAGGATCAGTCCATTTCCTTGTTTTCGGTTGGCATAAGAAGTAGTAGTTACCGTTTCCCATACGTAGAAAATGCTACATCATGAGGTAAATATAGGTCTTCTATTATTCTGCACAAGATGTTCAGAGAAATGTGAATATCATTTAATGCCCTTTTTGAAACTCTAAACAAACCGAGTTGTTTGGGAGAAGGTTGAGAACTGTGGGGTCTAACTCGCTGTGTGTTTAGTGGTTGTACAAACCTCACTGGAGATTCATCTGACACGGGGGTGAGGAAAGAATAACCAAATGTTAATTTTGGGGTGAACTGTTACTTTACCTTATTAACCTCTTATAATGGGCCCATCCCCCCTTCAAGAGCAGTAACCCAAAATAAAATGGTTACTGCTCTTGAACCCCTTTGACTACATGCATACTCATGGTCTCTCCTGGGAGGTAAGACCTTGTATGTTCTCTGGGTGAGAGTCAGAGTTACTGTAAGTATTACTGAAGCATTACAGAAGCTCACACACAGTACAAATTGAAGACTTATTCTCACCTAAAAAAAAACAACCATATTTTAGTGTGAATAGCTGTACAAACCTGTGGTTGTTATGTATGAACCCAGACATTCAATGGAGCTCTAGCCATCGGGCTAACCTAATCCTGGTTGAACATGTGTAATAATGGCACCAAAAATGAGCATTTGCACTAAAGTGAAAAAATATTTCAGTTTAAAAGCTATTAACAAAAAACTTTGTACAAATTGGCATTGCTGGCAAGTGTAGACCAAGTGCACTCCCCCCATCCTGAAACCAGTTCATACCCATGTCTGCCAAAGCAACTTGTTTCTGCCAAATAGCATTCAGGACAGAACAAAATATAATATATATATATATATATATATATATATATATATATATATATATATATATATTCATTTTTTCACCCAATATTATTCACAATCAGGACAACAACTTCCCAATCATACTAAATGAGATATCCAACTTTTCTAGCACCCAGGCCATTAATAACATCCTCTACTGGAGTCCATGCTACTAACATCTTCATCAGAAACAAGTTCCTCATTATTAGCTACAGATTTTCTCATCACAGTAAACACAGTCTTCTGTTTGGCTTTCGGCAATGTAAAAAAAAAAAAAAAAAGTAAAACAGAAATAAAACCAAAGCGCTGCTGTCCTGTGCATAATTATCAGTGCTAGCGTAACACGCGGGTCCTGAGCTACTAGCTGAAGTTGTTTACTTACAGTTGTTTACTTTACACTAGCCCTGTCACAGAACCATAACAAACTATACATCGTATTATTATTATTATTATTTCCTTTATTTAACCAGAGGATAATCACACTGAGATTTGCATCTCTTTTACAGGTGAGCCCTGGCCAAGAAAGCAGCACATATAGTTGAAACAGATAAACAGATCAAACAGATAAAACACACAATTTAAAAACATCAAGGGGGCTAGACAGAACATAAAGCAGCTCATTATCAACTCCATGCACCATGTACAAGGCCACTCAAAAACATGTACATGTCGATGACAGCAGCTCTGAAAATGACAGCAGCTGTATAGTTTATTATATACACAAAGCCTATCAGTCGTCAATAAACTTGGCTCCCTTTAGCTGGCTGTGTACTGAATGGAAGCTACATAGACCTTGTTTATTCATCGTCATCATTGGTGGCGCAGGTTGGATATACTGAGGGACTGTTTGGCAAATACTGATCGGAGATCATGGGGCTGATTCTCTTCCGAAGATCATATTCTACACAGAGACCACACTCCCATGGGTAAAGACTACTCACAAGCCACAGGCGAGAAACCCCGGAGCTCTGAAATGATTCATCAAAAATGATTGGACATGGATGTTTGACATTTCTTCCAATGTTAGAACGTTTGTGGGACTACAAACTCATACTGGTTATCTCTATTGGGCCCCTGCTGTCATTTTGAGACCAATTTTTACCTTGGTTCATTTTGACTGCTAGGATAAACAAAATGTAAGGAGTCACCGTTTGCCACCGTTGTTAGCACTCATGTTACAAAAGAGGGAATTGTTTTTGCTGTAGGTAGATGGCAAAAAATGCTTTACATGCTTTAAATTTCACACTTTCAGGCGGTGTATTGCATGATCAGTTTGATTTAAAATTTCATTCTACCAAACGTGGCAAAGGTGAAAAATGCAGCGAGTGTGCCGGTGCTTTTTAAAGGGTTATGCCAATACTATAAATATAGCAAATATTCATGTAAACTGCCATCATAATCCAACTGTGTGTTTGTTTATACAAAGGGCAACATGACAACAATCACATATTGCATGTCGTGCGTTTCCTGAGCACACGACAGCACCTTGTGCTTTTAGCTAACACTGAGAATACACCGCTTGCATGAAGGTGTTCTGTAAATGCATCAGCATGATCTGACAAAAAGACATTTTTCGTAAGATCAAATGAGATAAGTTAGCTGAATTCGCTAGGCTAACTTCCTCAGGCAGGGTCTTCCAGTGTCTTGGGACCATGATGGCAAAAGCGCAATCACCAAGTCTTCAGTTTACAGTCATTCACAGTAACAGTAACAACAGAGTATTGTGTGCATGTACAATTTCAGAATTTCTACAGTTCAAAATGTGTCGCCATGGCATTTTTATTTCCAGTCTAGCCTACTTCATATGCAAGCACAACCAAAAAAACCCAATTAATTATCTTCCCATTGCTGACTTTACTACCTTAATGTGACTTGGCTTGCTGCAGATTGAATGAGCTGTGCACTGATACACTATCATAATGTAAAAAATGTTTGCTTTAATTAGTGTTGGGAGGGAAGTTAGGTCAGAAAAGCAGTGTTTGAGTAAGATGTGTTACACATGCTTATTTGTCCTGATGGCAATCATTTCCTTCTCCTCAACTGTTGGTGATTGCACTGGCTTTGTGACAGCAACAATGAAGTCTGGCTCCAACACGTCGCTGGCATTGTATACGCAAGACAGCTGGAGTAGTTGTAGGAGGTAGAGCTGTGGGTCCATAATTGTAAACGATTATGATAAATTGTCGTTGCCCAGAAGAATATTGATCTGTAAATGATTTGCTTTGTGTTATGGGTTGCACCATGGACATCCCTCTGTTGTTGATATTCCTGGCAGTTCTCCGTGACTGTTTTTTTTTTTCCGTCCTTGATTTAACAAAGAACGTCAAGGTAATCAAGGTTTGTCAGTAAATGTTTGTTTACCCTTTGTGACCATGTCAGGTAGGCGCCTAGACATTTTTGCATGTGTTTTATAACCCATGTGTAACATCCAGGGTTCCCACGGGCAAGGACAGGAACATGACGTATAGTTTTGGAAATGTCTTTGTTTGTTTTTTCCAACCAGTGAAATGTTATGTTATGTCAAGCTCGCCAAGTGATAGTTGTAGCTAGCCGGAAATGACACGTTCAGATCAGCTATTCAATGTAAGAAATTTGACATTTGTAACATAGACTAACAAATATTGGCCATGGAAATTGTGCTGTATGTCATGGAATAGTCTTGGAAAAGTCATGGAATTTATTAACAAAAGGGTGTAGGAAACCTGAATATCTATTTATGGACACGCCCATTTCTTGCTTCTTCCTAGCTTATGACCGATTTAGACCTATGTGGACGACCGGGTCAGGGTTGATGTAAGCATCACGCACGATGACCGGCGTCCAGAAGGGCTTGGTACAAAGTGACGCTGCCCAGGCAGGAAGCCATCACGGCAATCTGCTCACGCAAGGGCCCTCTTCTCCTCCGTCCTGTCTGACGGAGCTCCCGAACCCAGCCCCATGACGAGCCGAGCAAACCTCCCTAATAGGGAGCGAGCATACATGATCTCTCCATCAGAGGAGAAACAAAGAGGAGCCACATAGACCAGTGTGACTGCTGCTAACTGGCCTGTCACAGGGTGCACTCGTCTCTCAGTGACGTGAATAGAGGGATGACTCACCGCTTGTGGTGCAAGGAGGGGAAAAAGAAGAGAGTATGAGTGTGTGTGTGTGTGTGTGTGTGTGTGTGTGTGTGTGTGTGTGTGTGTGTGTGTATGCGTGTGTGCATGCATGCATGTGGTTGGTTTATGGTTGTGTGTTAACTTCAGTGCGTTGTGCCTATGCATGCTGTAACCCTTGTAGGAGGGTACTGCAGGGGATAGTGTGATACAGTTGCCAAGCCAGGATGAACTGGTTGGCATGTTTTTTTTGTTTTGTTTTTTTCCAGAATTGCTCCATCCCACACCAATTTGTGTATTCATTCATGTATTTTTAGCAGCTGGATGTGCGTAATTGCTACGTGTTAGGGCATGACAGCCTGCTTAATAGGAAGAGACAATCTTGTAAAATGCAGTTAGAAAAAAAAGGGCATTTGCCTTTTTGATATCTAGCTTGGAGGAGGGCTGGGCTGGGGGAGGCTAATTAGAGTGTCCATTTAGCTTCCTCCTGCTTGCTCTCTCTCCTTGCCACGAGGGGAGTTCTGCCTGCTAGCGGACATGCCCTCATCGCCTCGGCCCAGAGAGCACCAGCCCTCCCCGGGTCGGCCCCTCCTCAGCGTCCTGCCAGTGTGGACCCGAAGGCCGTGACGCTGAGGCTGAGCGATAGGCCCACCTGATAGGCTCGGAGACGGATGCAGCAGCGACTCAGCATCAGGACCATTGGGCTGATTAGATCCACTTCTTTATCTGACTTAGTCCGCCAGTGATTCACGTCACTTTGGATGATTCAGTCTCTGGTTAATGGCTGAGAGCACCGTCTAGTTCCACTGGGCTCATTGAGGCTGATAGAGATGTGCCTTCTCCCACAAAAGCCAAGACAGCCACTCTGGCACATTGACAAGGAGCTAGAGAGGGTGTGTGTGCGTGTGTGTGTGCGTGTGTGTGTGCGTGTGTGTGTGCGTGCATGCGTGGCTCTACGCACCTGGCTTGGACTCTGTTTGTAGCCCTATTTGCCGATGCCTTCTGCCTTCTTGCTCTCTGTGAGACATTGGTTGGCCGGCCTGCCCATCTGTCCACTCGCCCCCTATCTCCCATGCCGTCGCTGTAAAGCACATCCCCTCATCCCCCCCTTGGCGTGACACTCATCCTCCACCTATTCTCCATCAGAGGGGCTTGAGGCTGAAACCGATCAGCCCGGGGACCCTGCGCTCTTGAACGCCTGACACCGCGCGGTCAGAGGGCAGCCGTCCTGTCGATAAACCCGGTAAAGCCCACACACGGCTTAAGTGTAATTCCATCGGCCTTTTCCGGAGCTCTTCTGCAATAGTGGACGTTTTCCCAGTTTTAACCGATCGTTTTTTTTGTGTTTGAGGAAAGTTTTGAGTTTTGAAGTTTGAGGGGGGAAAAAAACAAACAGGCTAGCACAGATGTTGCACTGAGAAGCCTTGAGAGTCGGTCTGCAGGAGGTCATTCGTTCACTGGTGTTTGTGTGTGTGTGACACATATTCAAAATAATAATAATGTAGTAAACTAACGTACTGTTGACTAAGTAACAAATCTCAATGATAATTGTCATCATCATCACCATCAGCACTGCTATAATCACCATCATCATGTCAATGTAATTAACCCCCATTACATCAACATCACCAGCACCAACATCTAACTGAACACGTCATATCATAACACAAAGACAATTATGACAAAGTGATAATGGTTAAAGATCAAAGCCATGGCAGTGATCAATTATATTTCTAATCATCACTATATCAAAAATGACACAAAAATGAGTCATGATGTAGAAATAATAATAACAATAATAATACAAACAATAACAAGAGTAATAATTATTGTGACGTAGTAATTAGATTATTTTATTGTTTTATTTATTAAATCTTTTATTAAATATCAGATATTGGCCAGCCAATGTTTTCCACCACCGACGTGATGGAGGTTCCTCCCCGACCACAGCTACACAAAAACATTTTTATTTTCTTTGCACATTTTATTGTGTTAAAGTTATTGTGAATTATATTTGTGAAGTAAATCTAAATTTGTATGGATTCCAATGGAGAGTTTTACATGTACTGAATACAGTTTCAGAGGCTTTTCCAAAAAGTCTGGGGGGGGGGGAAACATTGAAGACTGTTTTTGGGCATAAAAATGGTCAAATTTAAAGATATTAAATACCTGCACAAAATATCAGCAGCCTCATAAAAAAATATTGGTGTCAGCCTCCAAGATCCCATACCGATCGAACCCCAGTAATAATACCAGGAAATCAAATCATTCTTTCTGTCTTTACCTCCCTCTCTTTTTTTCAAAGCCTGTGTATTGAGTAGACATTGTGGCTTCCCCTTATTTGTGTGTGTTAAGGAACCACCCCCACAATGGCCTGTGAGTGGGCAGCAAGGACACGTAACACACACTCACAGAACAGGGGGGGGGGGGGGTGTTAGCATTGGAAGCTGGCGGCTGGTGAACGCACCCCCGGTCAGACATGTGGGCTCTCATGGTTTCCTCTGTCAACATGAAAAAAAAAACCCCGTGCACGTGAAGGCGGCACGTTACACGTCGCCTCGCGCAAACATGACTTGTCACATATGGTTCACATGATTTGACCGGAAACATGAAAACACATTAGCCACATTAGCCCACCCCTGCAACACACACATGAACACACACATGAACACACACACACGCGCGTTTCATTCACAGCTTCTGCAGTGAGTAGCTCTTTCAATGAGTGAGCTTGTGACTCATTCGCCCATTGCTGCGTTGATACAGGGGAGGGAGGGCGAATAGGTAAGGGGGGTGATGGAGAGAGGAGGAGGAGGGGGGGGTGGTGGTGGTGAAAAAAAACAACATTTTCTTCTCTTGGGTTTAGGTGGGGGTGATATTTCCAGAGGGTGGGCGATGCAACGTCCGAGCCTGGTGTCTTTTCTTAGTTGCGTCATAATCGTCACTGTTTGTTTGTTTGTTTGCTTGTTTGCTTGTTTGTTTGTGAGGTTGTCTTTGAGATCTGCCCCGTGACTCTGGGCAGGCAGCGGGGCGGCGTGGGAGGAGGATCTCCACCTCCCTAAACCAAACACAACTCGGTGTTAACACGTGTGGCCCCCGCGGGCAGCAGCAGGGTGGTGTTCTGGAATAACCATGAATGTTGCTACTGCTACTGCACGCGGACCTCTCGAAATATTTATCATTCAGACAAAGTTTAGCACCACCTGAAACAAACTACTCTTATTAAATTGTTGTGTTGTTGACTGAACAGCTTCTCCCCTCCGGGCTGCTGATTCACACAGAAAGCCCTTTTTTTTTTTTCTGTTGTTTCCCTCCTCCATCCCAGACGGTGATGTCTGCCTGTGCTGCTGCTGCTGGGTTGCAGAAACGCATCTATTCTTCTGTAATCTGCTAATGGAATGTTACACTTATTGCAAATGACTATACCCTCTTAACTGATGGAACATCTTTTTCTGCCCACAAGGAATCGGGGGGGGAAATGTGCCACGCCGTGCAACAATTTTTTTATTTTTTTTTTAAATGCACCATTTGTCACACGGCATCTCGCTAGAGAACGAGGTTCGGGTTTTAACTTGCAAATAGGACTTTGTGTTTCATCGGCAGGGCCTGCTTCCCCTGCTCAGCCCCTCCCCCTTTTGCTCGGCTGTCATCATTAACCTCTGTCAGTCTGCTGGCCTGTCTCATCCTGCCTCTCCTCCTCTGGATTTGTGGATGGAGACAGTTTATTAACCCTTGATAATCCAGCAAACCTCTTTCTCACTGGCTCGTAGTCTGTCTGTCTGTCTGTCTGTCTGTCTGTCTGTCTGTCTGTCTGTCTGTCTGTCTGTCTGTCTGTCTGTCTTCATTTTAAGCATGTCTAGTAACCTGGCCTGACCTTGCCGATGTGGCCAAAGCACCCCTCTTCTCTTTTTGTAGTCTTTTTATCTAATTGATAACTTCTAATTGCTTGGATCGAAGTCTGACTTTCCTCTATTTGTTATGCGCCTTAAAGAGAATCTGGCCCATTTCAGCCTGGTTTCCCTCCTCTGAGTAAAGGGCCGGCTCCCCGCTTCGTCAGGGCCGATTGGAAATTGGTGTGTGTGTGTGTGTGTGTGTGTGTGTGTGTGTGTGTGTGTGTGTGTGTGTGTGTGTGTGTGTGTGTGTGTGTGTGTGTGTGTGTGTGTGTGTGTGTGTGTGTGTGTGTGTGTGTGTGTGTGTGTGTGTGTGTGTGTGTGTGTGGGTATTTACGGAGGCGGACGCTGACCTGTCCACCTCCATTGTTGTTTTGACTAAATTCACATTAGTCCGCACGAGTTCCTGCAAGACTAGAGGTCCTGCAAGCTCTTGTCGTCTAGCGTGATTTATTTTAACGACTTGAAGCGAAATAAAAATCTGTGTGTGTTTGAGTGTGTGTGTGTGAGAGTGTGGGATGCAAAGCTTTTTCAAGATCAGTTTGTATTTTATAAATTGGTCTAGTGTAAAGGGGCCCTGCGTGGAGTCCCACTTGAGTTTGTTTGTTATTGATATCGATCCATTTTCTGACAAGGGGCAGCAGGGTGCTCAAAGTGGCTTTAGTGTGTGTGTGTGTGTGTGTGTGTGTGTGTGTGTGTGTGTGTGTGTGTGTGTGTGTGTGTGTGTGTGTGTGTGTGTGTGTGTGTGTGTGTGTGTGTGTGTGTGTGTGTGTGTGTGTGTGTGTGTGTGTGTGTGTGTGTGTGTGTGTGTGTGTGTGTGTGTGTGCTTTCCCTTGGCTTTCTCGCCCAGCCTGAACAATTATCCCCATTTCCCAGTGGTAACCTCTGCCCCCTCCCCCCTCCCCTCTCACCTCCGAGGCGCTGCACCGGTTGATCCGGGGGGGAGGTGGGGGAGGGAGGGAGGCGGGGGGGAGGTGAAGATGGGTTATGTGATGTGAGATGGTGAGACGGTGAGATGATGGCATTCCCAAAGTATTACCCCGGCTACTGTTTACACTCCCAGAACCGGCAGCTTGTTTGTGGCTATTCTTGGCTCGGCGGCAGTCCGGTTTTGAGGAGGAGGAGGAGGAGGATGTGCCTGATGTTGTGCCCTCCGCGGACACGTCAGCGCAGCCAGTGCTCCAGTCGACTCGGGGGGGGGGAGGGGGATGGGGGGGAGGGGGCTGTGGCCTTTTCTATCTGATCTGTCAGCACTCGTGCGTCAGTCTGATGTAAAAGACTGGGTGTTCCTCCCCCCCCCCCCCCCCCCCCCTTATTCTCTCCACCCCAGCTCTCCTCCCTCTCTCTCTCTCTCTCTCTCTCTCTCTCTCTCTCTCTCTCTCTCTCTCTCTCTCTCTCTCTCTCTCTCTCTCTCTCTCTCTCTCTCTCTCTCTCTCTCTCTTGTGTGTCCCTAGTACTCTCCCCCCCTCTCCACGCTCTTCATTTCTCCAAATTGGTATACACAAAGCTTCCATTCTGAGCGGCTCAACAACGGCGTATAGAGCGCCGGTGTGATTCATCAGATACCCTGTTGCTCAACGTCGGCGGGCACTAACCGGAGCCGCCTTCGTCGGTCAGCGGGCAGGTGCACAGCCGAGCCCAGCGTGACGTAGCAGACGCCTAATCTGTTGGTCTTAAGGAGCGCAGCGGAGTTAACGGCGCGCACCTTGAACTCCCACTCACATGATGAATGTGATCTGAAATCAATGAGGGGTGGGTGGGTGGGCGTGTCTGCCGGCGTTCAGGTTGAGCTCTCTCCCACGCTCCCCCTCCTGAATTGAGATTTTTTTTTTTTTTTTGTCCTCAACACACCCTGAATTCTTCCTCGCTGCCCGTCGGTCGACTGGCTTCAAAGCTCTTGGTTTCTTTTGATTTCGTCGTAAGAAGCAGATCACTTGTCTTGTTTTGACCACAAAGTAGATCCACAAATTCCGACCAGTATTGTGAGATTATGTTGGATAGAACAAAATCAAATTAAATCCATATACCAAGTGTGTTTTCTACACTTCCAGAGAAGAAGAGAATAACTTATTCTGACTTTGGTTGTAGTGTGCTGTCTGTTCCTGGTCAGAGTGACCCAGTTGATCTATCTTTTTTCAGGAGCACAAACAAGTGTGTTGTAAGGGCTGATTCCAGGATGTGATCCAGGTTCCCGTAGCGGTGTGTGAACCCTGATGGATTTTCTTTGAGATTCGGAGATGACTCATCGTATTGTTGCTGGTTTCGTGAAGCACACACGTTTCAAACTTTGCTTCTCTATTCGGTTTATGTCTGCACTGGCAGCGCGACTCAAAAGAACACCGTGTACTGCATCACAGGTGCAATGAATTATGGTCATTGTATTTCAGTAACACGCGTTCAGTAACACACGTTAAATCTTTAATAGTTTTTTGTAAACGACATGCTAGCTTAGTGCATCACCTGAAATGAATCTAAGACGACATTTACTTTGAACAGGTCAAACAGTTCTTATCAGTATGTGTGGGAAACCCTTCCTATAAGGTCCAGACAGCAAACCATCAAACCCTCCTGGTGCTGCAGCACTGTGTTCATGTTGGGCTGTAGGGGGCAGCGGTGAGCTCCGGGCCGATGTCGCTCTCTGAGTGGAGGTGTGTTTCAAGGCTCATTTGCTGCCAGTTCCTCTCCCCCTGAGAGGTGGAGCCTGGACATCAACAGTTATGGGCCGGGGGTGGGGGTGGGGTGGGGGTGCAGTCTACCATTACACAGGCCTGCCTCTGTTCACGGGCCCACTATGCCTGCTCAACGAGTAGTAGTGCCTTCTAGCTCCGCAGCATGAAGAAAGCCTCCTCTTCCAGCGGACGATCGGGAGGTCAGTGTGCGTTTGCCGATCTTCTTGCTCTCTTGCGTGGCGTCGGGGGGCCTCGGGTGTTTTATCCCCCGGGGGGGTTTGTAAGACGAGGAATGTGCGAATGTGCAAACTTGGCACCCCGAGCTCCCTCTCTCTCTCTCTCTCTCTCTCTCTCTCTCTCTCTCTCTCTCTCTCTCTCTCTCTCCCTCTCTGCCTGGCTTTCTGCTGAGCTGTCACTTCTCTGAGCTGAGCTAAGCCGCTGCGCTGGCCCCGACACCACAGCCACGCAGGAAAACTTTGTTGTTTCTCAGCACTTTTTGTAAAGTGGTCTTCTTGCGTTTGCCAGGATTAAAAAAAAAAAGAAAAATCCATTTCTGTGGCATTTTTCCCTCCTCCCTTGTAGGTATTTTGCTGTCATTGAAAGTGGGGCTAGTGGAGAAGAGTGTGCAGGCTATGTGGGGAAACAGATATATAGGACACAGCGAGTATTTGAGGTTGGGCTGCAGTGGGAACCTGCCAACACACATAATATAATATAGGTTTACCAGCCTGTTGGTGAGGAAACGTGTTTGATCTTCTCTGTTTTTTGTTTTTTTCCCCCACAGGTCCTGCTCAGGTTCCCATGATGTCTCCAAATGGTTCAGTGCCTCCAATCTATGTGCCTCCTGGATACGTTTCACAGGCATGCACCCTCTATTCCTACTGTGCCACATTTCACACCTGGCTTCTTGTCCAACTCTGATAACCGTGCTAACATTTGCTCTTTTGTTTTTTTTTGCGTTCCTCTCAGATCATTGAGGAGAACGGCGTGCGGCGGGTTCTGGTCTTACCTCAGCAGCCAGAGTTCCACCCAGGCGGCCACTCCCCTCTCCACCACCCTCCGCCTCCCCCCCACGCCCACCTGCCTGCCTTCATCCCGCACCCCGCCATGATGCCCCCGCCGCCCCACCTGTACACGGGCATGGCGGGGGGAGTGGGCGACATGAGCTCTCAGTACATCTCCCAGTACCATCCGGCTCACATCTACTCAGAGCAGGGTGAGTCGGAGCTGTCCTTGAGTTGCACAACCCGATAGGGCTGGGCGATGATCGTGTTTGTAATCGTAATCGCGATTTTAATTATCTAATCGTTTTCAAAATCGTTCATTTCGATCGTTATTTAGGCGACAAGAACGAGGAACGTCTAGAGGCGCCAGTTAGCAAAGCAACCTGTGTGTGTGTGTGTGTGTGTGTGTGTGTGTGTGTGTGTGTGTGTGTGTGTGTGTGTGTGTGTGTGTGTGTGTGTGTGTGTGTGTGTGTGTGTGTGTGTGTGTGTGTGTGTGTGTGTGTGTGTGTGTGTGTGTGTGTGTGTGCGCGCGCGCATCAGACGTAACATCACTTTCCCGTGAATGAACGGGTCAAATACTTTCCCCAATACTGCGTTCATGAACTGTCCCCTTAAAAAATACTACATGGTATTCAGTCACGTCCAGTAACGCCGTGTTCAGACAGGTTTGGACCGGTCGTTTTTTGGCGAGCCGGGCAGGAAGTCAGACACAGGAACTGCATAGAGCATCCGGTCAATTTCAAAATAAAACAAATTTCAAAATAAAACAAAACAAATAAAATAATCGTTCATTAATCGTAATCGAGGTAAAAGTTTGAAATAATCATGATATTGAAGAAGAAGAACGACTTTAATTGCAACATTGCACACTATACATGCAGGGGGAAGTGGACAACACACACACACACACACACACACACACACACATGCATTTTAGAGTGTAATATGATGTTTAGTCATATCGCCCACCCCTACAACCCGAGGCCTCGAATCCAGCTGTGTTAGTCTTTTTACCTGACGACCTCCCTCTCGTTTAGCTGTGTGTTCTCCTACCTGCGTTTTGAAGATGGCCGCTTCTCTCACCTGCGTATCTTCCTGCCAGGTCTTGTTTGAACTCCGTCTGTCTCGGTTCATGCCTACAAGCTCTGTTTTTTCTTCATCTCTCAGTCTCCACAGATTCTCACTCCCAACACGGGCGCCCGCCGTTCGTTCACCGGGATGAAAGGACGAGCAAAACGTACGAGCGTCTGCAGAAGAAGCTGAAGGAGCGCCAGGGAGGAGGAGGAGGAGGAGGAGGCGGAGGAGGAGGAGGAGGGGGCCAGGTGAAGGACAGCCCGCCTCCCTCGCCGCAGAAGACCCGCAGCAGCCCCCCCGCCCTGGACATCCACAACGGGGTCGGGGGCAAAGGGCCGGAGGCGGAGCAGGGGCAGCCCGGCAACATGGCCGTGGCCGGCTCCGACAAGCAGACCGGCAGGGGGAGAAACGGAGAGTCGGGAGGTAGGGAGGGAAATCGGGCTGACGCTCGGTGGATGTTGGGGATGTGTTGCCTCATTAGCTGAAGCAGCTGGTGGCAGGAAGGGATCTGCAGCACAGCAAACATTATTCTTGATTACATGGATTCTGACTACCCATTAATCACAGAGTTTAAACGCTGCTACTTAATTTGGACGGTCTGTACTTAAGGAAGGCAACTTTTAGACTGGGGTAAAAAATACATTCGCCTCATGGCTGAAAGAGGAAGCAAATGACGTGCCTCCATCCATACTACCACTAATATTTGTAATGGGGTGTGTAATGGAAAGATTCCCCCCTTGGATGCTCTTGCAGCGTTAGATATCATAAATTTGTGGTCTCTGTTGACAACAAGGTACATCGTGTTTCAGGGTGGATATTTCCTTCATTGGATACATGGTGCACATTCACACCCATAACTACTGAACAAGAATCATTCATTCATGAAAGTTTTATCAAATAAGTGTTTTATTTTGAAAGAAGACATTCTTTGTGATGCCATCTTAAAGAAATAGGTTTTTAGACACAAAACATCCAAAGATTTAACTCTCTTTTGTGATACAAGGAAACAACGTAAAACAGTTCACACAGCAGAGAGACTAAAGAAATGACAAACATGGTGCTTCTCTGTAGGTTGTCTAGTTTTTGTACAAATCTTTACTTACAACAGTTCTGTCAACAACCAGGATACTTCTGGTATATCATTTTATGTTCAGATGAAATTGCTGGCAGAGAATGAGCCGTTCAGATGGAGGCCGATGCTTCAAGACAACGCTGCGTTCAGGATTTCCTCCTGTTATTTTTAATGCCCAAATTCATACTCACTAGTGTCTTTATTTTAGTAAGTATTTATCTCTCCGTTTTCTTCTCTCTTTTAGAGCTGGATGAGGAATCTCAGGCCCTGCAAGCACTATTGAGTAACATCAGTACACCAACGGTTAGTATTCTCCTTTACCCTTCACGTTTTCCACTTCCAAATTCTTCTCATCACAATCATTTTGTGTTTCATATAAATTTCACTTTCCTATTTATCTGACCGTATCAGCTCTGTGCTCTTCTTTTCGTCACGCTGTTAAGGAAGTCAATGCGTTGTGTCATTAGGCGTTCTGTTAGCAGCCATGATGAATTCTTGCTAATGTCTAGTTAATGGAGGTAAACGTACTGATTAGAGTCCATGTGAGGATTTCTATTCCCTAATGCACCACCACGGTACTGATTTTGAACCTACTAACCACCTCATCATTGTGCCGCTCAGCCAAACTGTATGGCTCATAAAGTACCATTTATTTTGTGGCATGATCAAATTGCAGAGTAAAGTTAAAATAATCTAATTGGAACATTTAAAGTCATTCATCTTCTCAATACGGTTGACGTGAAGTTGACGTCATCTCCGCCTGGCTCTGGTTCACTGCTATATTTTCCAGCACATTGCAGGTTACTTGATATCGGCTAAGCGGGCTACGGACCGTACCACTCTGAAATATGTTACAGACCGCACTGATGTTTGTTCCTCAGCCTAATTTCGGTGGAATTCAATTGACAGAACTTGTGATTCAACATATTTCTGTTTACCATGTTACACTAGGTATGTACAGTACCAGTCAAAAGTTTGGACACACCTGTTTTTGTTTCTCATGATCTTAAAGGCATTTTGATATAAAGGCTTGATGCTTAAATGCTTGAAATATTCTTAGACAAATAGAGAAGTTGACGCCTGTGTATGAATTTATTTTCAAAAATTTTAATTAAATTGAAATGCACCCCCAACAAGTAGTTTTCATTTAGACTTTAGAGGTGGAGAATGTTGAACCACAATGATTAAATCATCATTTTAAACACTCACATAGTGATTGTGGCCTTTAAAAGTTAATTTGTGGAATTTCTTTGCTTGTTAATGCCAAAGGGTTTCTACTTTGAAGAATCTAAAATATAAGATAGTTGGGGTTTTTTTTGTTTGTTTTTGGTCACTGCATAATTCCTTTTGTGTTATTTCAGTTTTGATGAATTTACTATTATTCTAAAATAGTGGAAAATTGTAAAAATAAAGAAAAACCCTTTCTATGAGTAAGTGCGTCCAAACTTTTGACTGGTACTGTAGGTAGGTACTTTATTAAGACATAGAATAACACTAAGAATAGAAATTACAATGGGAATAATAAAAAACAAAACACTACTTTGATGCGGACAAAGCATCACATCTTAGTTTGGAATATTCCAGATACGTAGCGGGGAACTTTCCATGCTAAGCTAACATTTTGAACAAAACAAGACATCACCTAGCTTGCTAGTAATGAAAATGTTATAGCTAGCGATAGTTATTGTCTTTGGCTCGTGTACACTGTCACCCATCAGAAAAATCATTTTGCAATCATTTTGGTGAGCTCCTCACGATGAAGAGAGGCGCTTACAAGTACACCATCTTGTACCCGAGCCTTTTGATTTTCAGCCTAATCCGTTGCGTTGTTCAGGTGATATAAGATACCCACCGGTGTGCACGGAAAATCGCACAGGGCCGGTCTTGGTTAACGTCCTGCGTCAGCTCCCTATTGTCTGTTGGAAATAACCTTGTGGGTTTTATCGGGGCTGGAGCGCAGCGGCGTGCTGAATGAATGAAGACGAGCACGAGTTTACGTCCTTGCACTGCGAGGCACAATCATAGTCTGTTTAGCAGCATCTGGACTGGAATCAATTCAACGGCAGGGTAGAATTTCCGTGACCTTTTTATATAAGATGGGATTTGTCATACCCCATCGTCACGGTCTGAACCCCTTGTAAAAGTGGCAAAACAAGTCTATTGGAAAGGTGACGGATAAGCGTAAGGGGGGGACGTGTTTAATTACAGTGAAGGTTCAGCTTCAAGGGGAAGTGGATTTGCCGCCGCATCTCGGTCGGTACAAACCACTCAGAAGTGAACTGCACGAAGCAAAGGAGCAAGGTTGGCCCCCGGGGCAGAGGGGAGGAGGAGGCGCAGACTTGACCTGATTGAGTTCTTCCACATATGAATCCCTCCTGCAGTGTGTGAGGCTCGGGCTATTTTTAAACCCTCCTCAAAAACAGAATGAAAAACCCAAGGGCTTCGCAGCTCGTAGTCTCACAGCCCTGCCAAACGCTGAAGAACCTTTTTTTTTTTTTTCCCCAATGTGTCATCAGCGTAAAGGTTTTGATCCTGAGGGCCTTCAACCAGACACGAGCTGTGTTTTACAATGGTTTTGCAAATTGAAGCAAACTGCAGTGTCTTTATATGAGGCTTGTAAAGGCGTGTAAACGTGTCATAACAGTGATTACATGAGGTTCATCACCTCTTTGGACTGGGTTCATAGTAGGAAATGAACATTAGCCACAAGCTAATTGCCACTATGTCTTTGGCTGAGGCTGGTACGTTTGTGTACTGGAAGCCAACCCTCTTTTAAAGGTTGTCCTCTTACAAACTCTTAAAATTGGGAAATTGAGTTGAGATTTAACAGATTCTGTGATTGGTGGAAGGCAAAACGTCCTTTTCCTGACTAGGTCTGACGGTGGTCGTTAACTCTTGATACTGACGCCAGCTTCCCGCCATGTGACCTAGGTGTCAGACATCCAGGCCAGAACGGTGGTGCTGAGCTGGAGCGCCCCCACCGGGCCAGAGGGGGAGGAAGGCGGCGAGCAGGACGGCCACAGCCCACCAGAGCCCTTCAGCTACGAGGTCTCCATCTCATGCAGCGGTAAAGATGGGAAGTACACGAGCACGTACAGGTGAGCGGTAGCAATGAGACGCCACAATCATCCACAGCAACTTCATGTGTAGATCCTTCTGAAATAATCTTATTTTTTCTTTTCTTTTAATGCAGTGGAGAAGAACTAAGTGCAACTTTAGAAGACCTTCGGCCAGCAACAGATTATCACGTCAGGTTGGAACATCCCCTCCACCTGCTGTTGTTGTGTTAACCGCAAACACACAGTTAATATGTGAAACTACATTCTGTAACCAGTGTGGTTTCCTCCCCCCAGGGTCCAGGCTATGTGTAACTGTTTACGGGGAAGCCCCTCGGAGGCTGTGAGCTTCACGGCCCTCAGCTGTGAGCCCGAACCCCCCAACCCTCCCAGGAAGGCCAGCGGGACCAAGAACACACTTGTTCTCCAGTGGAAGGTAGAAAAAAAACCCAGCAACATTATTTATGGATCTGGGGGTTAGAGAAATGCAGAAAGTTGAGGTTTCTGCTTAAAGTAAAAGCTAAAATGTAAGGAAACAAGGCCTGAATAGATGGCCTCACAATGGCAGATGGCGGTACGAGGGAAAAGCCGGTGGAGAAAATCACTTCCACCATGTTTATCCTCCTCAGCAAAGGGAAAGAGAAAACAAATCCACACACCAGGGAGGGGGACGGGCGGGTATTGACAAGTAACAGCATCCTCTTTGTGACAGAAAGCAACAAATCTGGGAGGGAATGTGGTCCTGATTTTGAGAAACACTAGCAGTCACAACACCACTGGCAGCAGATAAAGGCTACCAGTCATCTTGACCATAATCTGATTTGTCCACAGTAATTCTGCTTTAAAGCGGGTTTTGTGTGCAGTACTTGCCATTCACTGTTTGCGGGCTTAAGTAGTGTGAAGATAACAGAAGCAGGTTTGTGCACTGGAAGGGTCGCTAGTTCAACTCCCTGGACTGGCTAGGGGGGAAAATCGGGGAGCAGTGAATGAGCAACAAGTCTCCCTTCTGTCAGCACCCACTGCTGAGATACCCTCCAGCAAGGTATTTAACCTGCTGTGGCTCCAGCGGAGTTGCTCACTTGCCAGCAGTAGAAGATGGTGGTTGCACAGAGCAGCTCCCAGGTGTGAGTGAGTGAGTGTAGCTGTGTGAGGCACTGCTGAAAACGAGCATGCACGCTCAGCAAACCTTCCCCGTGAAAAATGAAAGTTAAACAAAAAAATGTGCACACCTGGATGCACCGTACTTCCTGTTACCAGAGCTGGATTCTGCTGCTGTGTGATTTCTGTCTGTCAGCTGTCTGGAAGGTTTTGCCATAGGTTTTAATGGTGCAAGATAAAGTGCAAGCCCTCTGAATACCTTCTTAAAGGACAATTCCAGGATTTTTAAACCTGGCCTCGATATCCACAAAATCGCCTCTTTCAGTAATGTTATCAGACCCTTGTCAGACACACAAATAACAATCTGAGCCTGTCAGTGGCAAAATCAAGCACTTTTAGTGGACATACTTTGATCGTGCCTCTATGCCCCTACAGATTACGTTGCAGCCATTGAGCCCATTTCGTGGCTGCCAACTGAGCCGATCTACCGGAGCAATTCCGAAACTTTCTGGACCTATTTTGCGGTATAATAGGCGATTTTGTGGTTATAGAGGCCAGGTTTAAAAATCCCGGATTTGTCCTTTAAATATATTACTAACCTCTAGCATCAACCTTGACCTCGTTGGATTTCAGTAGATGTAATATCAACACATCTGGTTGAGGTGTTGTTGAAGCTCATCACTCTGTATTTCCACAGGCTCCATGTGACAACGGTTCCAAAATCCAAAACTACATTCTTCAATGGGACGAGGTAGGATTGGATTTACTACCAGCACCACACGTCATGTATTTATTTAACCTGCAGTAAGAGATATCAAGTTACTCAACTGGCTTCGTTTTTTTCTGCAGGGGAAGGGCACCGGGGTGTACGAGCAGTGCTACTATGGCCCTCAGAAGCAGTACCGAGTGACCAAGCTGTCACCAGCCTCCAGATACTCCTTCCGCCTTGCCGGCAAAAACGACATGGGTGTAAGGTAGGCGTCTGAACTCGCTGGCCCATTTCCCGGATGGCATCTTTCATCTCCCCCCGGTTGTCCATCTTGTCTGTTTCCTGCCACTCAATCTCTCTCTCTCTCTCTCTTTTTCTCTCTCCTCTCTGTCTTTTTCTGGCCTCCCTAGCGAGTTCAGTGAAGTGGTGGACCTGTTCACCTCCTGCAGCGTGCCGTTGCCACCCCTCCCTCCAGACCTGGTGAAGGCGGGGGTGACCTGGCTGTGTCTGCAGTGGCAGAGGCCCACCGGCTCTCCCAAGGAGGACGACATCTTCTACGTTCTGGAAATGGAGGAGGAAGGCTCGGTAAGTGTCTTTTTCCAAATCGTACCACTAGTCACGGTTTCCATCCCAGCATTTTTTATGTGAACTGGCAAATCAGAGAAGCTAAATGGAAATGGAAAATTTCTGTCACACAATAGTTTTTATAGTCTCTTGAGGCAGAATGTTTTTTTGTCGATGTCATTTATTTGTCAAATAGCCAAAGGGTGTCTGTCAAATATCTGTCCACCTCATAGAAAATGTCATGCATGTTTTTGCTCCCATGTGTAAAGCTCCTGTCGGTTGCAGGGCCATTAGTCGGCGCAGTACAATATTGCCAAGTGCATTTTTGTTGTTTTCATCTCCAGACAGCATGAAATATGGACAACCATGGGACAACAACAAGTTGCACAATACTGTTCCTGAAAGTCTGGTGGATGTACTGATGTAGCTCCTTTCTACATACAGCCTTGTTATTCACGTCAACCCAGCTGATGGAAACGAACCTAATTCACATATTAGTTTTTTGCGACAGTTTGCTTAAAATTCTCCTGACAGTTGGATAGAAACGTATCTACTGTTACCCATGCTGCACTGCCTCAAGCAGACTTCCTACACGCACGGTGCCTGCCAGAGAAAACAATAAAGAAGTCCCCAATCCCCCATAGTCGTCTCTCTACTGCGGTCCGCTTTGTTTCATCTGCCACTGTGGTTGTCTCAGAAGTCGCTGCTCACCTGATCGGTCGCTTGCTTGCTTTGTCGTATGTCCCAGGGATATGGCTTCCAGCCGTGCTACGACGGTGAGGAG
Organism: Hoplostethus mediterraneus; assembly: GCA_034670385.1. NCBI lineage: Eukaryota > Metazoa > Chordata > Actinopteri > Trachichthyiformes > Trachichthyidae > Hoplostethus > Hoplostethus mediterraneus. Next base: position 3,246,960 of record JAXDDW010000019.1, on the reverse strand, counting down.
CTCTCCTGCACCGCCAGGAACCTCCACAGGAGCACCAAGTACAAGTTTCGGGTAAGAGAGCCCTGTGTGTGTGTGTGTGTATACAATCTTAAGCTGAGCCAGTGATCCACAGGTTTAATATGGGCTGCGGTTCAGTGTCTGTGCATGGGAGGGTACAGGCTTCAGGCTTCAGGCAGGGAGGGTAGTGAGGCGACGGCGGCCCTATGACTCATCCGTTTGCAGGGTTCAGTCCAGCAGGGCGGTGGGCCACGGACCGTATAAGCAGGACTCCACAGCTCATTACACGCCTGGTCCCAGTAAGGAGCCAGTTCAGTGCAGTGGGAGATGAGGACTGCGCCATTGGAAAACCTCCCCCCCCCAACACACACACACACACACACACACACACACACACACACACACACACACACAGACCTTGAACAAGTCAAGCTGAGTGTTCAAACGATGGCGGCTCTTAAGCTCTTCTATTATGACAATTATATGAGTGAGTGAGTTCAGGCATAGACGAGCGCCTGTCTCTCTCCACCCATGCTAAATAAACACATGCACTCAGGATACTGTAAGGCGGTCTGTACTGGTGAGGGTCTGCTCTATTCTGAAGACCTTGTTGGCTGGTGAAAATGTGAAAGTGACTGGCGAACCCATTAGCCGCTGTGGCCGGTGGATGAAAAAAAAGTAGTAGTTTCCTGCAGTGGTCACGACCCGCTGTCTCTAGCTCTGCTTCAGTTACAGCCGAGCGCTATATGAACAAACTTCTGAAAGGAAACAGTATTTGTGTCGGTGGTTCAAGTGTGTGTCCCATGTCGAGTCTCATGGTGGAACAGACAGATTTTCCAATTTCAGCGATTCATTCTGCGTTCACAGAAAAAGGTATTACCATTATACCGCTTAGAATGAATTATCGCTTTTAACATGTTCAATACGCGAGCGGGAATGTGGGAGAGATCGCAGCACCTGGCTCCTTGTGTAGGTTGAAGCTCGCTTCACAGCCCCAAGGCCAAATTATTTCATTGTCCTTTTCTTCTATTATACGGAGGAGACTATAATGGGGTTTCAGTCTTTTTTCTCACGAAACCTAATAAAATAATTGATTGTGCTTTGCATTCTGCAATAGGCTGGAAATGAAACTTTCATCAGTTCATTATCACTGCTTGACTATTCTGAGCCTAGGCTTCATTTATGCTTGACCTATGCTGGGCTGAATATCAAGCGCCATGTTGCCCTTTACCCTCATCCAGGCCCGAGACGTGTTGTTGTTCTAAAAGTAGCACATGTGAGGATTTCACTGCTCTTTTGTCTTGTGGCATTAAAGCCTGGTCATGTCATGGCACTTCAGCATGTCTCTTGAGTTTTAAATTCTCTTTCAAGTTGCTGTTAAAATAATGACTCTTACTACTGCACAATAAATGTAAGGCCCCTTATATTTATTGTTAGATATAAAAGTTGGAAGTGTTCACCTACCAAAGAGCACATCAATTCAGTGCAGAGTTGTTTTTTATTTTGTTACTGAAGTTAATTGCGACAATGTGATCTAGTGAAACTGCTTACGGTACATTTTGCCAATTAGCCTGATATCAGCTGTTTAACTACATAGCACAAAGTAGAACTGTCACACCAGCGTTGCATTTCAGATGTTTTTGCAGACATTGTAAAAGAATATAATCACATCGCTGTCATAGATCCGTTGTGGAAATGGAAAATTCTGCTCACATACAAAAAAAAAACAGCATGGCCTCGAAAATCCAGGTCAGCGCGTCCCGAAAGCATGACGGTTAACTTCAGTCGTCAGAGATGGCAGAAGGTATCGTGTTACCCAAACAGAAGCTCACATCGAGGCCTCTCCGTATGTCCCGATGTCCGAATGATAGAAATGTTCATTAGTCACTCCTGAGACTCACTCCTGAGACTCACTCCCTCCCTCGCTTCCTGCTCTCCAGCTGCCCAGTGTGAGGGGAGGCTGGGTTTGCTCTGCAGGTTTGTCTCGGTACCGTATGTGGATGATCAGGCTCACGGGGACACGTTGCTGAAATGCAGATGCCACTCAAGCATTTTGCATCTTTTTTTTTTATTGCTTTTGTTGTGTTGAAACGTACGGCTGGATATAAGGAGCTGAATCTGTCTGATAACGCCTATTTGTCCGGGGGCCATTACAGGTCCTGGCTGAGAGAGTGCTCCCGATCCCTTCGTTACCCTTCTCTCAGTCAGCGCTCGTTATCAGAAAATACGATGACCTTTTATACACATGCCCCCGTTGACTATCTATGCAAACAGTGGCCGATCTTCTGCCAAGAAAAAATGCGATGCCTGACTGCCGGCGTACGTGCACTCCCACTCCAGGTGGCGGCGTACAACACCGAGGGGAAGAGTAACCCCAGCCAGGTGGCGGAGTTCACCACCAGCCCAGACAGACCCGGCAGCCCCTGCAGGCCCGTCATCCGGGGCCGAGTCCTGCCCAACAGCTTCAAGATGGCCTGGGGTGAGCCGCTGCCGCTGAGCGCCTTCTCTCTAATTGAAACGTCTCCGTCCTACCAGCCGGTCGAGGTATCAAACAGTGTGATTTGATAATTACGTCTCTGTTTGTTTGTTTGTTTGTCTTTCCAGAACCCCCGAAAGACAACGGCGGGGCAGAAGTCACTAAGTACGTCGTGGAGCTGTCTGAGGGCTTAAGCGGTATGTTGACGTGATAAACAAAAGTGCTGCCAAGCCTTAGCTCTTGTTTATTTGATACACTTATTTGTCTCATTCGTTTAAGATCAAGTTAAGATAGGTCGCTAACTTATTGCACTTTTACCTCAGCACTAGTTCTGCTCCTAGTTGCTTGTTTAGGAAGGAAATGCACTTACGATTTCTAGTGACTAGTAGTTCTCTTGCCTCTCTTGTTGAATGCACTTATTGTAAGTGGCTTTGGATAAAAGCGTCTGCTAAATGACTGTAATGTAATGCTGCGTTACTACGTGTTGAGTTCCACTGGGGACGTAGACATCGTAGACATGGAAGCGGTCACACTGGTGTATTGTGTTTTTCCTGCCTAGGCTTGTCCTGGGAGCTGGTGTACTCGGGGCCGGCCGTGGAGCACGTGTGTGAAGGCTTGAAGCCCGGCTGCTCCTACCAGACCCGAGTTTACTGCATGAGCGAGGGGGGGCAGAGCCCGGTGAGTCATTCAGCACCAACGCACACAGACACACACACACACACACACACACACACACACACACACACACACACGCATGAGGCCTGTGTACCGACGCAGGGATTCAAAGAGTTTCTTGATCGGTTTTGATTACAGGTGGAAAGGAGACATGAAATAGCATCTATTTGTGAATGTCGGAAGCGTAATCCACCAGGATTACACCTGAAAGTAAAATACCGCTTATAAAATGGGATTTAAAAATTGCAAGCCGATGCTGTGATAACCCCAGACGATGTTTATAGTTTGGAAGAATCGGCACACATTGTATTGTAATTCACAGTTTGGCGAGTGGCTGGTCCGGTCCACGCAGCAATATGGCTCCCAAATCTGTCTGTCTTTGTGTTTTGGGACATTTCTCAGTATCGCAGTCATGATAACTGGAAGCGTGTCACATGTTCTGGCAGGCAGCCTTAACTCGTATCAGTTACCGCGGCCGATCTGATAGGTTTGACATGAATAATTCCAGATATACTCTATTTATGGAGCGTTTTTAATAAGAAATTGTCATTCATCTGGTCTCCTGTGTTGGGGGGGATTAGTCTCTGCTTCCTGGTGTGTAAGTACAAGACAAAGGCCTCTAATCGATTAACCCTCCCTGCATGTGTCAGAGGATGTTTTCTTTTAATTAGTTCAGTTCACAGACGCTCTTCATTAATTTCTTCATCAGCTGTTGGTGCATGCATTTATTCATGACGGGGCTTGTAAAGAAACATGACTCATGGTGGCAAGCTCCTGTCTTTTTGGTGCAGCACAACGTGACATAACACTCACATGTTTGCCTTTTGTCACAGAAATAGAGAGTCTGAAAAAGGCAGGTTTTTTTTTTTCCTGCCAAACCATCTGTCTTACTTTACCCGTGGATTTACAAGGAGTAGAGCCTGTTTCTCTGAATAGTGGTGGTGCCGCTGAACGTTCAGATCTGGCAAATTGTCGTTGTGGCCTGAATCATTGTGATAAGGTGGAAAAAAATGACGCTGTGTACTCATTGCCATTGTGTGTGTGTGTGTGTGTGTGTGTGTGTGTGCGTGAGAGAGAGAGAGAGAGAGGAGTGAGATTGTCGATTTGTTATTTTCTTACCGTCTTAATTGGTGTGTCGTTTCCTCTTGCAAGCTGTCGGAGACCCTGCAGGTCCAGACTCCCGCGGTGCCCCCGGGGCTCTGCCAGCCCCCTCGGCTGGTGGGCAAGCCCAAAGCCAGGGAAGTGCAACTGCGCTGGGGTGAGTCATTCCTTCTCCAACTCCAAACCTGTGTGTGGGTTGTATTCTAGCATCTGTTGATGCCTTTATTTGCGTTGCGAACCTCTTGCCCCGAGGCGCCGAGCACCGTGTGTGGATTTCGTATTGTTTTGATGGCGTGAATCTTTATCTGCGTGTACCTTTTTTTTTGTCTGAGAAAAGTCCTATTAGCAATCGTCTCCGCACATTTCCCAGGTCCCCCTCAGGTAGACGGGGGCAGTCTGGTGTCCTGCTACGTTGTGGAAGTGAGTGGGCCGCAGTCCGAGGAGAGCAGGGAGGTTTACCAGGGCCCCGAGCTGGACTGCACCGTGGGAAGCTTGCTGCCTGGCAAAACCTACAGCTTCCGGCTCAAGGCGGCGAACAAGGCCGGGGTGAGGAAGGCCGTCTAAACCCACCGGTCGATGCTGTTATCCCTCTCTCACCCGGTGTAATAAAACACAATATTACATTTTTCAGTCGTGTTGTACGTGTGCTTTTCTGTGCCGGTAGTTTGGGCCTCTTTCGGAGCGCTGCGAGGTGACCACGGGCCCCGGGGCCCCAGAGCCCTGCAAGCCTCCCTACACCACATGCAAATCCCCCAGCTGTGTTGTGGTTGGCTGGGAGGTAAGACAGACGAGGATATCACACGCCTCACGCTGAGAATATGATAGAAAATTCCAACAATAATGAATACACGTGTAACATAGTGTGTCATGGGGTTAAGAGCCGATGTGCTTTCTGATTGGTGCGTGCCTCTAGGCTCCGCCCTGCAACGGAGCTCCTGTGTCGGAGTTTCGTCTGGAGTGGGGCGCCGCTGAGGGCAGCATGCAGGTGTGTTACAGCGGCCCGGGGCTCAGCCACGAAATGAAGGGGCTGCTCCCTGCAACCAACTACTTCTGCCGGGTACAGGTCAGTAGAGCAGACACAGCACCTCCTCTTATGATGGTCCTCCTTCGTGTCTGTAAGGTCGTGGTTTTCAAGAGGAGGTTCCAGGGTTCCCCACCAAAATGAAGAATAATTCAATTCAATCCTTAAATTTCACCAAAAATTGTTGGTAAGAAACGTAAACCTACCCTGACTTAGCCCTGTTTTTTTTTTTCTTCTGTAATGCTAGATTTCTCATGAAGCGCTCTTTGACTTTGTGTCTTGAAAGCCACATTATGTATCAGGACTCACTGAAAGGCAAACTGGATATTTTGACATTACAGGCATTACTCCACCTCGTGGTCAAAAGTGGTCATCGCACACGTGCAATGTCCATTTTGGTCACAAGTAAACGTCGACACGCGTTTTCTTAGCCCGCTGTGGCCTCTTTGCCCCCCCTGTGCAGGCTGTGAACGTGGCCGGCGTGGGGCCCTTCAGCGAGGCGGTGTTGTGCCAGACGCCGTGCTCCGTGCCCGCCGCCGTCAGCAACGTCCACGCGCTGAGGGAGTCCGAGCTGCACGGGTACGAGGCGTCGACGGACGCGGAGGAAGACGAGGAAGAGGACGACAACAACGGTTCCCCGCCGCCGCCGCCTCTCTACTCTCCGTCCACCTGCCTGGGTCTGTGCTGGGAGCCCCCCTGCGACCACGGCTCTGAGATCACGTCCTACCTGATCGACTTGGGAGAGCGCCAGCCCGTCGCCGTGGGCCCCGTCACCAAATACATCATCCAGCATCTGCAGCCCGACACCAGCTACAGGTGTGTACCTCCTCGCCGTGGCATTATGGGAAACGGTTTTAGTAAGTCTGATCATTTTGATGGCACGGTGGCCTGTCATTCACAAAAACAATACAGCCACATTTCACGATAGAGACGAGGAAGCTAGCTGATGTCTGGTAAGGAGGGAATATGTCACGGTGCGAAATACTGTAATAATACTAATACTGCGTTTTCATTGAGAACGAGGCTTATTAGACTTTTTGTTCCAAAGAGTATGGGTCGGACCGTGAGTTTTTAAGTCCAGAAACCCCAGCAAATCCCGTCCCAAACCCTTGCAGATATATTAATACGGGGCAGTAAAAGTCTTCGTCATTTACATCCCTCTGATCCTGGTGTTTCCCCCTCTCTCCCCGTGTTGCGGTTCAGGATCCGGATCCAGGCCCTGAACAGCCTGGGAGCAGGCCCCTTTAGTCACACCTTTAAGCTGAAGACGAAGCCCCTGCCCCCGCAGCCACCCCGCCTGGAGTGCACCGCCTTCAGCCACCAGACCCTCAGGCTCAAGTGGGGCGACGGCCCAGCCAAGGCCGCCACCTCAGACGCCCTCCAGTACCAGCTGCAGATGGAGGACAAGAGCGGCAGGTCAGTCGCCTGCAGGGGGAAGTAAGCTGACGAGAGATAAACGGACAGACGGAGGGAAAGCTTCAGATAGATGTATCGGGTGTTCATTGAAAGCAGCAGGCCAGACAGAGAGAGACAAGCACCGATGATCTGCTTCATACTGCTTCATAAGCCGTGACAGAGGAGCTATTCATCTCTCTTGCTGTTCATCATCTTTACCCTTTATCTCACCCTCTCTCTCCCTCTCTCTCTCGCTCTCTCTCTCTGTCTTGTTGTCATTGCAGATTTATCTCCTTGTATAAAGGACCGTGCCACACTCACAAGGTCCAGAGGCTTAATGAGTCTACCTCTTACACTTTCCGCATCCAGGCCTTTAATGAAGCGGGCGAAGGGCCCTTCTCCAATGTTTACACATTCACCACCCCACGCTCTCCTCCGGCCCCTGTGAAAGGTATAGTCTCTCGCTCTCTCTCTTTCTTTCTTTCTTTTTTGCTTCCTCTTATCTTTATCTTGACAAACACTCGCTGCTGACATCCAGACAGCCGGTGTGCTTTTAACTTCAGTTCCCCCGAGTTTTACTCTCATTTGATTAAACCCATCAGCTAGAGATTCACCTGTTAGCTGTCACCTTCCTCTTTTGAATCACTGGATTGTCAGTGTTGCTCAACAGTTGCTCTCCCACCACTGAGTGACGTGCACTCTTGACTGTCACTGTTTAATTCACATTATTTGCCAACCGTTTAGTTTTAAGCCAGATATCGTTATTGCAACAATAAATTAAAATCCTCCTTCCTGAAGTGATGCAGGTCACTTTTTTAGGGTGACCAGGAAGCTTTTACCAGCTGACTGAAACAACTTGTTTCTGTTATTTCTGTTTAAAATGCCAACTACTGAAAGGATAATTCATAATGATGCCACTCTGCTAATGGAGAAAACCTAGTTGGGATTCAAACCCACCTGAACTCACTCAAACTCTGTTGTATCACAGCAAGCGAGCAAGAGAGAGGTTTCAGGTTTCAGGTGTGTTTGAGATTACTATGATATTACTATCATAATATATAATGATATATGAAGTAAATGTTACTGTAAGAGAACGTAACTCATCACATTAAAAATGAACCCTGAGCTGATCAGTTAGGTTGATCAGTTTTGATTAGGTCAGTACCACCGGTCTTCACTACATCTGTGCTGTTTTTCTGACTCCGCCCCCTCCAGCCCCTAAAGTGGAGCGTCTAGAGGACAACTCCTGCGAAGTCACGTGGGAGGCTCTTCCGCCCATGAAGGGAGACCCTATCATCTACACCCTGCAGAGCATGATGGGAAACTCTGAGTTCAAACAGGTATTGACATCGTTCGGTTACACTTCAGCCCTTCCATTCATAATTCGGGTGTCCGCACGACTTCATTGAGAGATTTATACCTGCAAACTTTTAACAGTTCACCGTTCGCTGTTTACCTGCGACTGACCTGCTATTGGTCACGGTGGCTATTTTTCTCTGCAGATCAGGATACAAATGGATCCGGGGGCTTAATGTTTTCACCGTAGCATCACAGGGTTCGCCATTAGTCACCGCTGGCTTTAAATTTCCCATTACGTAAAGGTCATTGATCCATGAGGTATCCCAGGTGTCTCGCCCCTGCCAGCGCAGTCATCCCTCTCGGTAGCCTCCAGCGGTGTTAAGTTGGAGTAATGGCCACTGCAGGCTCATGCTAATCTCACCACATCAGACATCCCAATTGAATAAGGGGGGGGGGGGTTGAAATATATGGCTGACATTCTGCAGGGGGCCTGGTACCCCTCCTTACTCCCGGTCAACGTGCCTGGACCGGAGAGCCCCATGTTTTAGAATGAGGAGTTTGTTCTGTGTATTAGCTGGAAAGGGGTTTGAGTGGGATGGTTTGTTTAATGGTGCAAGGACTAAACTAGTGAACTTTAGCTGCTGCAATATAAACATAGAAGGGCAGCGCTATATTCTGGTATGTCTAGTAGAAAAACTCACAACTCAGTAAAACTGTACCCTCTTCTAACAGTTTCTTTTTTCCATTTGCTACCCAAAAGTTAGAAAAGCTAGAAAGGTGTTACAAATGTGCTGATACACTCAAAAAAAGAAGTCTTGCTAACAACCGAGCAGAAAAGGGTCACAGGGCTTTTCTAAAAACACCTGTGACTGAGCCAACTGGGCAAACAGCTCGACAGGTGGCCACCCGCTGGATCTGTCCAACAACATAGTAACTAACGAAACAGAGCAGAGGCTGTAAGGAGGGATCCATTACTTTTGCCCTTCTGCTTGACGTATGAAAGAGCGGCGGCGTGATGTGTGGCCCCCCGCAGGCATCCACTCTCAGAGGCACTCGGGTAGCGAGGCTTTTATCAGCTCAGCTGGCCAGCCCAGGTCAAGCACTACCTAGCTAACAAACCAACATGGGAGCGCTTGGTTTAGATTCATCAGAGCAGTTTAGTTCATTTGTTCAGTGGTGAATCAGAGTTATTACAAACACAGTGATGAAATACAATAATATCCTTTTCACACTACACTTAACTTAAGTCTTTCTTAACCCTGGGTTAAGGACGCATTTAACCCCGGGCTAAGCAGCATTTCACACTTGCATTTTTGAAAGAGGGTTAACACCGCTTTTAACCCTGGGTTAACAAACCCTGCTACGAAGCAGGGTTAGCACCGCTTTTGCGGTGCTATCCCCGAAATGCAGGGCTAAGAACAATAGTGTGAAACGTTGTGGGGTTAGAATGTAACAGGGTTAGAATGTAACAGGGGTTAGAATGTAACAGGGGTTAGAATGTAACAGGGTTAGAATGTAACGGGTTAGAATGTAACGGGTTAGAATGTAACAGGGTTAGAATGTAACGGGTTAGAATGTAACGGGTTAGAATGTAACAGGTTAGAATGTAACATTGGTTAGAATGTAACAGGTTAGAATGTAACAGGGTTACAATGTAACGGGTTAGAATGTAACAGGTTAGAATGTAACGGGTTAGAATGTAACAGGGTTAGAATGTAACAGCGAGTTAAACATTAGCATTAAACGTTAACCCGGGGTCTACAAGCTTATAGTGTGAAATCCTGAACACTGAATACCCGGGGTCAATTGTTAGCCCAGGGTTAAAGAAAACTAGTGTGAAATGTGAGATAAGTTAACCCAGGGCTATTATAACGCAGGGTTAAAGTTAACTCTGGGCTAACATAGTCAAGTGTGAAAAGCCTATAAGTGAAGAAAGAGAAAACAATAATTCTGTACAGGTAAAAAAAAATCACAATATTAACATGACGAATCACAACAGAACATGGAAAACAGAACAAGCAGCTGTTTGAAACGTTGGCCAATCATAATCAACCGTGGTAGTTGTTCTTCATCTACCCTCTTCCTGTCTCGTATTCGCAGCTTTTATTACATCCTGTCTCCCTTTCTTCCCTCCCCCTGTGCCTCCCTCAGGCCTACAAAGGCTCGGCCACCTCCCACCACGTCCAGAACCTGCAGCCCAGCAGCGACTACCGCTTCAGAGTGTGCGCCATCAGGCAGTGCCAGGACGCCCCGGAGCTGAGCGGGCCCTACAGCGCCACGGTGACCCTTTCCCCCCAGCGCGGCGACCCGGCGGCGGGGGTCCCGGCCGGCGCCGGGTCCCGGGCCGGGACCGAGTGCAGCCGGCCCCGGCGGAGCCTGACGGACGAGCAGTGCGCGTTCCTCCTCCTCATGGTGTTCGCCGTCATCGCCATCCTCATCGCTTTCGTCATCCAGTACTTTGTCATCAAATGATCGCTTCTATGGCGCCCAGCTGCAGGGTTATAGCTTTACTTCCCCCCCCCCCTCATCGTGTGTTTTTCTTCTTCTTCTTCTTCTTCTTCTTCTTCTTTTGTACTCGTCGTTTTTTCTGTTGTCGCCACAGTAATCGCATTAGCCGTGTCAGGGTGTTTCGGGGGGGCAGGAGAAGCAGTGAGGAAGTAACCCCACATTATGAGCAGATGATGCTGTCCTCGCTCTTCTACCCTTTGTCCACCCCCCCTGCCCCCCCCCCCCCCCCCCCCCCCCCTCTTGTGGTATCTGTTGTTCAATTAAATTTTCTATTGCATTATGATTGGCTTTCCTGCGCAGAAGGAACAGCAGAGATGTAGTTTATTTTGGGAGGTGGTCGGGGGACACACTCATGTACTTGTTGATTACAGTATATATATATATCTATATATATATATATGTGTGTATAGAAATAGTCATTATTTATATTTCCATTTATGTGTCCAGTATGAAACTGTTTTGATAGATGTTCCAAAAAAATAGTATGTAGGTATGTTATTAGCCTATGTGCTGTTTGATTGTGGGACCCGGTGGGCCAGTGTTTGCACAGTTGGGGGCGTGTCCAGATGCATACTGTATGTAGTTGTGCCACAGAGGTACACGGCTGGGAGGGCACGAGGGCCAGGCGGAGGGCCAGGCGGAGGGTCCGGACCCCCTGCTGGAGTTTAAGGGGTTTAGCGAGAGGAGGAGGAAAACAGATGAGAAATTCTCGTTCGCATTATAGAACATTCATTTAGCACTTTCCAACTTTTTGATGTTCAGAATGTTTAAGGATGCAAAAATGACTGGAGAAATGTTAGTATATTTTTGTACAGTAAGACACAAGGACCTGTAAGTTTGAAAAAAAAATATTGCTCAGTATAAAGTTAGAAAACAAACAAGAACCAAACTAACACAGTGAATTATAATTATTTTTACTATCATATAGTTATACTGTAGCTTGTTTTTACAATCATGCAGCTGCTTTACTCCGAAATATTGTTGTTCAGCACAAAAAATGTATGCTTACCTGTATGTTGTTTTTTTTTCCTAGTAATTGATTTTGCACCTTAGTGAAAGAAAACCTCGACTGCGTCTTGGTCTTGTGATGCATTTTATAGAACACATTTTGAGATTGTGCAAGCCCTACTTGTGTTTTGGGTGTTTTAAAAGTTGTAGTACCACATTATTGTGTCGCTGAAACAGCTGATCTATCTCAACGAGAGAGGAAAAAAAAAAAGGCGTGAGAAGCAGTTGTTTCAGAGGCCTTAATTGGAGAGAGGAAAAAAATCTCGGGAGCATTTTCTTGATTTTTGAATTTCTTTTGAGTTTTTTTTTTTAGTTTTAGAAAACACTAAAACGTGTTTCATTTCTTTTACTTTTAGCGACATTTATTTGATGTTAGTAAACATACGTAATCGTGAGAAAAATTGAAAGTAGATCTATGTATTACTTCCGATTTCTTTTGATTTTTTTGTTTTGTTTTGTCAGGTCATACTTGTGTGAAGTATATTTTTTTATAATATTGAAGTAATATAAGTTAATACTCTCCAGAGAAAATAATAAATCCTGAGTACTCATGAAACATGGAAAGCAAATGGCAGATACAAAATGTGTTATATCCTGTACTTCCTGTGAATCTAAATTTGCCTTTTCTCTGTGTGTTAAGTATTTGTAACAGATTGCTAACACTGAGTTTTCGGTAGTAATCTGGCCGTAGGGTCTAGTGTTGTGTTTGGTTATGGGCAGATAACTGCTGTTGCAACTGTTAAAATGAAATACAGGTACCTTGCAAAACGTCTTGGATAATTACATGATTTGGTCTTTCGGACATTCTGCAAATGTGTTTGTCATTTAAAGAATTCAAATTCCTATTTTTGATAGTGATTGCAATGTGTGCCATTTTAACACCTCTTCACCTTGGGGTAACTACCATAGGCTGAGGAGTTAACAAAACGCTACAAAAACAAATAAAATATGCACAAAAAAGGAGACCATTTTTATGTAATTTTAATGTTTGCAGTTACCTCATACACCGTACATTCCAAAATGAAAATTTGTTATACTATACATACTACCAGACATATCACTTTAAAATGTTCGTTATGGGAAAATGTATAATCATAGATATGTATCTAAAGTGTATCTGTATAGCCATGATATCTACAAAGGATCCATGCACAATAAAAGATTTATAATTCTTAATCATGTCTGAAGTTTGGGCTTATGTTTGTTGTCGGGGTGTCAACATGACATGGATTTAATGGTTACCCTCCCAGGGTTCTGGAAATGTGTGAAAAATGCATTTGATCATTTCCATGGTCTTCAAAAATGTTTGGAGAAAAATTACTGTTCAGTCTTCATCCAACTACACATTCTCCCAAGTCCTCGAACATTTCTCATGTGAAGACGGATCATCCATGGAGGGATTATGGCCTCGTCGGCAGCCACCATCTCAAAACACAAACTAAGTCAAATGTTCAAATTCAACTGGAAATAAATATGGAATTTAAAAATGGGAAAACGTGTGGAGACCAACATGTTGACTATAATAGAATATATTCATAGGGATTTTAAAACGTGATAATAGCTTTTACTGTGGAGAATCAGACCGACCCTAAATCCACTCTACTAGGCAGTGACGGGATATTTTCTGTGCACCCACAGTGTGAGGACCTGTGAGTGTTTAGACTGACCAGAAACAAGAAGTGATAACCTGTAATTTCCCTCCCATGTTGGCTTAGAGGGAAACGAAACGCACGCCTATGAAATTGAACTAGCTCATGCTGAGGATGGAAATGTATTACTTTGGCGTTTGTTTTTTGGCCACGTGGTCAAATGGGGGGTACTGTGCTCACAATAGCTGAAAAGGGTTGAAAAGGGTCTTGGCGACTCAACGGTTGGAGAATCTGTGGTTAGACGGATGGAGGTTCAATCCTGACAACAAGCCAATGTGTCCCAACAAATCCCACCGCAGGGTCGAGACAACGCACGCCTATCTGCTCACTCATCGTAAGTTGTGAATGAAACATCTTCTGCATTTTGGAGGCGGGTGTAAGCTGTTCCTATCCACAGCACAACCTCAGTGAGCTGTGACACCCGTGATTAATGAGGTTGAAGGTGGGCGCGCTCGTCCTGGTCACCGCTGTTTACACGACTTGGTTTTGTTGAGAGACAGATTGGATGGCCTTCAAAAAAAAAACGGCCAAACAAGCTTTCCCTGTCTTGTTACTCTGGCGAGAGTCAATAAACAGACCAAACAGAGGAGGCACATTCCTGCTGGCCCTGGCCAAACACACAAATATACTCCGATTCTTACAACGGTTGATTCAGATCTAATGGATACGGCGGCTCTGAAGTAACAAACTCCACTGTTGCTCATCCATAACGTCATCTAGGCTTTGGTGACGAAGGTTACCGCGCTGTAAGATGTTAAAAAAGACTAAATGTTTTTTTTGGTCGTGAACTTTTTGCCTCTGGAGCTACACCTCTATGCACGTCTAGTTAGGTGAAGTGTGTCGTCACAACCTTGATGGGTAACTTGAAGATGAACAACAGGAAGAGATCAGTGTGTGTGTGTGTGTGTGTGTTGGGGGGCGCAATTAAGCAAACAGAGAACTCATTTTTCAGTGACGACGTCCAGACAGCTCGGCAAACACGTTGCTATCACACTGATTGATGCTTTCATTAATAAAGTAATGGTGCTCTTCTGAACATGTGAGTCTCACGGTCATGATCAGTCCTCGCTCATTTACTCCTCCAGTGTAGCAGGCATCCAGCGACCGGGCAGTGGGGGGGGGGGGGTTCCCTGCACTCCTATTCCCTCCTTCCTATGCCTTTTGCCGTCATCCATCCCGTCGTCATTGGATTACGAGTGAGATCACTTCGAGACACACACACACACACACACACACACACACACACACACACACAGCGGACCTCTGTTGCTCCCTGACTCTTCAGGGTACTGGGGGAGGAGGTGCTCTTTCTTTCGTCTCTCACCAGAGCTGTGTGTTCAGCACCAGGGACCAGCTCTCCTCCTGCTGCTGCTCTCCGCCGACGTACACGGCAAAGAAAAAGTTGACGGATCCAAGCTCGGTTTCAGAGGTAACGTCACCGAGAAGAAGTAAAGATTTTTTACACTCGGGCACTATTTCATTTATTTTTTTAATCAAGTTGAGGTTAATGGTTTGTTGTCTCTCCACAGCTCCCAGTTGATTCCTTCCTGATCGGATTTACTGTTTGCTGCATCTTCCACCTTGAAGAGTGGCATGCCCTGGACCAGACCCCAAGTAGAGCTTCATGCCGGGGCACCAGAAGCCATGGACCAATACAACATAGACGACCACCACTACGAGGGCTCCCTGTTCCCCGCCTCCACCCTCATCCCCGTCACCATCATCTGCATCCTGATCTTCATCGTCGGGGTGACGGGCAACACCATGACCATCCTCATCATCCAGCACTTCAAGGACATGAAGACCACCACCAACCTCTACCTGTCCAGCATGGCTGTGTCCGACCTCATCATCTTCCTCTGCCTGCCCTTTGACCTCTACCGCCTCTGGAAGTACGTGCCCTGGCTCTTCGGGGAGGTGGTGTGTCGCTTCTACCACTACATCAATGAGGGCTGCACCTACGCCACCATCCTCCACATCACCGCCCTGAGCATCGAGCGCTACCTGGCCATCAGCTTCCCCCTCAGGGCCAAGGTGATGGTGACCAAACGCAGGGTGCAGTACATCATCTTCGCCCTGTGGATTTTCGCCCTGGTGTCCGCCGCTCCCACGCTTTTCCTCGTCGGGGTGGAGTACGACAACGAGACGCACCCGGACTACAACACGGGACAGTGCAAACACACCAACTACTCCATTAGTTCTGGACAGTTGCACATCATGCTCTGGGTCTCCACCACCTACTTCTTCTGCCCGATGTTCTGCCTCATATTCCTCTACGGCTCCATCGGGTGCAAGCTGTGGAAGAGCAGGAACGACATGCAGGGCTCCTGCGCCATGGCCCGGGAAAGGGCGCACAGGCAAACCGTCAAGATCCTGGGTAAGGTTGAGTTTTTCCTCTCTGCGTGTGACTGGAAATTCCCTGACAGATACATTGATGTCAGACAGATGTATAGATATATACCTGAAGATGTAGATATATACCTGAAGCATCACTACCACTGAACCCACATAAATGATCTCCTTGCCCTGCTATAGTAGTAGATTGTATTAGAGGGAAGCAGGATTACATAGTTGGCCAGATAAAACTTGCAGGTTGTAGTCACCTCAGTCAGTCACCAGTTATGAACAAAAGTCAGACATGTTTGATGTTATTCTTCTTAAAAAGTCCTTCTGATTCTCATAACCAGAAACTAAAGAGAACCATTCTGATTCAGGACTGACAACACGATAAAAACAAAGTAAAAATGTAACTCCTTTGTTGGTTGAAGGCTTAAACAAAGTCTTCCTTCGTTGCTAATGGAGCAAAGCCCTGTCGACAGATCAGATCAGAGAGTTGAGAGTTGTGTACGTTTCCTAATGCAAGTTGAATGATCCTCTCCTAGTCTTAACATGAGCTATTTATTCAATTGGGTTGTATTTAAGTATTTTCACTTATTCTGTGCCAAATATAAATCAACTTCCCGCGCTCTCACTGGGCACTGTGTTGCTTTGACATCCCAAAACAAAAAGCTGGTGCCGTCCTGGCTGTTTTGACATCAGCCTGCTAATTCTTCTGTTTTGTCTGAAGCTAATGATGCTCCAGTTACTCACTGATTGGCTTAATGTGCAGCTCTGGCATGTTGAGCGGGAAACCCTGTTTTACAGTGAAAGACTGTGGCCAGGCCGATCTGTGTTGTCCAAATATTTAATCATGACGTATCAATTATGATATTAATGCTGGTCATTAGCTGAGTACACACTGCACAGAGCTCATGCTGCCAGGCTCGCTGCCATTTGTATCCACATTTGTTGGATCCCAAATTTAATTGTCATCGGAGGCCTCCATTAATCAATCTTAAGTGAATTGTGTTCATGCTCCCACAGTCCTGGGCTGCTTTTTAATCTGCTGGTGTCACACAACTCAGGAGCCACTCAATAATCCCCATTCCCTTAGAGCAAGAAAATACCAACGTCTGGGGCTAACTGTGGCATCTGCTCATTCTGTCAGTCTCCCATTTACTGTTAATGAAGCATATTCACAAACACTGATTGGACTACTGTAGGTCATAAGCATTTTTGTGATTTTTTTTTTACTTTAAAAAATAAATAAATCTATTTTTAAATCATGCTTTAAAGTGCAACAATTAAGATTGTTACTGCCCCAGAGCATAAAATGACAATAATCCATATTTGCGTGGGGGGTTATAAGGGCTGTTGATCAGACCAAGGTGGTGAGATTTCTGTCTTTCTATATTTCAAATCTCACTGTCTGACCAGTTTCTGAACAAAAACTCCCTGCTCATATGGCAAAGCAGTATTATTAGTAGTATTTTGCATCATGATATGTTACCTCTTCAGCCTGAGACTTGTTCTGTCAGTGTCGTTGCAACTCTTACTGGTTGCCAGTAGAGGGCAAATTATTTAGTGCCCCTTTAAATTAAACTGAATTTCCTCACCCCAACATCACAGCTGTCTCTCTCTGTGCTCCTAGTGGTGGTGGTGCTGGCGTTCGTCATCTGCTGGCTGCCCTACCACATCGCCAGAAACCTCTTTGCCCAGGTGGCCGACTACCACACGGCCAAGCTGAGCCAGGACTTCAACGTGGCGTCCATGGTGCTCTGCTACCTCAGCGCCTCCATCAATCCCGTCCTCTACAACCTCATGTCCCGCAAATACAGAGCTGCAGCCAAGCGCCTCTTCCTGCTGCACCACAGGCCCAGGCAGACCCACCGAGGCCAGAGACAGCTCTGCGTGATAGACGACATCACCACCCTGAACGAAACCCTGACCGGGGTCTGAAGGATCGGTGGTCTTCATTGAGGACATGAGGTGCAGCTGGATGTGGAGAGGGGTTGTGTTGTTTCGGTGCCACCGAACAGTAGAGATGTGTAGAGGAGGAACGTCTTTCTGTGTTGTCTTTAAGGGGAACGCCAGGGCTCAGAGCTCCACTGCAGTCCAATGCAAACATGACTTTCATTGTACTACTCAGTGGCATTTTGTTCACAAAAGACTGGAAGATTTTCAAATGTGCTCGTCATTGTTTAAACTGTGATAAAGTACGACCCCCTCCAAGGTTTCAGGAAAAAAAAAAAAAAAAAAAAGGTTTTCTATTCATAACGGTTTACATTTTCTTTTTTCAACCTTGCAGCACTGTACAACCTAAAAGTATTTACGTGTACATTGTGTACTGAAACACTTTTCACACTCGTTTTCACACAACGTTTATCTACAAACCCTTTCAGATCTGATCCACTGTTATCATTAATCGGCACCTACTGAGAAGTGATCCCTCTTCCCAAATGAACGACGATGCGTGCCACATTTGAAATGACATCGAAATGAAATGTTCATTTATGATGCTTAATTGTCGTCTCGGCTACACTCTGCTGTAATCTTCATTTGTCTTAAATGTGATGTATGGTTAACGATGGTTGTCATGGTGTTTTGTTAGTTGTTCTCATAAATCAAGAAAAATATACCAAGTAAACCTATTAGCTCTGGGCCATTTGTTGTGCAGATTTGTAATTGGGTATTCTGGTTTGTGTGTGTGTGTGTGTGTGTGTGTGTGTGTGTGTCCACGCCCGCTCACA
The DNA here is from genome assembly GCA_034670385.1 of Hoplostethus mediterraneus. Classification (NCBI taxonomy): domain Eukaryota; kingdom Metazoa; phylum Chordata; class Actinopteri; order Trachichthyiformes; family Trachichthyidae; genus Hoplostethus; species Hoplostethus mediterraneus. Next base: position 3,228,762 of record JAXDDW010000019.1, on the reverse strand, counting down.
TGCATGGATGTTTGCAGGAGTGTGTGTGTGTGCCATCCTTCCAGTAAACGCAACATAAACTTGATAAGAGCAGATAAATATGAAAAAGGGATAATTGTTGGGCCACCTGAGCCCTGAGGTTTTGGAGGCTGTGTACGTGCCGGCCATCAGATGTAATCTGACACCGCTATTATATTACCTGGCCTCTGAGCTAGATTTACACCGACAGGTAGCGTCCTCGCATCACCATATTCAAAGTAATGGCTGCTCTAAGTGCATTTCGGCGGGAGGGAAAGATATTGCATTGTCAGCTGAGCCAGAGTTTATTGCTATTATCTCATTCACGGGCTTAATCTTGACGCCCTCGCAGGATTCCTCTCTGATGTTACAGTTTGGATTAGAAATGGTCTGCTCTGTGCACACTAGCTTTAAAGGGAATGTTGCAGTTATACATTTGTAACCTGAACAGCTTCTAAACCCAAGACACAACCCCATGTTTTCCAGGTTATGCCTATACTGTACACTTTGCTCTCCAAAGGAAACGTCATGTGGGCTTCTGGTTTGCACGCATGCAAAGAGACACCGTCAGCTGTGGGCTGTGACTCACCCCTCGTGACACTTTTTTCATCGCACCATTCGTCTCGGGCCAGAGGAGCTTTGAGAGCCTGTAAAACATTAGATCCCTCAGAGCGTTCTGCCATCACCTGAGGAAAGATCAACAAGCAGCACAGCTCCGATGTGGCTTATTTTCTCTGCTGATGAAGAGGAGGGTGGCTGGAAGGGTCTAGCGCTGTCATCACCATCGCCTTCACACCGCCTCACATCGCTCAGCATCACAAATATACAATTTGTTTGCTTTGACTCTACTGTTTAGTCTGTATCTACTACTCTGTCAATACTCAATATATCAATATCAATACTCTCACAAGTATTGCACATGTCGTTTTCCTGTGTAATTACTATATGATATGTAGGCTTTTTTTAAAAAACTTTATTTGAATGAAAAAACATTTTTAAATGCAATCATCTTTTCATGTTTCTTATCAGTTTCAACTTTAAATTATATTACAATGCGATGACATATTCCCTGATAGTTTTATTAGTTTGATGATCACTAAAAATGCTACTACAATATTTACATCCTTGTTTGGTTCTACTTACCTGCTACTAAACAAAAGATGCTATCGCCATTCAGTCAGTGTTTAACTTATTTGCTAGATTATTTGATGCCTCTTTACAATAAGATATTAAGCTGCACACCTCCTACTAAGTGATTGAGAAGAAAAGATGTTATGGTATAGCACAAAACTGATTTGCAAGAACAAAGTGGAGTAGTTTGTCTGGTTTTGACATTTGGGAATGTTTATGTTGTTTTCCTGTATTATTAGTGAAATATGATGAAACATAAAAGCCACAAGACTTCATTTGTTACTCAACTACACACGAGAGAGGAGCATGAAATGGCAAAGACTACAGATGTACACATATATTGCCCTTTAATCCCAAGTTTCCCTGTTTGCAATGTGTTTTGTCCCTGCATTTCTCTCCAAATGAGACTTTTCACTAGTTTCATAGTTAAAACATGTTTCATGTTTTCTACATCTGCATCAGCCAACATTGTTTTAGTGTAATGGTTCTTTTCCACCACAGGGGGGAGCCAAAGTATATTGCTGTCAGGAGAGACATAGATAACAAGTGACACTTCACTGAAGAATTCTTGCATGGTGACTGCATGACAGTTGTGCATATATCAAAACACACTTTTCAACTGCAACACTGCATCGGTATTTTTTTTCTTCTTTTTCTCTTCTCTTTTAGTAATTACTTCAACCGCTAACTTCCTCCTTTCAACCCATCACCCTAAATTATCAACAGCACTTGTTCACGTCCTGTTTGGAGGCTGGCTCCTTGATCCTGCATTTGGCCACAGGAAGATCCGTTGAAACTGAGCTTTTTCTAGACGTGGGGTACTTGAGAGTCTGCTAGCAACTATCTCTGGAGTGCCTGTGGGTTTCACTATCTTTCCTGCTGGATCCCATTGCCATTTTTAGCCAGGCTGCTCTCCTCATGACCTCTGGTGCCATCTCTCCCACCTCAAACAGGATGTTAGCTGTAAAAAAAAACTGCTCTGGTACAAACCACAGAGAACTTTGTGGCCACATATTTAGAGGTGTGAGGTACTTATCTTGTGTGAACATAAAAGACGAGGAGGGTTTGTCATATTTAAGCATAAGCATCAATGTTTCTTTGCCTTTTACAAACCACCAGGCACTTCCATACTACTGCTACTGCTACTACTAATAATAACCTTCATTTATAAAGCATTCATTGTGTCCTTTTAGTAAACTACTCCCACTGTTTAGTTAACTGTGCCACAAAAAGACCTGTTTCCATATCCAAACGGCAGCATCCCCTTCAGTTTGAAAGCTAACAAGTATCTAAAATAAGTTATGCCCTCTAGTCAACAGAGACTGTTTGGTGAAGAACTAGGTTAAATGCATGCAGGTGAAACCGGACTCACAAGTTGCTTTTGACAATTTGAAAGGTAAACCACAAAATGTTTTTATCGGTAATGGAATATACAATTCATAAACATCACTCTCTGGTAAGTGGTGGTGATGATGTGCACTGTTTGCTAAGAGAGGATATCTTCACTAAATGACTGGCATATATTTGTTAGGTCATTTTCCTCCCCCATGACCTACAGCCTAGAGATAATGGCCCAGAGATAATGCAAGGAATATTGTGTGGCCATTACGCCGACGTTCCTGTGGTTGTGTGGTGTGTTTTGTGGATGAGTTACAAATCAATCCATTAGTTGGCCAGTGTGGATTTCTGCACCACAAACCAAAGTGGCTCTTCTTCCTCTTGGCTAATGGAATGACAATGGCACTCCTTATCTTTCACCATAAGGCAAAGTAAAGTAAAAAATAAAATGAAAACGGTTTTGAATGAATACGCTAGTGACATATGTGCTGCGAGCGTCTTGGGTTTACTTTATCAGGAAACCAGGGAATTTGAATCTTGTACTAGCTAGTAAAACGCTTCACCAAGCAAATGGGAGGTGGAAAAAGCACTGAAACCCACTGAATCAAAAACCCTTACGGGCCATCCACTGGCCTATAAAGGTTACTAACACAAACATTTCAAACGTATCCGTTCGTTTTAGAACGATCATAGAGAAGTGAGAACAAAATAAGAGCTTGTTCTCACTTCTCTATGATCGTTCTAGGTCAGGACATTTTTCGTCACATCTATTCTCAGGGCACTATGGCTCTGACCCTTGAAGTCCTTGCTATTGGTTGCTTGAAATGTTTGTGATCCAGGGATTAGTCTAAAGTTAAACTCATTGCATGTGGCTCTGCCCTCACTAAAAAAGAACTGCAGTAATGCTTTAATAAGTTTTCAAAAACATAAAAATAAAAATAGATTTAAAATGCATTATGTGTTATGTACTGGTGAAACTGTGCTGTTGGTGGAGATGCACCAGCCAGTGAAGCCACACAGAATATAGCATGACAGCCAGAATACCATGAATTAGATGATTTTGCTTTCAGAATAAAAGCACGAAGTAAAGAATAAGTCGTATCACAATATTCAGAGAAATAATTACATGAAGTATCGATTGAAATGCTAGATGTAAAGTACTTACGTACCACTCACCAGGTTTACCTCATTTTAATTAGAGGAGCTGGTGCTGTCGGCTAATCGGTGTCCAGTATTGTGGCTGTTCTGCCTGTGAGGACTTCTTCAAATTCATTCAGTTTAACTAATTCAACTTTTAACTAAGCTGCATTTACTTCCAAAACATCATCAAGTGCATTATTCTTATCCTGAGCCACAGTATATTTGAAAACAAAAACAAAACAAAACCAAAAATGAATTATACAGGACCTTTAAATGTTCATTTTCCGGAACAGTTATTCTTATTTTATTTTGAAAGCTATGACCGGAAGTTCAACTTTTGTTTTTATCTGGCTACCTTGACACTGGGGAACAGCGCACGAATCAGCGCGTGAAAGTTGTCCACTCCTCCACGAGGGCGATATGGCTCCAGATATAAACACAGACCAGCCCTCTTCTAGGAATTCACCGCCGCACGCCCCCGACGCTCAAGACTTGCCTCGCGCGGCAGAGCTGCACAGAGCGAGAGGAGACGAGCTTTGGCACATTCCCCAGGATGGAGGTAACGACTACTTTCATCGCGTTTTCCTTGTAATTTGGGCCAGCAGAGCAGATGCTTTAAACATTTAATACGGTTATGTGCAGCCATGTGTACTATTCATATATTCATGTGTGGTTTATAGTGACTTTATGATACTTTATGGTATTTATTATCTCCTATGGTATCACTATAATGTTCATATAATATTCCTGTAGGGACGTAAAGTGTGTCTGTGGTACTCAATAGTGAGTTTACAGTAACCTTACCGTACTTTAAAGCATTTTCTCTGTTACTGTTGGATTTTCTGTGGTATTGTATTATATTTTTGCTTCATATTGTAAACTTTTGCGGTGATATTTGTATAGTATCCTGCTAAAATGTATTATAGGATTATTATGGTTGTTTTTCCGAAGGAGTTAGTTGTTCCACTGCTATGTATATTCACTAAACTATCAGGATTTTGTTCGTGGTACTTTAGAGCACGTACAAGGATGCTTTGTGTCACTATAGTAAATCATTGTGAGCTATAGGCTGATATGGTTTGCGGTAATGGCTTTGTAACAGCTTTCACTATAAGTAACCACAGTGTAGGAGACAGGAAACCGAGCTGACAGAACATCTGTCATGGGCCACTCTGTGTGTTGTGATAAACGTGTATGCTGTTCCTCATTTTGTGTCAGTTTATGGCTGGATTTTGTTTCAAAAGCTACAATTTCTGATTTTCTTCTAATGATTATCAGTAGTCTAGAACCTCTTTCCCCTACCTTTAACCTGTTCGGTCTGTGTTGACTGAAGCTGATAGAAAGCCCTGCTCCTGTGGCAGAGGAAGCCTAGCCTAGTCCTCGCACACATCTGTTTTTTTCTGCAGGGCTTGCTTGCAGGTTTGTGGCCGCCTCCCTGCATAACATGACTTCAGACGTTTAACATCATGCTTAAGTGTTATGTCATGTGGTGAATACGAGGAGAAACGCCTATTTTTTTCCACTTCAAGGGAGGGAGCACATTACTAACCTATAACCAAAGTACTCTATAGTAAACATGAGAGAAAATAATTTGGATTCCCCCAAATCTGGAAAAGATGAACAAGGGTAAAACAATGTTTTTTCCGAGGTGTGATACAGATCAGCTGCAGTTTTTATAAGGTGAAGCTATTTTGAGTGTGAAAGCTTAAAGTTGCACTAGGCAACTTTACACTTAGTGGGCCTCAAGTGGCAGCAAGAGATAACTGTCTGAGGTTTTTAAAGTTTGATGGACTTCATTACCCAGAAATCATGTATCGAGACACCAGTAAACTGTGCACTTCTTTATCTCTCTTAGTGGCTGGTAGGGTGAAGATATGAAGATAAAGATGGTAGGGTGTTTTTGATCAGCCGTCGTTGGTGGCTGATCAGCGCTCACTCGCTGCTGTTTAGGGTTTCGCTCTTGAAGTCCGATTCATCACTTCCTGTGTGAATCCAAGATTTCCCGCCAGTGTCCATACCCGACACCAGAAATGAATTTGGGTAAATAGAGCAACTCCACGGAGTCTCAGTTATTGGGTGTGGGACTCTTTTCTGTTGCAGCCCCTCACAGGACGTGTGTATTTTTTACACGAATGTCCTCATGCCGCTTTAAACAAACATCGTAAAGTCTCCCGTTCGCCGTCAATGGATCCACTCCAGGTAGTGCATCTTGATGACATCACAGATTAGTCTCAGCTCTGTGGTCTCGCTAGCTTTAGGAAAGAGTTGTTCATGTCCACAAATATTGATTTACTGTAACTGCCCTAAGCCAGAGGATTAGCACATGGAAATTCTTAAATTTCGTGGTGTCCCCTGTTAGAACCGCGGGGCATTAAGTAGACAAACTGGAAATATTGTGCGTGTGTGTGTGCATTCCTACACCTGAGCGTTTGTATGTGTGTGTGTGCATGAGAGAGAGAGTGTGTGTGCCTTTATGTGTGTGTGTGGTGGTGGTGGTTAGAGGAAAAAACGGCACTATGAAAAGCAGAGTGAGAGGAGTGAGTATATGGGATGGACTTGCCAACCATATGGCGTGCACATTTATTATGTAATCCATAGTAAAGTTAGGAAAACCAGAACTCTGTCTGCACCAGCCAACACTTACCTGATATGTTTGTTTTGTTCCTTTTATATCAGCACTTTGTAGCTTTGCTAAATAGAGTAATACAATTATTATTAGTAGTATTACTACCACTACAACTACATTTGGTCCTTTTTTGACTGTGAGAAACAGGACAGGGACATGCACGGGTATTATGGGCACACAGGTTGTCAAAACTGGACATTGTCAATGACATATACAGTCTGAGGCGTTGGCACAGGCCATATATTAGGCTATAGCTGTTGAGCTCTGGATGAATGGTGCGCTCTGATCTGAACATAAAACAGACACTTAACGGACCATGAAACGACGAAGAGCCGATGGAATGTAAAGCATCGGCATCAAAGGGAAGCATGTATGTAGCTGAGGACCGTTCTCTAAGGCACGGTGCCTCGGTTATGACTGGACCGCTGCTCAGAGCCCGCTGTACGGGGGAGTGTGTATGGATGAAGCAGCGCTGGGCCGGCTTGTTCCTTCGTCCATCCATCCTGTTTGTGTTCGTACAGTTCATGAAGACATCTGAGTGAAGGACATCAGAGCCCTGATGATGGGATGTGGTGGATGACGTGTACAAAGTGATGATAAGACACAACGCTACCACCTATGACTTTAAAAACCCAGATTCCCATGTTATCTATTTTGTGTATAAACATGTTTGTTCTCTCTAAAAAAAAAAGAGAAGAACACACACCCAAACAAGCTGCTGACCATCAGGATAATGACACGGCATCATAGTAAACATCACCATACTTTGATTTGGATTATTCCCATATTTAAACCAAAATTCTTTCAGCACAGAGAGAAGTGTGTGTTCATCTTCTGTACTATTTTGCTGTCTTCCCGCTAAAGCACCATTTTAGCACAGAGTGTCAAAAACTGCACCAACTGTAAAAACGGAGGCAAACCACAGGAAGTGCACAGTTATTGCTTTCTGCCTTTGCGTTTTTAACATCGTAACTGTAGTGACTGCAGCCTGCCTCCGCTTTCCATTACATTCAATTGTTAAGGTGCCCCAACAATAACAGATGTCTAGAAGTGAAAATAGGAATATCTGGGCGTTATTACTCATCCTTGTCAAGTGAATTAGACTATAAACACGATGGGAAGTGACTGAGGAGAAAGGCCTGCATAGCCTTCATCTGCTTTATTGGCTTCCTGCCCTTAAAGGTTCTCAAACCTTGTGCTGCATGCCTGATATGACGTGGTTATCTCCTGAGTGATAGCTACATACAGTACGTCCACAGAGGGCATGGGGCAGAGAGATAGCCAGGGTGGGAACCACAGAGGAGATAGAGAGGTAGAGATGCAATGAAAAACACACATGCTGTTGCTTTAAAGGGTAATTCCGGGATTTTTCAACCCGGTCTCTATGTCCACAAAATTGCCTAGCTTACTGCATAATAGATCCCCGAAGTTTGGGAGCTGCTCCGGTCCATCGGCTCAACCGGCAGTCGCGTAACGGCGGCTCAATGGCGGCAAGATGAAAAATGAAAGCAAGATGATTCACTCTTGCAAGACGGGGATCGTGTAAATAACCGTCCTCTATCCGACAACGAGTGAATACTCTTGCTTTCATTATACAGCTTTGTCAGAGTTGAGCGTTCAGAGTTCAGAGTTGTTGTTAAAAAAAGGTCTATTTCTGGTTAAAAACGGTCTATTTCTTTAGCGATCCTTTCGGTAATGTTGTCAGACACTTGTCAGACACATGAATAACAATCTGAGCCCGTCAGTGGCAAAAACAAGCACTTTTAGTGGACGTACTTTGACCGGCCGAATTTGCCCTTCACGGATTACGTTACCGCCATTGAGCCGCCGTTACGCGATTGCCGGTTGAGCCGATGGACCGGAGCATCTCCCAAACTTCGGGGATCTATTATGCGGTAAGCTAGGCGATTTTGTGGACATAGAGACTGGGTTGAAAAATCCCGGAATTACCCTTTAAATGGAGGTTTTCTCCTTAAGAGATGTGGGGAGAGATGAGGGCTCTCCTCAGCAGGCTGGTGCGTTCACTGTGAGCTTCGGTGTCTCGGTGTGAGGTGATGCTTGTATCCAGAACACCTCACAGTCGGGGAACGTGTAGGGGTTCGGTGTCGTTTTAAAGGATGCAGGGACGTTAACGTGTGGCCGTTGCAGAGATTGACATGGTGACCCAGGGCTGCAGTGAAGAAGAAGACCATGTTAGGGGAGTCCAGGTCAATTCTGAGACTGGGTCCAAATAACCCTGATGTCAAACCAAAAGGGGGACGAGACCAGGTCGAGACCGAGTCCGGAGCAAATGAAGTTCTATTCAAGACCCAGACCAAAACAGGCAATAAACAAAGTACAAGTCTTTTCAAATGTAAAAACAACGTGTTCTTAAGGATTCAGAGAGATGTAGGGATGTTGAGGGCCATTATAAACTCAGCATCCAATAGCGGCTGAAGTCAAAAAAGGCACAAGACCAAGACAAGTCCAAGACATCAGGGAAGTGGTCTCGAGACCGGTACACCACCCGGCTGTGACCGCTCCATTATGAGACCCTTTCTATAGCCGCGAGGTCACGTCCCATATCCATAACTCATCTCCACTGTATGTACACCGTATACACTGTCTTGATATAGCAGAATCTCTGATCCTGAAGAATGCACGGTCCCATGCAAGGTTTAACTGCATCTCCACTGGTGATGGATGATGGATTTCAAGCCCTGCTGAGCTGAAGCTCTTCGAAGGAGCTGTTAGAAGTGGTGGTGGTGGTGGTGGTGTGGGAGGAGCGGCGGAGGGTTCAGGGGCTTCAGTGAATGAAGTAATCCCAAATGCTGCGCTGCGCAACAGTCACCGTGCTATTCAGCCTCCAGCTCCCACCCAGCTGATCCACTGGCCAGATGGTTTGTGTCCAGGGTGGATGAGAATAACACAACACCATGCAGAATCTCCAACAGATGCTCGTCTCCAGGTTTTTTTCCTACAAGTTGCTGCAAATTTAGACATTTGGAGGAAGTACTCTAAATTGTGACCTGTTTAGATCATTCACTCTCCCCCCCATTGGCCTCTAATTGAACTGCTGTAGTGTTCGTATTGAAATATCACAGCACATTCCACCAACATGCCTGGCTCTGTCATCTGCTGGTGTTTTGGCTTTCGTTGTCTGTCTGAACCGGCGGACACGCTTTAGCTCCATCTCGGTGATTACAACGTTGAATTAAAACACAACATTTTTGTCTTTTGCGATCGTCCTTGGGTGAGATCGTCAACAGCTTTCTGTTTTTGGCTCTTCTGGCCGGTACATCTGGATGTGTTTTCCTTCATATTTGTGTTTCCACACCCTACAGTGCTAGTCAGTGTCTGCAGCACGTCCCCTTTCCCCCTCGAGACGGCAGCAGCAGCAACGGCTTCTTAGAAGAGAGTGTCCATTTACCTCATTCATTCATCCCTCTGATGGAGGCCCCTCTTCTAGATGCTGCCAGTGCACTTCTACACACACACACACACACACATGCCACATGTGCAAACACACAAACAGAGTGCCAGTCAGGGCATCGGAAAAGTGAGATATTCCGAATCCAAAAACACACATCATGTTTTCCTGGAAAGGCGGAGAGCGGGAAGGTGGCTGTCTGCTCTCTTTACCCCGGTAACACGTGTAGTCTGGAGGAGTTTCCACGCTGGAACAAACACCCCGACTTTGCTAAAAACACACAGTCCGTCAGATTCACACCGAAAGCCAATACGCTCGGGGAGCTCATTGAACGAGAAGTTGCCGAACAGCTGTGCTTGGTGTGCTTTATTTATAGAGTCCCCAGATTTCCTCCGTGTAGCTTATGAGGATTGAGAGTTACAACAGACAGACATTCCTAGAGAAGGGTTAAAGAGCTCGAACTGAAACCGTTTCCATCAACTTTACGGCCGATCGCACGGCCAATTGCTCCTTGGAACAGTTTTTACCACGCACTTAATACGACCGGTATCATGTGCTTCTTCTCGCTGCCTCTGGAAATGGGGAATCCCAGCGCCAGACAATAGCCGGCTTTTATGAACCGTCTTTCTCCGTCTTCTCTTTCTGCGTCTGCTGGTCATACAGTAAACCTCGTGTCTCCACCCAAAGACTGGAAGTGAAGATGCTGTTTGGAGATAACCTTTATAAAGTGGGTGAAGCATAGGTGCTCTGTTCCAGCAGCACCTTGCCTCGCATTCACACGATTACACACAAGTGCGCTGCTCAAGAGTACCACAACAGCTTTTTCAGGGGGTGTGTTACTCATGTACCCGGGTATATAGGGTTCAAATCATGTAACATACTGACTTTCTTAAACAATTTTGTCACACTTGGACTTCCAGGTGAGTTTAATCCAGTGAAGTAAGAGTTCAATTCTCAATTTACAAAGTCTGTAACTTCTAGCGTGTTTCAAATGGAAACCTAACTTCGTAAACTCACTCAGTCTGTCACACAGTAGTTAAGAAAAGCAGTTGCAAATATAAAAAAACACATACCACGTTACCATAGTTACGGTGTCAACAGTGTGCAGACGTGCAGCATGACGGCAAGCAGGAAGTGTGCGAATCAATGTGCCACTGAGCCACGCCCCTTTGGGAACGAACCACTACCTGTCCGTTCACTGTGTCCACTCATTTTTAGTCTGCGGATTCAAACCGGCAACTTTCCAATCACAACTCCACTTCTCCAGCATAGAAGTCGCCTCGCATGACAGTGAAATAGAAATTCCTGCTATAAGGATGAAATGACTTTTGTTCGTCGTGCCATGCAAATTGAAATGTGCGGAAATGAAGAGATGTGTTTGATTCTCTATATGTTGACTCTGTTGATTGGTAACAGGCGTAGCAATCTAGGAACAAATCTGAGGGAATTTCCCGGGAAGTCAGAGTTCATAAATAGCTTGTATCTTGTTGACCTCGACCCAGGCTTTGGAAATCTGCCATCCCATGTGTGAGGCACTATCGCTCTTACAAACTTTCTTCATTGCTCCCTTGTTCAGACGTGCCCTATATGCTCGATACTACTACAAATATAGTTTACAGATCAGTGGGGAGCAGCGGTTAACATCTAGGGACATCTTTCTGAGGAGCCGAGGGGTTACAGGGCAGAGCGGTGATCCAGACTGGCCTCGCTGCTCCGGGGCTTTTTCCCAGGCCGAGAGCCCCAGAAATAGAGCTTGCCCTGCTCTCTCCCCCTGCAGCGAACCGAAGTTTCCCACTCTTCCTAAGAGCTTGGGGTCCCAGTTGACTCAGAAGATTGCACATTACCCATACCCAGCTGAAGGCCCTTTTCATGACAGTTCGTATGGGTCACTGAAATGATGTGTCGATTCGGTTTTGCAATGGATGATTTTGTTTTGCGATCTGACCAAAATGACCAACAAATGAAGACACAAACCTGTAGATAGAAAGATAAACAAGCTAATCAATAATAGGTTTAGGTTTATCATGTTCATGAGGTTCCTCACAATGCTTCTGCAAGGTCTGGTTCATATTGCTTGAAATCCCTACACTGCGAACGGCATCCATTGCATCCATTTAATCTTCATTGTTATTGCATCAAATTAAGTTTTTCGTGACAAAAACACTTTTGAATGCACACCATATGTTCACTTGTACACCCGCAGGTTTTTCCATATCAGTGCACTCTGCATATACAGCAAGATTTGGAACATAACACAACAATTCCTGTAGTTTTCTACTAAAGTTGTATGATGAAAACCAGTTTATTTGTGTTGGCCTTGACCAGACAATGTCACTTTTAAGGGGAGGAAACTATTTTCATTGAGTCTGAGGCTATTTTCTTTTTTATTCAGCAAGAAGAAACTGAAGCTCACAGCCCTTAAAGATAAGAGGTTCCTGTGAAAGCTATTCATGGAGCTAAAATATAAATAAGACAAACTGTTAAAGTGCAAAGGTCTTCTTCAACGTATCAGATGAACCAGAGGTCTTTACTTTTTAGTTATGGTCACTTTTATTATAAACCCGTATTTCAGGAAGAAAAGTGACTCATTGTAAAGGACAAAAAAAAAAAAAATAGAAACCTTGATTTTGTCCCAGAACACTTGAGTGCAGCTTTAAACAAACAAAGCTGCACTTCCTTTGCCTGTCCTGCCACGACCAAACTTTGTGTTCTGAAGGAGGCGTTTGTTCTTGAAGGACAGGAAAGAGTTAAACAATTAGGGGGTTACAAAATAATGGCTGAGGGTGGGTGGTCCCTAGTGATTAGTATTTATCACGGATGAGAAGAGAGCTCAGGAAAAAGGGGTTTGTGATGTGGATTAGGACCCGGCGGCGGCGGTGGCGGCACTGAAAAGCATTAGCAGAGGCACTAATGCTGCAATACATTTGGGTGGAGGGAGCAAGGTGGTGAGGTCATGTTCAGAGCCGTGGGGGAAAAAAGGAAAATAAAGACTGTGATTAAAATGTGGAATGTGTGTTTTTATCTGTGAAGCTCGAAACTGTCGTGGGAGACGCGTGTTTCCACGGCCTCAAACCGTTGAGGGAGGATCGCACTGGGAGCTGCACACCCAGGAAATGGTGTCAGAATTGGCATGAGGTTTTTAGTCGGGATGGAAGTGAGACGGAGTGTGGAAGACGAGGGAGGAAACGGCGAATGAGCAACACAAGCCGGGGCTGCAGAATGTAATGACTAGTGACGTGACGCATGAGAACTGCCACAGTATTGGCATGAGCAGACGCCTGTCACGATGTAAACAAATGCCTTGGCGCGTTCATCTACTTGGCACGAAAGTTATACGAGTGGGAACTTGGATAATAGAGCAAACGCTGATATTTTCGGGGGGGGGGGGGGGGGGTTTGCAGCATATTCAGACCTACAGGCATCAGCCGTCTTATCACTTATGGCACAGATACGAGGAGAGTGAGTTAATGGGCATCAAAGGGGGAGCACGGAGGAGGGAGGTTGAGCAATCAGCCTGGGAACAGAGTAAGGGGCCAAGTAGCGATAACAGCGCCAGGCTGCAAGGACAGGTCCGTCCTGTCACAGGCTGCAGCGTGATGTTGAGCAGCTGTGCCTGAGAGAGAGAGAGAGAGAGAGAGAGAGAGAGAGAGAGGCTCACTTCCTGTGTCCAAACCCACCAACGCTAGCTTTTTCACTGGGAGGAGAGAGAGAGAGGAGTTTCTCCAAGGACAACACCCCAGCTCTCTCTCTCTCTCTCTGCGCTGGTTGAACAGAGTGTGGAGTCTCTTCTGGTGTTTGCACAGCCTCCTCCTCCCTTCTGTGTGTTTCACAACCCTGGAACGTTTTCCTGTCGAGGAGGGGGGAAGTGAAACATGTTCTTTTTCTTAAATAGGTCCTTGTCCGATTGCAAAACAGTTATTAGCACATGCCGTGATATAAGAATGTGTGTATTGTGTGTTTTTATCTAGCTGACTGTGTTCAGCACGTCACTACTCGCCTGAATAGCGTCGCTCCCCGCTAAGCCTGATACAGTTTAGTTCAATTTGTACATTTCTAACATTGTGCTGCTCATCCTTAAGAGTATGGTCTCTAATCTCTGAGAGGACGATATTCCTTTACACCAGGAGTTCAAGGTTATGTTGAACTGGTAGCGCAGGTTCAAACGTGCTAGGACTAAAACAAAGAGGGGCTACAAACTCTTTGATTTTCCCACCTGATGTAAGCAGGCTGTGGTGATAGCTGGGACAATCTCTATATCTTGATTAAAACTCTTCATGAACTATCACATAAACAACGGACTATATATATTATACAGTGGTGCTTTGTGTTAAATACTTTGTTTTATGTGATAGTTGTGTGAAGTATGAGTTGACTGAGTATCTCGACTGTTTTCTTGTCATATATGAAGAGGAATTCAGTTCACTTTGGACCTCAGAGAATACCTACTAGAATACCTTCTAGTACTAGAGTACCTTCTAATACCCAGTGTGCCGGTTTATGAATGAAAACACTAATGTTGAAAAAATGAAAAAAGTAATGTTACGCAAGGATTCCTTCAACTACATTAATACCTTTACAATTCATCAGGACTGTTGATTATATACAACATGGCCTCTTCTTTTCCAGAAGGATTCTCCATCCAAGCCGTCTGTGGCAGAGCTGGCTGGAAGGTTCAAAGGTCACGTTCTACCGATGCCCACCTCAAACGAGGAGGTGAAGTATCTGTCTGATCAATGGACAACAATACACAACGATACAACAATACACAACTATACACAACAATACACAACACTACAAGTGTTTGGCCATGTAGAAGTCGGTGCAGGGTTCTGATCATGACATTACTACATATATTGATAGTTTATTTTTTGTACAAATACGTCAAATGCAGTAGTTGATGATAAGTAATACACAGCACAGGCTACTTGTGATTACAGATTTTGTTTACAGGTCTCCTTGCTTATGCTTTTAATAGAGGCCATTTCGAAGAAGACCTCCGTGTTCCCTGGAGCTGCAGAACCAAAAAGATGAGGAATCAGATGTAAGTCACTCTGTTCCTCTGCTCTCCCAAGTACTGATGTGATGTAAAGATATACCAAAGTAGATTCACCAAGTTAACTATTTTCCCTAATAAAATCTTGTTTACATCAGTTTTCCGGTGTAATACCTAACATACAAACCACACAACTTTATCTTCACACACTGGCCAATTTGTCCCAACCTCCTCATGTGACTGACAGGTTTGGTTTCCAGGCAGAATCTAATTTGCTTGCCTGCAACATTTAGACCAATCAAGGAAATGCAGCGAGGGAGTGCTCAGACACCATCACCGCCACATGCTTAACCTTGCAAAATCTGTGTTTACGTCACCCGTCATGCTCATGTGTGCTGGTACATAACCACGTTTAAATGCAGTTTATATGTTAGTGTTTGTGCTTCATGTTTCAAATGGGCATCATCTGATTTTTGTTTTGTCACCTCTCTGTCCTCTTGCAGAAACCCAGTGTTGTCTCACCGAAGCCCTTTAAGATCAAGATGAAGAACTCCCCCATCATTGAGAAGCTGCAGGTTAGTTCATGCTGCAGTACTTGAAACAATACAACTGCTAGCATGGTCAAGGATGCATGTTATCACAGGTTACAATAGTCAGGAGGCTAATATTATGAAGTATTACTGCCACCCACTGCTCAGTTGACGTTGGTGCTTCAGCGGTGAACGAAAAGGGGGAGGGGCTTGTCCCTGAGTACTCCACAATCGGCTCAGATTGATGAGCTAATGGGATCAGGGGCCACCCATCCTCCGGTTAGGACCTAAGCTCGTTCCTTAGTTAGACACTCACCCGGCCGGCAGCCATGGGACAAAAGGGCTGCCGCTTCTCTTTCTTCCTCTTCTCCCCAGTCCAGGTAGGAGATGTTCTCTTCTCAACTTGCCAAGTATTTGGGGGCGCTAACAGAGTACTATTGTTAAGTACTCTGACTGAATATCGCAGGTTTTCACAGCAAATGAGAGAAATTCAGGATATAATTCTGGCAGGCACAGGAGTGTTCAACGTGTGAAGGTGACAAGTGGAAGCAGAGCAGGACAGTAATCTCCTATGTGACACACGTAGACCTGTGTAATACTTTAAGTTGTGATTTGATTTACACTTTATTAAACGCTTATTTATTTATTTGTTCATTTATGTTTTATATTCCCATGTGAATCTAGTCCTCAGGTAATAATGCTATTTATATGGTAGCAAGCTAGATACTCCTGTTAACTTTAATCTGGGTTACCCTCCAACAAAATCAGACATTTTACTCTTATTTTACTAGTATTAGTAATAATTCCCATTGTTTTACATTATATTTAACTATTATTAGTGCACATTTTAGAAACAAGATTGTAGTTTCCTGGCTTCAGGATCTCCTTGTCTCCCTGCAGGCCAATCTGGCTTTGTCCCCCACTGCCCTGTTGCCTTCCCCCAAGAGCCCCGAGGTAAAGCTGCAGCCCACGCCGTTGTCCCCCCCCTGCTCCCCCCTGAGCCCCCCCACCCTGCGACCCTCACAGCAGTCCGGTGAAGAGGAGGATCCCGTCAGCTTTGAAAGTCCTCCCGAGGGCACCCCGCTGCCAAGCATCAACAAGGTACGCCAGTGGACTTATACAAAGCAGGTCTGGGATAAGAGTGCAGCTTGGTACCCTCGATCATGCCAATCAGGATGACTTTAACTTCATGATTAGATTTCGAAAGCACCGTGAAGACGAGTCAGCTAGCGAGTTAGCTTTGTAGGCATTTCATTATTGAGTAGGTTTGTGTTTTTGAACACTAGAGCCGTCCAATGTCAGACTGCTGTAACTCTTAGGGTGTGTTTCAGATGTTATGTAGTGTAATGCATGTGGGTTGTGAGTGACTTAATTATAGCGTGAGCGGTTCTCACATTAAGGCCCCCGATGCCTTTTCTCACGCCATCCATCCAGTGAGCTGTGACATCACGGCCGGACACATGGCCCCTCCCTGTTGACACATGTTCCTCAGCGGGTGTTCTTGTGTTTAAGAAGGCGTCGGATAAGCTGGAGCAAGATGCCCCGGTAGTGTCCGAGTGCAGCAAGGGGGATTGAAGGTGTAATCCCCTTAGCCTAGTTCTCCTTTAGAAGTCCCGGGTACTATTTTGTGCAGTGGATATGTTTATCAGACTTCCGACAATAACTTACTATCAGAACTCATTTGTGCCACACACCCTAATCAATATGAAATTTAGATCAGTAGCTATTTTGCTGAGAGAGATCTAGGTTGTGCTGAAATGTTATTATCCTCATCCTTTCCACGCAGACTCGTGCACGGCTGTCCTTCAAGAGGCGCCCGCCCACCAGACAGCACAGGAGGTCAGCCGGAGAGGAGGCTGGAGCCTTCGGGAGCAGCGTGTCCCCGTGTGAACTGTACGGCCCGACGGAAAATGGGGACGGGGACCAAGTTTTCGACAGCCCGGCAGAGGAAGCGGAATATGGGCAGCCGGCCACTGAGGACAGGGACAGGGACTGTGAAAAGACAGAGGACGAGGTAGCAGAGAATGATCCAGCTGACCAGGAGGGGCAGCTATCAGGGGAGCAGGCAGCAGAACGAGCCCAGACCTCAGAGGCTTTGGAGGAACTTTCAGAGTCTTGCCCTGCCGAGCCACTAGGGGGCAGCGACACCACAGTGGAGGAGGAGGAGGAAGTGGAGGAGATGACTCAAGAGGCACACCAAGAAGAAGGAAACGAGAGGGTGTGAACTGTGAATGTTTACATGAAGAAAGAATCCAAATATATAAAATGTTTATAAGTTATTCAATACTTTGATCAAGACGACTCTGAAAATACGCATCAGAAAGTTCATTTATTTTATTTCTTGGTACCTGCTCTGTTTTAAGCCGAGTTGTCATTGCCTCTGTCTCCCTCTCCTGGTCGTCTATGGGACAGGTCTAGAAACACTGGAGACTAACAGCAAGACTTTGGGTCAACGAAGCCAACCAGTCACAGAAGCAGCTGTTTTCTGCACATGGAAATAAGCAACGCAATGATACTGCATCCATGTTCAAGCAGAGGAGATGTTCTTCTTGCACCCAGTCTCCATAACCAGACTTTATTGCTTTACAGTCATTTAGCAGACGCTTTTATCCAAAGCGACTTACAAAAGGTGATACACTGATATGAAATATCCCCACATGTTTAACACGATGTGGGGAGTGAACCCACAACCCTGAGACTGAGAGTCTCCCGCTCTACCGACTGCCCGGGCCAGAAGCTTTCTTCAGATTTGGGGCGAGTCAAAATACTTCCATGTCAAAAGTACATGTACAGAGGTACAGAGGATTTGGGAGATACCGACTGCTGGGTTTATGAAAAGAAAAACCATTATTAAACATGATCACCTTATATGCTAGCAGATATTTAAAATGTTAAGCTCTGGCACGAAACCAAAACACGCTCACTCTAGGCTAATGAAATTATGTACTTTGCTTAAATAGTTTTCTTGTGGTGTATTTCGGTCGACTTGATTCTCATCATTTCATTTTGTATACCTTAGACAGCCTTGTTCTCGCTCTAAATCACAATGCTACTGTAGAGTGGCTCTCGTCCTCAGCACAGAAATGTAAGAAAATAAAGAGCTTCCTTTATATTTAAGAAGAAATGTTACTGTAACCCTGTACTGAAACTGTTGGGTGGTGCAATCAGTATGGAAACGTTCATGATGCCAAAATCAAAATGACCTTCAAGATACAAACATTGTTGAAAATCTTGATTATGTTAGGCCTATCAGTAAATGCTACATGTCATGACTGCATTTTCTCTGTAGACATTTGTATGTCAAGGACAATACTGAAGACAGTATTGGTCAGATGAAGCAAATACAAGAACAAGCAAGTACGTTTTAATAGTGAGGGGTGTTTGATGATGATGGGGCTTGTTATTGTCAAAACACAGATTTAAAACTGACTTAAAGGCAAAAGTCAGCTAGCTAGTAGTCTAGTAGCTAAGCATTAGTGAACTGTGAAACTGGCTCCTTACACATGTTGACATTTCACATCTATCTGATCTTTGAAAGACACAATGCACCCTTGCTGGGGGGCTTATTGGCATGGTTTGAAAAAGAAAAATAATGGCAAAGTGGACATATTCTCTCACTATTCAGCCTGGTATGGAAAGTAACTGTTTACATGCAACAGCAAGTGATGTGATTGCAAAAATTAAGTAAGTAAATTGCAAAAAGTAAGTAAGTACAGTAAGTAAACCAACTAAAAATAAAAAAAAAGGTTAAAAGGTTAAAGGTTTCAGTTCCTTTATGCAACCAGTAGGTACTGCAATCTATCTATCTATCCCTTCTCTCTCTATATGGTTAGTTAGCTAGCTAGCCCCCCCCCCCCCCCCTTACCTGAACTTACCTGAACTTACCTGCAAGTGGTAGCCTACTTAATGCTAATAGCCAATGTTACACTGTGTAAAATGACCTACAGGCTACTTGTGCAGTATGTTTACTCGTTGCCTTAGCCTTGCTATAAAGCGTTATGTCAGCAGAACACGTTATCCGGTCTGGGGAGAAA
This sequence comes from Hoplostethus mediterraneus, assembly GCA_034670385.1. Lineage (NCBI taxonomy): Eukaryota > Metazoa > Chordata > Actinopteri > Trachichthyiformes > Trachichthyidae > Hoplostethus > Hoplostethus mediterraneus. Next base: position 3,209,564 of record JAXDDW010000019.1, on the reverse strand, counting down.
ACTTGGGTTACAAACAGGAAGTGGAGGAGCCACATTTAAACTCACGTTCTCACAATAGAGATGAGTAGCGAGCGGATAAGAGCAGAGATCCAACAGAGATATCTAGTGAAGAGGTACAATATCACAATGCAAAGTACTGTGATAATAATGCTGCTTTGTCATTTGTGTTATTGACCTGAGAACGAGGCTTTTTTTTATCCTTCGTAGCTGAAAACGGTCACTCACTCGCAGCAACATCCTCTGAGCAGTAGGAAGCTGGGTGGGTGGACTGGGAGTGTCTTGAAAGGAGCAGGGGGGTTTTTCCAGGCCAGAGTACTGGCCCAAAACACAGTTTTGAAAGCCAGACATCTAAGTGACTGGCAAAGTAATAATTGAAACATTGGTACTGATCAACTCCCAGCAGAGTTGATGGTTATTATTTTGTGCTATGGAGCAGTAAATATTGTACCTATTGCCCCTTTAAGTAAGTAACGCTACAAACTACCATTTAAAAAGATGGCAGGTTGTTGGATTACTTCTTTGGATTACATTTACACATCTCGAAAAATCATACTTGGTAATGGTTAAATGTAACAAGGTGTGCTAACCATTTCTGCAAAGAAATATGAAAATGACGGGATAGGTATGTCAAGCAGGTAACCTGTGAAAGCCTCTCCTTACCTCAAGGCACTTTTCCTTGGAAAGAGGCGGACCTCCACCAACAAGTTAAATACCATTAAATACCAGCACAACAGTGGAAATGATCATGTGTTCTCCGTTTATTTTACTGGACAAAGTATTATCAAGATGAAACCAACTGATGTGTGGTGTTATAGGAAATCATGTTGCATCCAATAAATGTACTCTCGTCTTCTGCGCGTCTCACTACCCGCATGACAATGAACCCCCCCTCCCCCTCGCGCTTCTCCCACGACAACGCCTTCGACGTCAGCCGCACCGAAACTTGAAGAAACTCACCTGGCCGGAGAGGAAGAAGCGCCGTGTGACCGTGAATGAAGTATTCAACTTTCATGGGACCTGTTAACCTGTTAACACGCTAGGCGGTAGGTGTTCTGTTGAACAAGTATTGCCTGCTGCGGTAACTGGGACGTCCACAGTCCCTTCGGATAGTTTAAGTCATATTTATAAAGTAATAAACTTCAGTTCCGGGTTGAGATAAGCCAGACGTCAATTAAAATTACTATGGGAAGCGAACCCAACATGGACATCGAGCTACAGCCCATTGAGAGGAATGGCAACAACAATGACGGATCGGCATATTCACCTAATGAATGGGTGAGTTATAGTTAATGTCGTAGGTTGTCAATCAACTGACGAAATATACTTAAGAGATTAAGAGTTGAGCCTGCGCTATAATAATAGATAGACAGATAGATAGATAGATAGATAGACAGACAGACAGACAGACAGACAGGTATGTAGATAGATAGATAGATGCTCTTTATTGTCCCAGAGGGGAAATTGCAGTTATGCAGCAGTACAGAGCAAGAGAGGGGCACACTTCACTATACAATAAACAAGTTCAGGATAAAGGTTGTATAAAAAAATCCCCCAAAATATACAAGGGGGGGGGGGGGCTTTGTGGAATGTGTCAAGGCTTTGTGGAATGGCGTGGATTGTTCAGGGTGATCCTTCCCAATGTGTATGACAGCAACTCAGTTGAAAAGTCAAATAACACTTTGACATGTTTGTCTCAGTTCTTGACCAGTTTGTAGCAAAACTTTAAAATATCATGCAGCAGCCAACAGCTCTACCACAGAGTCTTGTAAGTCCATACCCGGTGAGCAGACTAACATTGAAAGTGCACCCTGAAATAATGTTGATCAATGTTGTTTCAGTCAGTTAGTTCAACCTGAGACTGGTTTCTCTCAGTTTGCTTTTTCACATGTTGTACAGTTGCAGTGTTAATACATTTGAATTATTGTCTGGTTGGAAGAGGTTTTATTACCTTTTATTAACTTGCCTGCCAATAAAGGTTTTGGCATTAAAAAGTTCATAGCGTTGACCAAGTATATCAAGTTATTGCAGCTGTGTTGTAAATCGCTGTGCAAACAAGTGAACAAACATTTGAATTGGCCAGAACATTTTTTACCCAGAGAGTTCAACATTGCCATGAACTTATTCCCTCTAACTGTAACATACACCACCATCACTCTGCCCAAAAAACACCTGATATGAGACTCTAGTCTAATAATCTCTTTTACATGTTACCATCCTCTTCCACACAGAGTTTGTTGATGTTGTTGTTGATCCCCTGTATTTGATTGCTCATAGGTGACACCAGGTAATGGAGTTTCGTTGGTTCATAAACAGGTGAGCTTTCAACACCCAATTATTGATAATATTTCAACATTTTTCTTGAGGGGATTGATCAATATGGCGTGCCATTATTGAGCATTGCAGTAAACTTGAATTGAAGCAAAATCTACCCCAAAACAAAATTCACATATCACATATGTGAAAACCTTTCACATTAACCTTCAGAAAACCTTTAATGTGAAAACTCAATTTCGTGCTCTAACTTAAGATGGAGGGTTAAATGCTCCTCTGTGGGTTGAGAAATTTCCACAACCCTTGTTCTTATGAAACCCTATCAAAACCCATTACATGAACTCAGAAAAATGGTCATCAAGCTGGAAACACGGCTGGTTTTAGTCAAACGTCTAGATATATACGTAGATACGTAGATACATAGATACATACTTTATTGATGCCCGGGCAGAAATTTTGGGGTTGCAGCAGCATAACAGTCCGTTACAATAAAGATCTCATGAAGAGCTTTCATGAGTACACCTCGTTTTCGCTTGGTACCGTCTGACTCTGAGCCCTGTGTCATCAAGAGACACAGGACTGCAGGAGAAGCTGCTGCAGTGACAATAGACAAGAGGCAGACTTTGTGCACACTGTGACAGTACTCACCGCGATCTTCTGCAGTTTGTGAAATAAATCTCATTTCGATTCAAAAGTATCTCTTGAGGACTTCACAGATTAGGGTCTTTTTTTTCTGGTCTCTGATTTTGCTCTATTCATGCTCTTAAAATGGATCTGTCAAGGCTTTGTGGAATGGCGTGGATTGTTCAGGGTGATCCTTCCCAATGTGTATGACAGCAACTCAGTTGAAAAGTCAAATAACACTTTGACATGTTTGTCTCAGTTCCCTGGCACTAACGGACAGACCAACTCCTCTGGACATGCAGCAGAGGCTCAGCAACCCTTCTTAGGCTCAGCCGAGGACAGTATCACTCATGAACAGGTTTGTAGGGCTTCAGTACAACATGTCTTCCTACAGACAGAAGACACTTTTAATATAGGAAGTATAACTTTTCTGTTATTACATGATAACTAGCAATCATTATCTTAACTTGAGTCCTAACTCTAGTCTTACAAATGGGACAAACCACTGTTTCATACAAATCAGTCCAGTTGATTTCTGCAATTTTCTTTCCATTTTGGTAGATTTACAGTGATTGTCAGTGTAATACAGTATTGATGTATATTCACTAGATTATTTTGAATCTCACAATGCTCCTAGACTAGCTCAGTGAGCAGGATCAAGAGAGAGCTGAATGAGGTTGTCTTCTGGAGAGTCAGACTATGGATGGTCTTCGTCTTCGTCTTTCTCCTCATCATTACTGTGATTGGGATCTCAATAGTGTTGTGCTCAGGTAAAGTTTCACCATGAGTGATTCATTTCCAGAAATGTTATGATATGTTATGTTATTAAATGTTTAATGCATACACAGAAGTCAGGAAAGATTTTTTTTCAGGTTAAAATACTACCGTTCATTTAATTTAAGAATGAGTTTTTAATCTTTGATCTGTGACAAGGCCGTCTCTTGTGCTCTCGAGCGTGTTTATGGCCAAGTGAGGGTCAAAGTCCTTGATTGCATAACACTCACTCATAACATTACAAGCTTGTCCATCATTTCAAAAGTCTATCTATTCCTCTTTTGAGCAGTGATCTATGACGATGTGGATGAGAAGTATGACCCTTCTTCATTTGAAATCCCTCTGTATTTTAATGGGAGCTTCCGACTGACCAATCAGATCTTCACGGCAGAGCTTCTCACTCTGTCCAATCAGAGCCAAGCCCTCGCCACTGAACTTCAAGAAAAGGTTTGGCTCAACTTGGTTAAATCTTTCACATGATATTTAGTTTATTATTAATTAAATGAATTGCTTATAGTACATTAATATAAAAACTGTGGAAAAAAAAACCTCATTCGTTTTTTGGAATGTGAAGGCTTAGCAGTCGTGTCACCAGTCTCCTAGCAACCATCGTCAAGGTCCAGCGGAGAAATGTCTGGGTGCAAGTAATGACTAAAAACATAACAGCCAAACAAGAAAAAGAGAGACACCTGAAACAGATTGTTAGTGTAGGTCAATTCATTATAAGTCAACGTTATAAGTAAATGTGAATAGTCATCTTAAGCTAGATTTGTTTCCACATTAGGGTTACCATAGTAAACCATAGTTACTCTGACACAGGAAACTAGAAGAGTTAGCTTAGTTAACATAAACAAACAGTAACCTATGTTGACGTCAACATGCAGCTGCTAGCCACCACTAACGCTAGTGTCTGCTACAATATATGAAAAGATATAAGAAATAAGAAAATAATAATAACAAGAATATGAATAAAAAGAATATGTGCCATATACATGTGCAAGTGTATGTGCATTACATCACCTGAAAGCCCTCTAGAGCTAGAACGGCAGCCATTTCCTGTGTGTGTTTTATTTAGCTCATACTGCACAATGTGGTGCTGGGAAATTCTTTGAAATGGCTTCACTAGCACAATAGAGCTGATAGTGAAAGTAGGTTACTATGAGTCACACTATTCACTGTTATTGTCTACCTCTGCTTATCTCTCCTGCCCCACCCAGTTGACTGACCTCTACAGATCCTCCCCTGCTCTGGGGCGATACTTCTCCAAGGCTGAAATATATGCTTTTAGGTAAACACACATTGCACTCCAATATGCTCCTCATGGATCAGCGAGTACAGGCAAAATGTGTTTGGCGTCCTTAGTGCTTCAATATGTTTCACTCTCCCCACAGGAATGGCTCAGTCATTGCCCAGTACCGGCTGGAGTTCCTCTTGCCCAGAGAGCACGTTCAGCTGGAGCGGTTCACCTTGAGTCGGGAGGTGGTGTACAATGTTTTCAGACAGTTTCTCTACGACCAGGAGCCAGACGATCCCGGGCTGTGGTACATCGACCCAGCCTCCCTAAACATGATTTAAGAAAAGTGTAGCTTTTCAAACTGCATCCGTGTCCTGCAGACCACGACAGATTTGTTGGCACAATATGACGTTGCTTCCTCTGCCGTCGTAGGTGAGACAGTTCGTAAGCAGTGACGTTTTTTTAAAGTGGGTTGAAAAGTAGCATGTGATTTGTTGGTTTCATCATCCCTCATGACTCTTCGCTACCACGGGAAGCTCCTGCCCACAGTCATATTTCCAGTGAATGTATTTTGAAATTAAGACAAATATGAGTTACTGTCTGCCGTGTGGACGCTCTCATTGTTTGTTTGATGAGTGTTTCATAATCCGTCTGTTCCCATTTTTTTATGCTTCGTCAGACTTTTCTCAATGGAGACAACAATGAATTCACTTTACTAAAAAGGGACGTCTGCATACGGTCAGCCTGAGTGGGTCGACTCACCAGAGACTGCACTTACTGTATTGGGTGTTTTGTGAATACCACCTTAAGGTATTCAACATATAGAACATGAATTACATTTTATTATATGGAGATTTCAATGTATGTACTATATTTGTATGACTCCGCTACATAGAACTCTTTTGTTTCATAATTTATCAAAAACTAAAACAAATTTTTTGTCGAATGATATTTCTCAAATAACATTACATCATTTAAAAAAAAACATTTATGAATAATTACAAACACTGTATATGAATGCAGTATTGGAATCAATGTCAGTGTTGTAATTAAGTGTTTCACTGTGATTTGACGTCTGAGCTCTTCCGGTCCAGACAGTCTCAGTCGGTAGAGCATGAGACCCTCAGTCTCAGGGGGGTCGTGGGTTTGATCCCCACATAGTGTCAGCTATCACCCTTTTTAAGTCGCTTTGGACAAAAGCGTCTGCTAAATGAATGTAATGCAAATGTAAAGCTCCTGTGCACAAGAAAAACTGCCTGAGTGAGATATAATTCAAATGTTTTTTACAGTAGGTGTTTTCATAAATTTGTATATCTTTGTCATTATTCTGCTTTACAGTTTGAAACCCAAGTTATCCTGTAGAACACACTCAGCTCTAGACAGCTCTATAGAAAAAAGAGCCTGTGGGAATGAAAACTATACATACCATGTAAAACTATATGTGCTGTACACTATAAACTAAGCCAAACTTCATATATCATTTACAATATTATTGGTTATTGGTAAGGAGTGTATACAGACTTTACAGATTTTATTTTTTTATTTTTTGTTTTTCTTGTTAAAATCTTGTTAATATTTTGTGATAAAGTCATACTCAGTTTTTGTCATTGTCCAACAGCCCTCCTGATTGATCAGTAGGGGGAGTGCATGTTCTATGTGCAGGTGTTACCAGTCTTAAGGTGTCTCCCTACTCTCTCTCTCTCTCTCTCTCTCTCTATCGCACTCTATCGCCCTCTCACTCTCTCTAGTCTCTCTATCTAGTCTCTGTCTAGTCTCTGTCTAGACTCTCTCTCTTCACATTCATATATTCATATTGATGTTTTTCTAGTAGTACTAGTAGTAGGTGGTTTTATTTTATAGTCTTGGTGGGTTTGCAATTACATGTGCCTCCATATCAGTTAATAATCCGTCTCCTGGCAACGATCATTTCAGCGCGTCTACCCGCTAACAAGATTACAGCTGTGATTAATGTTGAGGCCAAATTGTCTGCCAGTCACTTATTCAATAGCCCTCATTTCCAGTTGGTTGGACTCTTTACAGATCTTAGACCAGATCTTAATAATAGATCATTTCTTTGGAAAGCTCCAGCCAACTGACACACTAACTGGCATTAGCCTGAGGTCATTTTATTACATCAATTTGTTTTGTTTTTTAAGTCTGGTGTCCGACTAAGGTTGATGGTTTGATTCAGATAATTCCATTTCTGTATTCGAGACACTTTTTGTAAATAGTATTCCAGGATGTTCCACTCAGATGTATAAGATCACCTAAACATACTTTTTCAGGTGTTAGTCACAGCCCAAACCATGCACAGATGATGGAGTTGGCATTTGATGCAGGGCTTGTTGAGTTATTACATTCACTAGAACACATTTAAGGGTCGGCTAACCTCCAAACCCAGGATGGACATCGAAATAATCAACAAACCCAAGTATAAAATGTGAAAAGTGTGAAATACGAGATTCACTTATGAATAGCATATGAGTCCATTTCCTGGCGTTTCAAAGAAAGATAAATTATCACCTCACTGCCAGTACACATACAAATACAGTGTCCTCAATTTCAGTGGATTTTCAGTTCCTTGAAGCGCAAAAACAAAACAAGAAAGAGGAAGTGTATTTACCCACGGTATTTGAAGAGGGATGCAAATAATCATGTGGAATCATGACACATGTCACATGCTGGTCAGAAGGTCAAGTTTAATCAGGAGGACAATGTCAAGCAGAAAACCTAACGTGAATTTGCAACACACACATTGCAAACCTCAACAACAATACGCAGCAACACACCTATTCAGATGTAGATTATTGATTTGGACTGTAAAAATATGGCTTGACTTGGGTTACTCTTTACCATATCTTGTTTCCTGTAGTTGTGCACGAGCTTTGTTATGTCAAAGTAAACATTTTGCTGGGTTTGAGACTCTGGCCAGGAGAATGGATCTAGTTTGTTAGGCTAATATTGTGACTGGCAGTCCATCTTCTTAATCCTATGTTGAGAATTGTTAATGGTCTAAAGGTAGCTTTACTATAACAAGCGTGCTGATAGCCTAGTTGGTTTAAACAGTGATCTACTGCTCTCACATTGGAAAACCTTGGCTGAGTGTTTTTTATGAGGATGATCCTCTGTCTCGGGTCACTCAGAGCCACACAGGTCATTCACCGTCCGGTCCAGAGCCAACGAGTTAACAGTGCTGGTTAAACATGTATGTATCCATTAAAGGGCACTGCAAGCAATTTTGGTATTCCTATAAACACAATAATAAATACAATGCACTCCTAAATATGTACAATGCAAAACATGCTGTATTTCATGAGCTGGTGTGCCATGAAATTATTTTAAATAAATTATTAAATTGTTTTCTGAAATCCTCACTTAATGTTTACATAATGCTTACAGTATAATTTCATTTCAGATGGATATCTGGGAGGTATCTTGATTTAACTGAAAATATTAACTTGATGTATTTTCCTTTTCCATTTTAACAATGCTGTGCAGAAACTCTCAAGGGGTGTTTTTTTTTCTCAAGAAGATCAAATGTTAAATACTATCGAATACTCAGATTATACTTCAGTTTCAGACAATGAAGCACTAGTATTTTTAAGCCAACAATGAAATGAATAGCAAGAAATAACTCTCCACCAGTTACCATTCACATTTTGTCTGTCTATATTATTTTACTGCAAAACAGCTCAGACCCCCAATATTATGTGCACTCCCACAGCATCCCTAACACCGTAAGCCCACATGTACTGTAGCCCCCTCAAGTGGGTGACCTGGGTACCAGTCTGCTTAGGCAGCAAAATTAAGCATACATTTTCCCTTCATAATGATAAAGGGTCCTTTCAATTTTTAGTATTGGAATATTCTTTGAACATTTTAACTCATTCTGAAATATTTTTTTTAAATAATTTATTTGATTCAATTTAGCTTTTGAATAGAATAGTGAACATTGTGCCTGTGTCTGGTTGTGGTTCTTGCTGCTTACTGCAAAAATGGCATTTCTATAATTGGCTTTATGTGTTACTTGTAGTTCAGAAATACTCTTAAGCCCCTTCGTGTTGTGTATAATGGAAAAGAAGGTACGTCAATTTAAAGAGGAATTCCCCGTAGTCCCATCTCAGGAATCCCTTATGAGTAGAAGTCTGAGATAATCTTGGTAGGTGGTATATGTGAGCAGCAGAGTAGAGTATTTATTTGCACATAAAAAGAAATGTACAGATTGTGCAGGTGAGATACAAAAAAACCACATGGCACTTATAAAAAAATATATCATCTATAAATATCAATAAAATATATACATAAAAAGTACAAAAATAAACAATGAAACAGAAATATGTCAGACAAACATGCAACTTTATCCCCCAACTCTGTTGATATTGACCTTCAAGTCAAAGGGTTTCGTGTGAACGTAATCCTCTGAGACAAGAGATCATGAGGTCGCCGCTGTCCGTGCCAGTCTGATCCCAACTCTTCACTGAGTAGATGTAAGCATCAAATCCCACAACTATCCAGCCAGAGATGTCCTGACATTCTTGGAAGACTTCACCCGTTATCCCATTAAAGGGTTATCTCTCCTTTGGGATGTCAGGAGATTTAAAGATTAAGACCGACAATGCATGAGGCATCAGGCAGACCCGGTGCTGACTGCACTCTACTACTACCACCGCCTTCGCCTGCCTCTGCTTCACTGCTATAGCTCTCTGCAGGAACCTGGACACATTTTGCCTGGACGGAAAGATCACACCTCTGCGGGAGCGATGGGTGCCCACGGCTCCAACCTGGATGATATCCTGGAGGAGGACATGCACCACTGGTACAATAAGTTCATGAGGGAGTCTCCGTCGGGGCTCATCACGCTGTTCGAGCTCAAGAGCATGCTGGAAATGAACGGCATGACAGAGGAGGCCAGCAGCTATGTGGATCAGATCTTCCTCACCTTTGACATGGACGGGGTAAGACATTGCAAACACCTAGAATTCCCTTTCTGATGAGAGAATGACTCAGATGACTGATAGTGAAGAGATAGCGGGTCAGTTTCTTGGTGACTGTATGATGCTTGTAGCTTGTATTATGTTCAATAATTCAATTCTCTGCCCAGCTGATTTCTAAGTGTTATAAGCTGTAGCTGATTGCAATGGACAGCTTTGAGAATGCTTGGAGAATTTAACAGTAGTGAAAGAAGACGGAAGAGAAATGACGGGAACTATTGGAGATCTCTGACATGTTGGAAGGGCTCAACAGTGGTTAAAGAGACCCCTGAACTCTAAGCTTAAGACGAAAGATTAGATAGTCTTATGATCCATGTGTAACTTACTGTTCCAATCTTCTCATAATTGCATTCCCCTTAAAGATGCTACTACAATGAACAACTGCTGGTTTGAATAGTGAAATCTCTCTTGATTTCAAAAGATGGACTCTAGTGTTGGTGTTCACGTTGCAGTAAGAGCATATAGGCATTTATAGTCATTGCCCTAATTGTCTCTTTCATCTCTCCTTTGACAGGATGGATATATAGACTTTGTTGAATATATTGCGGCAATAAGTCTATTATTGAAAGGTGAAATAAACCAGAAACTAAAATGGTACTTCAAGCTTTTTGATCAAGATGGAAATGGAAAAATTGACAAGGATGAATTGGAGACCATATTTAAGGTACATTTCCTGTCTTTTCTCACTATTCCCTGACTTATAAAGCGTGACTCTAGAAGGGGAGTAGAAAAGGGTTTACCTGGCTAGGAACTAGATATGGACACGTAATCCAGCGGCCGCTCACCTAATCCTAAAACTAAATATAGCTTCCTCTATAACCAATTCACTGACTAATGGAATTACACAGCATTCATCTCAGAGATTATATGACATCTTTTGACCTAGTCGCCACATTATTTTATTTACTTTATTTAATCGATTGTTGCTTTCCACCAAGTCAAAGCATGACTGACTTATTGTGCCATGCACTTTAATCTGCAATGCACTTCAGTGTCCTCCTGTTCATTTCACTTCAGACATCTTCAAGCGCATAGAGGGGAATCAGTAAAATATTATTATTATTATTATTAATAATAATAATAATAATAATAGTTGTAGTAGTAGTAGTAACAGGAGTAATATATCCATTCAATCCATTATTTAGTCTCCTAGTCAGTCAGCAGGCCCAAAGCTAGAAGTTGTGAGACCATTGAATGTGGACGTCATTATAGGAAGTTGTTAGTCCTTTTTCTGATTAACCAAATCAACTGAATAAACTTTCAGGCCATTCAAGATATCACCAGGAGCTACGACATTCCTCCGGATGAGATAGTGACTCTCATATATGAGAAGATAGATGTTAATGGAGAAGGTAAGGACAGTCTTAGGTCTAAGGACTGTTACCATTACCAGGCATGGAAAGTCATGCCCAGGTGCTTCTGGTTTTTAGAATGAAGTATTGTATTGATGGGAATGAATTTGCTGGCAAAGAGATGTTGAATGAACAATTCTGTAATGTCTGATTTGTCCCATATAAATAATAGAACATCCCCCAAACATTTAACATGTGATTATTGATCTGTTGTTTGTTTTCTCAGGTGAGCTGACACTAGAGGAGTTCATCAGCGGAGCAAAGGGGCATCCTGATATCATGGAAATGCTCAGCAAGATGATGGATCTCACCACTGTCCTGGAAATCATTGTCCATGGCCAACAGAAAAAAGCTGTAAAAATGAAATGAAAATGAGTTGGACTGTATAGAGAGTTGAGAAGATCATTTACAATCCAATGGTAATTGTGGATTTTAAGACCAAACAATGTTGAGTAAAGAGTGTAAGTGCTTGATAAGAGACAAGTCCCACCTCCCAATCAGGCACAGGCTGAATTGGTTTGGGTTTGGGTTGGTGGGAGGGTTGATGAGGAGTCCTAAACACTTGTTTGCCAATATCATCTCTCTGCATGTCACCGAGGGAAGAGGAGAATTCATCTTCTTCCCTCTGCTGGTGCATTTCCAGTATGTTGGCCCTTCACTTTTGTTAAGGTTTCAAACACTTCAACAGGTGATGTGTTCTAGTCTCAGTGAGAGGAGGCCCATCTGCTTCTGGGTTCCCATCAAGCTATGAGCAGATGACACAAAGTACCTACAAGGTGGAAAAATCACTTTGAGTTACTTGTTGATCGTTAAATACTGTATGGAGTTCTTGGTTTGCAGAACAAGTGACAGGCAGAGTGAGGAACTTTAGTCTACGATGTCTTGGACACATTTCTGATTCTTTGTGTTCATATCTGTATTCTAGATGCGATTGGTCCAGTCAAAGATGTTGACTCAAAGTTGTCCAACATGTCATTGGTTATTTCTCAAAACTATATCTTCACAACAAAAGCATAGGTCAACTCCTATTCCAAATGGGAACTAAATTATATTCTGTCACAATTGTTTTCCATTTTATGGATGATTACATGAAACACTCTCGTGCAATGATTTTATTTTATTTTTTTTATCTTGTTTTATGTGGGTTTGAAATTTGCTTGAAAACTTCACTGTAGATATGAAAATTGAGTGGTAACTGAATAACCATGGAATGATTGTAAAATGTTCATGTACATGTACATGAGTTTTGACTGTATTTGCTGTATAAATGTTGCCTTAACCATCAATACAGTCTTTTTATATAAAACCTTTCCTTGCATTATTTTTTTCAAAGAAGAATAAGCATTGTGAATTTCTAACAGTATTCATCACCATGGCGTGGTTTACTGTCTGGTTCTTTCATTTATTTCCAGAATAAGATACAGAAGTATACTTGAGCAAAAATAATACATCATGTTGTTGCATCCTCCAAAGTGTTTTTTCCCCCATTATACAGGGATAGCACAATATAATAATAATAATAATTTGTGCATGTTTCATTTTTTGTATCACACAAAAGGCAATTAGGTGTTTTAAAAAATAATAAAAGCACCCTAATCACAGCATTTTGAAGCATCATTGGCTGTAGGTCAATCAATGTATAACGAAGGCAAGGTTCAGAAACTCGCCACATGGCATTGCTCAAGGGCACCATCTTGTGACTATAACAACTCATGTGATTGAATCAGGTGATGAATTGGCTGTGCTGAGAACAGATCTGGTGGAGGCAAGTAAGCTCAGTTATTCTCAGCTGTATTAAAGGTTGCACAACCTTCCAGTGCACATGTTCCTTGTGATTAAATACCAGCAGTGTATCGGTGCAAGCGTCAACAAAATCAGTGCATGTAATTCTTTAACTCCCACAGTAAATCATGAATGTGATTGTGGCAGTAATGTAGCTTATGTGGTACATTTTATACCAAATGAGACAGCATGCACCAATAAAATAAAATAAATAATAATAATAAATGAAACAGCCTACCATTTTACTTAGGCTACATGGCTTGTGACAATTCGGGTTTAGGTATTAGACCCAAAACATCATTCTATTATACAGTTCAATGGCTGATTTCTATTTTTAATATCAAAACACATCTCAAACGATAAAGGCCATTCCAACTAGGATACTTCAAACCCTAAATATACATTGTTGTATTTAAATCCTACCTGCACTTATGGAGTTGTTGCCCTATTCTAGCAAAAAACCTAAGTTGTGTTCTTAAGTGAGATGAGATTTTGCATTTTGGATATTTGTGCAATGTGTCGCTTGGCTCCTCGGCTGAACTCGTCTGCCAAAGGACTGGATGTCTGTGCAGAATATTAATTTCCATTTGTGCAGAACATTTCAGAGCACTTCACACACATGAAAGGAATTGACCCTCAACATAATTTAGGGGGAAACATAAAGAATCTGGACCCAGTAGTGTTTTATAAAATTATTATTAAATCAGGGTCGATCTAAAGATTTTTTTATATTTTCTTTTTAATTTGGAGACTGATACGAAGTCAGGCAAGTTCATTTTACCTTTGGAATATTATGTGCAAACAGAAATCAAGTACATGTACTAGCAGTACAAGGAAGACCAACAAAGCTGTACCTGGCTTAACACCAAGTTTCTCTCCCTTGGATCATACCACAATTTGACATCCATCAGCTCACATTTGAACTTGAGTGAATCGATAGTAACCCCGTTATACTGACATTCATAGACGGCGTGGTTAATGATTAAACAGAGCATGGAACTGGTGGACGCTGGTCAGACAGTTACAGACTCAACGAAATTGAAGGTTGTGAAAATCAAATACAGATAAGAAATTTGACTCAACGAAAGCACTCACGTTTCTAAATATATCAGACCACGCAATTGCGCAACTGTACTGATCAACCCACCTCAGGCATATCGTATAAATTCACCAGTGTCTCTCCTCATGGCTTTGCACTGCACCCTCCTACGGCGCCGCCACAGCACAGGAACAGCCAACCAAATCCAACTGGAACCATGCAGTCTGCCGAGGCCAGATTCATCAAAAGCAGCCTGCTCCTGGCGGTGAGGCGATACAACTCAGCCGTTCGAGAGATGGAGCAGACCATTCTCCTGCCAAGCCTTCTGCGGGACGTGCCCTCCGAGGAGCTATGGGACTGCGAGGCGGCGGAGGAGTCCTGCAAAGACTTGTATGAGAACTACCTGATGCTTAAGGCCATAAGAACCACAGTGGAGAGCGGCCTCGTTGCCCTGGACGACCGCAACCCCAAGACCCACACAGCTCTGAACAAGACGCTGGAGCCCCTCCTGGAGACGGATCCAGAAACCCTCTTCCACTTCCACCTGCAGGGACTGTTTTCTGTGATGAGCAACCTCACCAAGAAGACTCAGAGCCTTACAGATAAATATATGGACATCATCGGAGTGGCAAACTAGAAGCCAGATGTGTGGATGTCAAGCAAAATCTTTGGTGTTTGAATACATAAAGTAAATGTTGCAAACGAACCAAACATCTCAAATGTCAAACTGTTTACATGTGGTAACCCCATGCTTCTGACTTGATGAAATGGAATAAAAGTGCTTTGCCAAAGTTGATCATTTGTACCTTTTGAGATGATATGATATAGTGATGAGGCAACACTGTTCATGTGGGAACAGATCAGTGCTTGGTTGGGTTTAACATAAAAAACACAGCAGTCCAGAATGAATGTATTGTCTAAAATACTGACCCAGTTTATGTGTGGAAAATTCAGTTGAACCAAAAAGATTTCAATTTTTTCAAGTTTATTTATTATATACATAACTATATTCCACACAATATGTGACAGAAAGCTTTCTCAAAACGGACCACAGACAGATGGTAGTCTGCAAAAGATTCTCTCTTTTCCACCTCGCCAACACTTAGCGCACAGGATGGAAAGGCTCCACAATCTCTGCAAAGGTCTTATTTTCTGGTGAGATGAAAGAAAAACAGAATACAAGTGCATTACACACAAACACTGGCCAATACATTTTAACTTTGAATTACTCCCTACAGACGTCCCAAAGCACTTCATACAACACTGAAATCATGGCACAGACAATTGGGGTTCCTCTCAAGATTGAGGTCTTGGTCTGATCAATATGTGATGTATTCTGATAGTGGTAGGGCAATATATATATAAAATGCTATAGATTAAGATCATCCCTCTCAACAGCAAATATTGCAATATATGAAATCACAGTGAGTCTACAACATAGTGTATAATATCCTTTCATTTTTAAACTTCTTTCTGAAATGTCCCAAACATTTTAAGACCTGCAAACACTACTTTACAGTGTGTTGCATCATGAATGGGTATGGTCTGAAACTGTCTTATAAATGAATGATTAATATGATGTGCTCAGAGCAATGCAACTTTCCATGCCAAAGCATCATCAAACAGGATTAAACTTTAATGATCTCTAATGGGAAATGATGTCATTGTAAAAATAAAATATTAAAATAAATATGTACAATATTAAAATATACCAAATATACCAACTTTGTATACAGGATGTGCAAAATGTGCATCATCACATTAGCAGGTTTAGAGAAGGACATATTTATGAAATGAACATGTCAGACATGCAATATGATATGAATAAAATATATATATATATTTTTTTTCTTTTATTTTATATTTTATTAAGTGCTCTTATTGTACATATTGTGTTGCTTTATATAAGAGCTCTACTGTAATTATTGTAATTTTGATATTTCTTTCGCACTGTAAATATTGTGCTGGTTTTTTACTGTTAAATATGTTGTATCATGCCCTTTTGCACATTCCCGTGAGCATTGCCACTTTGCATTTCACTGCATGTATATGTATGTGACAAATAAAACTCCTGAATCTTGAATCTTGAATCTTGAATGTGAATCTAATTGCATTCATGATTTTGCACTAGAGGGCTTGTTTGGGTGGAGTGGGTAAGACGTCCTTTGTTGTGTGTTGATGGGTCCTTGTGTATCATCATTTATCAAAAAAATAAAATAAAAACTACTTACCCTTCATTGCAAATTCCTGTGGGTGGAGTTTTACATACTCGTTCATGTCCCGATCAAGTCTGGCATAGGTATAATTTTCATATTTCGTAATATGGTAGCCAATGAACCAACCAATTGTTGCAAGCAGGAATTGCCGGTGGACACCTAAAAAAACAGGAAAACTGTAAATGGCAGACAGTGTGGAGTGTTTTACGCAACAATCAAAGCAATTATTTGAAGCCTCCCAGAACTTCCATTGAGCCTACATAGACTCAGATGGGTCAGAATCAATGCAAGCTTGCTCCTTACACTTCTCAGTATTTGGAGGAAACAGTGTATCTGACAGTTTGATAAATTTACTTTAAGGATTTTTTTTCCATCCTATCTGGAACTGAATTTAAGGCCAGTTTAAAAACCAAACAAAATAAATCTGGCAAAATCATTCTTGATTGATCTTCAAACTATAAATGAACAGTAAGAAAAATGACACTATGATATTATTTGTTAAGGTATATTAAGTCCAATTGTGTTTAGTAAAGCAGATATGATGCATATTGTACTACTACAAGGACGTGCAGTGCATAGTTTTTAAGGACCTGCAGATAGGGTAACCACACACCCACACACAATAACATTGATGTGTTAGATATGTTTCTGTTGCCCCATAACATGCCCATAACAAGCCATACCACGTTATGTGTTGACTTCAAGGTAGCGTGTCATAAGAGGGGAGGTCGTCGAGGCCAAAAGCTCGCACATTGTTAATTAGAAGATACATACGCTTGACAGAAGTGTGTACCATATATGCAGGAGAGGGGAAGCTAACATGCTAACCTGATTTTAGCGGCGGCCTGCGGTTAATGGCATTCTGAAGCATCGCCGAGCACCAGCCTACGCCAGCCAGCCATACGGAGTTCCTGTTCACAATTCCCGGTGGACAGAGAACCTTTGCCTCGTCTGGTACGAACCCCATGGCGAGAATTTCCCCCGATCCGAAGATTTACCTGACTTGCCAAATGCCTTCTTCTGAGCTATCACCTCTCATAGGAAGTCAAGGGCATAGTGTGCAACCTAATAAGACAGCCGGCCAAAAAACACAACAGACGCCTGTAGTTCCGCTGTAAATTTCACTAGTGCTGGTTTTGTCTCCTAGCAACCAGCAAGAGTGGGGAGTTATTATTTTGCGACACGTTTGAGAAAACATTAACATGAAACTAGAAAATAATTTCCCAGCAAAATATGTGGACTAGCTGCAAGCAACTGGAGAAGTAGTAATAGTAGTAGTAGTACTAGTTCTATTCGTAGGTAGTAGTACTAACGTTAGTATCAGTAGTAGTAGCAGTAACTGCGGTCAACCAGCAGTAATAGCAGTAACTTATAAGTAGCTAACGTTATCAGTAGTAGCCTTGTAGTTGTAGTAGTAGTTGCAATATCAGTAGTAGTATTTGTAGTGTAGTAGTAGCAGCTGTAGTAGTAGTAGTGGTAGTACTAGCGGTAGTATCAATATCAGCAGTAGTAGCATCAGCAGCAGTATTAGTAGTAACGTTAGTAGTAGTAGTTTGTCTGTGGTACGCAATAGCAACTTTATAGTGACCTTATCATATTGTATTGTATTTTTATCCTTAATGTATCGCTATAGTACACCTATATGGACTTTAGATTTTGATATGTTTATAGTAACGTTATACTTATCTGTGATTTATGTATAGTATAGTAACTAATTTATTATAGGATTACTATCATATATTTAACTATTATAAATTAAATTAGAAAAATCGTGTTTTTCGCAATCATATGAATGTAAATTCGTCTTTAAATATTTATTCATATGAAATTTCACATTTTTGAGAGCGCTGCACATCACGGACTGATGACATCATTGGAAGTGCAGTCCTCGGTAGCGAGACGAGCTGCTGAGCTGCTGAGGATAGAGGAATATGCCCAACCCAGCAGTTGCTTTGCCCATTTGATGACTTGACCTATGCATATCAAGTAGTTTTAAGTCGGGGGATATCCCCGGGTTTTTGGTAAGTGCAATTTATTTTCAAGTTCGATCCTTGAGGCTGACGTTGATGTTTTCCTCCTGTATCTTCTGTTAGTGCCAAAATGGCTAGTCACACGGTAGCTTTCCTAGTTGCTACTGTTGCTAGCTTCGACCTTATTCCACCCAGATTGACACGAAACATTCCTGTGAAGAAATGTCTCAAATTATCTCTGATCATCGCAGCATGAAATGACACGATGCAGCGACTTTGCATTACAGAACAAGATGAAAGGGCGAAGACGAAAATGCGACACAGGGAATGAAAATGTACAGTGATTGCACGCGCGTTCAGTTGACGTTAGCTGTAAAACATGATTTATTTAATATTATCGTCAGTCAACAAGATACCATATTTTGCCAGCTGCAGCTAGGTCGAGTAAAAATGTGTTTTAAAAGGGGGTATTAGCGTCTTATTTAGTTGTTAGTTAGGCCCTGATGTCCGTGAAGATTTATACTGTTGCAGAGAATATAATTGAATTTTATGAATCATGTGCACAGCTATTCAAAAAAACCCAGTGCTGTGTCTGTTGTTGACGTGAAGCGCTGACAGTCGCTGAAAAGAGCCATTATATAACTTTGCGATACACTTTGCACGGTATTCTCTGCAACAATGTTTTGAGCGCCCGTGGCTCCGTGATTCCTCCAAAGTGATGCACAACCCCCCCCCCCAAAAAAACCCTGCTCTCTTCTTGTAGTAGGCCTACTGAAGCCTCCAATGAGGACAACATATCACGTTTATTAACATGCATTGCATGTCAGTACCAACTTCAAGAGTAACAAGTGATTACCCAACATGAATAGCACATTGATAATAGAGCCCACTCATTTGGAGTGTACATTGTATGTCAGGATGCTTAACTATGAAAAGTAGTACCTGTTGATGAGTAACCTGATGATGAGTAACATAAGTGCACTTCAAAAGCAAGGACGTTATGCTGTATTCCAGTTTTGAATGAGCAGATAATAGTGAAAAACGAACCAGATTGTCTTGCAACATGAGTGATTGCAAAGATAAAAACATTGGGCTCCATTAAGGTTAAAACTTTGATTTGGAATATTGATTTAAGGTTTGATTTTACTGTGTTGAAATTGTTGGGTTGCATGTTGATATTTTTTAACATAGCCTATGCATGCACTTAATAAAGTAAGTATTAGTATTTAATGGTAAATTTAAAACGTGTAGTTGTTACTGATGGATTATTTATGTCCATAAGATTTGTGCTATGGTTGGTGTAAAATAGTTTCATTTTTTTGTGCATACATTCACACGGTGTCCTAAAACTTAGTAAATTATACCACAATAAAGGTTCCTAGTAAGGTTTAGAAAATTACTTTGAACGAAATTAAAAGTATTTCCTTTCAAATCTGCCAGTATCTTAATTTAAAAAAACAACAACTGAGGGGACAGTAATTGTACTACATAAAAGACAACTCTAAAACTCTAAAACCTCACAACTCTGAGCTCCTAACAGTCAACCACAATTGACAAAGGCAACATGCATCACAAATGCACTTAAACACACATTTTCTCCATCTTCCTCACAAACACAAACACACACACCCTCACACTCACTCCCACTCACTACCACACTCTCACTTTCCTAATAATATCATTATCATTTCTTCCATTAGAGCTCTTCTAAATGATTGTTTTGATTGATTCTACATTTTGCTGTTTTGGTAACATTTTCCATGTGGAGTTTTGACATAATTTGTTGATTTGTTGATCTACTTGATCTATTTTCTGTATTTTTCTTTTTGTCTCACCCTGACAGATGATTTCTTTATCTCTTAAAGTTTTCACTGCCAATTATAGCCTCTAATATATGTTTTCACTATGACTATAAAATAATTATACACATTTAAAATGACTTATATCTAATATCTAAACACTATTTTTTATTTTAGTGGTACCAACATGCCCTTGAGACCAATTTATTCAGAGCAGTTGAGAGTTGATTTGGTATTAACTAACTAACTGTTAAATTAATTTTCTCCTTTTTATTTTCCCCAGTTTAGCATGAGCATGGAAGATTATGACTACCTGTTCAAAATAGTTCTGATAGGAAATGCTGGAGTTGGGAAGACATGTCTTGTCCGACGCTTTACTCAGGTTTGTATAGGTGCTGTGCTTATGAGTTTTGAGATATTGAATTACAAAGGAATGCACAAAGTATTAGACTACTTTTCTATGTTTTTAGGGCCTTTTCCCACCTGGACAAGGGGCTACTATTGGAGTTGATTTCATGATTAAAACTGTGGAGATCAAAGGGGAAAAGGTCAAGGTAGAAAGAGTTTCAAATTACCCTTAAAAAAGCATGCTCCTTATATGTTGAAAGAACAGCATGGACCAGTAATTGACCATTTCAAACATTTGTTTTACAGCTGCAAATATGGGACACAGCGGGACAAGAGAGATTTCGCTCCATTACTCAGAGTTATTACCGTAGTGCCAATGCTCTCATCCTTACTTATGACATTACCTGTGAGGACTCCTTCAGGTGCCTTCCAGAGTGGTTGAGGGAGATTGAGCAGTACGCTAACAACCAAGTGGTGACTATATTAGTCGGTGAGAAAGCATTAGCCTACTTTCTACTTGAACATTTTATCATGCTAATGGTGCGTTATGAGTAAAACACAGCGCAACCTATATTTTTCATATTAGTGTCCTAGTTTTCTGAGCCCACTCAAACCAGACCATTACCTTATTAGAAGCAGCTGTTGGCTAGGCTCACAAAACACAAAGCCAGTTTTGTCTTTATCAAGACATACTTTATTATCCCATTCTAGGGAAATTCTTGTGGTTATTGAAAACATAAAAAACACAGACAAACAGACATTTTTTGTTGGGAAAAAATCGGTCACACCCCCCTGCACACGTACACATCCTCGCTTACATCTATCCCACACACACTCACACCATTGTTAAGACAATGCATGCTGTCAGGGGAGAAGCCAAAGACTTATTTGTTATGTTGACAGATGATATGTGCATTCCTCACAGGTAATAAAATCGATCTGGCCGAGAAGAGAGAGGTTCTCAGACAGAGGGCCGAAGACTTTGCCGAGGCTCAAAGCATGCTGTACCTGGAGACCTCAGCCAAAGAGTCCGACAATGTCGAGAAGCTCTTCCTTGATCTGGCCTGCGAACTAATTCGAGAGGCCAAACAGAACACGCTGGATAACAATGACACTGCCCCAATGCCTGGTGAGGGTAAAACCATTACTTACTTGACCTGCTGCAGCCTCAATTAGAGAGAGCTCAGCCTTATGGCCGTGGTAACTAGGTAGCCATCAATTCTAGAGGGCAGAGCCTCATGCCTCCGTCCTTTTGATCTGGCGTAAGGCCACTTCTTAGTCCCATCACTTTTAGTCCCATGCCTTTTTAACCTTCAACTGTACAAGGGAGTCAATCAACCTTCGTTTGGCCTTTCAGGAACAAGTATGTTCAGAGGAAACAGTTTAAGCTGCTGCCATTATGGAGAATTTTGTCCTCAATGCAACAGGATGCAAAACACATCTGGCTTTGTTTGCTGCCTGATGCATCCAGGAACTCTTTAATATGTTTAAGAAGCTCACTGAAGTTGTGTAGGGCTCTATTTTGTCCTGTTCATAGTGAAATGGCAGTAATTCCTTGTCATTTGCTTTTTACGGTTTAAGTTTCATGAAAACTCAACATTCACCAGCAGTATTATGTGAGTAAAAAGCTCTACCAGCTATTTTGTTACAGACTCAATATAGCTAACCACATGCTTCATAATCATCGGTGAAGGTTATCATTTCATGGTAACCATAAGTTTACATACAGTATGTTTTAGCGACTACAGAGTCTAATCAAGTTGCAAACAGGACTTGCAGCTTAACCTAAAATCTGTTGCACAATCATTTTAATTCCCAACTCAGTTCCTTCAGTTGCATACAACGGACAAAGTTTTTGACCTTCATAACAATTTGATTTTTCTTGAGTGGTCGTGTGACCTGTATGTGTCATTGCAAACTGTGAAATATTTCTTTCCAATAGAACATTTTTACTTGCTGCTAAAATACATATGTTTTCATGTTAGATAACAAACTGAAACACACTTATAAAAATACTACATGGAAGCAGTATTCTGTGATGTCATTAACAACGTAGGCCCTTTTTGAGCATATTTGTAGTACTTGCAATAACAAGTCAGTTGATACAGTATGAAACAGTCCTCTTGAATTGTCAGCTCATCAGTAGGAATTATTAAATATATCATTTAATCAATTGACATTTTTATTCAACTACCATCTGTTTATTTTACCAATTGTAGTGTAAAGTACTGCCTTCGTTGTTGCCGCCTAGCCATGAAATTATATCACTTTTTGTTTGTTTGAATGGTTATGTTCATGTAGTTTTGTGTACGACTTGTATTTGTATTTCCTATGTTTTTTTCATGAAATTTCTTGATTGTCCAGCATGTTCTGCCATAATTTCTAGTGTCTGACTTGTATCTTCTATATTCTTGCCATAATTGTAATGTACTGTATTGCACAATGCCATATACTGCACACTTATTTTTTGTGTTATATTTTGTCTTTTGTTGTACAGACTTGTAGTTGATCTTGGCACTTTGCTTTTATATTATACTGTTCATTTGGTTTTCAATAATCCCTTTGTAAAGCTGGCCAACAAGTATTTTATTTTGCCTTTTACCATAGATTCTACAGTAATTACTCATTGTTAATCCCTTGCATCTTTTTCAAGACATTATGGGAAGTACAAAGGAAAACACTATTGGGATATTGTATTTCTTATACTTTATGTGTTCAAAGTAATCCCTAAATTTACTCTGTATAACATTAAATAATTACACTAATTATCTCATGGTCTTGGTCACATTTTATTATTCATTATCTCACCTATATGATTGCGATTGTTATTAGACATTTAAAAAAGAAATACTTTTCAGATGATACTGCCTAGTCAAAACTAGATGTTGACTGTAGTTTTGACTAGTCTCTTATAATGGTGATAGTATCAAAATGAATACAAAATTACTTGTTCGGCAGGAACTAGTAACAATGGAACATTAACTAGTAGTGTGGAATAGCAACATTTATCTAATACATAGTTACTGGTAACTAACTAGAAACTTGTACAATTGGATTATACTCTATAAACTGCTTGCCCATACTCGGCATCTATTGCAGCCTGACCCTCCTGTTAGAGGGATCCCTCTCGGAGTAACCCCTCCCAAGGTTTCTTCCATTTTTCCCCTAAAAGGTTTTGTGGGAGTTTTTCTTTGTCCTCTGTTGAGGGTCTAAGGCTGGGGGATGTCCTGTACTAACCATTTATTGTTTCACATGTTAGACACTGTGAAGCCCTTTGAGACTAGCAGTGAGTAAGGGCTATACAAATAAAATGTATACAAATAACTAGTAAGAATTATCAGTCAGTAGTACCTATTAAATGTATTAAGTAGTGACGAGTAGCTGGCAGAATAGTAAATAACAAAAAAATAAGTCCTAGTGGCTACTTGTTTGTGACTGGTGCAATTTAACTAGCTAAAAATGAGTAGTGGTGGCAATTTTGAGTGACTAGTGCCTTTAACTGGCGGATTAGTGACAACTGACTAAAATAAGCAGCCTACTAGTTGTTATTTTTAGTGACTTGTGCCTTCTAACTGGCAGAATAGCAACTAGTGACTAAAAATAACTAGCGGCTATTTTATAGTGACTAGTGCATTTTATGACATGACAAAGCGGCCTGCCATACAATGCTGAGCACACACATACAAACCGCGTGGACATCCAGAACTCAAAGTCCCGTCAGCCCTTGCGCGTCTATTTACAGTAGGCTCCTTCTGTCAGCCGCCCGTGCTCTTATCAGATCCAGGTCGTTTACGGGACGATCAAGTACAGTTGAATTAAAGCTGACCAAGCCGCGGGACGGTGGGGCCGGCGCGTGCCGCACAGCGAGACCCTCAGCTGCTGAATCCAGGTCAGGGACACACCCCTCTCGGTTTGCTGACAAGCAGTTCTCACTTCCTCTCAGGAGAAACAAGACAGGTCTCCTCTTCCCTTCGCCAGGACCATGCGACCTCATTGTGCGAGGATCAGTTGGTGACGGGCCGGTAAGCGCTACGGTACCAGCAGCGGTGATGAAGTCTGTCTGCAGGACGGCGGCGACGCTCGTTCTAACGTTGGGTCTCGGTTGTTTACACGTGATCGCGCTTAAATCACAACTTTTCACCAGGCTCGGCGCTCCCGATTACTCCACCGACAACCCCAGCATCAGCTATGAAACGTTTTACTTTGACCAGCAGGTGAGTTTAAAATACCTCTCGAGATTACAACTTCCCAACATGGCACGAGTCTTTAAGGAATGCAGTTGTTACAGTTATGTTTGGCATGAAATGGTTCCTTTCTTCCTCTTTCAGTTCATTTTTTTGGTTCTCTTTTGGCACCCTGTGCAACGTTGACATACTGTATGTTATATAGGTCGCATATAGGGATCTAGTGGAGGGGAAACCCACATGCATCTCAGTTTACTTCTGTTTTTAGCCTGACATAAAGTTTTATGATGTATATTAATAGTATACATCTTAAGAAGTAGAGGTAGTATCAACCTGATGTAGGTAGTTTGAACTGAGGGTTGGGTCTTCTAAAGAAAAAAGAAGTAATGCATTTCTGAAAATATAAATTAGTTTTGTTTATTAGTGGCTGTTTGCCTCATGATGATTACTGACTGGCAGACAAAGTTTATTTGCCTGTATATGCCTCTACATCACAAGCTGCATTGTTTGCTGTGTACTCATAACTACACCACTTACTCTTTCTTTCATTTTCCACGTCCTTAATTCTGTAGCAGTCATTCATGTGTTGTGTCTGCAGACAATAGGTGTTTCACTCCGACTTCCTGTAGTGAGGGAAAAGCACCACAATTGGCTCTGTTCCTGCCAGCAGTACCACTGTCCCTCCTGGCTCCTTGCCTAAATAGGTCTCCAGGGTCCAGTGAATCTGAAACGCTGTTCCTCAGGGGGGTGCAGTAGCTTTTTTTTTTTTTTTTTTAAATATAGTCTTACTTGCTTACTGCATCTTTATTGTGGTGGTAAGCAAAGCGTCATGTGCAGTGACTTGTGTACTTGACTCACAGTCACAAGACTGCTTGTGTTAATAGTCCATTCCCTGTAGCCAGGGATGTAGTGCAGAATAAACTCACCTTTTTATTTGCGGAATTGAGTTTATGTACCTTTTTATCTTTATAATGTGAATTCATAGCACTCAAGTACTATCAAATTGATGTAATTTATATCAGATGCAGTCTTTTGAAGAACCCCCAACATAAATTAATACTTTTCTGAAAAGATACTTGATTTATGCTCATATTGACGGTGTTTTTGCTCATGATGATTACCGACTGGAGGTCATAATTTACCCACGTAATTTTCCACTACATCATCTAGTCATTACAAGGCCTTTTCAGTGCATTGAATGTTGCTGAGGAAGCTTTTTAATACCTAAAATGCCAGGATGTCAGGCATCCTGGATCACTGAGGTTCAGTGATCTGCATCATTTAGCATTCAAGTTTCATTATGGCTTGAATGTGATCTGTTGAAACGATCGCATAGTACCTTGATGGTTTTCACAACAGAGTTTATGCAGTATACATGTGTATACATGTATAGACACATGTTCTGATTGTCTGGGTACTGAACACAATTTGGACACAACTAGTGATGATGCACTTGTTGACTGGTAAACGTATCCATTAATACGTTATTTTATTTGAACAGTTATTTGGTGATTGCTCAGGTCTGGAAAGTCAGGGCCAATGAGACCTGATATAGAGCGCTAAACTCGATAGTTGTATGTGGTTTCTCTCTCTTTAGAGATGACATGAGGGTAATATTTGATGATGATATCATATTTTGCCTTGTGTGTTTTTCCATCACAAAAATGTGAAAGGCCAGTCAAATCGGGTATCATGGAATCAGCCAGAATTTGTTGAGCATTCAGGGACAATTTCCTGCTGACTCAGAAGTTTAACCAATGAGCAGACATTGGGAAAATATGAAACAGTAAATAATAAAGTAAAAATAAACTACCTCTAATGCTGTACTGACATGCAGACCAACAACAAGCTAGACACACTTCAAAATGTAGGAGTAGACACACATAATGTACTAAAGTGTCTACTAGTAGTATTAGCAGTGTACAGAATAGTACAGGAGTCGTGCTTACTGTTAGGGTTGTGTATGTACTGAACAGTATTTGGACGTGGAGACAATGACCCAACCCACGCCATCCTGCCTAATCAGCCGAGCCATCACCACAGAAAAGACCATTTCCTCCTTTCTGATTCCCATTGTCTTGTCTGGTTTTTTTCCAGCCAATATGGGAAAAATAGGATGCTTCTCTGTAAGCAGCTAATATCTCTGTTTTCCTTTCATCATTATCAGCGGCTTTAATGTAGCAGACTTCTCTTGCCGTTTTCTCACACTCGCGCATCCTCCTCTATCTCTTCCGTGGGACAGCTTGGTGTGAAGAGAACGGCAAAGTGATCTAGCAGTTGCCCGGAGGAAATCCTCTTGACTGCGTTTTGCCTCCAGACAATGAATGGAAGTGTCCTCCAGCATCCTTTTGGCAAATCGACGGCTATGATTTACTACAGGTTGCTCTCTGGTCACGTCTGGCAGGGCTCCATTTGCTGGACTGTAACACAACAACACATTCAGCCTGTTCCTGTCTTGTGGCAGAGTTGCAGTACTTGCGTTACATGTCATCTGAACCTATGATCCAGTGCCGCCTGCAGTAACCACATGGTGGCACTACTTAGCAGGAAGTGGAGATGCTAGGAAATCAGTCTCATAGTTTTTGTGATGTGCTTACTGAGTTGGTGCAAGTGTTACTGTACACACCAGGGGTCCTTTTTTGCTAAGGCCGAGTTATGAATTGAACATTCAACCGTAGTTGTTTATGGGAATATTATAACTTATTGTAAGATATCCAAAATGAGATATCTTTCATTTGAAAAACATGAAACCCCCCGAAAAAAGTCACCTTTTGGGACAGGAAGTTAAAGACAAAAACACTTTTACCCACTGGATCCTCTATTTTATTTTTTCCATTTTGGAAAACAAATTGCTGCTGAAAGACTGAACCTTTTCTTTAAATCGTCTGACACTTAAAAGCATTGCCAAGCGCTAAGGAGTAAAGGGTTGAATGAACACATTCAGGACCCAGAATCTTTTTGCTGTCATTGGCTCATAAAATTGCTGGCTCCTTTTGTATCCACTGAGGAGGGAAGTGAGCGAGAGGGTGGGGAGGAAAAAAACCCCAAAACAAAACAAAAACATTTTGTATTGAGTGTTGGGTCTGTTTCAAGGGTTGGACAACTCCGCGGCCTCATGGCGCTGTCTTACTCTGTGAAGTTATCGGTTTCTTTCTGTCTTTGTTGGGTGAAGAATGGAGAAAACAGGGTTGAGAGGGGAAGATACCCGAGAATCCCTGAGGTCGGATGAAAGGAAATCTCAGAACTCATCTAAAGTGGAACTAATGTGGCATCCCTTAGACTGGATCCAGATTTTTTTTTTAAAATACAAATTGAGGCTAATTGCCGCAGTTTCCAGCATCTGGATTGTCACTGCACAACACTAGAGTTGGTCCATGGCCAGATATCCACCGATCACACCCAGCTCACAGCGGTGGTGTGGAGTGGCTCTCACAAAACTCTTGAACCTATCAGAAGGAGGGCCACTGTTCTTCCAAGTAATACACAGTTTTATTCAAGTTGTACTATTATAACTGCATATTTTCCTCTGTATATCTGCTCTTATCCTTCATGCTCACGTGGAGCGATGCCAGGGAGAGGGAATTAGCAAAGGGCAATGGGGTTTCTGGGAAATGAGCAACACTAGCACGAAAAATATGGTGTGAGATAGAGGTTTACAGCGGTCTCATTTGTTTACGGCAGTTATACCATGTTATCAAGTAATTTAACAATGATATATTGACTTTTAAAAATGCTATAGCACCTTTTAATCAACTTTAAAGCACATTTCAGGAACACATTGAAAGTATTAATGACGTATTAATGAAATGATATGTTTATATTCTTCTTCTTCATGACTGTGCAGTAATTGTATAATTGGTTCATCCTGTTACAGATTGATCATTTTGGATTCTTAGAAGATGGCACCTTCAAACAGCGATTCCTCGTGGCTGACAAACACTGGCATCAGGGAGGAGGCCCCATTTTGTTCTACACTGGCAATGAAGGGGACATCACCTGGTTCTGCAACAACACCGTAAACAGCCGGCTTCCTTCCGTTCAGTGAACTTGTGTTTACAGTGTCTGTAATCTTCAGGTCTGATACCAAGCCTGTCGCTGCCTCGTTTTCAGGGCTTCATGTGGGAAATTGCGGAGGAGTTAGGGCGCCATGCTGGTTTTTGCAGAGCATCGTTACTATGGAGAGTCTCTTCCTTTTGGACAAGATTCTTACAGCGTGAGTCAAGATGTTACACTTTTAATCTGATGAAGTCTGTTTATTTCTGTTTTCTGGAGACACTAACTAATGCATGCTTTATATTAGAAGGGTTTCATTCCAATATATATCCAAAAAAAACTTTAAATTAATCAATGTTTTGAAAATATAGATGATTCCATTTTTGATCATTTTATAGGGTTATGTCTTACTTTTTTTCCAAATGGTGGCCAACTCATTTGGGAACAAAACTTATCGTTTACTTTACTTGCAGGATAGCAAGCATCTGAACTACCTGACCTCGGAGCAGGCCCTGGCAGATTTTGCAGTGCTGATTCTGTATCTGAAGAGCACCGTGCCGGGAGCTCAGCTCAGCCCTGTCATCGCTGTCGGAGGTTCATATGGAGGGATGCTGTCTGCCTGGATGAGGATGAAATACCCCAATATAGTAGTAGGGTAAGTAACTGGAAAATCTGAACTTCCATATCCAGAGATCATGTAACACGTGTGATCGCTTTATACCAAATGATACCAAAAGGCTGAGAGAGGCAGAAGATCTAACGTCAGCCTCCATAACGCCATCAGTTACTCAGAAAGGTTGAGGAAGAAGTGTGAAGGTTTTTTGTGTGTCAGCGTTGTTCTTTTTCTGCGTTTCAGAGCGCTGGCAGCCTCTGCACCAATATGGCAGTTCCCTGGGATGGTGCCATGCGGAGACTTCTACAAAATAGTAACACAGGACTTTGCCAGAAGCGGCTTTAACTGCGATGTAAACATCAGAAGGTCGTGGAAGGCTATTGATAATGTCTCCTCCACTGGTGAGTCACGCAGTACAAACAGACGGGAAGTATTCTGTGTGAGGCGACGCCGGCAGAAGGGAGTGGGAATGTGCTGTTACTGATCATGTAGCATGGGCCTCCTGCCAGCGTGGAGCTCTGAGAGCGAGGCAGGCAGTGTACTGATACCTGCTAGTTTTCATGATGCTTCATGATATTTAGGCTAAAGATCTTACTTTGTTACCTCCTATAATACCAAATGAACCACGCTGCGTTTCATCTTCTCTCATGAGGAACACTCATTTTAAGAGTTCCCATATGTTATTCCATATGGTCTATAGCCCTGGTCTAAATAACAGCAACTCTCTGAAGCCGCAAACCAGAGAGCTAATTCAAAAACCTGTGGTGTCATCAGATAGTCTGGAGCTGCTCCAACAAATAGGAGACTGATTTTGTAGACCCACAGAATTTATAACCCATTTTATACCCAAATGATCTTTGCTCTTCAGTGTTCTTGTCAGTTCTGAGTCAGATAATGTACCACCAACAGCCCCCAGGCACATTTTCCATCCTAGACTGGATAATGCCATATGTGAATTCTTATATTGAGAAGTATGTTCGATTTGTATCAGTGCGTTGGCAATAAAATAAAACGAGACAAATAAAAAAACCTTAATTCTCTATCAACAATTTCAAAATGTAGTTGAATTTTACTTCTTACTGTTAAACTGTTCTTGGCTTACAAAAACCCCTCCCACAATCCAAGCATTTCTCTCAGCCAGGCCAAACACAAGCTCCTTTGAGAGCATGACCACAGCTACTGTGGAAAAATATTGGTGTTTCGACCGTTGGGCCAATCCCAGTGATCCAGGAGACTCAACTAGGAGGCTGATGGTTATTATCTAGATGTTGCCCTGAGAGTGGAAAAAGATACGAGGAGGAAGTTGTGGACAGTTGAAAGGAAGAGGGAAGGGAGAGAATTGTTACGTGAAAGTTTATGTCGGTTAAACTGATGGAAAAGACGGTTTGTTTTACCCGGTTGATCCAAAACGAGAACCGAGAACCAAAACGAGAACTAATACACTTCACCTGCCAACACAGGGATTCATGTCAACCTCTCTTTGTGTTCCTTTGACAAGATGACGGTCTTCAGTGGCTATCAGAAGAGTTTAGTTTGTGCACCCCGCTCAAAAAGAAGGACGATGCTGTCAGCTTCAAGGCCTGGCTCCAAGAGACCTGGGTGAACCTGGCGATGGTGGACTACCCCTATGAAGCCAGCTTTCTCCAACCACTTCCTCGTTGGCCAATCCAGGTAAATGTGATCACAGATTGAAACAAACAAACAAATCGATTACATTCGTTATTTGTGCCCCTGTTGCTCCAAAGAATTAACCAAGAAAATTGAAACATTTAGTTCAAATTCTATTTTCTTGCAACTTCCTGTTTGTCTTTGGTTGAATGCCTGATTGGGCCCGACAGCCTCTCCTTGATTGGGATGAATGTGTGGATCCAGGCGGTTGTGTGTTGAGTGTTTGCTGTGGGTTTTTAAAGCTTTTTGTTTCCAACAGCTGTCAATTAACTGCATTAATATTCACAAGGATCCAGTTTCCTTTCGGTTTTTAAAGTATTCTTTAGATGAGCAGCTACAAGTAAGCCACCGTTCCTTTCTTCTCTCCCACCAATAGTCCTTTCATTTGCACACTCCTTCAGATCTCTGAGGTGTTCCTCTGAGGCCGGTCACATGGCGCCACAGAAAGAGGACATTTTGCCCAGCACAATTCGTGAGGGCACTAGACAAAGGTTCACCAGACTCGTTTCAATGGCATGGTAACAAATACTTTAGCTAAAGGCTTCGTGAGAAAAAGCAACTTGCTGAAATGGTAAAAAATCTACGTAAATCGAGTAATTTGGCACATTTTTTTCCACATTTTTAACCCTTTTTTCAGTCGCTAACATTATAAATGTCCTTCTGTTTCCGTTGTAAAGAACGTGTGACAGTACGGCGGCTGTTCTGCGGGGCCTGATTGACTTGGTGCAGTGTATTCTACCAGTCACCTCGGCGCATCACGTGCATAAACCAAGCCCCGCTATTGACCCTCAGCTCTCTGTGTAGTGTTTGAACACCCCTCTTGGGCGCCCCCAACACAACGGCCTCATACGCAAACTATTTACTGTTGTGTTGGGGTTATTTGTTTGGATCATTCATCCGTTCTAAAAAGTCGGCGTTGACTTTTACAAACACGCCAATAGACCCCGTTTTGCCACAGAATGGATCCAGGTGCAGCGCGTTAGGTGAGATAAACACTAAATGGTCATTTTGGAGGTTTTTTTTTTTTGGCTGCGTTCCTTTAATGTATGCGACCCCTATGGGTGGTTTAAGCGGTTTAGGCAGTGGGTGCAAAGAGGAGCTTTTTTTTAATGACAAAGCTAATGTGATTATCTGAGTGAGTGTGAGAACGGGGTATTGAGGGCTTAGAGGAGGGAAATCTGTTGGCAGAGATGAATGTATAAGCCTAATCCTATCTGAAAAGTAGGGAGAAGATGCTTTGGAGCAATTGCAGTTTTTTTTTTTTTTCCTCCACAGTATAAATCTTTGGTTGGACATGTCTGTAGCCCTCCTCATCCATCGACCACCAACTCCTCCCCGGCCCTGCAGACAAAAGCCTTAGTAACAGACTCCACACTAGCGCAGCTCCCCTCCAACCTCCCAAACAAGCAAGCCCAGTTTCTACCGCTTCACAAAGAGCGCAGAACAACGGCCAACTCTGCCGCCGCCGCTGCTGCTGCAACCATAACAACACGCCACCGCAGCCCGCTACAGTGAAATTGAATAAAAGTTGAAACTCAAAAACATTTAACACCAAGCGGGCCCTGGTAGCTTTTGAGAAATCAAACACGTCACAAACAAATCAGGGTACTAACGGAGAGAGAGGAGAACCATCGGGAGTTGTAAATCTTTTCCATCGTTTGCATTAACTAAAAGGAATGTTCTTTCCCCTCGTGCCAAGGTTGGGGCAATAAATTCAAGTTAGTCTTACTTTCATTCCAGTGAATTTCAGATGCAAGTCAGGCGCCGCCATTCCAAAAACACTTTATGGGCCACAAGAAAACAAGTCTTGTAAACAGCTCAGATGGAAGAGAAGGAGATATTTTTCCACTTTAATGTCATTTATAAGCCTCACTCGTGATCGTGACCTTCCTATTATTTCTTCCGTGTTATGAATGTCGATACACGTATTTTATCTTCAAGGTCGTGTGCAAGTATCTGGGTTTCGATGCCGCAGGTGTCTGACTACCAGCTGTTGCACGGCGTCTCCCAAGCGGCCAAGGTGTACTACAACTACACCGGAAGCGCTCCCTGTCTCAACACGTCCCAGACGGCGACGGGCAGCCTGGGTTTCCTCGGCTGGTACTATCAGGTACAGTCACACAGAGGACAGGAGTCAGTCTGGTCGTAGTAGTAGTAGATGTGTATGTGAGTTTAATTCCTCATCCCCCAGGCCTGCACGGAGATGGTGATGCCCATGTGCACGGACGGCGTCCAGGACATGTTTGAACCTCAGGGGTGGAACTTCCAGGCCTTCTCCGATGAGTGTCTGGCGCTATTTGGGATCAGGCCTCGGGCCGACTGGGCTCGCACCGTCTACGGGGGGAAGGACATAGCCTCCCACAGCAACATCATCTTCAGGTAGATGCTTGCATGTGAAATCCCAAACCTGGGTTGAAACAGATTGCATGACTTTTCTGGGTTTGTCTCGTACGATGGAAGCAGTTGTTGTGCAGATTTTGACCAACTTGTATTAAAGTGAAACTAAAAATAGCACTGACCTATGTCTGCAATACTCTAGTTCAGCTGGTGTGGCCTTCTTTTGACTAGAAGCAAGAAAGCAAGAAAGAAGGATCTTGCTTTCTTGCTTGAAATTTGTTTCAACAGCCCAATTTTTCGTAACCCAAACATATCATACCCTATATCACTCCCTAGTGTTTTGTTTTTGCTTGGCCTGTACTCTGACTACTTGATCTCAAAGTGTACGTTCTGCCTCCTCGTTGTATTCCAGCAATGGAGGACTTGACCCGTGGTCCGGTGGCGGAGTGACTCGCAACATATCAGATTCTCTGGTGGCCATCGTGATTCCCGACGGAGCCCATCACTTGGACCTGC
Source organism: Hoplostethus mediterraneus (assembly GCA_034670385.1). Classification (NCBI taxonomy): domain Eukaryota; kingdom Metazoa; phylum Chordata; class Actinopteri; order Trachichthyiformes; family Trachichthyidae; genus Hoplostethus; species Hoplostethus mediterraneus. Next base: position 3,175,853 of record JAXDDW010000019.1, on the reverse strand, counting down.
GCTACAACAACAAGTACGACCCCCCTTCGGTCCGCGCAGCCCGGGCCATGGAGGTGCAGTACTTTAAGGAGTGGATCATGAAGGCTAAAAAAGCACCTTGAACATGCATCTCCAACCAGGAAGCGCTGAGCCCACCGGGATGGTGAAGATATCCAGGACTGTTCAGCTTTCGACTGCTTGACGCGGTGCTCTTCGTCACATGCCAAAGTTTCTCCCTCTTTCAACCGATGAAGGAGATTGTTGTTGTTGTTTTTTTAACTGAAATCAAGAAATCTTAACTTAATTTTTTTTTACTTCACTATGATGATGTCACAAATTATTTCAGATTGCTTTTTTATCTTTATTATTGATGCTAAATGCTGGAGTAAATGTGTTTTTACCTTATGAGACACTCTTCAACCAAATAATATTGTTGTTCTGTTTAATCAGTCTGAGGGCTACATTTGCTTTAATTTCTTTAATTTCTTACTCAATTTATGAACCAATAATAATACACAATGAACCCTTTTCTGTTCAGCCAATATCAACGTATTTTGTATTTTGTCACATAAATGAACCTTTTAACATCTCAGGAGAAATTTACAGTCGTTTACAAAACAAAAAGTCACTCCAATTTATTTCTGTCTTGTTTGCACTACTCTGTCTACGATAATAAACCTGATTTGTGACTGTTTAAACAATGTGTTCTCAGTTTTTTATTAATGTCTCACAGACTTTAGAAACATGTCTTCCTGTGATATTGATTGAAAAGCTGCATATGATATCACTTTTTTTTTAATCATGTATGGATGCGGTTCTATCGTCAACTTGCCTGCTCTTTGTTAAGCATTAGAAAGGCATGGGGCATTTAGGTGTCTTCCATATAGTAGGAACAATTACATGTGCTTGTGATTTAATAAAAACCCAATCGGAGGAGGCCAATAAAGCGAGTGGTGGGAGGTTATTGCAGCAACGCCTGCTGACCTCGCCCCTGCGGACCAACCTGTGGGATTCCCCCCGGCACCTATTCATTCACCGGCCGCCTCCGAGGCTCTAAATTGCAGTACCAAGACAGCCCATGGTCTCTGGTTTGTTCCCCCCTGCTAGTAATATTATTAATACTACACATGGGGTGCCAAAGAGGTTGAGCAGGGGTTGATGGGAGGTTAAAAGTGAGGCGGTGAGTGGACACAGGAACCGGCAGGGACCAAGAGGCCTTTTGTGGTTCGCCAAGAAATCAAAGTTTGTAAAAAAATAAATAAAAAAGATCAAATGTTATATAAACATGCTGGGGACTAAAGCACCTTCACTGACAATGACAAAGTGTCGTCTTGTTTTGTAATTTTCTTTTTTCCCCCCCTTTTCTTATCTGGAACAAGTAAATAGTTCTTGACACGACATGACTTTGTGAAGCAGATGGTGAACACTATGTGGGTTGACTTTCTACCGAGACACACAAAGACCCGACTTCTCAACATTTTGTCACAGGGTTGACTGAATTTCGGACGCCCCTGCAGAAAGAAACGCAGCTAAACATGGGGGAGGAGGTCTCCGCTACTAAAAGCCCTCCATAAACTTTTCTCAGGACTTTGAGAGGTCATTAATTTCGCCGGCCCTTTCTAAGTCTCTGACACTGCCATCAATCAAATGTATTATTAGGATTCGGCTGACCCCAAACTCCGAGCATGTCCCTGCCCAGACAGGGACCACACACTAGTAGGAAGAGATTAAGCCTGCGGGTGTCACATCACGTCGCACTGGGGACGCCCCGGGCAGCCCACCTCGCTCCCCGGGGGGTTGGGTGCTGAATAAGTAAGATTCCCGGAGACAAGAGGGCGTGGCGGTAATGTTTAACGATATCTCAACAATATAGATCTGGTGTACTTAACAGCTTGCTGGCAGTGGGAAGAGATGATTTCTAATGATTTTCTCCAAATTAAAAGTCCCCCAACATTGCACCTCGCTCTGAATTTAACGAGTTTGAGGATTACAATCTATAGTTCAGCCTTTGGTTAAATGCTAAAATAAACAATGGTCCATTATAGGAATTAAATAACTTAACAATTGACCTTGCGAGTTTTGCAAGTTGAAATAAGTCAAAACCCTCCTCAGTTGCTCCCCTAGTTAATTTTCTCCCCACTCGGTCTGCCCCGGCCCATCCCCTCTCATCCCCTCGGCCTTTATGCCACAATAGAAACTTGTTTCCGGAATCCGAGCGTCAGACTCTGTGATGTGAATGACCCTCCAGCACAAAAGCCAAAGACCCTTGACTGGAAAAAGCTGGATATGGCTGCCACGACTGTGATGATGTCACTTTGCCAAAATTGCGCCGCTAGCGAAAGAGAGTGACGGAAAATTGCAGTGGGCAGGCGTGAAGAGCTCAATACCCCACCACTGAGTCCGTGAGATTTCACGATAGCGCTGCAGTTGGCCTCCATTTTGCCCCTACACCTCACTTTCGCTTTAATAATGGAAAGCTTTTTAATTTGACAGTATAATGCCGGGTCAAAAAGGCTACGGCTGAATACCCAAAGTCTCCCAAACTTCCCCCCGCATGCATTCTTTGTTTTTCTGTGGAATGACAGAGGGCTTTTAAATGGCAGCTTTAAAAAAACAAAAAACAAAAAACAAAAAAAACATACAAATGTTCTTTGTTTTGTAACTATTTGTTGTTCTTAGATTTTAGGTTTTCTGGGAGTTCCTTTCAGCCAGGGGGCTTGTGTTGGGCTGCAGATAATTAGATCAGTGCTATCAGTTTCACTGTCCCCTTTCTCCCCGGGAATTTACATAAGAATGGTACTTTTTTAACGGTCCCTCAACGCTTTTTTTTTTTTTTTTCTGCCTCCGACTCTTAAATGAGTTGCTGCCTCACCTCAACACTTTAAAAGAAAAGGAATCCTCTTACTCAACCAAAACATCCTTTAACATAAAATGAAAGAAAAACAATAATAATGGTTATAAAAGAAGGAAAACGTAAAAGCTCTCATATTACTGGTGAGTATAAGATATATAGACAATCATTCTTGTGAAACAAACGGGAGAATTCCATTATAAAAGTGTATTAGTGCATTAAATGTATTTCCCCTAGTCTCTTTTATTGTGTGTAACAGTCCACCCACTCAAAATCCCAGAGGAAATTCACAGAAATTTCACTTAAATCGGGATAAGCACCGGCACCGTGAAAATCCCAGCCTTGGACACATCTTCCAGTGTATTCACCGTTGGCCAAGAAACGTCCTGTAAATGTATTATTGTTTACAACAGAAGTTTCATACCCAGGATTTCTTAAGGTCAACATTTCTTCTGGCACACTGAGCTTGAACCGCACTTTATTCCCCTTTAATTTAACAGCTCCGGCAGCTTTTCTAGTTAAATCGACTGTTCATTATTGAGACCCATTTTACGAAGGGGCTGTGAGGTGCAATTTAATGAATCTCTGGCACAAAGATCCCTTTCACTGCCGGGCGAAGAATAGAGGCTATTTAGACCCTGTAGGGCTTTATGTCAAAGGCAGCCCATAATAGTTGTCAGGCCAGGGCAGAAATTCCCACTGGCCTGGGAATGCAGTAGAAATCAACTTTTGCCATGAGCAGATTAAGACACAAGCAAGCAGTTGGGAAGATTCTCCCAAATAGTGGCATCTGTTTGGGCACAAAGATTTTCCCACAGAAAATAATCCTTTCTTATCACTGTATTGACTTGATTTCATAGCCTGGTATGTTTTGATATATGGCAGAAGGGTGATTCGATTGTTAGTTAAGGTCTATTTGTTGATCCAGAAAGGAAAAGAAGTACAGGGGAACCACATGAGAAATGGGTGGAGAAATTATTGTCTTTAGCTGGACGTGTATGTTTTTCTGCAAATGATCGTGCATGAAAAAATAGGAGAGAGTTGTTTGTACAGCAATCCTACACTGCACAGATTCAGTAGGTTTGTCTGGCCAGTGTTACAGTAATATCCTCCAGTTTCATGAAAGCGTTTTTGGTTCAGAGCACACATAAACAGTTAAACTGGAGGGGGAGAGTTCTAGCGGTGGGCATTGTCTTCAGCCCAGCAGGGAATTTCAGACAAATCCTTCTTAGTTGCAGGTGGTCAGGCATAAGCAAAGAGTTAAGTCCTGCGGCCCTGCTGCCCCTCCTCTACGATGTTCTGACATCATTAGTCCGGCCCCCTGAAAGATCTCCCCGCTTTCCTCCTCGCCCGTCAGTTCTACTCTGGAATGTTTACAGGGACTTCATGAGCAACATCAGGACCAAGAGTTGTGTGCAAGCCACCCTGTAACTGGAAAAGAGACATGCTTTGATGAAACTTCTGGTTTGGGGATCACAGCGGATGCCACAGGTGAAGCCGCTGGGCTCAACACAGTAATGGCTGTTCAGACTGCAATCATGAACCCCCAGTTCATGAATTTCTGCTTCCCTGGATCTGTGATGGAGTACGACATGGAGAAAAGTCTGGATGGGAGTCTCCTGGGTGAGGCAGAGAATGACGGGGACTACAGAGAGACCACCAGGGACCTGCTGAGTTTCATAGACTCAGCCTCCAGCAATATCAAACTGGCCCTGGACAAGCCGGTAAAATCCAAGAGGAAAGTCAACCACCGTAAGTATCTGCAGAAGCAAATCAAAAGGTGCACAGGCATTATAACACCAGGGAACATAGCAGAAACCCCAGTAAAGAGACAGGGCTTCCCTCCGGCTCAGCCCAGCCCTTTGCAGAGCAAAACTCTACCTAAGCGTGACGGGGTCCAGGCCAATTTACAGAGCAAGAGCTTGGCAGCCCTCTTCAACCCTGTGAAGGATATTAGGGGTGAAAAAGCCAAGAAGCCACCCCTGCGGCATCGCAACCTACCCCCCTCATTCTTTACTGAGCCTGCCAACTGCTCCAAAGTCAGTTCCACATCTGGGATGACTCTGAAAGACTTGGAACGAGGCAATCCCGAGGCTGCAGAGTTCTTCGAGCTCCTGGGGCCTGATTACAGCAACATGGTCAGCGACCAGGACCTTTTTCAAACCATGCCTGTTCGGGTGCAGCCAGAGATAGTAGGCCCAGAAGCCGCTTCCTATGATGCTCACCATTTAGTTGGAGGTCTCCTCTACACCGAGCCTTGGACTACTTGCTCTGGGCCCTCTAAGAAACCAGGGGAGAGCCTGCGGACAGGCCCAGCCCAGCCTCCTGTCTACTGTCACTCAGATTCTGTGTCTGGGCCCATAGAGGACAACACACCGTGCACTTTGGCCTTCCCAAACTTTTTCACAGACTGCTCCATACCTCAGGTCACTTATGATTTAAGTGGTGGTTATAACAGAGCTAGTTTTTCATCTCTATGAGACATTGACAATGTTGTTGTTAGAATTGCTAATAAAATGCATATAAAATTGTGGTGAAGAATTTAACAATATAGTCTAAGAGAAGTTGATATTCCTGTATCATGTTTGCTTATCTGTTGCAACTGGACATTTTCTATCATCCTTGCTCAGCAGCCATTTGTGTCATAAGCGCTTTCCCTACAGAAACAAGGAAATTGCCATTTTTATATGATATATATATAAATATATATAAATAATTGTGAAAGAGTCTACAATTTACTGTTCTATAATGTACTTTTGTCTTTTGTACACTTTCTGCATCCTAATCCTGACTACTACACTGTTCTGTTTGATGTTAAATTGTTTCCTATGGATACAAGGTTTTCTCAGGCTAGATGGCATTTTCAAAAACACATTGTGAACAGAAAGCATCACTACATCTTTTGTAGGGTACATTTCTCTCTTGTCGCCCAAAGTATATGGGTCTGTTCACAAGGCTGTATCCTCCTTCATTTGGGAATGTGCTAGTGAAAAAAAGATAATTGCTCCATTACTTTTAGATTTCACAAAAAAATAAATTGTAAAACAAACAGAATGCAGAAATAATTGTTGATTTTCGTCCGCTTAACATTTTGACAGAACAAGATGCAAACAAACTCTCAATGAGGCACTTTTTGTGTGAAGAACAGTTCTGTGCAGTAGTGGGAACAACTTGTGTTGCTGATATGATGATCAACATGTGACTCAAACTGAAGGCACACTGATCTTCAGATGGCAAAATTATCAATTGTATCAAGTTTTTTTTTGGGAGGGGAAACTATCTAGCTATTGTGAGAGGACAAAATAAAGCTGGTCTTTATTACTATCACAACATCAGTGTCTGTTTTGGTGTTCATAGCTAATCATGGTTGGTGAAGCTAAGGAGTTAAGCAGTACAACAGGGTACTAATAAAAAAAAGTACAAGAGAAATGGAGTCTGCCTCTAAAATATCATCATACAGTTTGTCATTAGGATCCTAAAAGAGCTTTGTCAAGTAATTTTAGATGTAGTTACACGACCATAGGAAAATTCAATAGTAATTATTTTATATATTTTTCAATATTATATAGTGTTAGTGTTAGTCACACTTCCTGCCATTGAACTGCCAGTTCAATTCCATTCAGAAAAAAATGAAAAGAATAACTAATATGTGCAAAAAGGAGAGAGAGATTTTGAAGTGAATGTAGGTAATAGAACTAGGAGTCAGTTTCTTTTGTGGTGAAGTGGAAGGAGCTAAACACGCTGTAATTCAGAAACAAGTCCATGTTTCTTTTTACAAAAAAAAGAACAATTTACAAAAAGTTCATGTTCATGTGTTCGACCTCTTAACACCATTCCCCTCACACAACCTTGCTAAATTGACTAAGAACACAGTCTCATTTCCGTTAATGACCTCAGGCAGCGTGGCACATACAGTATAATTACACTCACACTTGGGCAATGCTCAACATAATCACAGTCTTGTGATTGTTGAGAGACAGCCCTTTCCTTCATTTCCTGCAGGTTTTGGTAGGGGGATTTGAACTGACAACCCTCTCATCACCCCAACATCATCTCATCACCGCCCCATTGGCATCATATGTTCTTACCTCCCTCTACTGGCTGATGAAGGTTCATTCACTCTATCCACTAGCATGGGTGTTAACCTCGTTATGCTAGCAAATGTCAATCTAAAAGCGATCACATGCTTGAAACTGGAAGGCGGTAGCTTCTCTTTAAAGTAAGTGATGGTGTGATGGAGTGTGTGATCTGAAAGTGACCTTGAGGATCAGTCAAGATGTATCTGCCTGGCAACGTCACTAAACAGGAAACAAGGAAATGGAAAAACAAAGCATAGTGGGAACATGTCAATAAATCGGCAAATTTCAAACATACTAACAATGAGAATATTTCTAACATTATCCCAGTGAGATTATTTCATGATATGATATATAATTGATCAGAGTCAGAGATGGCCATGAACTCAACTGATATTTACAGGGGAGACATTTCAAACCAGGGTAGGCCTCCATGCCAGTATCATACATTTTTTAAACCTATTGCTTATCCATGGAAGGTTGACTGAACATGCACGCTCTTTTCCATCAACCTCTTTCACACTTGCACAGATGCACACATTCACACTGGGAGCTGCCCAGTCAATATTCAGCTGCTGGCCGCTGAGCAGCTCCACTGGAGCAAAGTGCGGGTTAAGTGCCTGGATGGTAGTTGTTGAGGGAGACGAGAACAATTCTCACTGTTTCCACAAGCTTGCGCCTTCCCCCCATTTCTATTCATAAAACACCATCAAATGGTAAAAGATAGTAAAACTGGTAAATATGGCCGACAGTGCTGAATCCTCAGGCCTACAAGCAGCTGTTCAACAAAGCCACTAGATGGCAGTGATGTTCCATTGAAAACCATCATCCACTGGAACGATTCCATCAAGACAAACAGGCACTTCCACCTAATGTATGAGATTATATATGCTATCATAATCCTGTGTAGCTGGAATGGCTCTTCAGATTGTTGGTTGCCTCCAGAAAATGTGTCTGTGCTGAATTTACTAAGTTGTATGGACTGAACAGCGTGTAAACTTTTGACTTTTGATCTCTGTCTTTTTCTGCATAAATTCAAGTAGAATCCAACAGACTAGCCTTAAGATGCTACTCCTACTCCTACTCCTATAAACGCATTATCTTGGTTTACACATTCATAGCAATGTATGCTCTATTCTGAAGCTCATATTGACCTCCAGGCTTTCTTACCTCCCACCAGCTGTCATTACTGGCACGGTGGTCAACACCAACCTATGCGACATGCAGGCCAAAACAATATCTGGCAACCTGGAACACAGCGAACTATGGACACAGGAAGCATATGGATTTTCTGTCTTTGAGTTGACACCAGCTGATGGAATCAGATTAGGCCTGCTGTTGAGGCCACCGCAGTATCATGCTTTGATTTATGGCACATTGGAGACGTAATGTTTGTCAAAGCGATTAACAAAATCTCTGTTGGCGCAGACCTGAATAACAAGAGCCAGACATCTAAGCAGACTAGATAATGTGCAGCAGATTTTCCTCTGCCGTGTCCTGCAATGCAAACAATATGTACACACACCAATGATATGAGGTACTGCATATGCACGGGCATACATATCACATGCAAACACAGCCGAGTGGTAAGATACTTTGCATGTTACTGTTATTTCTCTTTTGTGCTTCACTGGAGATTGAGTATCCTTCCACACTTGCCCTCTCGCTGACCTTTCACAGCTAGTCCTTATGCCTTGTTAACACCACCGGAGTGGAAGCGCGGTGCAACATGATATTCACGAGCCCCGAGCCTCTCTCGGTGGCACGCAACTCTTGTCTTGCTGTTCAAGTCAATGAACAATTTTTTTTACATCTCTGTTTCATTGCAAGGCCAACAAAGCCTACGGTAGAATGAACTCACATGCATGAATGTAATTGGTCATAAAGTTGGGATATGATGCTCACTTTGCAGGAAAGATGATAGCTTCGTCTGCAGGTATACCACCTGCTTGCCTGCTGCACATGGTTAAATAAAACCAGCAATAACCAGCTTATCCTATCTGCTGACTATCAGGTATTTGCTGTTTGTAAAGATTAAATCCATCTTCAAAATTTGCCCCGTACTGGTTTGAACTCACTGTAATATAATTGTATCTTGGTTTTTTTCCATCTCTAAATCCTCTTTGTCCAAATGGTGCCTCTCTGCTATCAGTCCCCATCATCTAACAACTGATATCTCTTTTGTCCTCTCTAAGTCCTTGCGAGGCTAGACTCTTGGTCGACTTTAAACTTAACTCCCCAACTTCAAAAATGTTATTTTATCAACAAGAGTGCTGGGTACTGTGTGCTGCCTCTCACCTTTCAAGGCCCTTTCGATTGCAAGTTATTTCTGAAGTGTAAGTAAGGTCAGTAAAGGGAGATATTGCTGTTTACCCTGCATTTATCAGATCCATAGATGTTTTGTTTGCTTAATATTTATTAGTAATAGCTACCACTAATAATGAATCAATAATTCACTGCATGATCCTTTCATGGTGATGTCACCCATACAGCACTGCATTTCTTACTACATGTATTTCATGTCTCACTGCTTTCTATTTAAGCCTGCATTCATTTTCAACAGCTATGATGCACCGTTTCCCTCCTCAGGGTGTTGTGGGTATGCTTGCTTACATCTGTGTGTTTTTGTCAGTGTGATAACAATTGCAAGCTGTGCAGCTGACAAAAGTCTTCGCCAGATTAAAGAGACTACTGCCTCAAATTTCTTTTTTCTCTCGGTTAGCAGATGCTGCTGATATTGACAGACACAAATCTCTCATGCAAATCACACTAATAAATCTTCTCCTCAAAGCCGCTCCCTCTGCAGCTGACAGGTTTTAATAGATGCAGTTGATCCTGTTACGGCGGAAAGAAAGACAACTTCTTTAACTTTACCGTGGTTGGATGGGCAAACCTGGGCTATTAAAAGAGTGCAGGGAAGCCAAATGAAAATGTCAGGGTAGTAAATTTAATCAGGCGTTTTACACCCGTAGGAAGGGCCTGATGATAGAACGGAAAAGTGTTGTTGAGGATGCCAAAGCAACGTATGTTTTCTTATTTCTTCTATAATTAACACAGAACACTGAAGCATTAATTGAGCTGTATGTGCTCAGACTCTCCTGAGGTGTGAGTGCTTGTATTAAAGATTGAAAGAAACAAAGACGACAGATTTTTCTTCTTTCCTGAATGTAATGTGACTTCTACCAACCTTTTCTCTGAGCCTCTATAATGAAAAATCAAGCAGTGTAGGATTCTTATAAACTGACGAGAACACGTCCTCTTCATTTTGGTGCATTAGCAATTTCTGTCTTGTCCCATTTCATGTTGATTTCTTTCCCTTCACTATTTTTTTTTTTTTTAAATAAAACACGTGATTCTTCTGCAAAGAATCATTTGACATCCTTAAGACAGAACAGCAGTCAGCAAACCGACAAGAAAACAGTTCAAACGTATTAGCAATTAGCGCTGCATTTCATATCAGGGCCCGGTCCAAGGCAACTGTGCACAGCCTGACGCCTCGCTCTATTGCTCACAGTTAAAACACAAATCATGACTGATTATTTGTTTACTTGTGCTATTGTTTGTTTTGTGACTCAGCTGTATTCCAGTACTGATGAGACGTGTGTGTGTGTGTGTGTGTGTTGGCGCTTGATGTTAATTGCTTGAAAATGAATTCAGGTTTCAGTAGGTGTCCGGCAGCTCAGCAGGCCAAGTTGTTCCCAGACACTTTTAACAACATCATAAGTTGAGGAAAGGCTTGGCTAATGACCTTTTTTTTGCATGTCATCCTCCTGCATGTCCAGTCAGTCCTCCACGCTGTAGAACCTAATAAAGAAAAACATCCCATAATATAATCTTTGAATGAGGAATACTTCATTTCCAGATGCATGCATGTACACGTAACTCAGAAAGTCCTCATCATTAGGAACAAAACAAGACTGGAAACAAGAAAGCACGACTTGCCAGATATCTGATGATCAAAAGATGTTTATAAATTGCTTCTTAATCAATAGTGATATCAGCAGGGAAATCACGTTGTACTCTTCCTAAGTGCCCTTGTTATCGATCTTCTAAGCTACGTCTTTATAGCAATGAATAAAACATTGCATTATAATTGGCAGCGGCAGAACAAAAAATAATAATTCTCCCCACCGTGACACATTTCAGTAAATTTGACACTCCTAGCCTGCGATAGTTTTCATTTTCCAGCCTGAAGTGTAGTCCACTCATGTTTGTGCCCAATAACCTTAAAGCAAACAACCAAGCAAAAAAACTGCATTACATTTTCAGTATTATCACTTACTGGGTTTCAGGTAGGGACTGTTGCGTAACACCTCTGCAGAGGGCTGGGTATGCCTGTCGGTGGTAATTTAATGCAGCGAGGTCTGCCCATTGAACACTTCTTTTCGTGCATTCTGCTCATCCTGATGCACAGTGGGAACGTGAGCATCATCCTCAACTCCAAATAGACATTGTGAAACTCAACTAAAACGCTCTGCCAAAAATGCCCGCAGAGTTGTTCAGTAGTGGAGTTTATAGCGTATTACTGTATTCCTGGCGCTCTGCAATTATCTCTGTATTGAATGTCTTGACGTATACACCCGGTAAAGAAAACTTCTCCCTGGCTATTGTGGGGAATAAATGTTCAAGGATGTTCAGATGGAGGTGTGTTTTGCAGATTCCATCAGTCTTTGTATCATACTGAGGGCAAGATCAGATCTAAAGATATAAATGATGTACCTATCATCTGAAGGAGAGGAAGTCGTATTAAACCACCTGCACATCCCTTGAGAAGCATAATAATCTTTAAGAGCAGAGAAAATCCCATTACCTGTCACAGATTTCTTCCCTCATAATTGCAGGAGTCTCCCCTTTGGGGGGGTGAAGGACGCCACACACGCTGATAGCAGACTATCTCCAGGAAAAATCTAGGGGACATCTATTTTTGGGTTGTCATTCCTATAACAAGGTTTGGCCTTTCTCAATCCTTGAAAAGGCCTTTTATAGGAAACATTACTGCTATGACACAATTACAACATTTGATGCTGAAAACCTACAAACTTTAGTATGTGTACTGACACGCAAAGACATACAAACAGGCGTGTATGCACCCACATACTTAGTTTAGACTGATATGGGCCGATACTGGCCTTTTATTAAACATTGCATAACAGCCAGTCAGTGTCATCTGGATATGATGGAGGTTCCTCTCTGATCATAGTTACATAAAAAGTATGTAGAACTTGCAATTGTATTTTTGTTGCACATTATATTTATTTGCTGAACTGTTCAATGATGCTTTTGTAAAAATTTAAAATTGTGTTAAATTCTTCATTCATAGGCAGTAATGCATCCTGATTTTCCCTCACCACTGAACAGGTACAATGGGTCACCCTGCCTAAAAGAGCTGCTAACCCTAGAGGAATTTCATTAGCATGGGTTTCAGTGGAGTTTTAGTTTTGTGTGATGGTCTGAATGCTGTCTCAGAGGCTTTTCCACCCTGCCAAGAATAAAATCCTGTGGGAAAGACTGAATCGTGATTTTTTTTTTTTGGCACAAACATGGTCAGGTTTAAAGAGAATATCTGCACCATATCGGCTTATCGACAGCTTCAATACAAAAACATCAGTGGCAGCCTTCAAAAACCCATATTGTTGCAACCCTTACACACACACACACACAAATAAATATATAAACTTCCCACAGGAGCAAGTCCCTCACATCACAAAAATCTAGAACTAACCACAGCGAGCCAAAAGGTGAAGTTAATCACTTCAGTGCATGACCATTTTAGCCCCAGGAACAGCATGGACCCTGCGCCTCTGTGAATTGACCAGCATTAGAGTCTTAATGTAGTGCTGTCTGTCACCGGGATCACAAGGTCCAGACAGTTGTTTGTTCTACTGCCTCAGCTTTGTTCAGCTTTAGAAGTGTGACGTTGATGTTTTTTTCAACTGAAATAATACGTCACGTAAGTAATACTTTCATCATGCAGCATTCATTTATGTAATCACATTTCTGTTTTGCTACTCTCTTGTCACTAATGGATGTAACACAATAGTGATTCAACCTCTAGCCAGTTCATGAAGGCTTTTATGTTTGCTGTTCTCAACAGCGGGAGTTGTGAAGGTTGAAGAACTGGGTGGTTAGCTTGGGCAGCGTTAGCCATGATGGCTGAACGGGCAAAGAAAAGAGCGCCACCTTCAGGAACTCAAACTCAAAGGAAAAAGACCTCACAGTATTGGACACACTGTTGACTAACGACTCTGGGGAGTGTAGTGCTAAAACACTACAATAGAGTGGTGCAGGAATGAGTCCTAAAACCAGGAAATGAGTTAGCATTAATGGGTTTTTTGAATGGGTTTTTGGTTAGATGCCTGAAATAAGGTCTGTGGTTAACACAAGCGTTAGAGGTTTTCTCGTTTTGTTCTACGACATAAAATACGTCAGTAAAATACCCCACTCGTGAATTTTGAAGCTTTTACGTGTCTTAAAAAAGGTGGTTGCTAACAAGTGGCTAACTGAGACTACAGAGGTTGTCGGGGACATTAAACGCATCACGCCGAACACAGTAACTCATCTAGTTACTAGTTACAGCCTCTAGTTGTGTTTATACTCACACTCTTCCAAACTATTGTAACTCAAACTTTCCAACTTGTAGATTCATCAATTTATAGTATTTTTAGTGGTGGTGACGTTGAAGTCATGCAACCGTGGTGTAGTTCTTCTATAGCCTAACGTTAGCTTTTTACTTCTGCCGATTGCATTTACGCTTCAAAAATCATAAACGTGGTGTTCATTTGTGAAGATTATCTTACTAAACAAAACATGTAAGTATCATAAACATCTGTTTGCCACAGAGCTTATTTTCTGCAATAATCCAAAATCCAATGCAAAAATCCTATTGGCTTTTTGTTGAGGGAACCAGGGCGATGCTAACTTCCGGGTTAGCCTTCAAAAATACGTCATCCCTGCACCAATCTTACAGATTATCACTTTACTTAACACGATCAGACATTTTCCACTTTACTCTCTAGCGAAGTCCCAAATGTTAGCAGGCCTAACATTGATATTAGCATTATATAAGCCTTGCACTCTTACCAATCACTTTTAATACAAATGTCTCAAGAGACTATCAAGCAGATAAAAATCACAATATGATAGTTGTATAAATCATACTTTATCATCTTGTTTTCCTTTCCTGTTTTTTTCTGATCTCCTCAGAGCTCTTGTCTGGTTGCCTTGTTGGCTTTCATAATTTCATCCTTCCGTCCATTAACTGATTTTACTGATGTCCAAGAAGTGTGTCTGTACAGGTATATCCTTGGTTCTTTTGTTTGTTTTGTTTGGTTCTCTTCCTTTGTTCTTTTGTTTGTTTGCCTTGTTATTCCTCCTGCGGGTTGAGCAGAGCGTCTTCGTGAACGATGGCAAGACCCCAGTTTTAATGAACCGTTTACCTCAGTTACAGGCGGCGTTTGATGCTCCTCCAGGAGAGACAGTTAGAGAGAGGGAGGTAGTGAACTGGTGCTCGTGACATTTTGTTTTGTCTCATCTCGAATGTACAGATTCCTGACGCGAGAGGGATTGGCATTAAAATATGGATAAGTGCGATGAAAGATTAAAGGAGGAATAATCCCAAATAATTCATACAATTCTGACTATCACAGAGACCAATTCTCAGGGTGCAAAGTTTTAGTTTCTTTTGTAATCTCGCTTGTAAGTTATCATACAATTCTTTTCGGATGAGATAATAAGACAACGTTTATTGATCCTTGAGAGGAAATTGGGTCATTGCAGCAGCAAAGAATAGGGTAGAAATAACGCAGTAGAAATATCGAAGATTCAAGATGCAACGTCACAACGTCTTCATCAGGCTAATACTGAATGCCTATGTTAACCATTGACAGGTGTGTGCAGTTGTAAAAGCGTAAAAGCATAAACACATAAATGCACTAAAATCACCGGACGTTCATATTATCTTATTACTATTAACTCATGTTCTGGTCCTAACAAGGGTTAGCGTTAGAGGTGAGTCCTGACGGAGCGATCCATACGATGTGCTCCCTACTGAGGCCCTTATTTGCTAAGAGGGGCGCTAATTACCACCGTGTGCAGAAAAACCTACCGGGCTCGGCTTCCTTGCTCGCTCAGCCCCTGATTTATTAAGATCGCTTATGTAAATCAATTCAAATCCTTCCAATTATAAAAAGCTGCAGTGCGACCAGAGTCCCGCCCACCAACCGGCACCAAGGTGAAAGAGCAGAATGATCCGGAGGCCAGGAGGTGAAGGGTTAACACACATTCTGTCAACGCAGGTATGACTCCTGTTGGTTTGTTTTCTATGTCATCAAGTGGTGATAATGGAAAATGACTTGGCGATCTATAATTTATTTTAGTCTCTTCGTCCTCAAATCTCTCTTATTTATTTATTTCTATTCTCTTTCTCATTTTCTCTCTGTGCCTGTTTTTGTGCCTTTGAACAAATAACCCCGGCAGCCTTGGTTTTCTCAGGGGGGAAAAGTTAAGACTTGCTTGTTCTGGATATTAAATACTGTGTGCAATAATGCAGGTTTTGGTTCAGTAAATCCATGGAAGTGAACCATTTCGATAATCTCCTCCATTTTTGCACACCCCCCATTGCCACTCTTCAAAATACATATTCATTGGGTCAAATAAAGTCTCCTGCCAAGAATCAACCCCATTTCCATTCACACAAAAGGCTTGTGAGCATAGGTTTGTAGATCAGAACTGACAGTTTTTACACAGGAAACTGCATTAGCAAACATAAATATAGCTCTGATAGTGTAGGGTGGGGTGAGGCCAGCTGGAATGATTTGAGATTTTCCCTCCAAGTGAATAAGATTTGCAATGAGATATCCAGAAGTTGAAAAAAAAATAACACCGGGCTGACAGGAAAATAAAACTCCCTTTGGAAATAGGCTATTTTAAGGTTTTTGCCTATTAAAACTACACTAGGCGCTAAGATGTTCATGTAAAAATACGCTCTAAATAACAAGGTGGTGCTGCAGTAGAGAAGAGTGGTCCATTCCCTCTAATTGAGACCCTGTAGATTTGCCCTATTGGTCCAAAGGAAATTCTGGTGTCGGCTATTACATTTCCACAAAAAGAGAAAAACATCCAAACCTGAAATACAAACTGTCTCCTAAACAGCAGCAGTGAGAGCTCCATACAGAGAAAGCCAGACTCACCAGCTTAGATCTCATCCGGATTGCAGTTTAATAACATGATTTCTGGGTATTGAAGTCCAAATTTTCAAAGAGTTACCTCTTGCTGGACAAGACTGAGCTGGTGTTCCTCCCGGGGAAGGGTTGTCCGCACCGAGACCTGGCCATCACCATTGATAATGCTGTGGTGACAAACATGGCATCAGTGACACGCTCCTGCAGATTCCTCCTCTACAACATCAGGAAGATTCGTCCCTTCTTCACTGATGAGACAGCGCAGGTGCTCATCCAGGCTCTTGTTATCTCCCGTCTGGGCTACTGCAACTCCCTCCTTGCTGCCGTCTGCCATCAGACCTTTGGAGCTTGTTCAGAAAGCTGCAGCTCGTCTGGTGTTCAACCGCCCCAAGTTCTCCCATACAACCTCCCTTCTCTGTTCTCTACACTGGCTCCGTGTAGCAGCTCATCCAGTTCAAGACCCTGGTGCTAGCCTATAGGGAAGTGAAAGGAACAGCTTCTTCCTACCTCCAGGCTATGGTCAAGCCTTACACCCCCATCCGACTACTGCCTCGAGGCAACTTGTTGCCCCGTCGCTCAGAGGCCCCTGCAGCCGATCTACCCAGTCACGGCTTTTCTCTGTCCTGGCCCCACAGTGGTGGATTAACTCCCCACTGATGTCAGGACAGCAGAGTCGCTGCCCATCTTTCTCCGCAGGCTGAAAACCCACCTCTTCAAGAAACACTACCCTGACCCTTCCTCTTAGCACTTGCTTATTTGTCTTCACAGTCTTATTCTTGTTTATTTGCTTCAATTATTTGTCTCATTTGTTTAAATAAAAAGTAGGTAGCTAACTTATTTCTCTTTTACCTCAGCACTGGTTCTGTGTTGAATGCACTTACTGTAAGTCGCTTTGGATAAAAGCGTCTGCTAAATGCCTGCAATGTAATATCAAATTTAATGCTGCCATTTGGAGCCACCACGTCGGCTACTGCAGCTTTAAATACTTTGATATTTGAGGACGTACCCATTGAGAGATGAATTTCAAATGCCATTGGATAGAATATTGAAGTTAAATCTCCCATACACATAAACTCTATAAATCCTTTGTTGTCGTTGAATTGCTGCCACAAAAGTGTGGGGGCACATCCTGAAACCCAGCAAGTACAGTCTGCTTGACAGCTCGGTGGCGGCTAATCATGAATGAGTTCTGCATTGTAACAGAACTCATCCCACGATGCTAAACCTGCTTAGTGTCTGCGTCTGTCTGTGATTTAATGTCTGTTTGTCTCAATATGTTCAAACATCACTAACTGGGTTATGCCGAGTTCCATTGTGTATCAACGGCATTAGCAATGAGGTAAAATGTTTTTTTATTGCCGATAGGCCAATTGTAAGAAATGCTCACAGCAGTAATACAGAAAACTGTGTTGAATTTAGTTGAGTTTACGTTATTTTTGAACAATGAGAAAACAAACAAAAACAAATTTGTGGAGGTGACATACTGTAAAAAAAAAATAATTATAAAACATATCACGTTGTCAATTGTAGGAAACGATGAGACAGTAATACCTGGTGCTTCTGAAGTGTGACCAGCATTGATATATCATATTTATACTGTATATAAAATGTATATCAAAAATAAATTTGATTATAAACTAAATGTATTGTGCATGTGGCTCCTGATGTCAGAGTAGTTAACAAGAACAGAAGAGTAAGTTTAAAGGAAAATGGTGTTAACTGTACCCTAATGATGAAGTCTGTGTAGAACATGATCTGAAGCGTTGAATACATTTTGACCATTCAGGCAATTTAGTCCAGCGGGGAGTTTTTATATCAGGCTGTGGTTTGAATAAACATGTTCAGAGGCTGTGTTTTGTAGCTTGTTATCTTTTGAAAGTAAATATTTGATGTCAACTTTGGCTACTTTATTCTCACATATTCAGGATGACTGATAAAGAAAAGCACAAATTACTACTACTACTTCCTCTGAAATAGCTGATACGCTGAATTTTACTTTGTTGTAATCCAGTTTCCCATGATAGCTCCATTATGCTTTGCTGCTGAAATATGACACGTCTGCTGAAAATGAAACTTAACCAATTAAGAGTGTTTCATCCTGAGCACAGGTTCAGTTTAGTGGTGCTGTTAGGGATTTACTTTGTAATTTAGTTTGGCAAAATGCAGGAATACAATACAATAAAACGTGCAGGTTTGGCAGTTTTTATGAAAATGTATTCCTGCATTTTGCAAAATTAAATTACAAATTAAATCACTTATAGATCCTTAAAATTGTTTATTTTTTAAATTTTCTCTAATGAAATTAAAACCATTTGGAGGGAACAACGTGTTTCGCATTGCTGCTTTCTCACATTCAATTAATCCCACTTTTCCATCCAGCCATTAATTTGAGCATTAAAGCGATGAAGTTATAAAGACACAGTGCCTCTTTATGTCCTTGTTAGTTTTTGTGATATGCTAATGCATGCAGATTAAGGGTCTATTAGCATCTCCAGTCCCAGGAGATATGTCTGCATGTACGCATTTTATTTCTGGGGCCAAAAAAAGGATATAGAGGAGCCAAGTTTTTCTTCCGTCTGGTAAACGGTTCCATTAGCTTTCCACAAAGAAATCCATCTAGGGCTTCCAAATAACCGTACAGCCTATTCTCCAGCATGATCAATAATCGTTACTTGTTTCTGACTACATGTTGGAAAGCTTCATAACTGCTCAATGATTTGGATTCATACGGTATGCCAGAGAATCTGTTTCACTTTGCCATGTGCTTGATAAGAAAACATTTCATTTATTTATCCTTCAAGTCATCCCGAGTTACACATTTCCCCTTTTAAATCTTGATGTATAAATGATATCTCCTCAAAAGTTTTGCATGTATCTCTCTAGCTCTTCCACAGAAACTACACTGGCAAGCAAAGTGCTAAACAAACTCCATAACAGATGTGTGTAATAGGTGAAATCCTCTCGAGCAGCTGTATTCAATGCTGGTTCATTGACCATACAAAGACAAATGACTAACAGCTGTTTTTGTCACAGCAGTCACATTCCTAGAAGGTACATTTGTGTCTTTTACAGTTTGCAACTCCTCATGAGTCCTGCAACCAGCCAACCAACCTCTGCCACAGCCAACCAACCAACCAGCCAACCAACCTCTGGAACCTCTGAACCTCCTGGAACTACTGGTCACCAGAAATCGTAAGTGCATTTCCTTCCTAAACAAGCATCTAAGAGCATAATCAATGCTAAGGTAAAAGAACAATAAGTTAGCTACCTACATCTTATTTAACAAATGAACAAATAAGTGAAGCAAATAAAAAAGAGCTGAGACAAATAAGCAAAGCATACAAGCAAGTGCAAAAGTGAAAAGGTGGAAAGGAGAGATTGGAAGTTAAGAAGGTCTTCCGGGAGTTTGCGCTCAGCCACTCTCAGGCTCCGTCTCTCAGTCCGACAACTGAGGGGCAGGTGGAGTTGGGCAGAGTGTGGAGCCATCATCAGGGAAGTGGAGACGAGTGTGTCAAGCTCCTCCAGGAACTCATCAACCCACCAACTTCTGCTACAATTCTCTAACCAACTGACCAACCAACCGACCAACCAACCAACCAACTTCTGCTACAATTCTCTAACCAACCAAACAACCAACCAACTTCTGCTACAATCCTCTAACCAACCAACCAACCAACCGACCAACTTCTGCTACAATCCTCTAACCAACCAACCAACCAACCAACCAACCAACTTCTGCTACAACCCTTCAACAGACCAACCAACCAACCTTTGCTACAACCAACCAACCAACCAACCAAATTCTGCCACAACCTTCTAACCAACCAACCAACCAACCAACCAACCAACCAACTTCTGCTACAACCAACCAAACTCTGCCACAACCTTCTAACCAACCAACTAATCAACTTCTGCTACAACCAACCAACAAACCAATCTTACGAATCCTGCAACCAGCCAACCAACCAATCAACTTCTGCTACAACCAACCAACCAACCAACCAACCAACCAACTAACTAACCAATCAATCAATGAACCAACCAGTCAACCAGGAAACTAATGTCTGCTACAACCAACCAACCAATCAATCTCATGAATCCTGCAACCACTCATCGAACCAACCAGTCACCCAACCAACTAACCAACCAATTTTACAACCAACCAACTCTGTTTGATTTATACCCTTTAGACTTTTAAGTACAGGGCTGCTTCACCAGAGCCTTCATATCACGGTGTGTATCATATAGAGCATCACAAAATGTAAATTAAGTTTTCGACACATCCCTTAAAATAATTTGCAGGTTTCTGAGGTATCCGGAGTAGTGGGGGGGGGGGGGGGGGGGGGGGGGGGCAGATAAGAGTGCTGTTTATCTGTCATTTAAAGGACAATTGCTTTTGACAAGTGGTTACTATGTCATACTAGGTGATACTATCTTTCCTTGATACGGTACTGCCTGGCACTATTTCTCTTACTGATGTAGTAATATTGTGCCGATTCATCATCGCCATAGCCTTCCAGTGTACACTGGTGCTGGAAATACAAAATACAACTTTGAAAAGGCCATTAAAATCACAAAAATCGCTTATCTGGGAGATGACACTGTTTTCTGAAAAGCAGTTGCATTATGTCTTAAAGAAATGCTGCATTGTGTCCAAAGAGGAGGAGGAGGATGAGGCACTTAGGGAAAATAATGTAACATCTGAGAAAATAAGACTCCCCAGAGATCAGACTGGAATATCAAATGTTGTTTTTTTGTCATTTTTTTGCAGACGTTAAAGTTACAGTTTTATGGAACAACAATTTGAGGTGTTTACTCCTGCCATAGCTAGGATATAGCAACCACATGCCAAAACACTGGAATTATCCTTCAGTGAGGAGCAGTGTGCTTGATGAAGACTGACCTTGCTGCAGATTATGTCCGATTGAAAAGCTATACTCTAATAACAAGGCAATCAAAACGATATATACAGACAACGTAACATTCCTGAACTGAATACTAGATTCTAATGTCAAAACTGTCGCATCTAAAAATGACATAATCTATATAGAGCATTATAGCCTTGGCTTTGCTAACACTGGCAAGCACAACCAGTAAGGTGTTTCAGACTGAATCCTAAATGAAATGATCGTGATACGAAACTACTCGCGTTCAGAAAATAGCCTATATATACAGTAAATGGACCTAACTGATATGAAACCCATTGTCATCAATGTGTGAAATGATGCATCGTCTCCCCCTGCACATCCCTCTCGTTTTGAAAAATGTGTCCCAACTGCACCAGCTATAATGCAGCCTTATCTAAGCCGCCAGATGCACACTTTTAAGAGACCGAATGTGGAGGGCAAACCAAAAATCTAATCAGATGCAACATTGACTATACCTCAGATTTGATCACCGTTGATTATTGTAAAAACAACTGCTAGTATAGGGACACGTTTTGGCGGTAATGCTCCCGTTTCATTACATGTGATTAGATCTGAGAACTGGTCCAGTTGCTGAATTGGGAACAATATTGTCATGTTAACCCAGATGTGTCTGCCTACAAATCTCTCAATACTATTACAAGACACACAGTTTACAAAACTATGAATATATATAAATGTGTTGAGTGGTGTTGGGGAGGGAGGGCACACGAGGACTTGTGTACCCCTTTTAGCAAAAAGCCTCACAGATCCATGAGCAGAGGTTGAAGAAAAAACGCTCTATGATCAGTGTGCCCATGCATTTACATGTAAAACAGCATGATTATTGACTTATCAATAAACTTTCATCCCGAACCAGTAAATATGTCAAAAGCTTAATCAGATAAAACCTCAAACCATAGGATCTGATCCTCAACCATGAGGGCGCATTAATGTGTTATATTGACATTCACACAGACACGGGAATCTGCATACAAATGGCACCAAATTAAAACATGTGATGGTTCGGTCAGGATTGGATTCAGGTGAAAAACACTTACATGTAAAGAGCAATCCATCACGGAAAAAACTCACAACTTAGAAGATGATTGCTGGGATAAAAGCAGACCCTTATGGATTACTACTGAGGTTGTTAGCCAACCTAAGACCTTTAAATAACGTGACCTTGGACCTTAGACCTTTTAAATAACGTGTTACAAAAGTAATACGTTATTTAAAAGTAAATCTTAAAATACTGACTGCATATACAGCGTTTTGTCTTAATGTGTAACTACAGGACCACGCCTATCCATCACAATATATATCATTAGCATGAGTCCAGTCCCCTGTGACCTTTTCAGATTGCATTACGATAGTGAGCACGGTGAAAAGATCACCGAGTGTCCTCTCCCTGCACCTCCGAGGAGGAGTCACGGCACGACATGAACGGGTCTGATGTGGATTTCACTGGAAAAAAAAAACCATCACAGGACTGAGGAACGTGTGGATGAGGAAGTGGCCACAAATAGCTGACTGATACAACTGACACACTGCCGAGGCATGGCTTCATTATCTTGTTCCGACTTGTGATAGACCAAGACATTTTAATGCATTGGTGATGTAACTACCCTCCACAAGCCATTGAGAGTACCCAGATATGCATGGACATGTTACAAATGTCGATTATTTAATCTGGTGTTATCCAAATGCTGATGAGGATATTGTGCAGCGATGGCGTCGTATTGACCGTTGGGTTCTGCTGCCCCACAGATTGATGTTTGCCAGCAGCTGTATCTATAGACTAGAGAGAGAGGGTTGACTCCCCTAAGCCACTTAATTCTGGTCAGGTAAAGTTAAACTCCCAACAACCCCCACTTTGACCTTATTAATTAATTTCTCTGGGAGTTGCCCAGTAGAAGAATAGACTGCCGGTATATGTTTGGGCGAGTATAATATCAATATGGAAATAACAGCCTTGGGCTTATGAAATGAATTTCAATTTGCTATCTATCAATAATATACTCAGAGGGTGAGCTCTTGTGTATCCAAGTCAAGCATCTGTATACATGTTCATTATTTATGACTTTAGTCTTAAAATGATCCCGGTGGTGAAGCTAGACTTTTGGCATTTTTTGGGGGGTGGGGCTGCCCTACATCCACCCCGATGCCATCCAACAGCGTTACCGAGCAGTCATGACCTGAATCATCGTGTTTGATTATTTCCACTAAAACATAAACTACATTGAGGTCAGAATTTGAAAGCCTCATATTTTTATCCAAAATATCTCTGTAGTTCTTTTGAAAAAGGTTGTACAACATATTATAGTTAATAACATTTGTACTGGTTCCAGTTAATTAACAGCACTCATGGAGATAGCTTTGTTTTCTATCAAAACAACGTTTGGGCTAGCAAGCTAATTTGGGCTAGCTCTTGAAAAGGACTAAAATGTATCATGGAATTTTTTTGTTCAGATTTTTTTCTATTCATGCAATCCTCATTATTTTCCTTGCTGTCAATAAAGAAGTGAGTGTCAGGAGAAAATATACCCAGGAATCTGTTGTTAAAGGGATTTGCTTCAAACACTTGTTCTCTTCTGTTCCTCCGTTATCATTCATACACAATTTAAACACCTTTAATTCCTCGGACTGCTGACTGATTTTTATGATTCGTAAATAAATCAGTGAAAATTATGTGTGTGACAGTCAAGCCACA
This sequence comes from Hoplostethus mediterraneus, assembly GCA_034670385.1. Classification (NCBI taxonomy): domain Eukaryota; kingdom Metazoa; phylum Chordata; class Actinopteri; order Trachichthyiformes; family Trachichthyidae; genus Hoplostethus; species Hoplostethus mediterraneus. Next base: position 3,152,151 of record JAXDDW010000019.1, on the reverse strand, counting down.
TCTGAGGTACTAAAAATAAGATCATTTATATGAAATGAACTACATTTCAAGAGTTATATGATCATTCATATCCAAGGTCATGCAATTAACGAATGACATTACAATAATATGAAGCCAACATAAAAATATCGCCATACATCACCAGCATTTTTAACGGTGATACTAGCCCATCTGTAACAGGAAGTCTATTGACCAGTACTTAAACAAGTCGCTTCATTTGATCGAGCAGTTGCACTTTGCGTGAACCCGGGTACGTCGCACATTCATAACACCTCAACATGCACTTGGCACATCCATGACTACTGATTCAGTCTTCATTTATTTATTTCGCTGTTCATTAGGCGAGCTTGTCATGCCGTGTGAATATTCATATATAATATCAAGATGCAGATGTGCCATTTATTTTTGCCGTGTATTATCACTGCACTTGCAAGGAAGCACACTAGGTATCAGAAATTCATTAAAAGAGGATTAACTATGAAATGTGTCTTGGCAAGCATATTTCACTGTCATTAATTTAGTTTTGAGTAGTTTTGTCTGAAACTGAGATTGCTTTTCAGACCAAATTAAGTGTCGCAATTTGTCCCGTGCGTTGAATCATTTGGTGGCAAATTGTAATTATATTGAGAAATGTCAACCTCTGACAGGGAGTATTTTCCTTAAGATAACATTAGAGGATCCGCTTTAAATGTGATAATGTGATATTTGCACATTGGCTATTCCAGTATTGTGTAGGTGTTATCATGACATTTAATGACTCCAGTAACAATCAAAGTACAGGCGACGATAAGAGAACAGTGCTCAGGGCTTTTTTTTTTCCTGACACACAATGCTTACCTACCGTTTAATTTAGTAATTAACATACATGAATCTTAGGCTCATCTTAATTGAATTGTGTTGATTTTAATTAAGGGCTATTTTAAAACTGTAATGGGACGGCGCTGCTGCCACGCCGCCGTCTGATAAATGAAGGAGGCAGGGCCAACGAACATACTGGCAATCAAGAGATAGTTTGAAAAAGGTCTGAAGTGTGGATGCTCAGAAACCAGCAACACATACAAGAGATTTCTGTAATGGTCTTCAATGTTTGATAAGAATTCAAGCGGTAGACAGATAGGTCATCTATTGTATTACTCACTGTACAACCATTTAAGCATTTGAAAATATAAACACATAAACCAATAACCAATAACCTCTCTCTCGTATCGTTTCCTCGACACTCCCTCCCTCACGATGGCTAGAAATTTTGCGTTTCCACCAGACGGAAGATGACGGTTCAGCTGCATATTGCTGGGGAAGGGTAATGACAGGAGCCGGTGCTTTTCTCATGCTGATTAAAGTCAAAGTAATGGACCATTAGAGTCACCCCACAAACCTCTGCTCCAGGAGGTGTAGACAATATGAAAGGTGGACAGTTTCACGTTAAGGATTTCTCCAAATACATATCATATTACCGTTTAATGAGCCTTATACCTCAGAATATAATCCATCAGTGACACGTGTGCTGCGCAGGCTATCTCACGTACAATATAATGGATCGGTTGCTGCTTCACTGTGGAAGCTATGGCAGGGCGCATGCATGGAATATCATCTCAATGTCATCCCTGAGATTATCGTGGAAAAGCAGTGGTGAGACTGAAAGCATGAACTAATAATAGCACAAAATAATAATAATGCTTTATCAGCTCTTCAAGGGATGAAGATGAAGGATGAAGGGAAGGGGTCTTGGTTGCATTGGTTTAAAGGAAAAATACTCTTCCACTGTTAGATATCATTGAAATGTATGATGTTCAATGAGTGGGCTGACGAAGGTCTTTCGTCAGCCGGCAGGGAACAGGCATTGGCTTGTTGCTTTGGGCCAAAGGTAGAGTAGGTTGGTTGGTTGTACAGTAGCTAGCTAGCCAACTAGTTTGTGAACACTGAGGTGTGTCTACCTTACTCAAAACGCCTTGTGGCTGCAATGCATTCTGGTCTATGGAGGCTACTGTCGGTGGTGTGTTTGACCCTGTATGAACAATGGTGCAAATTGGTTGGTCTAGAAAGAAGTCCTTGCTCTTTGATTCTGAGGGTCTGACACCAAAACCTGACGTTTACTGTCGATGTTTTAAATAGCTGAAAAATGTTAGAAATATCACGCCTCGTTGCTCGTGGCCAGTTACCCCTGGGAATAAGAAAATACACCGCCAACAAACAACAAAATGGACCCAGACATGCGAGGTACATTGCCAGCGGCTGTTTTTTTAACCCTGTTAAAGTGTTTTAAGGTGGATTTCTGCCTTAATAGGCTGCCCATCCCCTGGTCAGAGATGCCCTTGTATTCTGAGCAGCAGAGAGACAGTGGGAGGACTCATGGTCTAGTGGTCTCTCCCATGCCTTGCTGCCTTCTGCTGCAGGGAATGAGAGATGCCTTGGCATGATGATGATGTCTGCCTCGCCATGGTTACTGACTGTTTGGAAAACAAATCTCTTCATTCCCTCAAGAGCGCCCGCTAAGCTTTCCCACTTTCCAAGGAAAAAGCAAATTTTTTTGAAATGATTGGAACTTCACTCATATAATCACATTAGGAAAGTGTGTGGAGTGATGATTAAGCCTGCGTGGGCAATTCTGTATTTTGGTAGACTGGGACGTGTGAAAGCAGACATTTTTTTAATCTATTTTATCTAACCATTATTTTTAACCATCGTTTTTTTAATTGTGAGTGTAACATCGCTAAGCCGCTAAGCATTTATTGTAAGCTAAGAAATTTTCTCAACCCTCTCCTCATTCTCTCTCCTCCCACAGTTTCACTGCTCACAGATGAAATTTCAGGGGTAAAAATCCTTTTACAAAACTTAATAATTAAACGCTTTCTTGGAAACCTGAGATCAAATCTTCCCCGATAACTTTTAGACCTGCGTGCTGGAATAACTTTTCACTGGTGAAAGTGAAAGATGCAAAATCTTTCCAGTGTTAAACAATCAATAATTGTCAAGCCAATTCCAATTGTCAAGAATACCAAGTACTACTCAGAGTACTGCGGATAATCATAGTATACTGCATACATATTTGAACACGCCTGTAGGGCAGGCACTTACAGTAGAGCTCTTGAAAGAAGTGATGTACAGCCCTGCTCTTAGATGTCCTACTAATCAAATTACGTGTGTGTTGTCTCGACACTCCCTGAACAATGTGCTGCGGTTAATTACAACTCAATTATTTGAATTATCAATGTAGAAAATGTGACAATCTCACTTGAGTCTTAAACACTCCTCTTGCAGCTTGGCATTTCTGTCACGATCATAGGCTTTCTAATTAAAAGGGTTTTGTTTGCGCATGGATCATTGCTTTCAGCTGATTAAAGAATGATAGGAAAGACTATATAAATCAAAGACAACCAACCCAACTAATTAGCTGTCCTAACCATTACATCCACTAACAACGGCTGGAGGTGGTTTCTCTTACATAATCAACTCCATTATTAGATAGTGCCACTGCAGCTTGTAATAGATCACATCTGATAGCAAGACAATAAAATATAGTGGGGGAGAAGGCATATTGTATCATTAAATTCTCTGTGTCCTAGTTGAATGGGACACAGATACCGAGAGCCTATCAGTTCTGCTGTGACTGAAAACAAACTCATACTCTTTTTTTTTTTTCCCCAGCCACTTGTTCCCAAGGGCATGCCAGGGACCGGGTCATTCCAATTACCGGGTCTGGTTAAACACTTTTGCTTGATTCTAATTTGTCTAATTAATAATCCTTGACAGCAACATTGCATCAAGGTACAAACTATAAGTATGAAGGACACGCTATTACCTAATGATTTAATTACACAATTTCCAATGACATTATATGAAAACAAAAATGCCCCCCCCCCCCGCCCCCCAAAAGTTCAGTGACACAAAGCCAGAGAGATAATCCTCTAACTGCACAAATCTGTGGCGATTGTCCGCCTTGAGTAAAGATTGTGCCCTCAGAAGGTTCACCTTCAGAGTGGGGCTATTATGTTTCTCCCGATATGGGACTGATGCTAATCAGTGGATTGTATTTTATGCCTTAAGGCAGGAAAATGTGCTGATGAGAGTGCCACAATAAATGAACCTTATCACCTAATGGCATCTCGGCCCTCGCTGTGACTTACTGATAAAGCCCTTGCTAAATGTCACGGGCAGGCAGAATGCGCATGTGGGATAATTAGAGAGAAATGACTGATCCATAGATGGATTGGTCAGTCGTCGGTGCTGTTCTTTGTTCGTAGCAAGCTTTTGGAAACACTATCGCTAGTAGTAGTTGTACTGCTAGTAGTAGTAGTGCTTGTAGTCCAGCTTCCAAAGACTGTCCTCGTTTGTGAGCAATTGAAGGGTACGCCCAATTACTGGCACCGACACCAACAAAGAAGCAATTCATGATTTCCCTGACGTAACAAAGGCAAGGCCGCGCGACGGAAACCGCTTTAAGAAGTCCCGCATTATCCCGCTTCCATCCGGCAGTAGCAGTCGCTGTGGCCTGGTCTCATGTCTCTAAAAAGACTGGTTGTCAGATCATCCTTACACCTTCTGACAGCAGGAAATTGAACCCTGAATGAAATCTCTCCTCGGGGATTGAAGCAACAGTGCATTTGATTTAAAAATTACAATACAGTTGCAGAGACGGGAAGCCGGGAAAGCAGACACTAATTGTATCCACACTTCAGAGCTGCTTGGTGGTATTAATAAAGCACAATTATTGTGTTTTTATTTCACAGTATGCGTATTTTCATACTTGTCATGTTTACGTCAAGCTGTGCGGCACACAGAATTCAATCTGAGTTTTCAGACCGGGGACCCCACTGAGCTCACATAGAGCAGAGCCGAAGCCTTGAGAGCTGAAGCTTGGATTAAGTGTCTGTCGAGAGGGCTGAAGATAAATTTAAATGCCTCTGAAAGAGTGAGGAGGCTATAGTTTTGAATTCACCACGTCTAATATAATAACATACATTTCTATCACATTTATGAGGAAACAGCTGGCAAAGTCATTAAAACTGAGAGAGTAAAATGTAAAAAAATGATGCGCGCTCGTCTCTTTTCTCGCTCGGTGAAAAAAATGCAACAAATTGGTGGATGTGGCTGCCGGTTGATGGTGGTGCATTTCAAAATGCTTGCTTCTGAATTTGAACTATGAAGCAAGGTTATAATAGGACGGGAAATAATTACAGCCTTGCCCCCGTGCTGCACAAAATAATCACAGCGCACCGGTGCTTCCGTGCAAAGAGCAAAGCATCAGCCACTCCTGAGTCATAACAATTACTTTATGGTATGGGAAAACTTTCTATTCGCCGTAATAGATTATGAGCATGATAAGTGGGTAATTGTCAGTGTATTAATGGATGGTAAAGAGGTTTTATTGCCCAGTAGTTAACCCTCCAGGGAGAACACAGGACCACAACAAAATAAAGCAATTTTTTGTCCTTTTGCAGATAAACACAGTATATCTCTACATTGTGTTTGTGAGATTATCCCTGCAGCCCATGCTTCGGTATGTGTGGGTCTTTAGATGGAAACACGCCCCGTGGAGCAGGGCTAAGTAGGTAATCACTCATTCTGAGTAACGGCAGAGGTGAAATGTAAGTAAACTCGACGAATGTGCACGGCCACCCAAGTGCCAGATGCTGGGAGGTTGGTGCCAACATGGCGTGTGAGTGACTCATTAAATCAGAAGAGTGAAATCCATTGGCCTTTCTCTGATGGCTCCGTCGCTCGCTCAAGCCAGCAGCTCTTCTGCCGAGACTTTCCCTCCATCGAGGGGAAAGCGGCCAGCTGGGGCAGTTCCCGGTTCGTTATTGGTACGGGAAAATAAATAAATAAATAATAATAATAAAAAATAGCATTGAAAATAGGACCGTCGGGAGGCAGCTATGGTATTAGAGAAAGGAAAACAGTTTCCTCTAAGCAGCAGATTATGAAAACATTAAGCAACAATTACTGTAATGAGAGTTATTGAAGCGGCAAGGTAGCAGACAAGCTGTGTGCATCTGGTTGCTGCATCTGGCTGCAGTGGCAGAGCATCCAGAGGAGCAGGACGGAAGGCATCCATTAGTTATAGTCATTCCTTCCCTGTGGATGGAGAAATGACATATTGATAATTGTCATGTACCGAAATTGATCTCGCAGACTGCATGTTGACGATGCCGCACTGTTCTGGACCCTAACTGCATAGTCAGAAATGTTCGAGCTGTCATTTAGTACAAAACGAGGCGATAGCTCTCAATGGACGAGTCATGTCTCTCCCTCTGTGTTGAAAAACAAAAAAAAGAGCACAAGACATTTTTGGAGGCGAGGCTCAAATCCTGATGTTTTATTTCAGCCAAAATATCTGGGAAGAAGTTGGTCATAGTTTCTCTGCTGCATGGAAACCATCTTGATTGTGCTTATGTCCTCTAACGTACAAATACGTTTTTTTACAACATCAACATGTGATATAATGAATTGGCTTGTCAGCGTGTCCATTCAGTCAACCACAGATGTAGTGCATGTTGCTTATGAGAACACAACTGCAGATCATGTTATAGACACGTTCACCCTTATGAATGAACCTAATCACATACATCTCAATACGACAGCTTTAAGCAGTGCAAAACCACAAGCTCTAAATATCTGCAAAAAATAACTCCACTTCTAAACCCTGTTTACTGTGTATATATGGTTTTCTACCTTTCAGGTGATCCCTTTTTATTAACTCCTCCAAAGAGACGCATGATTTTGCAGATTTTGCTCGTGCAGGTGTAACTGCAGTTAAGGATGTGACAATAGGGTCTAAAGATCTCATATTTATAGATGAAACGGCGGTCTTACTTTCTCCAGGAGCCCCTCGCTTATCCCCGAGAAACTATTAAATGTCATTATTGTCACTCAGCAGCAGAGCTGACGTGATAAAATGTGGAGATGTGACTGTAACATCAATTCTAGGCAAAGTGTTCAGGTTGGCGACATAAAAATGTTCAAGAGAAGTCATGGGGAGATGATGGTAAATGAGCGCTACGGATCACTGCCACTCTTACCACACCTATAGACCTCGCCCTGTGTGATGCGTTGGACAGAGCACGTGATGATCAGGGTAAACTTACAGATTTTTGTGTTTTATTAATTCCCACTTCCTGGTTTTGCCAGCGGTAATTTAGTGCGCGCGATATTGAATCCTGCCCTTAATGCCCCCAACTAGCCTTTAAATCAGAATGGGAATTAAGACTGATCTGTCCGGCCACAGACGAGACGTACAGTAACATAACTCTCTACTCGGGACTCAAGATGGATGGACTGGGCGATAGTCTGGATGGGACGCCTCCATTGGGCTGTTTGGCCTGGTGGAGCCCATCAATCAGGGCAGCGCCAGAGGTCTGGGCTCAGGCTGTGTAATGATGCGAACAGCATGTGGCCGAGCCATCCCTGGCTGCTCAGGTGTAAGGGTCTGCCCTGTCCAGCAGTCCTCTCAGTTCCTTCGCCGATATCATCCATCACACACGGGCTGGATACAAGGCGCTCAACACATTCCAGTACATTTGATAAAGATCATTTCAGATCAAACTTAAGACAAACTGTGTGGAGTCGTGGAGTTCAAAATAAAACATCCTCTCATAATCGACAGTTGTTTTATCTTCTCAAAACATCCAATCCAATCTTCTGCTATTGTGCACTGTTGATCAGTGAGGTATATTTGTAGCCGGTTCACGTTGCTATAGCAACCTCTCAGATAAACCCTTTCATTTTTTTGAAACCTTGAGTTCAGACCTGTTCATCTCTAACAGTTATCCTCTGGTGCCCTTCAGTTAATTTTGAAGCAGTTCACATTTCTAATCTTTCTGAATGGAAAGCAGAACTAGACAGATTACTTTTCCTAATAGTAACAGTACAGGAAGTTGCCATTTTTTTAATCTTAGTTTTTATCTTAGTTTTTTTTATCTTACTTAGATCAGACGGACATGTGGGACACTTCAATCTTCCAATAAAGTTCATTAAAGGACATATTTTATAGCACATTATGTGCTTTATACCCCTCACACAAACATATTATGCTCCTGGATGAAGGTGGCCTTATGAGTCCCATAAAGTAGGGCTCATGAATATGACTGTAAAAGCTGCTGCTCAGTATGGACTCATTGTGGGAAGGTCATTTGGTAGGAACCATGCACTGCAAAAATATATGCTTAGAAATATGTCTTTGGTGGAGTTTCCAAGCTGCTGAAATACTCCTGCTACAGCCTAATGGACTCCCTGGAAGTCGTACCTGGGATTGCAGCACACTGTAGGAATGAATCCAGGCAAAGCCAAGGTCAAGGATTTCTTCTGTGCTGTCTTGAGGAAGGCAGCACTCTGCCCCCGCCTGTCCTGAAATTCAATAATAAGAGCAATGCCGCAATTATTTTTTGGTTTTATTGCCATGATGAATTGAGTTTGCGTGTAGGGTCAGCAGGGTAAATGAGCATCGACAAGCGGCACATGAATCCTGCTCGTCTCCTGCTAGTTCATTTCACCGGGTGTGAACCTTTTGGTATTTGTATTTCCATGAATGTGATGATGAAGGATGTTGAATCAACTGAGCGTTTTCCATTTTGCCTTTGCAATCAATGTGGAATGATTCAAAGAAGGCAGCGTGAATGAATGAGTGATAATTGGTTTTTGTTCTTTACTGATGATTCCTGGGTTATAGAGGCGTGGCAATTTCTGATTAAAACCCCAAATTGGATTTCCAACAGGGTATTTGAGGTGAGAGGAGGGGTTTAACACAATGAATTTTTATGAGGATTTCAAATTCTGTTCTTTCCTCCGATTGTCAGCAAATCATTAACAAGTGTGCTTTTTATAAGGTTTATTAATTTGATAGTGATTGTTTCATTTACATAACGAGGGATTTCACAGTCAAAATTGAGCGTCTAATATCCGCCCCAATCCCTGTAAGCCTATAAGCCCAACAGAAAGAACACTTCCTTATAGGGTGGCAGCACCACAGGATGGGCTTCTCCAGTGGGTTTTCACTGTCACCTTTTGTTTGTCTCACCCTTACAAAAATTCAGGTTTACTCATATGTGAAATGAAACTTCTACATGTGAAAATATGTGTGTCAAAGTCACATGTGAATTCGACATTTCCACATGTGATTGTCCCTATTCACATGTGAAAAACTAAACACGTGTCCAAAAACCACATGTGGAAACACACGTCATTTCCACATGTGCCTTTTGTTATACAGGGTATACAGGGACACCTAATCAGTGAGTCCTTAACGAGCGAAACCTCATCATCGTACAATGTATTATTATTATGACTTTAATTGCTTAACCACGTAACTTCGCTCTCATCAGAAATACCCTTTTCTTGGCTTCTTCTGCGCAAACTTTAGCACTCTGAAGTTCGGAAACACAGGTTTCAGTGGCGCTCCGTGACCTTGACACTAAGTGAATGACAACGATTGTCTTGTCTCTCTACCTATCATAGCTTGCAAATTGCAAAATTGTATGCTCCATTACTGCCTGCAGTTGCCTCCAATCACCTCGAAGCACATCACATTTCCCTCACTATACAGAGGCATAAAAAGTGCTCATGGTCACTGAAATCCGGGGGTTAATAGCAGCCTTTTATAAAGCCTGCTGAGGGTGAACGTCCTTTTTGCAGAGAGGGACAATGTCCAGAGATTATTAAGATGTGTTGCCAAGACATAATGGGGTTCCAGCACATTACATACACCTCTCTATCTCATTAGGTTTTCCCAGGCAGAGAAACACTCATTTTACTAATATGGACAAACCATTCTTCAGTGGCATGGCAATGATCGGGGAACAGTCAGATCAAGTCATCAGTGTGTCATGGATGACCAGGCTCATTTGCTGCACCACCATAGATGGCACTGTTGCACTACTGACAGGCTGACTGACAACACCGCCAAAGTGCCAGTCATGGAGCACAGATTGGTGGTGTCACTCTAGATGTGCGTAATTGCAGAAAAGCTTTGATGCCAAATTAGCATTTAAACAACCAATATTGGAGCGCTGCAAAAGAAAATAAAAATCCATTAATGTTTATCTGTTCACTTTGAATTTGATGTAATAGAATTGGTCTCATTTTGTTGAAGCATGTTGTTGGAGGAGAATTTGTGAAGTTCTAGTATGATGTAATTATAAGGCGCACACACTCGGCTCAGTTTATGTGTCATGTTTGGACAATTTGGAAAAAAGGAAAAAAAATGTATATGTCATTTTCATATGAGTGGCTCGTGCACTCTGTCTCCATTTCCGAAAAAACGACCAATTCAGGTAGTTGTTTGCTGTGAATTATACATAGAAATGGGAGGTGTCATTCACACTGACAAGCCTATTTTCTGCCCTGTCATTCCATCTGGACATGTTTAACATAGTTATATGCATGCCTTTATTACAGTATACAGCATGTGGATGTCAAAGCATGTCATGTTACAGAAATTTCAATTGCTATACATATTTATAATTGCATGGTTTGAAAAAAGCAACGCAAGGAAATCGAAAAACATGAATCTCTCTTGACATCAGAGTTGATATTTCCAGATAAAGTATAGAAATGTAATGTTGAGAGCTACATTTGGTCATTTGGTCATTTTGGGCTGAGAAACCTAATGAGATGAAGTTAGATAGCTACCGTAACATGTATTAAGACACTGACCTCCGTTAGATGAACATGGCATCAACGCGGAGCAGGTTGAGTGGTGAGTCGGCTTTTGAACTGTAGATTCAGACCGAAAAAAGGGTTGTGAACCCACGTAGATAAATACTCTCTGGGTGGGCTGAATCAGTGCACTCTGACTATGAAAGTAAGAGCTTAATTTCACAGGAAGGATACGGAGGCATTTCAACTTGCAGATAAAAGGGCCATTTATTCAGGCAAACAACCTACACATGGCGGGCCACAAAGGGCTTCATCATGGCTGCAGGCCTGTCCAGTGGAGCTCCAATTTAACAAAGTGATGTTTTAATGAGCCTGGATCCCAGGGAGAGAAATACATTTCTCATTTGAGTTCCCGGCTGAAAAACCCCCCCACCTGGTATTGAATAAAGCCTTTGTAATGGCATAATGGCATAATGACATAGCACATGTCCACTATAACCTCAGACACAAGTGACCATCTCGTTATCCTTGTGTGTGACAGATAAATCAAGCCGCAGTGTAAAGCGTGATCCTAACCAATTATCCCGCGCGGCAACAAGGACAGCAACATCAGCATTTGAGTTTAAAAAATAAAACACTAATTGTAAATTGAATATCGACGTGAAGGACACTGAAGTATACGGTGTGAAAAAACAACTGCAGCCAACATCCCTCGTATAGGCTGGGCGATGAGGATTCCCCGCTTCACCGCCACTGTAACAAGCACATTTCGAGCAGGAGATTTGGCTCCAGTGCTTTGGGTCCTTTTGGAGTATCTCTGCACTCTGATGTGAGCGATCACAGGGAACTGCGACAAGTTGGGAGATCAAGGAACGCTCCTACTCTCAGCTGTTGGAGACAGGCCTCATTAGGGCCACAAACCTCTGAGGTCTGGAGACTCCATCCATGCAACAAAGGGCCTGGGAACACCGCGGTATAAACATTTAAGTTGCTATTAATACCCAGAGTATTCATTTTGTCATGTTGGTTTAAGCTTGATTTCTAGTAAACTGTTGGTTTGCAGCAGGTGCTTTTATCTCCATATGTGTTTAGTGTGGAAATCTAAACGCGACATAACTGATTTTCAGAGTATTCCATACATTTACTTGAAAAAAAAAACCAAAACATCAAAGGCAGCAGAACCCTTTAAGTCAAAACTTGCATTGTTTACGTTTCTAATCGTTTTATTTCTCCAAATACAACAACTTTGAAAACATCTTAATTTATGTTTAGTTCTGTTCACAGCCTGCATCCAAAAGTACTTCTTTATGAACGCTAGGAGTTTATTTTACTGGTAATATAATATATATTATGTTATTAGGAGTGAAGGATTTTCAATAATTATCTTTCTAACAACTTAAAGACCAGTTCATGAATGTAAACAAATAAATATCCCTGCAACAGAAAACCAAATGGGACAGGAGACATTTGTTCCATTCTACTGATGGAGCTCTCCTTACAACTAACAGTAGTTAAAGGTAATCCTGAGTTTTATATTTTTGCTTAACACAGTAAGGCATTTCCAATCAGTTTATCTACACTTTCATCTGAGCACATCTCTTTTTTTTATTCAATTGTAAGTAATCCCTTTAGGTCAGCATGATTGCAAACCCCCAGAAGGTCCACCCAAAGGTCTGCATGACAGCTCCTGTGAACTTGCTTATTTACAAACTCTTACAAGCTAGTGAGCAGGAGTGCAAGTTTGACCTCCTGAACAAGCGCAGACATTTTTTGATTCGAGCAAGCGTCTCGACTCCTGCAGCTCAGCGGTGGATCTCTGAAAGGTTCTACCTGTCACAGTAATGCCATACAATGGATTGCACCACTTCATGAGATGGCAGTGGTCATTTCAGTACGTCAGAGAATTAATCAAACCCTTTCCATCCCTGTTCTGAATGTGTGGAGCTTTCAAATCTGTCTTTCTAATCTGGGAACAGAAGTTAATCAAATGAAGTGGGATTGAGCGTATCAATCATCTGGTGTCGGAGAAGGTCCATGTTGACTGCCGGAGCACGCCCCATCATTCATGCTCTTATAACAGCCAATTTACCTGATGAATAAACAGCCCGGCAGAGTGTTTGCCACCCATTTCCATAAATCTAATTCCAGGTGAAATATTCAATGCTCACCTTTACCCCGAGAACCGTCTTCAGTCCTTGTGTTGTTATTGGAGCAACCTCTGCTAAGTGCTTAGCCAAGAGGTCCAAACTGCTCACTGTGACTGCTCACATCCATTACATTCAGGTGAAGTGCTCAGGACCCGGAGAAATGCCGGCTGACTGGCTGAGAAATGCTAGAAAATCAGAAGTACGAGATCTGAAACATGTTCCTGCCATTATTGATAGACATGTAATAACACCGAGTTCTTGCTGGAGGCCAGTCTTGCCAAGAGGCTTCAGCCCGAGTTCACACATAGGGCAAGTGTTAGGTTTACAGCTTGGATTTCTCACCTTTCACTCTGCCTTTTCTGCAGCCAAAGAGAATGAAATCACCGTGAGGATGGTCTTACCGTGTTCTGCTGTAATTAGAGAGCTCAGCCATTGGATATTGGTAACCTTCAGCAACGATTCAAAGATGTGATCTGTGAGTAACCGATTTAACGCAAAACACAATGCAATAACGGTGAAGAGGGAGTCGGTTCTGATGTGGAGTGGAAGCTGGAGTGCGTTCTGTTAACAAAAAACCAGCACACTCATGAAAGCACAGGGCTGCAGCACATGGCAAAACTGACTCACCCACTATATTTATACTGTATTACTGCTTCAGAAATAGTACAGAAAGCACATTGTGGGACTATAGATCTGAAATTCTATCAGTCTGATAACACAAATGGGAGAGCCTGCGTTCAGATTGATCCTCTTTTGCTCCACTGATAGATGTAAAATAGATCAAAACTCGCCGCTTTACGCTTTGAGACACTGAGCTTAGAGATTTGATTTCAAATGATCGCGGAGCATTACGGTTATTGCAGCAACTCCGACTCATCATCAACATCATAATCAATGGAGGAGTACGATGCTGCTTTGCAAAGCTGTTATTTTCCAAGGCTGTTACTGAGTTAGCTGTCAGACAATCAAAAACGCTGCCACGAGGCAATTGCACATCCTCAAGATAACAAACTTTTAGCATCAATGGTTGAATCTATGCTTTCCTGCGTGCAACTGTCTATTAATTGTGGTATCGTTCAACACACTTACATCAGCATGTGGAATCCAAACTGATGGGATGACAGACAGACATGGTATTAATAGGCATCTTTAATTGTCATGATGAGGCTCTGTGATTGAGGTTGCAACATGAAAACTAGGACCTCAATACTTTTTGGAGTAATGACTTCCACTGACCCATTTTCTGCCACTTACTACATGGGGATTGATCATGGCAGAAAGCCTTTTTGCCATGATTGAAACTAACATTTTGTCCAATAAGGTTCCAACGAGGTTTTCTGGCTTCAATCTCACATCGTGTCCATAAATGAAAAGAAAGTTGCTCCATCTCAAAGTCACCCCCAGAGCTTTAATGCGGTCAGTTTCATCAATTGCATGCAAGCCTGCATTTTCAGATTGGTTGGCTTTTATTTTTAGCGCCTGTGTGTTGAGGCAGCGACTGGCTGTGAGGCACAAACCGGTTGCAGACTTGACTGAGACTCAAATTGTCATTTCGAAAGTGACAAGGTGCTGATTTGCCCGCCTGGCACTGAGCGATTGGACATCACTGTTGACAAATGGGCAGTGGAACAAAACTGGCAGGATGCTAGGGAAGACAAAATGCCTTCAGCCAGAGGTTTCATTTTTTATTTTTATCTATTGCTACAAGAGCTGGTTAAAATTCCTGAAATTTCGCAAACTGTAATCATTATGTTAGCAATGATTACTCAAGCACCCTCTACCAAATATGTGTTATTATTGGTTTCTTAGTAGTTCGATAGTTCAGACTCGCTCTCAGCTGTACTGGCTGCAGTTCCTCCAGGAATCCTACAAAGTGAAGTGCTTGTTACATCCATAGTGTGTATGTGTGTGTGTGTGTGTGTTGTGGGTACAGTAAGTGTGTGCATGGACGAGGGAAGAGGGGCATGAATGCAAGTATATACACTGGATAAAAAGGCTGGATGTCAGACTTGGTATCTGAGTGAAGGAGAGCAGGCCTGTGTGGGTCAGTGGATGTCATTACAAGACAGCAGTTGTAGGGGATTAGAGAGGGAGGAGGTATGAGCTGCAAATTACTGCCGTCTCCAGCGGTTCACTTAATTAGTGTTTCTCTACGGCTAACCGGGGAGCGCGGCACACGCAGCATCAAACTACGCTGCTAGTCCGTGTCATCTGTGTGTCTCTGTAAATAATCTAAAACAAGCTGTTGTCTTCAAGGCTGACTCAGGCCGGTAGCCTATACCACGCAGGGCTTCGGCAAACTGGGGGTTTCTATCACATCATCCTGTTGTAAGTTATGCATTATTCAATCACTGCATTGCCGGAGAGTCAGAGTAAAAGCAGCGCGCCGATTCACCAAAGGTCTGATCCAGATCCTCACGCCGACTCCCAATTTTCAAACAAATTTTCTGCAGACGTTACGTGACTGGATATCCCTCCCAGGAAACCCTCGCTGAATGTTTTTGAAAACTCATCTTGCAGTGGTCATACAGTTGCTCTATCTCGCCGCCCTGCCTCTGCTCGTGAAAGACAGCAACCTAAAGGGAGAAGAGAAAACACATCAGTACGTTGCAAGCTGCCTCCTGGCTCTAATCGCTGCTACAGATAAGGCTGCACTTCTAATTCAATTAAAAGCGACGTTGCAAATTGAATATGGAATAATAACATATCGGAAATTTGCAGACTAAATGATTTTTCTGTTCTTTCCATGCTGAATGTTTGTATACATTTCTCTAATAGGAAAATTCATAATCTCACCACGATCACAACGACTTACAGGCACATGAAACATAGAACAAAAAGTAGACTGCAGCACGGCTCAGAACAAAAGTAGTCGCATGATACACAAAGTGAAATCTCATTCAGCCCTATGTTTGTAAAAAAAAGTAGTCTGAAAAAAGTAACACTTTTGTATGGTGTATGTATGGTATCACAGCAGTGGTTCTCAATCCAGTCCTCAAGGACCCCCGCTGTCCTCCAGCCTTACCCAGGCACACCTGAACCAATTAGAGGCTTCAGCTTTTCATGATACTTTAATTGATTCAGGTGTGCCTGAGTAGAGCTGGAGCTAAAACCTCCAGGACAGCGGGGGGCCTTGAGGACTGGAGTGAGAACCACTGTCATACAAGTCAAAACAACATGGTCAACAGATAATAAGCATCTGGACCCCCTGCTTTACATCTGGGGGACATTAGGCGCCTCCCCACCTCTACTTGTGAGCATTTGGTGGCCGAATAGCTCGCACTTCCCATTAGGCGAGAGGTGAGGAACCAATTACCTGGAGATATGTCTCGGGGCCAAAAATACCATTGTCAGCTTGTCACAATGTGAGAGATGAGGGAAAAAACAGAATGGTGACAGATCGCAAGGTAACCTGACAGACAGTGTTATCTTTCAGTTTCCACCCCAGATCTGATGGAAGTGACAGACAGACCATGACTCCCATGTCAACCTGTTGATTAGTGTATGGTTATTACTGCCTGGTATAGGGCAGTAATAAAGTAACTGTCTGGTGGTAAGAGTTACAGGTTACAGTTTGTGTAGTTAAAGCAAATATCCACCCTAAACACTTTTAAAAAACGACTATCCACGGTGTACCACACGGTGCAGATATGGGCTCTTTTTTTGTTTGGTGGTATATTTATTTAAGCGGTCAAATGTAGACAACGTGACATCACAGCAAGGTTTTTCCAGTGCAGCTACAATGAGGAGTTTGATTGCAGAAGCATGTTCGGCTATCTAAAACATCAATAGTGAATGTCAGACTTTGGTGTCAGTCCCTCACATTCAAAGAGCAAGGGTTGCTTTGAGGTTCAACAATCCTGCAGGGAGAAATCCATCAAATCCACCAATTTCTCCGCCGACAGTCGTCGTAGTAGACCATAATGCATTGCAGCCACAAGACATTTTGAGTAACACACTTTTTCTCACTCTCTCCATGTACGTTCAGGCAGGGGTTGTCTAGGGGTTGTCGAAAGTCATTCTGGGAAATGTAGGAAATCATTAACTGAAGTAGAAATGGACGAGGCAAGGTTGAGGGGAAAGTGGGTACAACCAAGACAGTAAATTACAACACTTCATCACAAAATAACTCCTGGAATGCATCGAACATCACCGATTGATGATCTATAGCAGCGTAAGGGTATCCGAGTTTTTCTTGAACACAGGAAAAGGAAAGGAAAACAGGTCAGCAATACATGGTTGGCTATTTGATAAATCAGTAGCTGGGGAGTCTATTAATTCAGCATCCTGCTGAGTCTGGCGTACACCAGAGGATTTATTTTGTAGTATTTTACAAAATAGACTTAGATATCTGCAAAAATATGATTACAGCACCCGTGGACATCAAAAACAGAAAATATCCAATGTCGATAAAATGTTTGCCCTGTACAGCAAGAAAGAGCTGTAAAGTCCAGTGTTTGTACGGCCTCCATGAATACCAAGAACTGCTCGCTACTCTGCAGGCGTGCTTTTATGATGCTCCTGTATTTATAACGTGCACTGCAGAGTGGGGAGGAGATGACTTCACAGCTGCATAACAGTGTGAAAAATCAGTGGAGGTGGCGATGATCTGCTCAGGTAACCATTTCATTTCCACAAGACATAAATGATAGCAGCAGCTGAGAGTGACAGCGGGATTTATAACCCGACACTGATATGTACATCACTCTGTATCAACTCCCCTTAAAATGGTATAGAGGATTTGTGTCAGCAGCTGTGCAGAAAAGCACAAGAGGTACACTTGTGCTCTTCAAGAAAGGATGCCACTGTTTCGTTTTCCAAAGGCAGTGTGTTTGACAGCATTTCAGAGTTCACCTCTTTATGACACATGAGACCAGGCAGAAAGGTTCCCATGGACAGATGAGACATTGAGATGTAGAAATGAGAAGGCTGGCTCCATTTGTCACGGTCCTAATAGACAGGGCAGTCAGTCAGTCAGTAATGACCCCCCTCCCTCCTCTGAATAATGGTGTCATTATCGTGATGAAACTAATGTAACGTCAGATAGCGTTTAGCCTCTTGTCACGTATTGTTATGTCTATTAAAGTGAAGAGACTGTGCATCTATCTCACCATCAGACAAAATGTTTTTACAACAATTCTCAAGGAGTGCATGCGCAAGTGTGTTAGTTATGCAAGTTATGTGTCTTATACTCCTTAAAAGTACTACGTGTAGCATTTTCACATCAATAAATCATTACCACGTTAATTTTGAGACATTTGTTTGATTACTGTAAATAAATGAGACCCTCAGCAAGATGATAACAGTCTTTCATTGTGTGGCACCAGGTTGGATTAACAGGAAATCTGCTGTATTGCTTTACTGCACCAAATTGCTTTATGGCACAAAACTACAAGAGGGTAGAGGAAGAGGCTACAGAGCTAAAACTTTCAGGGATTCTCACAATGGCATATGGCAGAACAAGTGACAAATCACTTCCCACATGTTTATCAATTATCATCCTCTGTAAAGCACAAAAAAAAACTGAAGAGAGAAAAGGAGACAACTCCAGGGAGCAACGTCCTCTTTGTGACAGCAAGCAACAGGGTTTATGGGAAATATGGTGTTAATTTGGAGAAACACGAGCACTCACAATACCACTGGTGTGAGATTGAGGCTAGTACTATTGAATACTAAAGAATATAGAAGTAAGGGAAATCGTATGAGCAGAATTTATAGTATATTACACTCATACGATTTCCCTTACTTCTATATTTTCATTTCCAAAGTGCTCTTACTGTATATATTGTGTTGTTTGTTTTATATATATAAGAGCTCTTACTGTAATTACTGTAATTACTGAATATTGTGTTTTTTTTTTACTGTAAATAGAACTGTTGCCCTTTTGCACATTCCCGTCGAGCATTGCCACTTTTCATTTCACTACACACCCCATGTGTGTATGACAAATAAAGTTCTTGAATCTTGAATCTTGACTCTACTGTTGATCATGGTCTCATCTGTTAACAGTAATTATACTGTAAATCATATTGACATCAACGTAGAAGGTTTACTCTTTTTAATAATGTTAACACATGTAGGTTTCTTAACTCTTTCCTGATATCGGTATTTACTGACCAATACAAATTAAATTATTCTTCAGTGAGTCAAAATAAGAGCGGCAGAAGGACAGGAAGAGGTTTGAGTTGGAGGTAATAAAGCGGTGAGATTTTCCATCCAATTTTTCTGTTTGCTTTTAAGCTTTTTGGCTTAATTATTATTATGAACCACGGACAAGGAGAAACTGCACGTATTAGATTTAAAAAGTCATTGGCATTTGCTAAAAACACGAGCACTGCATTAAGCATATTATCTACTGCTGTTAAACCAGGTTGTTGAGGAGGAGAGAGAGAGAGAGAGAGAGAGAGAGAGAGAGCGCACTCCTCTCCACTGAGCAGCCTCTTGGTGCTTCTGCAAAATAATGAGTACCGCGAGTCAGACACATTCATGCACCGAGAGACATCGAGAAGTTTGAGAAAATGTCTTTCTATCAGCCGCGGTCAGTGTCCTGTCACAGAGCATTTTCAGTTCAAACCAAACTGTCTGCTGGGGTTCTCCCGGCTTCGCTGACATGGTCTTTGTTCTGCGGCGCCGCTATATCAGAAAGAGCAGGGGGTAGAGTAATGCATCTCCCCGAGAGGTGAGCCTTTTAACCTCGGCACAATAAAGTGAGGCATCACAATTCAAGGGGCTGCTCTACAGTCTGTACACAGTAATCTGTTCAGTCATGCGTCACTGTCACCCGCATTCTCTGTGCCATCACATTTCTGTCTTGTCGTAAATACTTCAATCACAGCATGTCCCCCCCTCGAGGGATGGCGCTTTCTTGAACCGAGGCGGAGGCCGGGGCATTTTCACATTCCAGCCAACAGGTCATCCATCAGGTTGAGCAATAATGGCACCTACTGTGTCCTTATTAAGAAGAGTTTTTATAAGGCGCTAGAGGACTTGACTTTGTGTCAATGATAACACTGCATCAAAACAATGAGCGCAGCGCCGTGCATGCGCCACGTGTCTGCAAAACCTCTTTACATGCATGGCGGCTGCTGCCATGCTATTTAGTGGCCTCAGCAGTGTTGCAGTATGTAAGATGTAAGAGCATCGTCGTAGCGAAACCGTCGCAGCGCTCGAGGTAAACCTGACTTCAAATAACTCGCGGCTCCTTGAAATCACCACTGTAACACTGCTGGGTTATAAAAGGTTCTGCTTGACAGCGTCACCATATTGTCATTCTGCCCACGTGTCGGAGCAATGCACTACAGATGAATGGCTTTACATACACCAAAAGGTCATCTCCTTTGAGAAAGGATTGGTGAGCGTGAGCCAAAACCGAAGCTTCAAAATGGAGGGCGAAATGGAATTATTTGCATTGTAAGAGCTCACAGATGTGAAAAGAAATCACTATTAGCAACAAGTCATGTGGTGCTTAAGAAGAGGAAGACAGCCTTTTTTAATATATGAGCATATATGAGCAACTGTCTTGGTTTGATCACCCAGAAAACGCTTTTTAATTCAAGAGGCATAAAGCTGTGAAACTACTTCCAAAACATCGCCGGTGAAGAGGAAGAGACACTTGTTAGTGATGCCAGAGGAAGAAGAACACCATTTGTTTTTCAGTCACACCTCACACACATTTCTTCTCGGGTTGTGCTTCTCGCAGGATAACTTCCAAATAAACGTAGAGTGCTAAATCTCAGATCAACGTGTGACTCATTGGCAGAGTAGCTTAGCCATTAGTTGATCACAGCATGAGATACGTCTGGCTGCACTCTCGCCGAAAAAATGATTTCACCCAAGGGCGTTGCTGCCTTGCATTATGCTAAACAGTCAAACCAATCAGCTCGGTCACGCCAGGTGTTGTCACCGACATCATTCCACATTGTGTGCTATGAAACAAATCAAATATATTTGCACTTTTATTTACCGGCTAACGTTTCTAGCTGGTAGTGACCTGCGTTTTACTGACGTGTCAGATTACGATCCTTCCTGTGTTTTTATGGGCAATTTGTACAGTCATGTGTTGCTCCTGTTACAGCAAAAGCCTTATTCCTAGTCTCGGGGTGTCTTCTTCACTTTAGATAATCTGGCGTGTGAGGCTAATGGCAGATGCACACAGTTCCTTTTCCCTCAAATGCCGGTTTAATACGTTGTGGAGATGTAAAAGCTCAGTTTGTTTGTATTGTTAATGGACATTGACTTTCTGTCTGCAAGTCCTCTCCTTCAAGGGTTGGTGTATTTATACAGTGATCCAGTGTAGCTTCAAATATATATGAACACAATTTAATTCCTAAAATGAAGATTTAGTGATCTTTCAATATATTTTATAGCATTCAGTTTCCATTGCAAACCTGATGATTAAAAGAGGCTATCCTCAAGCCAACACCAAATGTCCTTATCCCAAACGTAATAATCATGTGTAGTCACATCTTAGAGCCCATCCCCCCCTCCTCCCCTCAGCGGTTGAGTCACTTTTCATTTTCCGCTGGGATTAAGTGGTTGGCAGCGTTATTTACATTAAATATCCTGGACCACTGCACCACAGCCACCCTAACAAACATTTTCTTTCTTTTCTTACTTTTTTGGTCTTTACTGGCTAAACAGGAGAGGTTCTGACTTGCCTCGTGGCCGCTCCATGAGCAGATGAGAAACACTGAAGCTAACGAAAATAAGTAATCAGTACTTTCTGTTTGTGAAATGACTTCTTGTATGCTTGTTTACACACTCCAGGGGGTCCTTCCTACAAAAGGATGGAGTTCTTTATCTAAAGGGAAGTCTGGGGTGTAATGGAGGAACATGCTCTTGTGTTTAACGCTTTGATTTTTATCCTTCATGTCCAATCAAGTATGGCAAGTAAAGTTATGGTTATTGGTTGATTTATTCCCTACTAATTGTCAGTGCGTATCCATGAATCAACACTCCCTTAGCGGTCAATGCAACGCATGAATATATCGTCAACTACATGATACGTTCGACTTTTATTACAACCGCCTATTAAATCAGGAAATGATTAAAGCACGCTTTGAAAATTGATGCTTTGATGATCTCAGTTGTGTTTCTTCTGGGCAAAAATTGATTAAAGAGGTTACCCTAATATCCTCTTTGACTGATAGCCTGCACAGCAGACAGAAGCTTAGCAAGGTAAAGCCTCTTATTTCCTCGTGAATTGCTTGCTCTAGTAGTGATAACCTGCATTAAAATTCATTAGGCTGCTAATAACATGAAAAGTGGCATAAATTACTTTTCTGACCAGCGATGACTGTTGGAAGACAAAAGCAGAGACGGAAATCAGCTGCACTGCAGTCACAGCAATTGTACAAAATGTTCTTAGTACAGCGAAGGTAGAAAAGTACGAGAAACACGTTCACCAGATTTCTCAGATACATTTAAATGACTATGCAGTGTTTAATTTAATAAGAGGTCTTGGCAAGAGAGCGGGATGTTTGTTTTGTTTGTGTGTGTGGGTGTGTGTGTGTTTGTCTGCGTGTGAGAGAGGTGTCATGTCCTCATCAGCATTTGAAGCTGACAAATTAGTTTCCACAATGTATTGCAGTTTTGTGTCTCGAACAATGAAGCAGACAAACAACTCAATCAAACCGAGGTTGGAAAAAAAAACGTTCCAGTGAATCAACTCAAAGTCTGTGGCTGTGCGGCGTTTCAATAGGGGGCAGCAAAGTGCAATAACAGATGTAGGCAAAGTGCGTAGCGATTCATCATTTTACTATAAATGTTTCTTAAATGCTGAACATAATTCCCCCAAGTTCACCTGTATAGAGGTTTACGCATGTTGTCACTATGTTTTGTGACAGTAAGCTAGGCTGAACTGTGTCACCAAAGGAACTGCATTTTCATCACGTGCCTTGGATTTGTGAAAATGGTCTACTTACTAAAAATGAGCATTTTGCAAAATGAACACTGCTATCAAAAAAAAGGTCTTTTACCAGGGCAGCGATGCCCTTGACACAGCTGGCTAAAATGTTACAGCAATCTTTAGCTCTGTCCTACACCCTTGGATGGAGGGACGCCGTGTGCATGGATTCAGCCCAAAAGGAGGCTGCGACCTTGTGCCACCTACTAACTCGGTTCATCCAATTATTATATTAATGCTCACATTAATCTTGTGCTGATATTAAGATAAATTAATCCTCTAGTAACCGAAGTAATGCCTCTCTCCATATGGTCTATTTACTAACTTGATTCTGATCTAAAAGCTGCATTGTGCAATACTAATGCAGGACACACACACACACACACTTGCATGTTAGAGGAATGCTGCGATGCAACGGTGCATCACAAATTAGTTTTGGACTCGGATCGTCTGATATTGCTTCCAAAACATATTTCAATAACATCAAATGCTAATAGCCTTGAGTGCAGATGCCGTGAGCAAATCAGATTGATCACATCCAAATTTGTATTACTATTAAATAACAAAAAGCTTTGTTTAACTTTTCAACTCTTGCTCCGTTCTCTTGTTTTAATCTTCAGAGTGGTCGCTTGGCTGATGTTCCATAATCCCTTGCTGCTACCTTTATTGTCATAACAGCAATCTTTCCTTTGCATAGAGACTGCAGGGGAAAAAAAACAAAAAAACAGACAACAATTTCCTATCGCTAGCGGGGCTTGACAAAACAGAAATCTGAAAAAAAGCAGCACATCGATGCTTAGGTCCGGCTGTCCTCGTCATAGGCAGCAATTGGGTATAACAAGGTATGTCAATATTCATTTGTTAACATCAGAGAGCCCACATTTGTTTTCATCATTATAGTGGTGAAAATAAATACCCTCCAATAACAAAAACTGCTGGAGTTTTATTTCATACGTTAAAAAAACACTCAGCAGGGGAGTCTTCAGCCCCAGTGTTCCCTCTGAGCTGCGAGCTTCAGTAAGGACAGTTTTGGTGTCCCAGATCTAATAATTGATGACACTGGCCTAATAATATCTTATCATCTGTTATTGCTCCACTTGTCCCCAGAAATCTAGTTGATATAATCAGGTTTTCAATTTTTTGGTGGCAAATGAATTTAGCTTGCGGTAGGGATTGGTGTATGTATACGCTCTTCTCCCCACCGCTGACTGTTGACACATGCCTATTGTGGCAGAAAGCTAGAATGTCACTTCTTGTAGTTTCCTGATGTACTCGCTTCTATAATGTCTAGAAAGATCTTTGCTTGCCTTCACGTTTAATCATACATTAGTGAAACAGCAGTCGCTCTACAGGCGGGTTTAATAATTTTCGGTTCTATTATATACAATACGCTGCAGCACAAAGATAACCTTACACAACGCTGATGTTATTATAGAGTCTGAGCTTGTTTACTCAGAGCGCATCAAATGATTGACACGGTTTAATCCATGCATGCTTAACCACCTCAAACGTACCCACTTCTGTTGGCAGGAGCTGTTAAGGCAAAGCTCTCACATGCATTCGGGAATTGAAAACGCAACAAGCAATGAAAATAGTTTTGGACATGTCATCGTTTCTGTGAACAATGAGCGTGAACATCTTTTCTGTCTCCGCACTCTTTTATTTATGTATCAATTCCCACAGAGATAACCCCGGCGAAGAAATTCAATTTCATTATATTATTAATAAAGTAGAGTGTTTTCATTCTTACCCTACAGTACATATGGACCACAATTGGAGGGAGTGCTTCTCATTACTTTTGTTAATGGCACTGCAACACTAATTGAAACAAATAGAACCACGGCTCACTTTGGGGTGGGGCTGCTAATGTTATTTGAGGAGAGTGAAGGACACACACAATCTTTGTGATTAGCTTTCATTATTCTAAAAGCTGAAGTAGCGTGACTCAAAGCTTAAGTAAATGTGTTGAATTACTCACTGAAAGCCGTTTGTTTAGCGTTTGGCAAACTGCTCCATAAGGCTGCATTCTGCAAGACTGACATGCAGACAAATCCTAATATACAAGGGCATAATGCTGTACCGTACATGTTTTTTTATTGGGTTTGCTTTGTTTGTTTGCTGATTTGCTAGCACTGAAAACGTAAACAGTGGGCTTAGACATGGAGGGGTTAATTTCTGAAACCACATAAGTTGATTTCAACAACAAAATGCAACTTCTGACTGTGTGTTTTCCACATATATCTGTTTTACATATGCTTCTGGAGGAAGGCGTCGGATCAGCGACCGCTTCTCCCTTCCTCGAGGTTGTACGCTCGTCTCCTTCAACCTCACGTTGCAAGTAAATGCAAAACGCTTTGCAGCGACATCTCCAGGTCGCCTGGGTCGCTCCTTACGTAAAAGTGCAAAGATCTCTGTTGATGCAATAAGTATTTACTGAACCGCTAAGCAAATCCGTCTCCGCTGGAAATGCAATATGTAACAGTTGTCATTTCCAATTACCCAGACTGAGTAGGTGGCAGGTGATTGACCCTGCAAACATATTTTGTGCCTGAAGATGCGTGAAACCAGCCAAAAACAATGATAATGGACAGCCTGTTGTGGTGCGCCTCTGTCTCCGAGGCTGCTGCTGCATTGTAATGATGCGTGTTTGTGCGGCGCGTTGTCACTCCTTGTTCTCAGCTGAGCCTGCTGAAATGGGAGAGACTGTTTTTATCCTAGTTAAATCTTCTACTGAAAGACATTGCGGGTGATCTTGTTCAGGCTAACTTGCTTGCTCCCACCCCAGAGGTGCAAGAGCACTAAGAGTACAAAATCCATCGGTCGTAGTTTGAACAATGAAAGGGAATGTGTGGGTAGATAGAAGCAGACCTTGTTAACATATGATATGGGTGAAACTGCACCAAGAAACAGCCTCTGTCTTTGGCAATGATCAATAGAAATATGTGGGTGATATTCAGTTTGTGTTGTGATTATATGTCACCCAGTTGCTTTCAATAACATCAATTCTAAGAAATAATTTCACCACAGACACAAAAGCTGTGAATTAATGAATATCATTGAAAAGCGTCGACTCCTCTCATCCCCTCAGCAGCAGCGCCCTGGAAGTGTCAGCCACCTGAGTTCGGCTGGTGTTTTTTTTATTTACGAGCATCAACAGAGCGTCAGAACATCTGTTTCTCATGAGCTTTGAGAGCCCCAGTGACCATTCATCTCATTTCAAGGTGAACAGACTCCCAAAAGTAACACAATGCCCGCAGGCTCCGAGCTGGTGATTCAGTTAGCGGCATATAATTCAGTCGCGTGGACGAATCGTGAGCACTATTTAGTGTAGCTGGTTTGCTAACATATAAGGAGACTGTAAAAAGGAACATCTGTTACATCACGCTGGAAAATATCATATAGCAACAACAGCTAGCGTGAGCCGGTACTACTGAAGCTTCAAATCTCCTGCAACCATGCGCCACGGAAGCGTCAAATTGGGAGCGTCAACTAACACAAACCAATTATTACATCCAGCGTGTTCAGGCCTCCTCGCCCTCCCGTACAATCAACAGAGTTAAGTGCTTTGGCATTAGCTATGACTTGTGTCTGTAAGAGCGAAAAGTAAATGAGTCCATTCTCAAACACGGTTGGCTTTCACATCCAGAAGCTTCCTGATGGTCGTCAGGAAACGTGGTGCTCTAATTGATCTGGATCAATTACAGCTGACTCCCGGTTGTCAACAAGAAGGAGGAATCGATAGTCAAACTCTTGCCAATAGGTAAAAAGCATTTCAAGCTGCCACCCTGGTGCTCCCGTACAGATGTGAGGTATACGCTTGTCAAGTCAGCACTAACAGGCTCCCTCGTTCCTAAAATAATGTAGATTGTTCAAATAGATGAGACAAAAACAGATATTTCACTTTCCTGAGATCTTATAAATAACTAAGTTGGCTCCATTTGGCTTTTGAAGTCCCATTTCCATTTCCATCTAAAAGAGCCTTGGCAGGTATTCTGAACGTGATTAGCAACACTTGTTAGAGTGACAGCTTAAGAGGTCACAAATCTCCCTAAACTGTTTGTGACCCAACAACAAAGGGAAATAGGCAGTTGTCAGCCTACAGCCTTGAAAGCTATTACCTTTGGTTTCAACTACACGAGGGTAATGCAATACATAGCGTTGAATAGCGTCCATTAAAGGCCACGGTGATGGATACCAGAACACTGAAGCCAAGTGTGCTGAAGGTGGCCTTGGTGGGAAGTTGTTTGAATGGAGAACTGTCTGCACATTCAGGAGTCTTAGTGTGTGCCTCGTAGACAAACATCAACAACTGTTGTCCTATTTTGTGAAAAGCATTTGCAGGGGATAATGAAATTCTTCAGTTGCTGATTTAGCAAATCAAAACTTCAAGTTTGTGCCGAAGAGGCATTCAACACATTCCTCAATAGATTCCACTATTGCCTCTATTTTTCATGAAATGAGTTATGTGTCACCAAAAGACTGTAAACAATCTGGAATTGTGAATTACAGACATGACAGATTTGCATGGGATTAAAATCACAACAGATCTCCACAATTACAACAAACCACTGGACGTCCAGGTAATACCTGTGTGAATAAGACTATACTCACTGTAAAAAAGATGATATCTACTATATCAAGAATTCTGGATCAAGCCAATTTCCAATAAATGCTTATGCTGACATGTATATTGCCTGTCACCAATGTGAATCAATCATATTTTCCATTATTATGATGAATGTGTCACATTGGCAGAATTTAAACATTAGCTGTGATTAGAATCCATCAGGTTGAGACTGAACATAATTAAATAAAATGAAAAGAGCAGCTAAATAATGTCATAGCCTGACTGTCACACTGTCACTGGGGAGTAGATGTAGTCAAGCAGTTAGCATGCAATACAAACGCCTACACACACACAAGAACACACAGACGTACACACAAACCTCCCACACACACAAGAATGCACTTACATTCAAGTATACCTATAACCAGGCTACAGGTAGAAAGATTGAACTTGAAGCCACTCGACCTGAAAGAAGTGTGTGGTGAGGCTGAGCTTCTTCCAGAAATCAAGGATCAAGGATTGTATGGGCAAGATGACTTACGTGAAAGTGAAATTAAGTCAAAAACAGTGTGGAAGTCAAACCAGTGCCGGCATGTTTAAACCATTACGCCCCTGTCTTCCTCTCCCACCTCTTCAATGTTTTTTAGAAAGTCCGTCAAAGAGCATCTTGCTTACAGCCTAGTTCACACACATCCACAGAGCACCAGACCCTTTTTGTCTTTTTCAGCACTGAACTGGGATTTTTTTTTAAACTGCAATCTTCCGCCCTGGAGATACGTGTCTTTCTGTCTGTGCATAAAGTTATTAATACCTATTTTTTATTCCACCCCTGTAGGCAGAGCATCAGGTCGTCTATTCTGACTGATTGTGGGCGGTGCGAGAGGATCCCGTTGCATCTGTGTAGTTGCAGTCTCATGCAGCTACATAGTTTTGAGCCAAATTATGTATTTTTTGCTGCTGGTATTGCCTTACATCGTTTTGATGAGCTAGCATAGCCAGCTAGTGAGCGCTAATTAGGTAGCATCAATCAAACATTTCTTCAGAGCTTAGGCTCCCATTGACCACAACGATAGCTGCAACCGTTATCGTCTATTTCTGTAGTCTTTCAAATTGAAAGCTTTGAATGGCTGTAATCACCTTTTACATGTTGTGCTCGTAAGGCAGAAATATTGTTCATGAAATTAAATCACATCAGCCGTTCAGCCATGACTAACATTTCTTGGCTGACAAGCTTGTTGACCGTCCACACATGACAGAGTTTCCCTGGTCACTCAGGTCTAATAGGAAATGAACAGACATCCAGTGACCATCATGTTACTCGCAGTGTGGTAGGATCGCATTGTTTTTGCACATCAGTTATTTGAGCTAACAGCAGAGATGATTCACTAAGAAATGTATTCAAATCAAGTTGTGGTGCAAACAAGCAGATCGCTCCTCCATCACCAAATGCATGTGCAAATTGTGTGCTGCAGCTGTAAGACTAATCCATTCTAAAGTGCCCTTTATAATTGGAGTGTTCTCTGATCTGATTTGAGACTCTGCAAAGGAAAAACCCTTCCTTGTGTATAACCGTTTGGTTCCGCTAGCCTAAACGGCGACTGGGCGGCGATGACGCAGCATCTTGCAGCAACCACAGTAGCCGTTCTGAAAGGCCAAACTCAAATTCTTCATGTTCAAAATATCTTATATGCGCTACAGTTGATGTTGCAACGTGTTAGTGAACTGGGCCAAATCTCGATCTGCATGGCCTCGCCGACATATAAATATTGGGGCAAAACAATGAGATTTACATAACATTTACATTTACATGTGCATGTGAACATGACATGCACATGTAAAGGATATATAGGCATGCTTTCCACTTATTATAAACAGTTATTGAAGAGCATAGCGTTCTGATTTGGTCATTTTGGTGAAATAGTGCACCCTTTTCCAATGCAAACCTTTAGTGAATCTGGGCCTCAGTGTTTGGAGGTGGTGCAGCGTGTTTCAGTCCTGTCTCCATAAGTGAAGCAATTCTCATGAATCTGCTTTTTTTTCTAGAATGAAGAAAATAACCCTTTTTTCTCATGGACCTTTATGTATTTTTGTTAACTCAAAAGGGATTTTAACAGCTTTCAAAGGACCATGGGAAGTAAAAATGACTCCTTATGACTGTATAAAGAAAGAGGAAAAACACCCAAATTGTATTCACTTATTTTTAAGAGCAGCATTACGCCGAGTTGTTGGAAATTCTTTGTGTTTCTTAATACTTGCCCAGAGGGAAAATCCTTTGCTTAGTCTTTTCTTCACCTCTTAAGAAATAGGGAAGATCTCAATTCTGTATCATTTTGTGATCACATCTGAAATGTTTCTCCTAAACATTCTTGAGACTTGATGAGGTAAATTTGAAGATGCTAACATGTGACATATATAATGGTAATAAGGTAATGATTATATGGCTGCTGCCCCCATAGCTTCGATAGGAAAATGCAGCAGTATGTGAAAACTGTGCACGTTTGAGAAGAAGCATCCAAACCGTAGGAGTCATAAAACATCACATTGAGTTTTCTTCTTCTTTCTCTATCTCTTGGTCTCATGCATGGAGACATATTAAGGAAAATTAAATAACACTTACTTGAGATCATTTGGAGATCTGTGGTTTCAATCAGCGTGAGATAAACATGAGCTTCTAAGTGATTGTTTCTCTTGGGTTGAATTTGACATCTTAATGTTAGAAAGAGCTAATTTGTCTCTCAGAGAAATAAAAGTTATAAATATGAGATATCTTCTTGAATCTTGCTTTTCCTATGCGTGTGCATGCACATTTCAAGTTAAGGTCCAGAAATTTAATGCATTTTAGTGTTCTGAGCATTTTATTTTTTCCAGTTGACTTCCATTGAATGAGGTTCTACAGCGACATAATGGTGAGATTAGTCACAGTCAAGAACATGAAACTTTAAATATAATAGTTTATCAGTTGTACAGAAGAGGAGATTTCATAACACATGGACAACAACCTTAGATGGCCGCCGGTGTTGCTTGCAAGCTGCTTGTCCAAATGCACACAGAGCATCAGTGCCAGTTGAATAGTCTAAATGCACACCATCACTCAGCTCACTCTGCAGGTACAAACCAACCATACTGGAGGACATACTCCACTTGACTCTTAACATAACAGCACATGTCATTTGGTGGATGTTTTTCATCCAAAGCCCTTTACAGCACTAGGAGTGTGTGCATGTTTACCAGCGGGAACAAACCCCTGACCCCAGTGTTACTGCCATACTTTTCCAATTCATCTACACAGGATTACAGGGCGCTCTCCGTTTTTGTTAAGTGTTGGGTTGTTGAGCTGTGATGCATCCATCCACATGTTACTTCTGCAGACACTACTATTATTCCAAGCTTCCTGCTGTTATTACAGAGTTACATTTTGGAATACAATTTTGTATTGAGGCACATATTAAGGTGCCAGTTTGGTATGAGGTTTGGTACTGCGTCTTAAATTCTCACGGGGCCCCAGAATTTTCCCCGTAGATAGATGAAAAAAGTTCAAAACCTACTCTTTGAATTATAAAATTATAAAGTTTTATCAAATAGTTCAATTATTGCTGGAGGACATACGTAGAAAGACACTAATGTGTTTGCTCTCCAAGCCACAAAACACAGGAAGGTAACGTTTTTCAGCGTATGCACCGGATGAGCAAATTATGTAGAAATAATTTTTCCAGAGCATTTCTTTATACATCGATGGCCTTCACCAACCAGAACCCAGATAGCTTATTGTGACTTTTCTTGTACAGCAGTAAATATGATGACAAGAGCAAGAACTGCTTTTGTCCAATGTGTTTATCTTAATTGGGGCTCGAGAGTGAGAGTGAGTTCCTCCCACCGGGGCCAGATAATTGACATGGTATTAATATGTTGTTGGCCCCACTACAGCAAATTAGGACTTCGACACGAATGTGAACCTTTTCTGAAAAAGACGGGACTCAATTGACACGTACTAACACATTTTATTTGCACTGCAGTATCCCATTCAATCCTTTAGGGGTGGGTTCAAGAGAGCAAAGCACGACACAACCTTGTACGTAGTTTCTGATCAGTAGAAGTATTGATCTTGTGCTGCCATCAACTCAACAAAATTGAAATTCTGACTCACAAAGCGTGACAAAACTGTGCCAAACAACTGCTAAATGTGCTCAAATTGTGCTGTTTCTGAGTGAAATTCTCAGCTCTCATTCTGTGTTGCTCCTTTGTTTGAAGATGTATGTTATATAAATCGCTGTCATGTGAGCGCCACATCGCACCGCTGTAATTGGTGTTCAAGCGGCAAAGAGCATGTACAGGTACAAGAATAGCGCATGACTGCACTTACATTTACAAGGCTCTAAAGCGTTTAGCTGGCACTCTCCATGGTGACTCACAAGTGAAAGAGACAGCTATACAATGCAAAAATTACAGTATGAAGTTTTTTTCTCAGGCAGAGAAAGTAAGATATGCCAAAGATCAAGAATTAACAAGAATGAAAGCTGCACTTGGCAACTTTGCATGTTGGCAGCTCAAAATGGTAGTGAGAGGAAACTGTTTGAAAATGTGACCTTCTTCTCATCTTCTGTTTGAAAAAAATTGACCCAACTTTGAGATTTAAGTACATGTGTAGGGAAAAAACAACAACAGTGCAACGTAAAGAAATGACTTAAAGAAATGAAGTGCAACAGGATCAGTTAATGGACTTAGTTTGGGGAGCGGTGAGAGAGAGAGAGTTGTGGTTTGTTTTCAGCCTGAGCTGGACGATGAGGGGCGACTGCAGTGTCGATAGAGAGGGAAGATGGTGACACCATTAGAGAGCCGGTAGCCAGAAGAGTCTTCAGTGCACAGAGTGATTACAGGTTACTCCATGGAGAGGAGGAGTGTCCAGTCGCTGTGAAGTGCAGGTTGCAACAGTGAGCATATGGCTGGTCATGATCTAGCAGGTCGAGGCAATTCACATTTCAAATTTCCTCCCCAGCAAAGATCCGAACCATCACAATATTAAACTTGCTATGACTATCAAATGAAATAAACAAAGTACATTTCAACCATATTTTTTGTAAATGTTATTGGACATTGTCATTGATTCAACTGGTAAAGAGTTCAGGCAGTTTGACCTATGAGCAGCATGACTAAACAACAACAACTGGGCCTTCATCAGTCTGAAACCATGAAGAGACAACAAGCTCACCCACGCATCTCCATTACTAACAAACCAGTGGCTGGTGTTGTGCTTTATTCAGCCATCAAAACACATTGTAAGTAAGAAAAAATAAATTAGCAATCATAAATAAAAGTATCCCAGCTTTTCCCAGCTCATTTGTAAACAACCGTTGAAATGGACAAAGCTTCGGCTCCAGTGTATTTTCACCGGCGTTGTTTTTTCTAAACGTTCTAACGTCTTCTGTAGTTTATTCCACGCGGTGTTCCTCTCGCAGACGGCGGCGTCTCCTTTCATGCATTATAAGCAATCGATTTGATTGGCTGAATTGTGTGAAGTGACTTAAATAATGCATGTGATTGAACAGAGACCAGACACTCGGGGACCCACGCAAAATAATGCCCCGTCAATATTATCAGTGTAGTCCAGATAAAACCATCACTGGATCCGAGGCCTAGTCTAGAGATAGATACCAGGGAGCTAGTCTTGTAGGCCTGCTGCAGGTAGATACTGGGAAACACTGAAGAGAGGGGAGGACTGTTAGGCTACGTTCACACCACATGCCTCTATGCTCATTTCCAGATTGCTGCTCATATCTGATTTATTTGGATGAGTGTTCATATGGATTCTTGTTTGTTACCCATATCGGATACTGCTGCGAACTGACAGCGATGTTGAAAAGACGTGCGTGTGCCGAGGAGGAATGACAAAAGACATCACATCTGTTTTTGTACCTACACAGAAACACATTTCGTTTCGTTGAGGCATCTCCACAAATACCAATTAAGTCTCTGTTGGGCTTTCTTTCCATTGTTGTGTCTCGCTGTGCTCCATGCTGATGCTGGCTCAGCCAAGCCGCCGTGGGTGCCAAAATGATGTAAATTGTCTCAGGTGAATGACAATACGAGTAGGGTAACATGTCTCGGGATCCAATTTTGTACCACATCCAGACCAGGTCTAGATCGAAATTGAAAAAAATGCAACTCCATGCATTTTGCTGTTCACACTAATAAAAATGTTTGGGGAAAAAACTGAATTGGGACTTTCAGCTGCAGTGTGAATGGAGCCTTAGTCAACAAGTGTTATTCATGGAGAACAGCAGTGGCATAGAAGTCATTTAAAGCGTCTTTTTAAAGGAGAATAACATCTAGTTTAGGTTTATGATAATACAATGGACAGGAAATGGAAATAAATGTAAAATCAAAGTGCAAGGGAGTGTGCATAATCACTCTACCTGCACAGTTTCCTAGGCAGGTATAGCATGAACAATGAGGGGTCACCTTCATTGTTCACCTTTCTACCTAAATCCTGATCTTTATCCTGGTGGAAAGTAATACTATTGTGTTATTTTCAAAAGATAACAATGCAAATTGTATTATAAAAATGTAACCAGCTGATATTAAGAATCAGAAATCATCCCTTCTAAAAACATGGAAGGGACTGATCTCTATCTGTATGCTATCTATCAGTGCTAACAAGCCATATTTGTATTTGTTCATTTGTTTGTTTGATAGCCTACCTATGCACCTCTCTGTGCTCCGGGCGTACAGACAGTATGTTACCACATTTGCACATCTGCAGATCTGCTTCTTCACATCTGCCCTGCTTGCACAATTCTGGTCTGTGTCAATGCACATGACCTGGACATAGTCCTGTACATACCTCTGCATATGAGCTGGTGCATACGTCTGGAAACATCTTGGTGTGTTTCCTGCTTCCATCTGTAAATGCTAACAATGCACATTTGCACATCCAGACTCATTTCTGTATATATGTGCCCACCATCTGTAAATGTGACAATGTGAACAGCATACAATGCACATTTGCACATCTGAACACATTTCTGTGTATTTTATCTCCCATCTGTGCACCTGATAATGTGTTTCTGAAATATAATCACAGGGATTTAAGCCTTTCTCTTCTAAAACTGTTGGTTGATTGAGTCTTCACATCACACACATCATTGCCATTTCAATCTTATTTTTAAATTGCTTCAATTTGTTTCTTTTGAGACAGCTATTCAGAAAATAAACTAGAGGGGTTTCTGCATTCCCTTGATTGCACTGCACTTAACTTAATATCGCAACTAAATTTCTTAGGTGACCATCATTATTGGTTATTGTGTTATTGTGTGGCCATTTGTGAAACAAGAACATGAACGTGTGATGGTTAGCATCATTTCTGTCTCAGCATGGAAAATCCACTTTTTATTTGTGCAATCTTGCACTACTCACCTGCACCCTATGGGACTTCAGCCCTTGCACACTACGCCACTTTTCAGCCTCAGAAATTATGTCTGTGCTCCCACAATGGTCATAATTTATTTGATGTGTCTCCTCCTATTCAGTATAACTACCGCATCGCACGCTGATCCAATGCACCACTGGACACTCACTACATCTCCTCTGCAGCTGCAATCATAGTGTATGTCACACCGCCTGAATGCACCGAGTGATTGAATGCTGAATGTATAATTGAAGAGTGATATGTATAGTCTGCTCCAGCATACTTGCATGGCACTTTGCCGCTATATGAGAGGTCCTGGTGTCCTTGTACCTTGTGTCAGCATG
Source organism: Hoplostethus mediterraneus (assembly GCA_034670385.1). Classification (NCBI taxonomy): domain Eukaryota; kingdom Metazoa; phylum Chordata; class Actinopteri; order Trachichthyiformes; family Trachichthyidae; genus Hoplostethus; species Hoplostethus mediterraneus. The sequence continues at coordinate 3,117,197 of JAXDDW010000019.1, read as the reverse complement.
TACCGTGTTATTGTGTAAGTTGTTTCTGCAAAATGCCAAGGACAATTCTTATACACTCATTCTATTTCACATGAGTTGATTCTGACATGACCCCACTACATTTTATCACTTTCCCCATCAAATGACCGACATCTTTTACTGATATGCATTCACTCCATTTTACTCAAGTATGAATTATCATAGTGGTGTGCTCGCCGGGCCTTATAAGACATTTTGTTGGAGAGCTTTCTCTGCTTTGCATTTTTACAATACACAATGCAGCGCTGTATTAAAGAATAATGCAGTGCCGAGCTCACATTTATGCAAACTCTTTTTAAAAGTTTCTGCTGCTATTAATTTCATCTACAATATTAAGTTCTGTGCAACACTAAACAGAATTCAGAGTTATTCAAAAGAGCCGCATGAGGCATGAACACTACAAATGCACATGTGCAAAGGGTTGTTCACTGAACTGGATCTGCAAAAGATTAATGTTATCATAAGGTACATTTCAAAAAGTAAAGCCTATATTATTCCACACTGGACATTCAGCAGATAAAAGACACACACCGATTTATCTTATTTGCTATGTAGGTTTTCACTAATGCTTTGAGGTGCACAAAAGTCACCATCATGGTGTATGTAATAGGAGTCATCATTCTGCCAGGATTACAGGATATCAAAAAATTATTTGTGTCAGGTTCACTTGGCTACTCTCCCCCGGGATCAGCACGCAGAACCTTTGCAGTTGGCAGCTCATGAATAATAACTTGGGTGATGACTGTATCTTCAATTTAACGGCTCAGTGGACGTTTCTGGGAGCTTTCACGTGGTGAAGTTGAATGAAGCCGCTGATGAATCGGGTGTGCAATTGTGAAATCATTATTCCATTAAAACGTGATTGTCGGTATCAGTACCAGTAACACTCTTAATAGTGCACTGAATGCACTATTAGTGAATGCACTAATAGCGACTATTCTGAATCCAGGCGTTACACATTGTGCACCTTGAGGAAAAAGACATTTTTTTTAACGTGTGTCTTTCTGTGCAGTTAGAGACTTGACTGTCCTTCAACCTGCCGGAACCTTAGCAGCCGATGTTCTTCTGGAAAAAGGCTGACTGATGGGGAGGATACGCTGATGAGTTTGGCCTCTTTATCTGTAAAGGGTCAGGATAAGCCTACATGTAACATTAGCACCAACAAGGTCAGAGCCCCAAGTGTAGAGGGGGACTTTCTCATCATCCATCAAATCTACACCCCCAGTGCTGCTAAGCCACTTTCTGCCACGCTGTCACGCTCATTTGTAACAGCCTTTTGCAGAAAAGAGAGGCGAGGAGGAGAACAAAACTGTAACGCCTCGGATCTCCCTGTCGTCCTCCTCTGACAGCAAGATAGAACTTACTGGAAGAACTTGGACTTAACAAGACACTGATTATCGGGCTAAGACCGCTATTTCTAGCAGTCTCGTAGATAGATGGTTCAATTCCTCAAATACCCACAAAGAACTCAAATGTATGTAGACTATATCACAGCATGAGTTCAAGAGCTGTCAAACACTGATATTGAATATCCACATTCACTTGATTCAGTCTTTATTCTATTGTTTTTTTGATAATTACTAAGGACAAAGTTGAAAATAAGACTGAATGCTAATGGATTATCAGAGCAGCTAATGGTTGGTTTACTCATATCAAGGTGTACATGTTAAAAACTGTAAATTACTAAATTGTTTTAAATTCACTCCGCGTGTTCAAAGACTGACTTGTCTAATTCAAATGCTAGTTAGTGAATTAGCTTTCTGGCTATCATACTTCATATCCAGGCACAGCAGTAATACCAACAGTAATACTTGTTGGTATGAATGACCCCTGTACCCCTGAATGTTTAGCTGAACTGACCAGAGGTAGATGGTGTATATCAATAATGACAGGTGGGAAAAAAGCCTGGAGACTGGCAGCAACTGTGGGCTGCTCATGAACTCATGTGTATGCTAATACATTTACTGCAGTTGGGTTTAATTTACTGAATTCACACAGTGATGAATAGAAGCAAAGTGAAAAAGAAAAATCATCCAACCTGCAAATGTGTGCAGGTGAGATAAAATAAAACACCCAAGGGTTTAGTTTGCTTCTTACCCAGAGAGATGAAGAGAATCTAAATGATAAACACAACATGTGAAAAAGGTGAAAAATGTCCGAACAAGAAGATCCATAAAACGACGAAACAATCACAACAACCCTGATGCAGGAAATGAAATCATAGAAAGAGTGAGTGTAGCAATTAGTGTGTGTGCGTTTGTGTGTGTGCATGCGTGTACCATTCTGCACCACCAACAATCTGAAAAAAACAAACAGATTTCCACGGTTTGAAAAAACTCTTCCCAGAAATCGATGCAACGTTTACCGTTTACCGTCTGTGATGCTTCATACCAAAGGAAACCGAAGAGATGAGAGAGGCAGAATATCTAACGATGAGTCCAGTTTGTATTTCACTCCTAGGTTTTGATTTGTCACTTCCTGTGTACATACCCATCACCAGAATTCAATCTGGGCACACAGAGTGAATCTGCAGGGTGTTCATCGGGGGGAAGGGATGTGCTTTGTCATTTAGGCTGATAAGACTAAGGTGTATTTCTGCATAAACATCCCAAAGTTGTTAAAGGTTTTGGGAGATCCACCTACCCAGCCACACAGTCACATGAGACCATCACAGGTACAATGAAGCTTCTTGAGGGATATCAAGGAAGAAACCTACGTGCCTCCAGGGTCCTGGTGCACTGTAGGTTTGGTTTGATTTCTATGTGAGCGCCTCCTGAGGGGGCTTCGATGAAATAACGGCAGATGTCAGGGAACGGTACCTCTGGCCTCTGAGTTGGATCATTTGTCCACTCTGTTATTAAATATGGACAGCACTTGAGTCCAATTCTGTCTAATTTCTCAACGTAATGTCGCTTGTCTTTCAGGAGCAATGACTCAACGTAGTCCACCGACATCGCCTTTTCAGATTTTATCACATTGGTATCACGCTTTTTCTCCGCACTCAGACAGTGACTATCAGACACAGATTGTTTTCTCTCACATCCTGCCCCTCATCTATGACTGTACACTGACTGTATCTATGTGTGGGCAGGGTGTGTTAGCGCGTGTGTGTTAGCGCGTGTGTGTGTTAGCGTGTGTGTGTGTGTTCAAGAAGAGACAAAAGGGGGCGATCACGCCTACAGTTTGTTTTCGGTGCTTTTCGTTGAAAGAGGTTATACTTTTGTTTTTGATTCGTTTTGGTTTCCACTGCCCAGTAACAAGTGGACCAGGGATTTGGAAACAGAAGCAGCATGGACTCACCAGCAGCTGGTTTACTGGACAGAGTTTTGGTAACCCTGCCGTCCCGCGAGGTTAGAGATTTTGGCAGCGAGGTGGAGTCAAAGCAGATCTGATTCCAATCCTTGCATCCATCTAACTTTAGCTAAACGGGGTGGACTTGGCTGCACTCTGTCGTAATTTACCCTCTCTGGTGCTCATGCTATGTAAGAAGACAGAAGAAGAATACACGAGGAAACAGCTGTGTTGTGTTTTGGAGTTGTTTTCTGTTTCTTTGGATTATCTCTTATTTGGTGCAGCCTGAGCTAAACGAACCAAACCATGCAGTCAACACTCCAGGGATTAAATAAACCACTCCCATCATACTTGGTGTGAAATGCACCCAAAGAGAGAGCCGGGGGAATGTGTGTGTGTTACCGACTTCAAGCTGTTTGGTTCATCTGACACGTCTATTTTCTGACCATGCCACCACACGCCAAAACCGAAAACACCATTCAGAATAGACTCACCATTGTCACGCTCACAAGTTTACTTCATAGTAATATTGGGAAATCATATACGGTACACTAGTTTATGTTAGTGGATATGTTTGTGGAAGTAATTACATGGGTAATCATCACTCAGGGGCAGACCATAGGCAGAGACATGAAAACAATTCCTCTGGTTTTATGTTACGCCCTGCCCGGTAAAACCCTCTGGGAGGTCCAATGGACTGCTAATAGCCAGATACTATTTTGCGGGGTAATTAATCTTGAAGTTATCAGCGTTACGAGTTAGCTTTGAAAGGAATACGAGAATCTATGAATCAACGTTTTTCAGACAGAGTCTTATTGGCTGGGAGAAATATCGATCGAACGATTCAAAGCAATATTCTCTGTTATGAGAGGAAGTGCACTGATACACAACTACTGCGATCATGCGTGTAGCGGCTGCGTTAAACAGCCGAGATAGAATTAGCAGCAGCGTCTCTTTCGAAGATGCAATTTTAGAGGATTTTCTCCAAGTGACCCCTCAGCTACAATAAGCTGCTCGATTGTTTTTGTTTCCGCGGCGCCGCTAGCCGGTATCTTATTACGGGGAGCTCAAAAACCACATTTCAGCGGCGACACATCTATGACACTGTTATGTTAACAACGTGGAGCGCAGCAACGTGGCTCTAAGCAGCCCTGTGATACTGAGGATAAACACTGAATTTTTTTATTTTTATTTCAATAATTCATGAGCCTAAGCATGAACATGGTGTTGGTAAATAATGACACCGCTCAAGGCAAAGCAATAATACATGTCCAAAATATTTTTCCCGTTCTGCTGTATAGGGAGAACCGCTAGCCGATACATGTTTTATTACGGGGAGACGGAATATTTATTGACCCATCGGTGAATTCAATTGTCTTTGAGCAGTGGAAAAGTCACATAGATATTGTTTTGTATCTCCAGTCCCCGTCTGACAGCGCGTAAACAGTCCAAGTGCTGCAGAATTAAATGCCCGGCCAACCAAGACGACCGAGCCCATCCTGATTTTTGCCAAAGGAACTAGCTCCTAATGAGATTAGATACCTCAGCCTCGGAAGATAGCTTGAGTTTCATTTTTATTTATCAATCATGCATGAGGTTGCAGAGATAAGACCAAGGTCAGCAAGGCTCCCTGGCAGAGGGACTCCCATTAATACTCCTACACTGATCCTTCACACTATACCTCCAAGTCGTACACCAATTCATTGGCTGCATAGTTTGAAGCTGAGTCATTCAGCACAGGAGCTTATTATGGAGGAATATGTTTTTATATGTCAAGGAGAATTTCATGCTAATGTCAAATTAATTCATTAAATTATTAAATTGCCTGTAAGTAATAATCATAAATACGTTTCCATTTTGCAACTCTCTGTCGCTGATTTATATAGTGTTTATGAAAACATTTGCTGCACTTATTCTCATAAACATCCAGGGTCAGGTAGGTCTTTCCTGGAAAAAGCCTCCAGCAGCAGCAACAGTTTAGCAAGATGGAGAAAAGAGCGCCACCCACAGAAACGCAAACTTTACTAACAGAAAACCCAAGGAAAAAACAGCACTGGCCACACTGTTTGATTGACAGGTGATCTCTGGGAAGTGCAGTGCAGAACCACACAGCACCAAAAAACAAGTCATGTTACTCTTGTTGTTTGCTTATTTTGTGCATTGAGCCGGTTGTGTTTTATCAGATAACAAGAACAATTTATACAGGCTTTTTTTTCCTTCAGGTGGTTTATTAATCACATTTCAGTCACCGTGAACATCCAGTTTGTCGCGGTACGGACTCTCAGCTGAGCCTTTATTTTCTTAATATGTGGCTAAAATGATTGCGCGTCTTGTCAGGAAGGATTTACTCTCCTCCTGAAAGTTAATGTAAACAGAACAAAGATAACAAGGGCAGCTCGTTTTGCCGGCGCAGCGTACAGAACGGGGGGGACAGTTGGCCCGGGCCAAATCTTGACAGGCCTTAACCTCCCCGTGGCAGCGAGAAGCCCGGTTTCCATGTGACAGACACACAGCCGCTCCGAACAGACGGTAATGGGTGCATGCATTTAGAAATATGCAATTATACGTGCAGATTAATCTCATGAGAGTGGCGGTGGAAGATTGCAAATGTAACGCGAAACCCCTGGCGATTTCTCGGTGAATTCGGGGGGGCTCGACACAATGCGGAGAGATCACCTGCCTCTGGCCTTGAAATATGCAACAGACGCTAAATAACTCTGACTATTCATGCAAAACAAGATATGCTCAAGGCAACGCGGTTTGAATCAAGAAGCAGCAGCACAGCCTATATGCATATATGGCTTTCATTTGATTCATTTTGTTTACCTACCTGGATCAGAGCTTTAGCGTTAGCCGAACCGTGGTAAATTATCTGATAAGTGTGAGCGTATGGTGTTACATCAACAATTGCTTGAAATAAGCACAGCCTGTCGTGTGTTTGCATTAGTTGCGCGCCATAGATATTTCATCTAAATTGGACCAAAGGCTTGCTAGTTGTTTTTGTTTGTCATGTGTAATACTGAGGTGACGCGATGTCCCGTTTCCCGCCCAGCTTTTCCTCTGGCATCATCAGTCTCGGCGGCTCTATCAGAGCAGAGAGACGCTCTGGAGGTGAGGGGCCTCAAATGTGAGCAAAAGCCCGTCTCCATCTTTACACGAGGCAATTTCACCGCCCCGAATGAGGATACCAGCCACTGTTTTCCTGAAGACTGGAAGGATGCACTGGCCATCCATTTCCAAGTCCAAACACTGTCAATATCTGTAATGCCTCTTCCTCTCCTGCCTTTAGTTCTCTCTCTCTCTCTCTCTCTCTCTCTCTCTCTCTCCTCCCTCTCCTATTTGTGCTCTGAAAGTCATTTTATGTGACTATAACCAACCAAAGCCATCTCCTATACCGGAGAAAGCAGAAACTCTTGAGATGGATTTTTGTTTCACTTAAGATGAAGCTATGGATGGGTCCAGTGCTCGGTAGCCGGTGGCACCGCAACAGCAAAGTGACCCTCAGATGCAAACACTTATCAAGTACGTAATGATATGAAAATACCCTCCGCAGCGCTACTGGAATGAAGACACAGCAGAACGTGCAGGATGAGGATGGTGCATAACAGAGAGGGGAAGGTGAGTACATGTACAGAATAGAATAGGTGAATAGAAAAGTAAGATTTCCACTTCTTTTAGTTGCTGTCTTTGATTTGACATTTGACCCTGCATGGTGCAACAGTCACATTTGTCCCAACACAACAACCTCATTTGTCTGAACTTGTCTTGACCTCACATACCATATTTTGAATGAGCCTTCAATGTGCGATCTCAACATTTTGCTCAACTTCCCCCTTGGAAAACACACCACGTTTTGACATCACAACGATCCCAATTTGACTTTAAGTCTTTTGCTGCGCGTCCTCCTTCTACTCACGGCCCTCCACTGCGCTATGAAAACGTAAACCTTTACACATAGGCAAATATTAGATCATCAAGACAAAGGTTGGAAAATCCATTTTCTGGTCCTTAATTACATTTTGGCGCTGCTGTCGTGGATTTATTTCCCCCTCTTTGCTCTGTGTACGTCTGTTTGGCCAGTTTAATAAAACCGTGGCTCTTCCTGACCTGGAAGAATGTGAAGGACTGAATATTTTCTCTATGATCTCTTTTGCATGGAAAATAATTAAAGAGCGGGAGCCCCATTTTCACATTTAATTTGCCTTTTCGCTCTCTGAAAAATTGTATAATGCACTTGACCAAAAGAGCACTTAATTTCATGATTTTCATAAACAAGTACGTAGTATTTTTTATCCGCTTTAATCAGAGGGGTGTTAAAAGGTTTGTAGTACCTGCTGAGATCATCTCGACTACGATGAGCTCAACGTGTGAGTACTTTTCTGCATACACAGACTTTCCATGCATTTTCAGATAAAGCCTGTGAGAAAGCCTGCTGATCGGTACTGTAGGTACCACATGATTTGGACTGTGTCTTCGTCTTACTTTGAATGGGGATGGTCACAAGGTACAGGATGTGCATGTGCAAAACCTTGTAAGTAGGAGACAATCACAATCTTGTCTTAATTCTTGAGTAAATAAACACCACCTAACCACAATATTTGTTAATGGGGCAGTAAAATGAAGCGTAAACTTAAACATATGACAATTTCACTTTAGAGCAGGCGGGGGAAAAAATCAACTTAAAGTAATAAACTGTGACATATTCATATGAATCAGCATCTGTTTTGATATTGTCTATTGATAAAGCACAAAAATGATTCAATCTATACACTGTTCATGATTTTTTTTTTTTTTTTTTTTTAATAAACAGAAGAACTGGGTAGTTAGCATGAGCAGCGATAGCCACCGTGCCTGAACAGACAAAGAAAAGAGCGCCACCTACAGAAACTCAAACTTCATCAAGAAAATCCAAGGAGAAAGTACTGGACACACAAGTGATCTGTGGGAAGTGTAGTGCAGAAACACCACAGCCATGAACATTTAGCACCAGAGATCAGCCAATTACTAACTCAAAACTGTAATTTGGTGTTCGTAATTTAGTCTCCGTGCTCAGTGCTCAGTCTCTAGTGTTCATATGATACATCTTGTAATGAATGATAATATGTGTGTAGTGGGAGTTTATTCAGCGATTGGCAAATTCAGCCATCACTTATGTTACACACTTGGAAATCTTATTCTCATGTATTTTTCTGTTTATAATCAAACTTTAACAGTAAAAGAAAGTAGGATTTTGCAGATTACCACTTTAAATTTGATCTATTTTTGCTAACATAAAAGTAATTCTTATGTTACATGATTGAAGGCGCTAATTTGTTCCACAGGCTTAACTCTGTTGTTATTTTCCTCCGTCTAAACACAGATTATTTGTATTCCTCTGAGGTGGATTTATTCTGCCTTTAAATCACAGCGTTTATTATTCCAGCTGCTGGCAGAGGGCAGGTCTGGCCTGTCTGTCTCCGCAGCACTGTTTTCTCAGCTGTTGTCTCTGCATCACACGAGCCTCCCCAGTCACCGGACAAGAAGCAGGACCTTCCCCTCGGTCAGGACTGGCGGGCCCCTCTCTGGCTTTCACCCACGCCCCCCGGGGGGGAAACCACTTGGATTCAGACGGCCTGTTTAAACTGGTTTTAAAAGGATGCCGTATTTTCTGTCTGCAGCTAAAATAATCTTGCGCCCTCCTTGTGAGTTTGATAACCTCATGTCTCAGACAATTTGTTGGGCAGAGCCACCCTCCTCAAGAGTTTAACCTTATCACACTCTTCTTTTTTTTCTGACAGGAGCACTTTGGGTTTTTTTTTAGGAGTTTTTAGGAGGAGCTGAAGAGAGTGAATGCTGAACAAATCATAGTATGAGAGCTTGTACCTTGGACATACACAAGTCACAGTCAGTGGCAATGGCTTGTGAGTTTAGACTATTATTACATAGTATTACATCCAGAATTATACCCTTGTTTGCTGCTGAGCTGTGAAGATATGTTGGATCGCTGTTAATATTTCTGCCTTTTATCTTCTGTTGTCTGCAGTCGTTTTGTAGAAGTCACAGCTATTCTGCCCTCTGCTATACGTCTCTTGTATGTTTAGACAGATAGTGAACACAATAAAGACTCCAGGCGTGACTCCTCATTGAGTGTGTTTACTGAAGGTCTTTAGCATTTTGTAAAACTGCAACAGAAATATGATGCACACATTACATATCTCTCAATTAATGTACATCAAACAATCAGCAGGTTTCAAGACAACAGAAAAGAATCACATCTTGGTGAATCGCAATAAGATAAATGAAACCAAAGAATGTAAGCATGTAATCAAATATTACAATAATTACAGGAGAAAGTAATTACATAAAGAAAATAGGTAGCTAGATATACCCAACTACATAGGCTACTCGAAGGCCAAACACGTGCCGCAAAACAGAGAGAGACTACTTACGGACAGATCTACTTCATGGGTTGGACAAATAACTCAAGTAGACCACGAGCATACCATGCCTGCTTCTGCACTTGAACTAACTACAGAGACGCTAAATTGAAGGCTACGTCTGGAGGCTACGTGAGGCTGCGTCTAGAGGCTCCGTTCTAACATTTTTCTTAAAGGTGCAGTACCCCTGCCACCAGTAGATTCAAAATAAGAAATAATGATTAAACTAAGAATATATAAATGACAGGATGACAGGAGTCAGAACACTCCCCGTTTGGTATAAATATTTTATACCACTATACTCCTTTCTTTTGGTATGAGTAAAACTACATCACTAATGGGCCTAAGATACTCCTTAACTGTCCCTTGGTTGAGGGTCTTCACCATAACCTTACGGACCCTGCTATCTGCACTGGGAACGGACTTTACTATAAGTCCAAGAGGCCACTCGTTACGTTTAGCGTGAGTGTCCTTCATCAAAACAACGTCACCCTCCTGGAGGTTACGTTTTTCCTCTGTCCACTTTCTGCGTGGCTGAAGTGTTGCTAAGTACTCCTGCTTCCACCTTTTCCAGAAGGAGTCTGCTAAGCTCTGGACCTGGCGCCACTGTACTTTGCATAGGTGGTCCAATTCAAAATCTCCCGGGGGAGCGGGTGTAACTCTCGCCTTTTGTGTTAGGAGAGTGGCAGGTGAGAGCATTTCGGGCAACTCTGCATCGTAAGAGATTGGGATCAGGGGCCTGGAGTTCATGATAGCCATAACTTCGGCCATTAAGGTTGTTAGGACTTCCTGGGTCAGTCTAGTAGCTCCATCTTTCACCAAGAGAGCGTCCAGGATCCGCCTGGCCACACCTATCAATCTCTCCCAGGCTCCTCCCATGTGCGAGGAATGGGGTGCATTAAATGTCCATGTACACCCCTGGTCTTGTAGGTAGTTCCTGATCTCCGGGTCGTCTGTATTGATCTGAAGCTCTCGACAGGCACCAATGAAATTTGTACCTCGATCAGATCTGAGATGTTTAGCAGGTCCACGTATGGATAGGAAGCGCCTCAAGGCGTTAATGAAGCTCGAGGTTGACATAGACTCGATAACTTCCAAGTGGACAGCTCTTGTACTCAAACAGGCGAAGATGACAGTCCACCTTTTACTTTCTGCGGCACCGCCTCGTGTACGACGGGTCATAACATTCCACGGACCAAAAACATCGATCCCTACATGTGTAAACGGTGGATCCGCTGTCAGTCTGTCAGCCGGCAGTTCAGACATTTTTTGGACTTCAGACTTGCCTCTCAGCTTCTTACAGATGACGCATTTGAATATAATGCTGGAGACAAGTCTCTTCCCTCCTACAATCCAGACACCAGCGGAACGCAGAGCGCCCTCTGTAAAGTGGCGGCCTTGGTGGGCTACTTTCTCATGGTAGTGCCGGACTAGGAGAGTGGTTACATGATGACTAGCTGGTAAGATTAGTGGATGTTTTTCTTGATCTTCCAAATCGGCCTTGTGTATCCGACCTCCGACTCTTAGCAACCCATCCCTGTCCACAAAGGGATCCAGTTGTACTAGAGGGCTTTGGCGCTGAACTTTGATGCCCTCAGTTAGGCATTTGAGCTCCTCCTTATACACCTCCTCCTGCACTGCCTTGAAGATAGTTGTTTTGGCTTGACAGCGCTCTGCGGTGTGTAGCTGAGTGCATTGATGCCATCCCTTGCATTCATCAGATTTAGTCTCACTGGAGAACGAAGAGGCCACATGAATGAGACTTGCCATACCTCTTACTAGACTCTTCCAAGAAGAGAAGCGTTCGAATCTTCGTGACCCAAGAGGCTGTTCTGTGACCTTAGTTGCAAGAGAGGTGACTTGAGGTCGGATATCTTTATCTGTATCTGGTTGAACAAGGTCCAATGATTCAGACTCATCAGCCTGATCTGAGTTTGGCTGGCTGAGAAATGACGGGCCAGAGAACCAACTGGACGAGGGCAGGAAAGATGTTGAAATTGGCCTGGTTCCATGGTCTGCAGGGTTCTCGCCAGTTGTGACGTACTGCCACTGTTTCGGTTCAGTGGAGCTCCATATGCGAGCTACTCGATTAGCTACATAGGTGTAGAACCGCCTTGAGCTGTTGTGGATGTAGCCAAGCACGATGCGACTGTCTGTGAAGAACCTGACTGCTTGCAGCTCTACATCTATTTCAGACTGAATCAGATCCGCCAGCTCGACCGCCAGGACTGCTGCACATAGTTCCAGACGTGGTACGGTGTGCATGGGGTAAGGAGCCAGCTTCGACTTTCCCATTACAAAACCTACGTGCCATTTCTCTCTGGAGTCCAAGACACGCAGATAGGCTACAGCAGCTATAGCCATGGTAGAAGCGTCAGAGAAAACACATAGTTCTATCCATTTGCAACTTGACATAGAGACTGGAGTGTATGCTCTTGGAATGTGAATCTGTTCCAGCTCGGCTAAAGAGTCAGTCCATGCCTTCCACTGTCTCTCTTTCTCCGGTGGGAGCGGAGCGTCCCACTCATACTGTTCTGATGAAAGGTCTCTCACTAAGGCCTTGCCTTGCACCGTGATGGGGGAAGCAAACCCAAGAGGATCATATAGACTATTTACAGTGGACAGTGTGCCTCGCCGAGTGAATGGTTTAGCATCTTGTGAAACTCTGAAGGTGAAACTGTCACTCTGGAGTTCCCAACTTAAACCCAAACTCCGTTGGAGGGGCAAAGGGTCTGCTCCCAAGTCCAGATCTTTAAAGTCACTTGCTCGTTCTTCTGCAGGAAAGGCCTCCATAACCTTTGTGCTATTTGAAGCGACTTTATGAAGTCTCAAGTTGGACTCGGCCAGAAGCGCCTTGGTGCGCTGTATAAGATCGATGGCTTCAACCTCCTTTGGCACAGAGACAAGTCCATCATCTACATAGAAATTTCTGAAGATGAACTCCTTAGCATCTGTGCCGTGTTCGTGTTCTCCTTGTTCTGCAGACTTCCTTAGACCGTATGTCGCTACAGCTGGTGACGGGCTATTCCCGAACACATGCACAGTCATCCAGTAGTCAATGATCTCCTTTTCTGGATCGTTATCTCTATGCCACAGAAAACGGAGGAAATGGCGATGGTCCTCTCTGACCTTGAAGCCATAGAACATTTGTTCTACATCAACTGTTACAGCTATCTGCTCCCTCCTGAACCTCAGTAGAACTCCCACTAAAGTGTTATTGAGGTTGGGTCCGCTCAGGAGCACGTTGTTTAATGATGTTCCTTTATACTCAGCGCTGGAATCAAAAACCACTCTTATTTTCCCTGGTTTTTGGGGGTGGTATACCCCGAAAGTGGGTAAGTACCAACACTCTTGATCTTGCTGCAGGGGAGGGGCTGGCTCCGCCTGGTGGTTGTCGATAACTTTCTGCATGAAGTCAAAGAAGTGCTCCTTCATCTCAGGTCTTCTTGTGAATGAGCGCTGGAGAGAAGAGAGTCGTTGAGATGCCTGTACTCTATTATTAGGAAGGGACCTACGAGGGGAACGAAAAGGCAGTGGTGCTACCCAGTGATTTTCATCATCCATATATACTTCGTTCTCCATGATCCTGAGAAAGTTGTTGTCGTCTACAGACGGGGCTGGTTTGTCATCTTCTGGTGTTTTCTGAAACACACCTTCCCCTAGACCATCTAAACTTGGCTCCGGAGAGATCCACTGACTGTGAGATCGAGATTGAGGACTGTGCTGAGCTGGACTATTTAGTATCTCCTTCACATGGATGCTGTTGGTGCATGGCTTAAGGAAAGAGGAGCGTCCGTTTTGAAGGATGTGTGTCTTGTAGACGTTGGCCTCCTCTGTCTTGTGAGCGCCACCCAAGCATAACTCTCCAACTATGACCCAGCCAAGGTCAAGGCGCTGGGCGTACGGTGAGTTGTGAGGCCCATTACGCTGTTCACGTACCTTATGTAAGCTCAAAATGTCTCTTCCCAGCAGGAGGAGGATAGGAGCGCTGGCGTCGAGAGGAGGAATTTTGTCAGCTACAGGTCTGAGGTGAGGGAAATACTCTGTGAACTCGGGAGTTGGAATCTCTGTTCTGTCATCAGGTAGGTTGTTACATTCTAGCAGAGTAGGAAGGGTGACCTTGGTCTTGCTGTCAAGTGATTCTACTATAATATTGCTCGCCTTCCTCCCTGCTGTCTCTACTGTACCCGAGCATGTTTTAAGAGTGTAAGGGGATGTACTACCATTGATGTCAAGCAGCTCAAAGAATTGTGATTTAGCTAAAGACCGGTTACTTTGGTCATCTAACACTGCGTATACTCTGTGAGACTTGCTTGGACGATCAGCGTGGTAGACGTTTACCAAGCATATTTTTGAGCAAGATTTGGGTCTAGGGGCACCACCACATATTTCAGTACACTTGGAAGTAACTACTGGGGATGTAGGTTCTTCACCCTCCCCGCTTTGCTCATCCTCCGGTGTCTTCTCATTTTCAATAGGCTGACCAAGCGACCAAGGAGCCCGACCAGGATGCATCGCTGAGATGTGTTTGTCGCTTTCACACTCCTTACATTTAAGTGTCGCCTTACAATCTTTAGCTATATGTCTAGTGCTGACACAACATCGAAAACAGATTGAGTTCTCTTTTAGGTAGATTTTCCTCTCGTCAAGGTGTTTTCCTCTGAACGCACGACATTTTGACAGTGGATGCGGTTTTTTATGTATAGGACATTGGTTCTCCAGCTCGCCCTTCTTTACCGCTTTGCTACTTTGTGAAGCTGTAGTTGTGGCACTGACATCAGTTTTTCTAACTGACACTGCTGTCTTGGAAGCCCATTTAGATGCCCTATCTGCTTTAGCATGGTTTGAGGTGGTGGAAGAACTAAATGCAAAACTGGGGTCGTTTCTAGTTTTAGCTTGTGAACATACAAAGTCTACAAAAAAGCTAAATGGTGGGAAGGGGACGTGATTATCTTCTTTATATTTAGATCCCTGCCCAATCCAGCGTTCCCTTAGGTAGAAAGGAAGCTTTTCGACTATTGGATTAACACCCCTCGCCGTGTTGAGATATGCGAGCCCAGGCAAGAATCCATCTGATCTAGCGACCTCTAACTCCATTAACAAGTCACCTAGTTCTCTGAGCTTGTGTGTGTCTTTGTTCGAAATGACTGGGAAGCTTTCTAATCCTTTCAGTAGCGCGTTTTCTATCACCTCTGGGCTACCATAAGTTTCCTCTAAGCGTTGCCATATCATAAACACGCCTGCTCTTGGGTTAGCTACATGCACTGACCTTATCCGCTTTGCTTGAGCTGATGACTCGGGCCCGAGCCATTTGATGAGGAGGTTGAGCTCTTCTTGGTCAGACAGATTCAGCTCCTTGGTGGCGGCCAGGAAAGATGATTTCCATGCCCAGTAATTTTCTGGATGGTCATCAAAGGCAAGGAGCCCAGAGCTCACCATCTCTTTTCTTATTAGATACTGGGCTAGGTCAGGGGTATGCTGCGCTACAGGTATGTATTTATTGTACTGAGTCTGATCAGAAGTATGCTGAGCTACAGGTGCGTATTTACTATACTGAGCCTGATCAGAAGTATGCTGAGCTACAGGTACATATTTATTTTGCTGCTGTTGGAAATATACCTTAGGGGCAGAGAGAGCTACATAGCTTTCACCTACAATGGGTTTGTGATCATATTTACCATCACACAACTTATACATGGTATCAACTGCACTATAAACAACCGGTGGGGATCTAACCTCACCACACATTGGCTGCAGAGGCATAACATCTTGAAGCTCCTGATGAGTATGTTGTTCAAATGACTGAGTGTTTATATAGTCTCTGGTGCGTTTTACTGGATCATCAAGAGTTAAGTTCTGTACCTCACCAAGAGTGTCTTTTAGCCAGTTTTCTTCTGCTGCTGCTGCTTCTTCAAATACTGCTGCCTCTTTCGATGCTGCTGTAGCTTCCTTCTCTTGCTGCAACACGTGAAGACTCGCTTCTATCGAGGCCTTTTCTCTCATCATGGCTGCTTCCTTTTCTGCGTAGGACACCTTTACCTTCGCTGATTCTGCCTTGGCTCTAGCCTTTATCGCAGCGGCGCTGGCGGATGTCCGTCGTGAGGTTCTCGAGGACCCGTGAGTACTTGTCGGGGCTCGAGACCTGGTCTGCAGCTTAGACTGACATTCATTGTCAGCGGTTGAGGCTCTAGAGGACCTGTGAGCTGTCGCTGGGGGCTGGGACTCTGCCCGCAGGTTAGACTGATGTTCCCTGACGTCGCTGGAGGGCCGGGAGACCCTCTGTGGATGAGGCTGCTGTTCTTCATCGTCGCGGGGAAACTGGGACTCTGTCTGCAGGCGAGACTGGCGTTCTTCATCGTCCATCTTGAGAAGTCTCTTGACGGAGTCTGAAGGTTTAGATAGCTGCGTGCCTTGCAGTTATTTGCTGTCTTCTCCCGATATGTTGATGTCCTTTTACTATTCTGCCCTCTGCTATACGTCTCTTGTATGTTTAGACAGATAGTGAACACAATAAAGACTCCAGGCGTGACTCCTCATTGAGTGTGTTTACTGAAGGTCTTTAGCATTTTGTAAAACTGCAACAGAAATATGATGCACACATTACATATCTCTCAATTAATGTACATCAAACAATCAGCAGGTTTCAAGACAACAGAAAAGAATCACATCTTGGTGAATCGCAATAAGATAAATGAAACCAAAGAATGTAAGCATGTAATCAAATATTACAATAATTACAGGAGAAAGTAATTACATAAAGAAAATAGGTAGCTAGATATACCCAACTACATAGGCTACTCGAAGGCCAAACACGTGCCGCAAAACAGAGAGAGACTACTTACGGACAGATCTACTTCATGGGTTGGACAAATAACTCAAGTAGACCACGAGCATACCATGCCTGCTTCTGCACTTGAACTAACTACAGAGACGCTAAATTGAAGGCTACGTCTGGAGGCTACGTGAGGCTGCGTCTAGAGGCTCCGTTCTAACATTTTTCTTAAAGGTGCAGTACCCCTGCCACCAGTAGATTCAAAATAAGAAATAATGATTAAACTAAGAATATATAAATGACAGGATGACAGGAGTCAGAACAACAGCTCTTTGTTCACTTATCAGACTTTTAAAAATGGGCATACGCCGTTATCATGTAAAGACTCTTTTGCGCCGCTTTAATTGGCCCGCAGCTTGAATGCACGTTTTGAAAATGATACTTGCAGCACATTTTTATTAGGGAAAAATTTATTCATCTCTCAGAAAACTTGCGACCCTCTTTCCCCAGATGATGCTCTAACGCTTTCATCAATATCTCCCAGCATTCACACAGGATATGCTGAGACTGACAGTAAAGGTTTGAAAACAATTTCCAGGAGACCGATGCATGCTGTTGACAAAAGGACACCTTGGGAGGCACCATAATAACTCCACCGCAGAGGGTTAGAGCCTCTTTGTGAGAGGCTGGCAAGACCATCCAAAACCTCGTAGTCTGTTGTCAGAGGAGAAGGATCATCGTAGCACTTAGCCAAGGTCACACACCGATAGCACTATAACAGATCCTACTCACTCAAGGCTAGATGAACATAAATATTTGAGTCATGCAAGCTCACAGCACACGTATTGTAGCGCACAATCGACATGCAAACACTCAAAATACAATGAAACGTGTACACAATATGAGCTCATACACCTATAGCCTGCCAGGTGAGCGAAACGTCACATTTTCAAAGCCACAGCAAAGGATTGTTATTTTTTCTGTACATTAATGAAATAATGTACATGTAATGAAATAATAAAATTAAAAACAAGCCTGCAGACAACACCACGACAACCTCCTACACAATTGAATCAACATAATTCAGTTTGATCTTCACATGCCTAATTATTATCATCTACTATTACTATCACTTGATCTTAATCTTCTGTCGCCACAAATGAATAAAACTAACAAAAAAAGGTAAGAATGCTGTGCCGCGTGGTGCAGCAGTATACTTGTTCAGATCAGTAAATATAGAGGTCCGAATCTGACCCAGTATACCGAGTACACCACTATCCTTTTCACTACTCATTTTATGTATTTGATAATGGAGGTTGGATGTGATATTGGTTGGGAGAGGGGGGTGGGTGTTTCAATAGCTGACCTCTTTCCTCATCTTCCATCTTCAATCTTCAGTACATTAAAGAGGTATTAGAAGAGGGAGACGGTGCAGT
This sequence comes from Hoplostethus mediterraneus, assembly GCA_034670385.1. NCBI lineage: Eukaryota > Metazoa > Chordata > Actinopteri > Trachichthyiformes > Trachichthyidae > Hoplostethus > Hoplostethus mediterraneus. The sequence goes on along the minus strand of JAXDDW010000019.1, from coordinate 3,099,264 downwards.
CGGAGCCTTTGAGATTGAGATTTTTGTGCCAAAATGTAGTATAATGGCTCAGCACCTCGTTCACACCTGTATTCTCCCTGCAGTGCATCTCTTTGTAAGCCTTCACCCTTTCCACTCACCCTGTTTTCTAAGTCTTATTATCGCTGCTTTCTCAGTAAAAGCAGCATCATCTGCAGAGCTGAAATATTGATTCTGACATCAGCGGCGTGAACGTTGCATGATCCAATATTTACAACAAAAATGCTGATTTTTTGCAAGGGAAGATGTTACCGAATCAATACACGTAAGCTATTGATGATTTATTACATCACGTTTATATTTTATGGCATTTAGTTAATGCTTTAATCCAGAAATTGGATTCCTCGCTCACCAACATCGCAAGCAACCACTCGTAAGGGAGTGCAGAGATCAGAGCCAATTTTCTTCAAGACAAGGGGGCATATTAGAGCAAGGAGAGGAGGAAGGTATTAGAGAGTGGGATGTGATTTAGGAGACATTTATAGAGCCCCCCCCACACCAATAATCCAATGTTAAGTTGATTACTTTGCCAGTGGTCAGACAACCACTACAGTAAAGAGATCACTACTGCGTATTATTCTGGTGGCGCTGAAAATAATTTTTGTTTCATTACGGACGCTCCAGTCATGGAAGATAGGAGAATTACTGGGAGGCACTTCATGCTATTGTTTGGGCTTCGTATTTCCAAAGTCTAGACCGAAGACAAAATATAATCTGGCCTTTTGTCCATTAGGACCCCCCGAGGCTTTGGAGCAACCTGCTGGAGGAGATGAGACCAGGAAAATCACTGTCGTCTTTTAAGCCACGTAGAGCCGCTTTTCCTCCATCGCTTTTAATGACACTGTAGAGTTGGCACAGTGTAAATGTACTGCCTCTTATTAACGCGTTATCAGGTTATCTTTAATTGTTATTTTCTTTTACTGCACTTTCACTTTCTGCTGCTTTAATTAATTCTGCCTGTTCTTTTATTTATTGTACAGCATGACAAATACTTATATAAAATTAAAGGTTATTATTATTATTATTATTATTATTATTATTATTATTATTATTATTATTAGCAGTAGTAGTAATAGTGGTGGTAATAGTTGTAGTAGTAGTAGTACTAGTTGTAGTAATAGTGGTAGTAGCAGTAGTAGTAGAAGTAGCAATAGTGGTAATAGTAGTAGGAGTTGTAGTAATAGTGGTAGTAGTAGAAGTAGAATTTGTGGTAATAGTAGTAGGAGTAGTAATAGTGGTAGTAGTAGTAATAGAAGTAGCGATAGTGGTAATAATAGTAGGAGTTGTAGTAATAGTGGTAGTAGTAGAAGTAGTGGTAATTGTAGTAGGAGCTGTAGTAATAGTGATAGTAGTAGAAGTAGAGGTAGTAGTAATAGTAGTAGTAATAGTGGTAGTAGTAGTAGTAGTAGTAGTAGAAGTAGAGGTAGTGGTAATAGTTGTAGTAGTAGTAGAAGTAGAGGTAGTGGTAATAGTAGTAGGAATAGTAGAAGTAGAGGTAGTGGTAATAGTAGTAGGAGTAGTAATAGTTTTATTAGTAGAAGTAGAGGTAGAGGTAATAGTAGTAGGAGTAGTAATAGTGGTATTAGTAGAAGTAGAGGTAGAGGTAATAGTAGTAGGAGTAGGAGTAGTAGAAACAAATGAAACACTGAAACAACAATTAGTTGTTTATTAGTTTTTCAATGACCTCCACATGTACTGGGAGAATTAAACTAGAGAATGCAGAGCAAGAGGACAAGAGGACAAGAGGACAAGAGCCAGAGAGATAAAGCTTCTGGTTGTGTTCAATAGACACAGTAACAGACTGAAGGACAGCAGTATAATCTCCCATATATGTACAACCCCGTCCCTCACACGCCATCTTGTAAGAGCTTTCTGCCAGACACGTTAACAGACCACCGATCTGCCTGGCAGCTGGACCCAGACTCGCTGCAGCCAGGTTCACCAGATAGTGTACTCCACACGCCGAGGTGCAATGACCATGCTGGATTCCCACTGGTGACAACTCCCGGTTTGATTGATCAGCTCTGTGGTCCTGAAGTGTGGACAGCTTCTGTAACAAGGTGGAGTGCATGGTGTGTAAGCTCCCAGCCCTTATCTCCCGGCCAGTATGGAGGACCTTGCTCTGACCCAAGTGGCTCGTTTGACCCCGAGGCACTCAGCTTGCCAGTGTCCAGCCCCTACTTGGAAATCACTCATGCTCTGACATGTGGGGATGGATGCCCCTGATCTCAGTCAGATTCACATGCTTTTTCACCCCATTTATCATCACCCACACCTTTTTTTTCACCACCAATCTATTTCTGTTACGGACTGTTCACTCTCTAGATATGATTTGATTACCCGGTTTCAGCACCTCGAGCGAAGAGTATACAGACACCCCCTTGTCTATACATGTCAGAGATAAAGTCTCATTATATACTCACATCCAGTCCGTAGACTTGTCTGGGTCTGGCCTGAACCACATGCTGTAGGCTGGGTGTCCCCAACACCAGTCAACTTAATCTGACTACTGATCATCAGAATTTTGAAAATAAGTGATCAGTTGAAAATAAGTAAGCCGATTTAAAAACAACTGGAGATGTGTTGTTGTTAATTGTAACCCTAGTTTAGTAAAATAATAATACATTTAAATGATCGATACTATTTAAACCATTCAAGAGATTAGTCAGCTGTTGTGATAAAACGATGTAGCAATAAAAAGAAAAACAGTCTCAGGCAACTTGCATGCCTTTATTTTGAAATCCCCCCAAAAATCGTTGTTTTGTTATTTGTTCATCTAATGACAAACATTACATGGTTTGCCCCGCTCTGCTCTGTGAGTTTAATAATTTGGCTAGTCAAAGTTGTCATGGCTTGACGGAGCTCAGATTTCTCTTCTTTTGATAAAAATCCTGTGGCTGAGTTAATGGAGCGACAAGAAAACAGATAACACCACCGTCAAGAAAAAGGACGATGCGTGGCTTCAACTGGCAGAAGCCTTTAACAGATCAGAGGAGAGAAAAATCCCAACTCAAAACCTGCTGAAGAATATGAAAACAAACTCTGCTTGATTGAGCCTACCACAAAAATGCTGACATGTTGAAAGTGAAACCGCCTCAACCGTGTGTTTCAAGTTAACTCCTGATCAAAGTTTACACTGGAGTTTAAGGTTTTGTAGCAACAGGATTAAAGGTAATCTAGGTTTCAAGTAAAGGTTTAAAGACGGCTTAAATTGAACCTTGCTTAGTCTATATACTAGATTTAAAGTTTGGTGCAACATGATAAACCGTGACTTATTCTAGTTTAGAAGTTAATCCTACCCATAGATTTACAACAGATTAACATCTAACTTTACTGCAGCTCTCCTACTATATTTCACCCACTGCCTGTGAACTGTGTGTGGCAGAATGATTGGGAGTGCCATAGTATATAAACCAAACCAAAAAAAGGATGATGCAGACAGTCACAGCTACAGTATGACCACAGTTACAGTGTTGGTGTGTCTCTGTGTAGCGATGTGAGTAATCAATCATTTTTGCTTTTATTAATGAGCTATGTTTTCCAGTGGTGCTGATGGATCTGTCGTTTTCTGGCTCAGCACTTTGTGGTTTATCCCAAGTGCACTCTCTTGGCCACCTATGGCGACGTTGCTCTTTTAAAGGGGAATTCCGGTATTTTAAAACCTGGGCTCTATTTGTACATATTAGTCATTTATACCCCAAAATATGTACAAAAAGTTTTGGAATTGCTCCAGTAGATCGCCTCAGCCGGCAGTTGCAATGGCTGCAACGTAATCCTTTGGGGCAACTGCGCACAATCAAAGTACGTCCACTAAAGGTGCTTGTTTTTTGCCACTGACAGCCTCAGATTGTTATTGGAAGTGTCTGACAACATTAGGGACCAGATATAGACCTTTGTTTAACCAGAAAAAAAAGGAAGAATGGAGTATTTCGGACCACAGAGTTCAGGCGAAACCATGATGCGTAAATATCGCGCACCTGAGGTAGGAGCATGGGAGGACTATGACCGCGAAGAGGCCCGGCTCAAATCATATCCCAACGTTAATGAAGTGTGACACCACTAATTAGAGAGCACACAGCTTCTTTTTCCACTGAAGGGCATGCAGAAAAACCCTTTGTTTCATTCTGCTCACAATAGGAATTCCTCCACAACTCGCCTCAAGAGTATAAAGAGCAGCGCTGGAGCCGCTTGGTTTTTAATCAGCCTCCGCGGTTAAAGGACGGTGGACAATCACAACCCCTTGACATAAAGAAGCCACGGATGCAACACCTCCCTCTCCCCTCTGTCCTTTTGGTGCTCGATTCCCTGCGTCTTTCGAGCAATATTAACTTGATGAAGAGACAGTGGCTGGCCTCGGAGCAAACTAATACGCTCATTAGCAAAGACGAGGGTGCCCAGGAGCAGTTCATGTGCATTAATGAAGTAAAGAGCTGAGCCAAACAATCGTACCCGGCTAGCTCTGGAATGCAGAGCCAGCCCCCACGCAGGGCTCCCTAATGACCGCAGGATCCCGACTCAGGCACAATTCAATAGCCCGTTGTAAAATGGCTTTGTTCGATGGCTCTGTATGCTATCATGTACAGCTGATGGTGCTCTCGTAAATCCTGTGAATAATGTTCAACTGCCCCGAGTCGGATTTTTATTTTTAAATGCAAACAAATGGAAATAGAACAGCCTTCCCTAACTACATGTTGTTCCACTTGCAACACTGGAAAAAAATTGAGAGAAAAAGAAAAAAAAACAATTTTCTCTGCATATTTAGAGACATTACCCCTGGGATATGTTTAATTTTCCATGGATGAATTGCCCCTCACATTTTTCTCCTTCCTAAAACTGACTCACTGAAGCAAATTAGTTTTCACTCTTTTTCTTGGGGACAAGAGGTCATTTCATTACATTTTCTATCAACACCACGGATACGCTGCACTTTATATTCTGCAGCCGGGATTATTTGAATTGATTGACCACTGACATTTTGCAGTTGCTACCTGTGATGCAAATTTTAACTGCAGGAGTTTGGCAAAGGGCATTATTTTCACAAGTCTTCACACCTGCCTCCTGCATACACTGCACACACTGGCTACGTGGCCGTAACTTGACCACAAGACCATTTGAAAGATGACATTTTATCAGGACCATCTTCAGATGTGAGTGTGGGTGAGTGCAGACAGCGTTCGGGTCAATTGCCACCTGTGTCTATATGTGCTGCATGGTGTCCACACTGCCATACAAACTCTCTATCTCATATACTCACACATACAGTACACAGAGAGAGAAAGACCAAGTGTGAACAATGTGTAGATGTCACCGTATATATACGACTATGGCTATATATAGATACATGTACATGCTGGCACATATACTGGATCTTATAATGCATTTGATTGAAAAGTCCTTGAAACATCCATACTGTGCTGAAGCGCCTACAAATTAGAGGCTTTATGATAGCAGCCTTAATGATCACTTCATGTGTGATCTCAACGCAGAGGTGGATAAAATAGAAAAATCACTAATCTGTAAGGCCATCTAACTGGAAGCAGCATGCAAACAGACAGTATACTACACTAGGCTTTTTTGTTTTTTACCCATCTTGCTTCACCAAACAAATTGCATTTGAGCTCTTGCTTCAGTCAGCGAAGCTAATAGAAAGGGTAATATCTGAACCAAATGATGGGTTTTGGTTTAGACAGACTGACCTTTGGCTACTGTTGTCAGGCATTTGAGAAAGGCAGCGCAGATCCAAATTGAAATGAGAGAGCAGAATCCGGCTTCCCAACCACCGTGACCTTTGCTAGCCACTCCATCGGCTGCTCATCACCGCCGACTCATTCATCAGGCACCGAGCCCTCTGTGGAAACTCACAGGTGCTGCCCCGGGTGGGGTCACATGACATGCTGGGTCATCTCACAAGGTTCTTGCTAGAGGCAATGAGTGAGTGGGAGGAAACCCAGGCTTCACTGGTCAATACCGAACAGAATGGAGCGCTTCTGCATCGGTGCTAATTTGGGACAAAAGTGATATGACGGCGGATGCTGGTTGACACAGAGGGGAAATGGTAGTCGCTGCCAATCTCTGGCTTGTTTTCAACACAAGGACCTTTCGGTGTTTCAAGGATTTGAACTTGACGCAGGGAAACCGAGGGCGAGAAAAGTTACACCTCAAGTCTGACAAATATCGAGCTATTTCAAGAACATGAAAGCAAAACTACAACAGAGCATATTGTTCTTATAGATCTAGTAAAACCCATGTGATGAGGAAACATTCATACAACAACCATATTGATATATGAAGCTGTTGAAATCAGAATATCAGAGCATAGATAGAAAGTGAGTTGTTAAGGTTTAAAAACATTCTACATTAGAAATCAAATATTACTGTTTAATTGGTAATGTTTCATTTAATTAAATATATATTATATATATTTCTGTATGAAATATGAATTTGCTATATGGGATGAATAGACCTTTGATGTTTGAATTTCCTCTTTTATAATCTCTTTTCTAACACATTGTGAACACTTCTAAGCGATCATTCACATCAGTGTATCAAATGACATTTCCTCCATCATCTTAAACTGACACATGAAGAGAATTTCTTGGAATTCATATAGCATCCTCTGCTAATGTCAAAGTGCTTAGTAAGTTCAGACAATAATTAGTCAGTGGGAAACTGACAGACGGAGCTCTTTAACGGGGGTTTTTTTTGGGGGGGGGGGGCGCCGTAATTTAAGAAATTACTGACAGGAATGACAATTAGCAGCGACCTCTCACAGTTTGAAAATACAGCCGGACGTCAGGAGAGTGAGCGGTGAGAGAGCCGGGCTGTTAATCACACGGAGACGTCCGTATTGAAAAACCACTATACACTTTTTGCCTGCCAGTTTCTGTCGTTTTAAATTTTGACGTTCACACACAGAGCTGTGAGATTCCGGTTCGTCTTGGTGACAGTGTGTGATAACGTCGGCGCGTTATTAGAGTGATTACTGCCAGACACTTTACAGGGCTCTCCGTCTTAAAGCCCCGCTCAGACAGGAATCGTTTTCAGGACAATGTGTGTAAATATTTATTAACGCAGGTCATTTGTAATGTTGACAGACACAATTCGCACAGGATAAGAAATCTGTGTAATCAGTCTCCAGAATTACAGAGATGTGAAGGACTGGACTGCGTTTACGTGTCGTCATCACACCAAAAACGTAGCATGCGTCATACATAACGTCCACAATTAGCGTTGAGGTGCTCAAACAATAATAATACTGCATGGCTGAACAGAAAAGTCGCAACTGGACCAGAGTTGAGTCTGAGTCTGATCTCATTTTGGAAAAAATCAAAGAGTCCTCTACCACAGGAAATGACACAAATGACACCAACAATCTCAGGGACGTCAGTTCGGACAGGACATTATTTTTACTGGCCATTTTACAGGAAGTAGAAGAGGCTGGACGTTTTACTGGCGGGGGTGCACACAGTCCGTAAAAATTACTGACAGAGCAGATTTGGACGGGACTAAAATTACAGACATGGTCTGGTAGTGATTCCATTACCCCATCCCCCCCCTGTAAAACTAACCCCGTCCAAATAGGGCTTTAAGTGCAGTAAAAAGTCTCTCAGCCGAGCACGTCTATAAAGCAGCTTAATTCGACTGAAAGCATTGAACACCGTTGGACAGGTTCTGGTAGACACGTTTCACCCCTCTCACATACATAAGTCAATTCGATGTGAGTCAACTCAAAATGTTACTGTATGTAACTGTGAAGGCAATATCAAAATTCATATACAACTATATAGGGTGGTATTCAATTAATTGCTCAGTCTGTTAAAGCTACAATAGGCACCATTTCTATGTAAAAATACACCAATCTTATCAGCCTAAATCACAAAGTGCTGCAGCAAGTCTGGCCCGGACCGCTCAGTCACTAGAGTGTGAGACTTTGGGTTGTGGGTTCAATGCCCACATAGTGTCAACCATAGTGTATCACCTTTGTAAGTCGCTAAATTGTCTGTCTAAAGTGTCTGCTAAATGACTGTAATGTAATGGTCAACGGAGACCCAGTAGATTCACTCTATTTGCCCAAATGAAACTCTACTATTGGGTAGGTAGACTTCTCTGCTCACAGGAAGTGATAAAATTGAAGCTTGAGAGGAAAATACAAACTGTCTCCTAAACAGCGTTAAGTTCGCGGCCCCTCCAGAAAAACTGAACTTATCAACATTCGATATTTGGCCTCTCTCGTCCCGTTGGTGTCCTTTGGTATGAAGCAATCACAGATCGTCTTGGTAACGATGAGTGTGCAGTTTAGCTTCATCATGCGTAGCTTTAACTATTATTGGAGGCAACACAGGTCTATTATTGTTTCTTGAAAAAAGTGACAGAGATGGTCAGTAAAATCATCTTCAAAGACTTGAAGGACCCCAATAAACTACACGGTACGTGGTTTTATTATCTTTGGGTCTGGAAATCAGTGGCAGTTTGCAGCTGACTGCCGTCTAGGTGAGAATAGACAATGTGGATTAACCACTGCTGTGTTTATCTGAGAAGAGTGCATGTAGCTTATAAGATTGTCTTTCCAGTGAGACCAAAGACTTGTTTATAGAGTATTGAAAAATGTAAAAAGGGCATTTGAACTGGAAATTTATAGAATATAGATTTTTACATGAAAGCATTTTGTGACACATAAGAATCAAGAAATGTTGAAATGGCTTCAGTGGATGAATTATTGCATTGATGATAATAAAGATCTTTTACTTTTCTAAGACGCAGTAATTCTTGTCTCTATTTACATTTCACCCAATAGCTACAATATTATATTTCCTATATTTTCAGTACATAGTGCCTCCACCGTTTGAGTCACGGCCTAACATAACCCATATGTTAGGCCGTGACTCAACTCAACCCCTGTAAAAGTGATGATGGGCGGTTCATGACACGCATGAAGGCGCTGTGATGCATCAGACTCATTTACAAGCTCGCAGCTCCGCTCTCCTCCACGCCAGTCATAACTCAGCCATTTTGTGAGGGGAAGACCGGGGGTGGCGCGGTAGATGAGGTCCGACCGCAGACTCCGCTCGCTGTCTGGTAATAGTGGATGGCTCTGAGTGGTCTTCAGAGTGCCGTCTGAGCAAGAAATCCTGATTACATTCATATTCAGACCGTACACCATGAACTGATCAAGTGCTCTTTCTCTACCTCTGAACGAGGCCGCACTCTGCCTGGAGATAGTCTCTTTCAATTGTCTCAATCAATTGCTGATAACTCAACGAGGATCTGCTCTTTCTCCTGCAATTGAATGAAATTGGAGCAGAAAAAAACACTAGTATTGTCACACAACTTATACTTGAAGATGACACACGAGTATCCACTGCTGTACGGACGCTTGTAATCCATTCATCGCGAGCTATGCTTAGTTTATAATTCATATCATCTGGATGGCATCCAACACACTCACATGCATCGCTGCATGAGCTGCTGCGCTCTTCCAACGGGTTCTTTCAGGAGGAGGCGTCTCTGGTGACATGTTACAGCTATTTTCTGCTTAGGGCCACGTATTAATAAATGTCAGTAGTGTTGAGCTGGGTTAGACACTGACTTAATGCACCGCTGAGTCGGTGAATTGACCCTGCACCCTGACACTACCCATCAGCTTGCATTAAGACAACACAGTCGGGGGTGGGGGGGGTGTTGAGCTGTGCAACTTGATTTTTTGACGGACATGCAATTGTTACGTCCTGTCGGTCACCACTAATCATACGCCTTTGCAGAGCGGTGGCTCGGGTCACGGGGACAGAGGCGCCATTTCAAGGGCAAAGCAGCAACCCGGCATTCCTGTTTCAGAGGTGCAGAATAGCTGCGCTAACTGCGACACCACAATGACACACAGTGCGATATACTGCAGCTTTATGAAGTTAGCATGAGGCGCAGTGAAGTAAAAATGCATTAATAAAGTGCTTCTATGAAACGAGTTTATTGATAATGTGAAAGAGATGGCTGCCACGGTGAGGTTTTAGACACTTCATTTAATCGCATGACACATAACTGAGCACATGATCTATGAAATAATAACTCATCACCTCATTTAATTCCGCTGCCGATTCTTTATTTAACAGTATGACCTCTAATTGCACTGCTCCTACTGCTGCAGGAGAGATTACATTCCTGTTAAGATAAATACCACCACCTTTGTCTTAAGTCAAAAAAAAAAAAAAAAACTGATAATGAAAAGGCTTGATAATGAGACGCTGGAAGGATTGCACCTCAAGCACACACCACCTGTGATTGAAAGACCACTTAATCTCAGTGTCGACAAGGTTTACCACATGATAATTAGAGGATGATCTCTTCAAGATGCTTGTTACGCATTTCTCCTCAAAAACCTTTAGTGTGCAACCAACTGACGGCACTTGACGCATGAAGGGGCGGAGTGAAGGGAAGGGGTAACGCCACTTGACTGTTACAGGAGCCAGAAGGAAAAAGTTGATAATTGGGTCGCTGTAAGGCCATTTGTCTTCAATCAGGGGAAGTGCCACTGCTTCTCCCGAGGAAAGAGAATACTCCGATTCGAAAATTCGAAAGTTATTGCCTGCGTGCCGCTGTCGTCACGTCTCCGAGACATGCTCACATCCGCTTTACATTGTCGTCATGCTCTGCAGTGATCTTCTCATCTGTGCGGTGGCAGCCACCGCCTGCACGAGGACTAGAAATTGGACCTCAGCGGGGAGCTAAATGTGCCTTCAATCTCAACAATCCTTTTAATCTTTCATCAGTCATGTAGAAGCAGCTCGGAGCCTTGATCCTATTACAGTATGAGGGGGGAATAGCGTTGAATTGACAAGCTGAAGAACTGCACAGAAAGTTGACCATCCAAGAAAGTTTGACGAGTCTGCAGTGACCGTCGTGAAAATGGAGAGGACAAGGTTCTAAAAAATTATTTTCTTCCTCTACAGTGTTAGTGGCAATTACTAAGAGAAGCAGGCCAGACCAAATGCAAGCCCTAACAAACAGCGACTGAATTTACAAAGTCTGCTAAGCCTGAGTTGCTCGTAAGTGGCCAATTTAGGAATACAGCCAAAGAATAATGGCTGGTTCACCGCTTCTTAAATTTCTCTGATACTAATTTCCCAAACATTTAGCACCAACAGTGCTCCTTAATCAAGACCAGTGAAGTGAAAAGGTGTTTTAGAAGGAAGGGTTTCCTTACTTATGTGCTGCTGTACTGCACTGAGCCTCTCAGTGTACAGTCAACGTACCTGTTGACTCAACAATTTATAGCAACATTGATGAACTTCAAGCATTGAATTTGCTTTTGTTATTGAACCAATAAACATCCCAATCTTAATTACTTTGCATTCTAAGTGGAAATATTAAAGTTTCATTTGCTTGCAATAATTCAAAATACAAAAAAAAGAATCCCAAATTTATAATGGTTCGTTTGCAATGCAGTGACTCACTTCTTAGCGGGAACTAGGGCTGCCATTTAAATGAGGAATGATGTAAACACAGATTTACACTTTTTTTTTGTTAAACAAGGAATGAAATTGTAAACTGAAACAAAATTAAAATGAGCAAGAAGCCCAAATGCAGCATCTGCAACGAACACACATTTGTGCATTAGTCTTTTTTCAAACATCCACTCCGATACAAAACCCTCTGCCTCGTCACCTGTGTGGTGTCTGTAAACACCACCGGATCTCTCTCAAACAGGATGTGTCATTTTCGGTGCCTCCGTGTGACTGGGTTACTTTTTTAGACACACAATATGTTAATAACATCTGGTGTGTTATTGTCTGCTCTCCCAAGTGTTCATCACAGATGAATTGAACTGGGACATCACTTTCAAGGTTTTTTATAAGCAACTTGCAAGACATACAGATGATATGATTTGAGAGACAACGTTTTGTATTTGTGTTGTCACAATGGTTCACAAATATGACTTGTTGAGCCAATTTGAAAATATAATGACATTTGTGTAATTCTCTGGAGCAGCAACAGCACCAACACTGACTCGTGGTAATTGCTAGCATTATACTGTAATTAGCATTCTCGCTCACAAATACTAAAGCAGCTATCACAGTTTTGACAATAACACACTGCATAGTGATGCTGACACATCAAGACGAGACTGTGCGTACTTTATTAATTTGGGTTATACTTTTGCTGTATTTGCTAAGAGCACCATCCACATACACTATATGGCCAAAAGTCAGTGGACACCCCTACTAGTTATTGAGTTCAGGTGTTCCTCAGGGTTTGGGCTTGGCCCCTTAGTTCCAAGGGTAATCTTAATGCTACAGGATACCAAGACATTTTAGCCAATTGGGCGCTTCCAACTTTGTGGCAACAGTTTGGGGAAGGCCCTTTGCTGTTCCAGCATGACTGGTCCATAAAGACATGGTTAGACTTGGTTAGGAATCAGAACGCCGATTGCGAGCCAGGCCTTCTCATCCAACATCACTGCCTGACTTCACAAATGCTCTTTTGGCTGAATGGGCACAAATTCCCACAGACACTCCAAAAGCTTGTGGAAAGCCTTCCAGAAGAGTGGCGGCTGTTATAGCCGCAAAGGGTCCAACTCCATATTAATGCCCATGGTTTTAGAATGGGATGTCCAGCAAGCTCATATAGGTGTGATGGTCAGGTGTCCACTGACTTTTGGCCATATAGTGTACATGTGCTTCAAGTGTTGGATGCTGCACTGAAAACTGAATTTGAACTTCAATACCCAGAAATCATGTAAGGTGTCAGTACACTGCACACAGCACACTCATGTTGACCAACCCGCTTGTCTGTGATGATTTATACCAAAGGACACCAAAGGGACGAGAGAGGCAGAAGATCTAACGTCGGTGAGTCCAGCCTCCTCTGGATGCTGCACTTGCTCACTGTTGTTTTTTGGAGACAGTTTCAATTTAAGATTGAAATACAATCTTTTCAGGAGGTGTTTTTCTTCCTCACTTCCTGTGGGTGGAGAGGTGTCCATACCCGACACTAGAATTTCATCTGGGAAAACAGAGCGAGTCTACAGCGTCTCAGTTTGGAGGGTTGTGATGCACTTCTCTGTTTCAGCCCCACTTCGTAATTCAGGCTGATGAGACTGGTGTCATTTTTACAAGCCTAGAGTAGCTTTAAGTACAATAAATGATGGTATAACTACTGTACTCATCACCCAAAACACATTTTGGTGGGGCAGATGCAAAATGCCACCCTTGTTTTGCAGCATTACATATATCAATGCTTGTGTTTCCTAATGATTAACTTTGCTAGGTTCATGCTGAAAGCGAGGAAAGGCAAAGGGAATTAGAAGACAGGGGGAATGGTACGGCCAAGCGTTCTCTAATTAGGAGTTTTATGGGGCATATAATTTAAGCCTTGACTCAAAACCAAACACATTTTTTCCCCCCATTGGATATTAAAAGAAGACAGCACTGCACTCTGAAATTCATAAATTCGGAGCAAGTGAGTGAATTATTCAGGAGCAGACTGAAATCTACGGTAAGCCATTGATTAAAAACACAGCCATGCTCATGCTAGATGCAGTCAAATACTTTATATAAAATTAATTTATACTTTGTTAACACAGGCTGAATAATTGTGGTAACATAGTATAAAGTAAATGTCAATTATAGTAATTATTGCAATTGTACTTGATTAGGCTAGTATCCAACATATAGGTGTACTACTGTATGTGTAACAGTTGTAGAGGTCCTTCTTCTGTACATCCATAACCATGTTCTGATAATGACAGCGATTATGAGTACAGAAAATGCACGCTGTCACTTTTCTGAGCATATGGCCTCTCCATTACATTCCATTATAGTCATTTAGCAGACGCTTTTATCCAAAGCGACTTACTGTACTGTATGTAGGTAGGCAATGAAAGTACTAGTCACCAGAAATTGTAAGTATGTCTCCTCCCTAGACAAGCATCTAAGAGCATAAATCCATCTAGAGCTACTGCACAGCTGTAATTCAAGTATAATTGATAAGGTGTATAGTTCATTTTCTTCTCATTTCTTATTTATTGTATATATATATAGATTATTTTATAACTTATTTCACAATCCACATATTTCATATTCTTGCTATATCATCATATTGTACATATTTACATTTAGGTTTTTTGTCTCAATAAATTCTATTTATTTTGCACACACTCTTCTTTCATAATATAATAGTGTTATAGAGTGTGGAATTATGGGATATATATGTTTATATAACCCTCTTTAGCTTTCTTATTATTTCTTATTTATATTCTAGTTTTCTCTTCTGTATCCTAGTATTATTTGCTTCTGCAGGAGCCCATTTTCCCCCACGGGAATCATTTGTGTTACATGTTATTTCATGTTATTGATAAATAGGTTTTGATCAGTAGCAAGGCTGCTTACGATGCTCTCAAGCAACGGTTTGAGGTTTTGTGATCAGACAAGGGCGACTAAAGGGACATTGTAGATCTTGCTGGCATGGATGACAACAGCAGAATTGGTGTCATGATGCAGACGGTTGAGCCCAGCTTCTAAATATCTGTCTATGGAGTCAGTGAGTATAACATCATTCATTTTATTTCCCAGATATTTGGTCACATGGAAATAGCTGCATTAACAACGTACTATAGTTTACCACCTGCAGACGTGAGCCTTAAATACAACCTCTCAAAATGAAACTGGCCCCTTTTTCCTCCTGTCTACAGCAAATCTCACACTCCCACAATGACGCGGCCACAATACCAGCCCAGGCTTCAGTTTTACATCTGAAAGCATATTTAACTTTTCACTCATCCATTCACAGGCTGGGAGCTGTTAGACTCCGAGGCTGGCCAAGATTAGCTTTTGGGGACAATGCAGTGAATTAAAGCCTGCACATACCTCCTCATGGCCCCCTCTCTTGTTCTCTGGCTGACCAAACACACTTCCAGGGCCAGGAACTCTTGACCAGTCTTTTTAACCCCCAAGAACAAACCTAAGAATTGGAGTTGAGTATATGGCGATGGATTTAGGATCAGAACCTGGCTGGACAAAAAGTGTTGTCAGTGGGAACAAGACAGATGTTGTGTTTCCTCCTAACTGGTGTCAGAGGTTCCAGTAGACATTTGGGTGTCATTGTCAAACGCTGAAATCCTCAGATAATTGTCACATTTTTGGCTGTCGACTGCAAGAAACGCTGATGGTGGCCAAATGCTCAAACACATTCATTTGCAAGAGTAAATGAAAGCTTCAAAGTTAATATTTCTTCTTAAACGTTCATCTAGGCTCTACAAACAAGCCTAATACGTTTTGCTCAGATTAAAAACCATTGTTTAGCAGATGTGGTCATACTCAGAAAATAATACGGCATATTGTTTTTTCTTTGATAACGTTGATAGGTGATGGTAAACTGCACCATCCGCACTAATGCCTCAAAATAGCATTTCATTTAGAAAGAAAAAAGAAAATCCTAACTAAAAGAACCGCAGTCATCCTTTTATAATCCCACACTTTTCATCGGATTATTACTGGGATATTTTATGGGAGTATATGTGGTGATGCCGTATAATATAAAATATAAAAAATACCGTAAAGGAGGCGAGAATAACGTCACTCGAAACTTCCTGTTGAGTATCACGGGCACCCTCTACGTCCCTGTAGGACTATTATAGGAATGTTATAGTGATTTTTCCATCAGGGAATAGAAGAAAACGGGAGATATCGAGAGGGGCTATAGCCTAGCACCGAAGGGGGCGACCACGCACGCTCATTCCGTGCTACAAACTATAATTGTAAACGGTGAGGGACCACAGCGCGTGCCATTCCCAGGCATATCGGGCGATAGCGTTTCACCTTATCTTCACTGTGCGGCTCCGTCTCTCCTCCGTGTCCGGGGACTCTTTCTCTCCCCCCCCCCGCCCCCCTGCACCTTTCCCGGTGGATTTCATTGTGTTCAATTAGCCGTACGTGTTAATGGGCATCTTGGACGCTCGCCTCACATCCAAGTCTGCTTCTTTGAGAATGCTATAAGCGGCAGCACCTTGGAGAAGGAGGGGGGGAGGAGACGGAGGGTAATTTTTTTTTTGCCGTGCCGTGTCGTGCACAGCGGAGATATACTTGCTTGCTGTGGGTACTATTAAACCGAAAGGCAAGAAGAAGAAGAAGAAGAAGAAGAAGCAGAAGCCGAAGATTTTTCTTTTGGGATCCCCATCTTTATTGGAGAATTGTCAACGGGACAGGCCTGCTACGTTGGATGTGTCTCCAGAATGGTAAGGTAGATATTAGTGAGATGTTTGCCTATGTTGGAAAAAACAGCTGCACACAACAAGCATCATGCAGCAGCGGAGCATAACGGGGGGAACTACGGAGCTGCGGTCAGTTGTGCTCCTCTGTCTTCACTGAGGTGGACGTGTTTTTTTAAAATTTCTGGCACATTCGTGATTTGTAAGAATAGTTTTTTTTCCTCCCCCTTAATAGATTTACCCCCGTTTTATTTCTAGTGTTAGAGATTCGCAACGCTTGTACACCGCGCGCCACGTTACGCTACCTGCCCCTCGCGTGCTTTTTTTTTTCTTCTCAGGCTAAAAGGCTTATAGACCGCCTTAACGTTGCAATGTGTGAATTTGATAGAGCTGGCAGCCTGTAGTAAAGGATATCAAAAAGTCGACACTTCCCTTTACGAGTAGGCTGAGGAATGGCTGCACCGTGTCCTGAATGATGTGAGAGTAGGTACACAAATAATGGATGAAGACGGATAAGGACTTCTTTGCAGAATTTAAAGGTAGGCTTCACTGTCCCGCTGTAAATATGTGTTGTGACCTGCTAGGATGGTGCCTAGTATCCTAGAATAGGGTGCGAACTAAAATCACTACTGTTGTTAGAAACGTTGCTGTTGGTATTTTGCACATAAGGAAGCTGAACATTTGATACGGGTTGCCTATATCCGTTGTCCCCGTTGCTCAAACCGGCTTTGTTTTTTTTGCAGGTGAGTCTTTATTCAACTTTGTAGTGGCCCCCACGTTATAGCGTGGCAGCAGCAGCACCGGCCCAGTAGTAGTCCTGTTAAAAATAGAGCAAGGCTAGGGAACGTTCAGGACAAAGTGCATAGCGGATAATAAAATAATAACAATAAGGAAACATGGTTGTGCTCAGGAAAATCACAAACAGGTCTATTACCAATAAACACCAGTTTATGTCTTCAACAAAAAGGCCCTGCAAATCAATTTTATGATTTACTATTTTTTTGTGTGCTTTATTAGCATTATAAAGCTTGCAAACAGCATCTTGTCTGGCAATGTTGGAACCAAACTAAAAGAGTGTAAATGATAGAATTGGGGGAAAAAAACATTTTATTGGTTCCAGTTCAAAGACAATGAATAAAAGCAAGAGCAGGGCCCCTGGACGTCATTGGTCGGCCTATAGGCACAATGTAGAGAGGCTCTGCAGTCTGATTGGGCAAGTTGGTGAACACAACACACAAATATACAAACGCACCATGGAGTGAAGGGACGCGTCACTGCTGATACTCATATAGGATATCCGGTTGATGGCACACTAAAATAGGGAACTGACATCGGAGAATAATAAAATCCAATACCAAGAGCTATGTAAAATGTCAGAAATCAAAGCAAAGTGAATTGATTTCACACATAGGGGAATATTAGATCTCTCTGAAGGAACAAAAGGAATTTAATCTCAGTAATTTATGTCTAATGATTCTGAACCGAGTCGATTTTGTGCAGCAGTTAAAAGTAACGGATCAGACCGGCAGTATCATCCCTACGCTTAAAGATTGCTGCTCGGTATTGACGCTGAAAAAAGTGGTCTCGCCCCCTTTTTTCCCCTGGACCCGGTGGAAGTTGATGAAACATATACATGCCTAAACTTTTCCCAGGGCAGCTGCAGACATCTCCCCTGCACCGGCCATCAAGAGTGGGGGGATTACCTTGCAGATAGCAGAGCTCACAAGTGCTACCAAGGGCCCTAGTGGGATGCATGACCTCAGATATTAGAGGTTAAATCCAAGGGAATACAGGGGGGCCTCCGTCCTCCATTGCAAGTGTTTGGAGGAGGCATGGAGTGAGAGCTCTGAAGTTGTTAGGTCCCACTGAGGTTAACCTTTGTAGAACAAGGCTGCTTTCTCTCCGTTGTCTTTGTCGTGCTGATGAGCTCTGAGAAGCAGCCTCAGCATTAGTTCTCTGCATGATAAGAGGGGGGGGAACAACCCTCCCTTTGTGGCTACAAATGAAAAATCTGTTGCTTGTCTTCTTGCCTTTGTTGTTGTTTTATTGTGGATTTAAATTACGGGCTTATTCTCAAAAGAACAGATTGCAAAAAATATATATATAAATAAATAAAAGATGACACGCAAATAACCCCAGAGAATGCAAGTTGCAGTTGGACCTTGTTATATTCCATAAACGATTGGTTGGTTGGCAGAGTACAAGGGGCAGAACAATGACAGAGAGAAAACAATGAAATGCCTCGGTCCCTCTGGAGTTATCCGGAGGGATATTGTGTATTTCAAGTAATAATTGTTATGAGAACTGTACGGTTATCTAGGGAGGGAAGGGCTGCGTTGGAGTGAAATGGATACCGTGGATAGTGAAGAGCACCTTCTCTGTGATCTTGTGAGCAGTGGCAAGAGCATAGCACTAACAATGATGTGATTTCTATTGAAAAAAACGTAACAATAAGCTGCAAAGTAGCATATTCTGCTGTTTTGAGCTCACTGAAAGCCGGTACCACGATAAGAAATGATTGTCTGAGGAGTGTATCTATCTCAACAAAGGTGCAGCTACTACATGCAACGTATAGGGATTATTGTTTTTCCTGTTAATTTATTGATTTAATAATGCTTTTGCAACTTCTCAGCTTGGGGGAGGGGTGTGTGTGTGTGTGTGTGTGTGTGTTGGGGGGGGGGGGTTAATGGCAAAAAAAGAGAGGTGACTCCGCTACCCTGCAGCATTATGTTTAGTTGAAGCTGCAGTCTGTCATCTTGTGATTTATCACACGTAGAACTAATGGGGAGCTGTCACAATTACAGCACTTTATTGGACATGAAAGCTGGGAACTGCATTCTCTTGCTCCCTCTTTCTCTCTCTCTCTCTCTCTCTCTCTCTCTCACACACACACACACACACACACACACACACACACACACACACACACAAATACGATCTATCTCTATTTTTCAAATGTTGAGTGGACTGCTCCAGATTTGGTGTGATAAGTTGAGGACACTGCAGAAATCGAAAGCATGTGGTATTGCCACATGGTAGTGACCGTAGTGTGGAGAGTCTCGTTCCTATTGGCTGTCGACTGGTGGCCACTAATCCCTACAGCAAAATAAAGCCTCTCAGATGCGTAGCTATACACTATATTAAATCTTTATTGTTTTGCACTTGAAGTGATTATATGGTGAACATAAGCTGGGTTTAAAAATGGAAGTTGTTTTTGTGTGTTTTGTCTGAGTCCGTGCATTTGAAAAGTGTCATGGGTTCCTTCAAAAAATGTTGAAGTGACAGGCATCAAAAAAAAAAGTCAAAAAAAAAAGAAGGAAACTCTTTAAATAACTAAAGAGACGGCAAATTACAAAGCGGCGCGGTCCCCAGTTGATTTCACCTTGGTGAAGTTGGCTCCAAAATAACCCGAAGCCAAGAACTTTCACTGCTGTAATGCGGTGTCATCTGGTAAACATTAGACTTGAAAGTGACTTGGCAGTATTGATGCCGTAACACCGCCGTATTGATTTCAGCGCATGAGGGCAACATCAAATTTTACCGGCGTATCGTTGACTGGGCTACCTGCAACGACAAGGTGACGTCCAAATCCCACAACAGAAAGAAAACAGCGAAATCCTACACGAGCCTCAAGCCTCCGGCGTTATCGCGTGTCCTGTTATCGTGTGGGACAGACCGGCTCGGTAATACTGTTAAACATTATCTTCCTTTTGGCTGGTTGGATTTGATTTGACTCAACATGCTAGAGCACTTCAGCGTTCACTTTTCCGCTAACCCGATCAGATCAGTTTTTTTTCAAAGAGCTGGAATCTTACACCTGTATTGCAGGTCCAAGACTCAGAGACACTCAAGCGGACTGCTGGAGGAGCGAGGTTAGGGAGGGGCTGGTTATGGTTGATGGAATTTTGCACTTGAGCCCCCCAGTCACCGGGTAGAGTTTCCTCTCCTTGGCAGACAGCAACAGACTCCCCTTTGTGTCCCACATTTCATAGCATGCATGTAGCAATTTCTGGGATGACTCACTTAGTGTCTTAAGGTGTGGCACTCATACCTTAGTCACTCTACCTTGATTTATTGTTCCATGTTATACCAAATCTACTATACTTTACACTATTTTTGAATGCTTCTCCCTGAAAAAAGAGCCATCTTCAGATATAGTTTGGCCTATCTAGGGGATAGCTGAGCTGGAAGCACATCTACAGTGGTGGCCATTGTTGCAATCTCAGCTAGCAGTGTCTGTTGGTGGTGAATCTGTAATGGCATGGGCAGCCGTCTAGTGGGAGTCATTAAGTCTGATGATTGCTCTGCATGGTTGTAAAATGGCCAAGGAATATGAGGCCATTTCACAGGCCCAGGTACACCCTATGGCGCTAACGCTGCTCCCTCAGGATGCTCCCTTATTCTCAAATTCAAGAGTGGTGTCACAAAAGTCAAAGAAACTGCCATGGCCTCCCCAATCACATCACATCCAAACACCTTTTATAGGAAGTTCTGGAGCAAGAATGTGAAAAGAAAGTAGATTTCTCCATATTTACTACTTCATACCTGTAGATTGTTAGGTGTTTCCGTTATTTTGTCCACCCCCTTTGCTTATCACAGGGAGCAGCTACAGAAATGAACAGAGAAATATCCCAACGTTATATACAACTTGAACGTGAGCGATATAATGAGAAACAAGCGGGGAAACCGCGGTCTTCCTCTGGTCGTACGACTCGCCCTCGTGCAGCAGATCGGAGCTGCTGACCTCGCGACTCCATATGTTGGATTGGCCATCAGGCACTAAAAACTCCCGCTGACGGCGAGAAATTGAGGTTGAGCGTTTCAGACTGTCCCCCAACCACGGCTCGCAGATTGGTTCTATCCAACTGTCGGGTCAATGTGTTTTAGACCGCTAGAGTTAAACGCACTGCACCAAATAGACCCACTCACATTGTTGTGTGTAAACTGTTGCCTGCTGAAACTATGGACAGTAGATGGGGGGGGGGCAAAAAAAAAAAAAGCTTGTAATTTGATGACTGAACTGGCAACTCATATTGAACTTGAGCAAAGTGACACATGCACGCTAAGATGTCCTTATGGTGTTTGAAGGTTATTAGGGCGATTTGGCTGACAGGCATCACATCCCTTGCAGCTATCAGACTAACAAAGTGGCCTCTTGTATTTTTTTGTGTCTTCGAATCCTCCCATCAGAACAACCAACCTCCCCGGTGGCATTTCATCATGACCAGGATATTCTTATGCAAGATAGTGAAATGGCAGTTAATTTGCAGGTAATTGGACCCTAGTGATTTACAGTTGGAAGGGCAACATAGGGCAACAATAGGGTTGCAGTCAATACAGCTGGGCAGTTTTTTCGGGATGATGGAGAGGCTGCAGACCCAATCAGCAACTGTACATTTTTACAATGCATCATACAAATGTATATCAACAGATTTGACGATGGGTTGTGAATTTTGCATTTTGAGAGCACTGGCTTTAACAAATGAATTGCTTTGTTTGCAGCCAACCAGCCAACCCACATGACCAGGGGGCCCTGAGATATATTCAGTGATGCATTAGGCTTTTAAAAGGTAGCAGTGCGCCACTTCTCCTCCGTGACATCAAAAACCCTTTACCTCGTGTGATTTCATCAGCCGCGATACTCTTGCATTTTGGAGGGACTGGTTGTTGTAGTTTGTTTGTTGACAAAAGGAGGAGGTAGGAGGCTTGTAGTGGCAAAAAAGAGCAAACGATAGTGTTGTAAGGGACAGGTCCAAAGGTCATGGAACATGACTGGGAAAGGGGATTTTAGTGTGGGATGAATGTTTTTTAGTTATTTGAAGCTTTGTTAAAATATGCTGTAATCTAACCGTGCTCCTTTAGTGTGTTTAGTCTCTAGACTGGGGGTCAGTAATTGTGGTCACAGTGGTTTTATTGGTGGATAAACAACCTGCATTTTCTACACATTTATAATACGTTAACATCCATGGATATATGTGTTGTTTTTGCACTGGAAAAGAAACTCTTATATACCAGATTGCTTTTGAGAACGCTGCTTTCAACGGGTCAAAGCAGCCATCATCATGAACGTACTCCTGTGTTGTTTATTCCAGGAATGATTGAGGGCTGTGCCTGCTAACATTTCACGTTAACCGTATCAGAGGCAATTTTAAAGGTTTTAACGTCACTGTGCTTGACTTCAAATGCAGTATTGCCGTCAGATCACAAATTGGTTAAAAAAAAAAGAAAATTGTTTGTTGAGTTTGAGCTGTGATAGCTTTGACGGAAGGGGGGAAAGTTCATCCAGCTTACTGATCAAACTTCCCCATAGGACATTTAAAGGTTTTCAGATCAGATTTTGTGAAGTTAGCACCAACTTCCTGTTAGCATTTGTAGCATTGTGAGTGCAGTTCAATGAGTCAAGTCATCCATAGCTGTATTGATAGTTACAATAAGTGATAGAAGTGTTTGCGTGCATCCATGTGTTAACGCCAGCAGCATTAAAACTCTAATTCGATCGACACAATAAACACGGTGAGTCGCTACAGTAGGGCAAGACATCACAGGATAGCATCGTCTGCCGGGACTCATCTGGGAGCTTCTGGAAACGTTTACTTGGCCCAAAGAGTGATGAAATCCCTTCGCAGTCTATATTCTGTGCGTCTCGCTAATCCAGGCAATCAGATAAGGTCTCAGGAAGGAAACATTCCCCCTTTGATTATGTCCATGTGCATGCTGTTTCACGTCAAGGGTCAGCTTTATAAAGCATTTACGTTTGACATGGGGGACCAGAGGCATGAGAAGGTGCACTCTGTACTGTGGTGGTCCCGCGCCAACATTACGTCTGGAAACTGGGGCATCGGTGTGCTGCCAACGGGAACCGTTTCTCCATCCAACCACGCACCCGGTTGACATCTAAAACATGGCATCATGATTATACCACATCTTTCTAATTCCAGTCAAAAGAGCTTTTTCATTCGCAGACCTTTTTTTTCTCCCCTTTTTCTTTTAAGTCTTGTGAAATACACTTCAGCTCCCACAACTAGGCTAGGCTTTTCTTTTCTTTTCAGCAAACTGGCATGTTTTCAAAGCCAGCTGCACACCTGCACGGAGAGGTTTTCAGGGGCAGGGCTGGGCTGAAACGGGAGTTGTCAATATATTTTGCAAGTGTTAGGCAGCAAAGTGGAGTGATAGCTCTCAAGGGGACTGCCCTTAAGCTGTTTTTTCTATAAATATTAATATAGCCCACTAGCCTGCCTGGGAGGAAGCTAGCAGTTTGCTCATGTCACAGGCTGGGCTTCAACGTGACAAGTTGTGAAAGGAGTGATAGGACGACAAAGAAGTGATAAGATGACATTTAGTGACAGGCCTCACTTTTCAAATTTGAAATGGCATCGCCAAAAAACAGAAGGTGAGACCGCTGACCACTCGCTGAGAAAACTGTGATAGAGTCTAAAGAAATGTTACTTACAGGACAATAAATGATGCTTGTGAATATAATTTCACACTCTAATCGCCTTTTTCCCTTCAAACATGTTTTTGAGTAATCCGTCAAGTAACCCCATGTATCTCCTATTTTTACAAAAGCATTTGTAATCTGGTTACTGTATGTTTTAATAGCATTTGCGACAGATTACAGATTGCATTTTTTGTAATCAGATTACTTTAATCTCACGGTGATCTTTTAATCCACAACCCCGTCTAGCTGTAAGAACAATGGAAGCAACAATTTTTTTTGGCCGCGCCTGACATTGCTCTGCCAAGATGCACTTGTTGCTCGCGACAAAGATTAAGCAACAAGACTGTGCTTTGGCGTGCTAACAGATGCAGGGTGTTTGCTTTGTTTGGTGTTTCTTTTGTGTGTGGTTATTGTTTCTTCGAGAGGTGAGAAACACAAACTGAAAAACATCCGTGGAAAATAATAATGAAATTCATAAAGAATTTTAGCAATTCGCTACGGAGATGGGATCCGGCTGTGGATGTCTACAGAGCTTTGTCATCTATACGTACTCAGGTTCAAGTTGGCAATGCATCCAGGTTTATTCACTGCTCTGTAGTTGACCCTGACTCTGAAAATCCTGCGGTTGAAAAGAAAAGAGGATTTCGCTGTCATATTATTATTATTATTAGTAGAAAAACATTTCCCATGTAAGAATGCTAAGTCAACATTGTTCGGTCAACTACAAAAAATAATAAAAGAGAGTAAATTAACACCGTACACTGCATTAAGTTGAACCAGTCCTTGTGTTATTGTGTTATCAAGCTTTTCTTTATTCTCTTCTGCTCTTCGACCCCCTTAGATTGTTGTTTAATGCCCTAACCCTAACCCCTAACCCCTAACCCTAACCTTACACATTCAGTTGGTAACTTTCCTAACAGACATAATCATTAATCTGAAGCTGGTGGTCCACTATGATGGATTCAGTACTGCCTGCTTTCTGTGGGGAAATAGCTTCCTTCTTTTTTTGGCAGTCATTTTGATAGCAGCGAGTCAATCTAAAGTAGAATTTAAATGTAGTGTGCGGCAGGACAGATTGAGTTGTAATTGATGACTGTAAACTTTTGGGCAACACGTATCAGATAGCAAAAAGACACCGCTCAGCAGACCAGCACTGACAGTGTGCACATGACCCTGACCTCAGCAGTAAATTATGTTTCAGGATGTCTGAATGAGAGGACCTTGCTCGATATTAGCAACAGCAAAACCAATGGAAAATCTCTGAAAATAAACACCCCGCCCTAAACGATGACAATAAAAATGGCTTATAGATGATGTATAAGCAACATTGCCCTTTGTCTCTGATGTGATTTGGAAGAGGTTCGATAGGCTGCACAACACCGCAGGAGCTATGTTTAGTTTACGGTGTGTTCAGGGGCGTCCTGGTGGCTCAGTGGTTTAAGGCACACACCACATAATGCAAACCCAATCTTTCCTCTCTCTCTCTTTCTGCTAACTATCAAATAAAGGCAAAAAATAATCTGTGTGGTTAAACTGGGTTTAGCCAGTCAACCAGCCATATCTCTATTTACTTAATGTATAATTACATGGTTAAATCAAAACACTTGAGAGTGAAAAACCCGTGCTTCGTAGCTTAGAGGAAAAAAAGTGTAGACGCAATGGAAAATCTATGGGATCAGGTTGGATAGAGAGATTGCATTATTCTGATGTTATTGCTTAGCATGGTGAAATACTTATACTGATAGATTGGTTCTGCTCTCGGATTTGCAGACACCACTAATGTTCAGGCTTTTCCCCCAAATCCTATCATTAATAAGAGCAAAAACAGCAAAAAATCGGTAATACTCTACTGTACTTATAACGAATAACAGCTTCATGTTTCTGTCAGATGTCACATGCTGTTGATGGAATATATTCATTTACTAGTGTGTCGAGATGAGATGAAGCTTTATTGATCCCCGTGGGGAAATTAGGTCCTCGCAGCATCAAAAGTAATAGGATTCAGCAGGGAGAAATAGAATAGAAGCAAACAAATAGAATAATAAAATAAGCAAAAAACAGTATAGGTAATAAACACAATAAAAACAAAGCAATTAAAATAGTTTCAACATGTTAGTTGGACTGTAAGGATGCTCTCATATCACATAGTTGTAGTTAAGAAACGTAATGGACAGGAGCGAAGTGAGTGAAACAGGAGGCGGAGCTTAAGACTGAACCAGGCAGTAGTTTGACATTGAAATAGTGCAGTGGATGGATTTCCCCTTCACCTCCGACTACCCGCGGTCCCTCCCTGACTCATGGAAACAAGTTTACTGCTGTTACGTTACGTTTAGCTACGTACCCACACAATATATATCTCCACATATGAAACATTGTCATTGCCTCGCCTAATGGTGTGTGTGCGTTGGCTTGTTACTCCACCGATGTTACTGTTGTTAATTGCATCTGGACCCTGATGTAGATGACCTCATCCAGAGATCAAACAGTCCCATTTAAAAACACAGCCCCGGTACGGTAGCCGTCCTACCTCACGGTTTCCAAAGGCATTAATGGAATTTCACACAAGTGAGGAGATAATTCCTGCGTGGTAAGGTGTAAAATCGGGCAGCTTTGATGTTAAGCGGTTTATTTAAGATTCAAGATGAGGGTGTTAATTAGTTGACAAAATCTTTTGGTTCTAAGAGGGATTTTTTTTTTTTTTTTCACACAATCCCACAGGCTACCTTGCTACCTTTTGAGTTCAAAGGAGATAGGTGAAAGCAGCCATAGTTGATGCATGTAAGCTTGGGGTGTGCACGTTTTTATTCATACTATAATCACAAAAAAAACATATTTTGAGGCACAATTCTTTACTCATGTTCATAGATTCATTTGCAAATGTGGGTTAGACGTATTAGAAAAGTGCTTACGCGGCCCTTTTTGTAACTGGGTTGATTCTGGAATAAGTCATTTTTCACAAAGGCATCCACCGTCAAAGATGTAGCATACCTTCCTTAAATATTGTAGTGCGCTTTGTGTAAGCAAATCTCAAGATACTACTCTGCTAAATTGACTGGGCCAATTATTTGTCATCCTGCTATGGATGTGAGATAGCTCAGTGAGTCCTGACAGAAAAATACACAGCAGGTCGAACTATGATATTTAAGAGCTCGGGGAATATTTTGTCACAAGAGGCATCGAGGCAAACAATTTCCGAATATGCCATCAAGCTGTACATACAGGAGATGGGTAGAAAGACAATCCTCCCTTTAATGTCTCGACTAAAACAGCCACGGCGGTAAAAAAAAAAAAAGGCTTTCTGGAGACCAATTAGTGCAACATGTAAAGTGATTCCTGTGTCGTGTAGACGTGGGAGAACGGTACCATATGCCCAACGTGTTACATTCACCGCCATCTGATTTTCACCCACTGTACTGTTAATTCTCACTGTGTGCCTGCGTCATCCTGGTAGGCATAGCTTCTTGTAGCTCCTAATCACATGGCAGGCAACCTACAGTATATAATAGGCTTATGTACGTGATATGTCCCGATCGGTTTCTCTATATAGAGGCTTTGCAGCCGCGTCTCTAGTCGCCTAGCAACCGCAGTCGGCGCTGTCGTGGACATCCAGTGGAGAATAATATGTGCAAATAATAGGTAAATATAAAACAACTGGGCATTCAAAGAAAAGCATTTAAAGACATTATCGTTGTGGTGTGGGTGCAGGTCAGTTCAGCAACGTTGAATTAAAGTGAATAGACTGATTTGTTTCCACATTTAGGTCATTCTGACTCAATAAAGTGTCTTAGCCCCTTTGGTTCTGTAGGTAAAGACAAGGAAGTTTGAAGTTTTGAACTATGAAGGTTTAGCAGACAGCGAGCCTCTAATAGGCCTATTTTCCTTTGTTGGATGTCCTGACTCCTACTGTGTATGATTTTCAGCCTACAGGGAATCTCAGAGTTACATGTCATTTTATTTCAAGGCTGTCTTTCATATCTAAGCCTTTGTGTGTGATTGAGACTGGGAGGGGGGCGGGGGGGGGGGGAGGGTCTATAAAGGTCTTGTCGGCTGCTTGACTAAGACATGACAGCCGAAGCAGGGGCGTTTCAAACAGGCCTGAGGGTCTTCATCAGCATTTTGTATTTGGTGAAGCAGAGAAAAAACAGTTGCTGGCACATTCTACCTGTATGTGGAAATGATCAACTTTGGGAAAGCCTGGAGTGCTGGCATACTTTTTCCAAATTCAAGCACTACTCCAGAAGACAGGCAGCTCTCTACTCTTTATACTGGCTTTACTCCAGTGTCTCAAAAACACAATAATACTCTGAGTATTCATAATACATAATACTCTCAAGGGTGTATCAACGCGATGTAAGCATTCAGTGTAAAAGCCTAAAATGTGTAAATATTTTAGTTAAGACATCTGGCATGAATGTTGGCACCGTTTCCTGTTTTCATTACTGAAACGTTGTGTTTTATCTCACTGAGCGCCAAGGTGTTATAATGTCTGAGGTGACACTTTGTATTACTTGCTTGTGGAACATAAATTGGACCAGTTGTTTCCGTACCATTTTGTTTCCTGAGTTATCTGGGGAATGTTCATTGTGATAAAAAAAAATTCAGCTTTTTAATAAATTCTTATTTTTAAGCGTCATGTTTGAACATTATCCTTGTAAGTACATCATGTATTAGGGAGATTTTCACTAAGTACTTTAAAAAACAGTGTTGTGTACTCAAAATGCTTTTCTATAGGTTAACACAGATTAATAAACTGGAATACTGGCATTGTAAGTGTTGCTGGTCTTTTCATTTGACGCTCCATCCTCTCTACTGTGTTTTTCCCTGTGAATAAATAGCTCGTTCTATGTGTGGATTAAGGTTACAGTGACCACCACGGGATGCCTCTGCCCTCATTTAGTCTGCTTTTATTTTTCTGGAGAAGTGAGATCCATGTGGAACAGGGAAACTTAATTATTAACCATTTCATTATAGTTGTACCAGAGAATAGAGACGCCAGGAGATAATTCACCTCACCGCAGAACGCTTGCTTTAAGTGTTTACACCATTTTGAATGTATACCCTCAGTAGAGATGAGCTCCTGAGTACCTTAACGCTAAAATTGCTTTATTTATTTCAAGATAAGGAGTGTTCATAATTTCTGTTGAAATTACGTGAACAACATTTTGAGTGTTTTGATTAATTGGATGACCTTTGGGCAGAAAACACTAATAAGCTGAGCAGCGCTGCTGAGAGAAGTGACGCATAGAAACAGTGAGGTGGTCCTCTGCATACGCCTGTGACCTTTTACACAATAATACAATATCTCCTTGGATCAGAGAGCATATTCTTAATTTCACAGCCAGCTTGCATTTTCACATCTCCTGCTTGCAGGTTCAAGTATTTTGCAGCTGTTTTCTAATGTAGTACATGTGCATCTGTTGAATAAGTCATGGGGGTACCACAGCACGCATGCACTAGCAGTCTAGATCAACAGAGTCGCTCTATGCACTTCAAACCCATCGGCTGTCCCAAGCACCAGACCGTCAGAGCCTCCTCCAGTCCCAGTCCCAGTCCCACTGCCTTAAAGCGCTAGGCAGGAGTTTCATGGAAAAACACACCCGTCTTATCAGCCAAAATCACAAAGTGGGGCCCCGCTAATTGAGACCCTGCAGATTCGCCCCGTTGCCCAAATGAAATTCTGGTGCCGGGTATGGGAACTTCTTCACCCACAGCAAGTGTCGAATTAAAACCTAACAGCGGAATACAAATGGTCTCCTAAACAGTGGGGAGCTCCTGCTCCATCTAGCCCCGCCAAGCTGGGCTCACCATCGTTAGAGTTGTTTTTTTCCCCTCTCTCGTCTCTTTGGCGTCCTTGGGTATGAAGTGGGGTTGTTAAACAGGAGCATTCTGTGTGCAGTTTACTGACATCACGCTACATGATGTCTGGGTATTAGAGTTCAAATCTTTCATACATCTAGTTGCCATTTGGAGCTGTCAGTGTGTGACGTTGCCTAGTTCTCCTTTAATCTCTGTCGTTTTAGGTAATATGTCTTCAATGTCCTTCACCTGCCGTTTATATCCTTAATGGGGAACACCAATTATTCTTATGGTCTAGTGTAACGTGTTTGATACTGTATGATACAGCCGCTTGATGTAAATTGACTCCCAAATTGCATCACCAGTTGAATTGGATCCTTTTGTTTAAGAGGATCCAACCTGATCTTAGGATCAGGTTGAGGCTATAGGCAAGTCAATCAACTAACTGTTTTCTCCAATTGGCACCTTAATTGTCAGTATATGAAAAATTAAACTGCTTTAATCAGGAGGAAAAGTCTCTTCCCTGCCCACTGTGACGCCCACTCACCGCCTCACATGTCTCTCTCACTCTTGTTTGGCTTCTCACTGTTCAAAGCACTGTTATGTAAAATTAACAACTTGGAAACGCTGTCTTTAGGCTCCCTTTGAAACACGGGGATTGCATTCTTCTATTCTTGCTTGCTTGTTTCTATTTCTATCACGAAAAGTGATGAGAAGCAGGGTGGGACTCATCGGTGTTTGTGCATGGGGCAATCAGGCTGAAATATGACTCAATATTACTAGTGATGGTAAAGAGTAGTGAGTTGTGTGGCAACATGATACATTAATAGAGATGTAACGAAACATTAAGCTCTTAAAAGTTTCTCACTAGACATTTACAAAGAGAAACGGCTATGAAACCATTTATCACTCAAACACAAAATTTAACCGTACACCGGCACCTAAGATAAGATAAGAGATAAGAGAGACTTTATTAATCCCGCCGTGGGGAAATTCACGTTACAGCAGCTCACAACAATAGAAAAACAGAATATAGAATAGAATAGAATATACAATAAACAATATAGTGCAAAAAAAACAACAAGTGTGCAAACAATAGAGTGCCATAAGAAAAAGCAAACAGATAAACAAGTAGTATTAACAAATTAAATATTAAATATATTTACAAGGTGGTGGAGGGGTAGATGATTGACTGGTTGTTGGGGGGGGGGTATTGCACAGGTCCTGGAGTTTTTCATTGAGATGTGTTGTATGTGGTGTTGTGCGCCTCTGCTAACATTGGCTGAAAGTTGTATGCAGTCTTTAACGGTGGCGGTATGATTAAAATCCATTGGTTTTGAGGTTTTTTTCCCCCTTCAGGCTTTTAGTATTCCAGGTGTGCACCTTCACAGCCAAAAAGCAGAGATCTGTTTCTCTGTGCACCTGGACACGAGCAGCAAAGACTGAAGGGGCTCTCACGGACTTATGTGATTTAGATCATGACTGGGGAGGCAGTTATTGTGCTGAGTCAGAGGAATATTATGGTAAGGGAAACTGCTGCACCATAGTACACAGCCTGACCCGTAGCGGTTATATCATTATAAGTTTCACTGGATCTGCCGGCTTCAAAACTAGTTCAGAAATCCCGCAAGAATCCAGGATTAGTTTACAATTGGTCCAAAATATAATATAAAACTACATTTTGGAGGCAAACCTTGAACCTAGGCACAACCAATATATCAGTTGGCCAGTATTAGCAATTGACAGATATGTAGTTATTGCCATTTGTTAAGATAAGATAAGATAAGATTAGTTTTATTTGCAATTCGGGGTGCCCATGCACCAGTGGCCGAACACAGCACACACACACACACACACACACACACACACACACACACACACACACACACATGCAGGGTAGGGTGTCCAAATTGAATGATTCCTCTGCATTTTCCCATCCCCGCCGACCTTCCTCCAGGGACAGCCAGGGAGCAGTGGGCAGCCTCCTTTTTCCGGCACTCGGGGACCAATTCCAGGTGTAGGTCCTCGTCAGGGACAGGACAGGATGTTGCATGTTTTTAGATGGGCTTCTTTATAGGAGGAGACCCACGTGAGCACGGGGAGAACATGCAAACTCCACACCGAAAGACCCAGGAGATAACCCACCTGGGCGCCCCAGGCGGGACGAACCCAGGACCTTCTTGCTGTACCATCAATGTTCCACTGATAATGCACAAATAATTCAAATAACAACAACTAAGAGCCTGCATGAGGAAAATACAGTGTTCACTAGCGGAGGCAGTACGGTAGATGAGCAGCTCTAGGTCGGTGTGCGGTGCCTTCACATACCATGTTTGAAGTAGTTTCACTTCCTCCGACCCCCCCACCCCAACCCTCCTCCTTTCAGGCACCCATGAAGTGCTAGCGTACTTGTTTTGAAAACATCTGAATTACCCGTCGAGGTGGAACACAGGTTGTGTCAAGTATTATACTGTATGCTTGGATTCGTTCAAGTGATACTCCATTGTAGGCATCATTTAACTCTTTCTGGATCAAAAACATCTCCATGCCTATCTCCCTTTATTGAATACAGCCCCCTATACAAACAGGCTATTGATCCGCAGGACCCCGGCTCAGCCTCGGTGCGTGAGTGATGATCAGCCTGAGTTGATCCTGTAATCTCCTACATGTCAGATAAGAACAGCTCAGTCTGGCCTCTGGATTGTTGGGATGTGGATCCTGTGAACAGAATTTTCATCCATTTTCTTGTGCGCAAGGTCAAAGAGCAAGTGATCCGGCAAAATGAAAGATTGTTATCATTAGTCAACTTGATTAATGTTGTGGGCGGGTGTTTTCACATGATCGGTGCACATTTCATGGTGGCCATCCGCAGTGTTGGTCAAAGCGCCGTCTGCTTTAGAAGTAGAGACTCTTCAATATGAGGCCCAGACCAGCAGGGACTGAGCTTATTTAAAAACCATGAACTCCCTCAAATTTAATTGCAGTGCAAAGCAATTATCGCTTTTCCACATCTAATACGAGGTGCAATTTATTGAGCAAATAATGTAACTTGAATCATGCAACTTGGGTAACAAACTGGGAAGGCACTTACAATTAAAATGCTCCCGGCTGTTATTTCTGCACCCACTGCTTCTCTATTATACACAATCAAACTCGGGATGCGGGGATATGTGTTACATCTATTGTTGTCTCCACACTGTTGTCTTGATCCTTGTATTACTCACTATCGGTGGCGTATACATATATTTTTAAAGAATTTAAGCTCATTCTGTTGTTGCATTCATTCTCAAGTTGCTCTGAATATGAACAAATCGTATCGTCTACAAAACTCTGTGCAGAGCAAGCTGTATGCCAGAGAGCCCTGTTTGCATCACCTAGGGAACCGTGGAGATCGGCAGTGATTTTAATCCAGTGCAAATCTGCCAT
Organism: Hoplostethus mediterraneus; assembly: GCA_034670385.1. Taxonomy (NCBI): domain Eukaryota; kingdom Metazoa; phylum Chordata; class Actinopteri; order Trachichthyiformes; family Trachichthyidae; genus Hoplostethus; species Hoplostethus mediterraneus. Next base: position 3,066,391 of record JAXDDW010000019.1, on the reverse strand, counting down.
ATCTGTTATTTATAAAGTGAAAATTCCAGTGCAAATTATCCATCGTATTTTGGCGAAGGAAGGCAGAGGTCCCCTGATAGCATTCATCCTGTGAATCAAACGCTTAGTGATATCAGCTGTAAGTTGGTTTTGGTGCATGAATTATTTTCTTCTGATTTCTAGATGGAGGATTTCTGTCTTCCTCCTGTTATGAAAAATGGAGGCAGTAGTGGAATTAGTAGAGGAAGCTTCTGAATGCTTCAAGTTTTGCTTTGCTAAATCAGAAAGTGACAAATTGTAAAATCTTATACAATTATATCCGTGGCGCTGGTGGTCTCACCAAATTTTTATCATCCCATGTGAATGCATTTCACCAAATGCAGAGGTTGGGGGGGTTCATTGATGAGGTCCCAACGTAATACTAGTCCTGTATTTTTTGCCAAACTGCCTCTATATTCCTTTTAATGCTGTTTAAAGTAAGCTAGTATTCATTTCTTTCTAAAGACACAATTACATTGTGTCTTTTTTATATCTTGAGTAAAGAGTATAGTGTGAAGTTACTTTTCAATATTTTTTAAGGAAACGGCAGAAAGAGCTTGCCGATACTTGGACAACAACCAAAACTGGTGATATTGAATTCTCACTGGTGGCCTCGGCTCTCCGGTGCACTTTTATCTTGACACATCTCAGAAAACACATCGCGTGAATGGAATTACTGCAAAGACCTTTTTTATTGATCTGCATGTTTCTTTCTTAGCAATGGTAGATATCGACGTGTACTGTATCTTAGACTTTTTACATGACAGAACGAGAGTGTTTCAGTCAAGTTAGCGCGAGGCAGAAACGGTGAAGAGAAAGAAATATAAAGAAGTATAAACTGTGGGATTCTCTCCTGCTGTCGGGTTGTGGGGAAACACCCTCCAGTGAGGATACTAAGGAAACCCCTGCTTGTTTCCAAACTTGTTTAACACAGAGATGGTGTTAACATGCTTTGTTCCAGCACCGCTGCACAACCCCCACCTCCACACACACACACACACACACACACACACACCCCTCCTCCACTGCTCCAGCCAAACACTCTCCCTTCCGAAGTTGAGTAAACCTGCAGAGTGGCAGCGGAGGGATCTTGGCCCTGATTTTAGTGCAGTGGAGGAGCCGGGGGGCCCTTGGGACACTCAGGTTACCAGCATCGAATCCTGCAGCATTAGCAGGGCACGGTGAAATAACAGCCTGCCATCTGGAACTTATGCTAAAGCCAGCCTAGCCTTGCAGTGTTCAATCACACTGACCTCAATTAAGTGCCATTTGTTCAGTGTTTTTATTCACTTCTCCCCGTACCTCCAGCTCCTCGTGTCGGATGGCGTAATGCGTGCCGTAATGCAACGTGTCAGATCCAGAGCCAGATCCAGTGTTTAGGTTTTCTTACAAGGCCCTCTGTTCTATATGAGGTTTCCCATTAAACTTTTTTTTTTTTATCAAGTCCACCCTCATAAGAGGTTTGGAAGGGAGTACCTCAAGTGTGGAGGGATAAAGCTCGTCTTTGTACTGGAGAGCCTGTGTGGTATGCCGGGGCTGAGAGCGGGGTTTTGGGTGAGGCCTCATGCTCATGACTTAACGTGGTCTTTCTTGACCCCACTTTAAAAGGAGACAATGAGCACACTTGAAAAGGTCTTTTCTCTTTCGATCCTTGATGCTCCTCACTTTCTCCGGCAGTAAGGTCGCCACCAGTCTGTTTCCATGAAGTTGGATGGTTGGACGCAGCTTTGATGTGCACGGTTCATATGCGCTAAACATGCTACATACAGTAGTTGACTTGTTAAAGAAATGACAGTGATGTGATCTTCAACATGGGCTCTCCTTCATTGTCATTTTGTAGAGCGGTCGTGACCTTTATCATAATTCAGGTTTCGGGGTTGTACTGTTGGGACTTTTTTGTGTGGGATTCAACTAATTCCCTATTGGCTAAGCTAGCTACATGTATTAGAAACACACTCGTAACGCAATTTATCTCCAAAGCGTACATTTATAAGGAGCAGGATGCCCAATACCTCATTCATTTCCCTTACCTATTTCATCATTCCCTCTCCCCTCCTTGTGATAAATAGCCAAGTTCAAGACACTGTATAATAAAAGGGCTGTTACCAAATTAGTAGACTCACTGATGTTATGGCCATGCAACGGTTTTCCCCAGAGGATGATGGGTATTAATGGTAGCACGCAATTTCACATGAATGTATCGTTTGCCAGATTATCCTCCAGAGTGTGGCATAAATCAAATTAAAAGATACCGTTGCCAAAACCAGTAGTCTCTGTGCTACTTTCAGTCAGGACTTGGGATCGGATCCCCCCCCCCGAATTTCAGGAGGATGAACAGGAAATGTGTTGTAAGAAGACACTAAATTCCTCACACTGTAACTACAGCCTAGTCTGACTAACGATTGATCTCTTTCCAGTTTGTGCACGAAGCAATAGGATGAATTTAGATTTTTCTTTAACTTTGCAGTGACTTACAACACGGTGCATAACTTTTTTTCAGTAAAAGTTAAAAAGTAAAAGTCAAGTAAGGTTATCGTTCAAATTTCATAGCTCCATGCCTTTCAGATTTCACGCTCCCTCACTTCCTCAAAATGTCATCGTGGCTCTAGAGGTCTCGTTCTTTGTGATTCAGTCAAAATATTCAAAAAGATTAAAAAAAAGAAAATCTAAGTTTAGGCTGCAGAAGAAACAGAAAAGCAACAAAAAACAAAATTCTGCCATTATCTCCCACGGCAGGGGGGTAGAGGAATGGGGATTATTGAAAGTGTGGTCTGCTAAAAGAGCCCCAAAGAACAGCAGCTGCACTCCACAGGAGCTAGCAACCTTAACTATGCTGAAAATAGGCATTTTGAATATACTGCAACCAACCATACAGTACAGACTAATATACTAGTTTTTCTCTTTTTATTGGTCAGTGGTAATTTCACCTTTTTCTACCAGCCCCGTCATGGATGAAGTGTGTCGGCAAATGACAACAGGAATGCCACTCTTCAGGGTCTCTCTTATCTGTATTTTCCTTTCATGACGAGTGAGCGGTGGTCAAAAACTGTCTATGGTGGCTCTTGTACCATGCTGTCAGCATATCACAGTGCTGGTTGGGTGCCAAAGATGCTAAGGAGATACGGGCTGAAGGACTGGCATTTTGAATCCCCCACTAAATATCCCCTGATATCAGTGACAACCATCAACAGGAGAGTACGCTTTTAATGGCCGCAAAGGCGAGTCCCTGAGGAGTTCCCAAACAGGTGACATGCGGAGCGCTGCAGGTGGCTTCTGAGCACGCTGTCATTTCATAGTGCTTTTTGTTTGCACAGATTCCCGTCTGAAGCACAGGACACCATTATAACTACTTCAGCGCAGATGGGAACAGAAACGTGAAACTAAATGGCCACAAAACCTCAATAGATCAAAATATTCCACATTAATTTAGCATTTGTTATGAATCATGTTATGTTTATACGTGAAACATGTCAGAATGTGGCTTAAATGTATATATTTATTATACAATATGATATCTAATATATCGTTAGCCTCATAGCATAATTGCCTAAGTCATATTTTGGCCAAATTGTGATATCTGCCTAACTCTACTCTATGGGGCAGAAAAATTTGTTTTTTTCTTCTTTTCTGAAAACCTTAAAATATGACTTAGGCAATTATGCTATGAGGCTAACGATATGTGTTTTTATTGTGATGTTTATATATATATTAGTTTTTATTCAAAAAGAAGAACAAATGGTAGATGCAGGACTTCTCTCTCTTCTGGCGTCTCCTTCCCTACAATTATACCACATACTGAACAAGAATTTTAGCTCTGAAAGCAGTTTCCTCCTGTATCCATTTGGTTAATAGATCCATTAAGCAGCATGGCGAGAGTGGAGTGCGGCGGCTGTGTGGAGCTGAGGATGACGTGTTAATTCTGGCTAATTTATTACCCTGGGTGTCGCTGGGCGAGGAGCTCCTGACAGATCCTGTCTCACCGGGATCCTCCTCAGCTGGGCTTCCATGGGCATCACTTGCTTAGCGGTGACTCCAGCCTGCGGTGCACGCATCCGCTGATGCAAGTATGATGTAAAACCCTTACTGCAGGAAAACAACAGTGAGGGCGCACGTAGTCTGGCTTTATATCAGACTGGCAGCCTTTGAAGGTAGGAGGCTAAAAGCACACCTGTGGAGAGGGAGAGGGTAATCAAATTTCCCTCCCAGTGTTATGGGCACTTGCTGGCTCTCATATGGTTTTTATTTATGGAAGTATCCTTTTCTGTCCGGGGCCCTGCCCTGATTAGATCATGGATGCTGATTGTGGCCTGAAGCTGTGGTGATCAATCCTAATTTACTTGGAGAATTAAATTTATATATAGGAGGATGCAGTGCAGTGCCCTGATAGATGAAAGGGCATTTCCCTCTTATGCATCAACAATCACAAGAACACACAAAAAAGAGACAACAAAGAGCTTGCTTTGATTTTGTTTCCTTGCACTTTTTAATAAGATTTAACATCGGCTCTCAATGGGGAATGAAGGCTGTATTAAAGACTGAAGAGATCGCACTGGCATTTGTGAGTGTGTGTTTCTCTGAGACGTAGCGCTGTCTCATGTTCAGCCAATGGGATCAGAGAGTGCAGACCTCTGGTGCCTTAGAGACAGATGCAGAGGATTGTGCAGGTCAACGCAGCGCTGCCAAGCTAGCCGTCAGCTATTTCACGTCATAATCAGTTAGGGGAGAAATCAGCATACACTTCCTCTCTTTGTGCCTCAAGGAAAATCCTCTCGAAGGATTCTTGTCTGCACTGAAGCGCTGAAAAGGATGGCAAATTAATTTCATTCTTTGTGCTCTCCGACGGCATTCGCTTTGTAAAAACGCGCTGATGTGATGCTATGTTTTCAGCTCTGAGAGAAACAAGCGCTGTTTATTTATGCTACTGCAGCGGCCACACCTTCTAAGCCGTAGCATCTTTACAGCCTGAGCTGTCATCCAGTCGATGATGAAGCTACGGAGTGATTAGCCCCACCCAGAGGCTGCTGAGATGGGAGATGTGGGAGGTGTGTAGGTTGTCAAAGCAGGGCTTGCGGAGATGACTCAGTTAGGCACTTAGAGTAAGATCATTACCATGCAGGAACCCTCCGTATAGCTTTGCTGTGTATGCTGATTTTTTACTGTTGATATTGAGCAGCCGCTGGTTTTTATTGTCTCTAACAACAGTTATGCTTGTTGCTCATTGTGCATTGAGTTTTTTTTCACAAGGTGCTCATGTTCACATATTCACAAGCCTGGCGTGTTTGCTGATTCACTTTGCAAAGAACAGATAAGGTCCATATTGTTGCTGTGGTGTGAAAACCTAATGATTCTAGTTCATGTGATCGCATGGTTTTCCTTGAAGGGAACACGGTGTTTCCTACAATTTGGCAGGGTACTACGTCGGGGAGGTGGGTGAGGGGTGGGGTTGGGTTGATGCTGTTTTTTTTTTTTTTTTTTTTAATTGTGTGTGTATATCTTCTATGATTTCCTTTTCATGGACATTTCATTTAGCAAGCTCATCTTATCTTGGCTCAGGAACTCAATTTTCTTATTAACTATAAGCTAATGAGGCTTAACATTGGCTAACTTACTACTGCAACATTATACTCTCATTTGGTTATTGTTTCGTGAAACCAAGAATTACAAATAGTTTACCTCCTCAACATACATACATAAAGTCTATCATTCGGCTCCAAGGACCACTGACTGTTTGACCAATACCTTACATCATAGGTCTAATGGATTATGGTTGTTGTAGTTTACATGACAAACAAGATAGGATATGATATTTTACATAGTATCGCCAAATGTCTTCTCAGAAAGCCTAGCAGAGGTACAGTACATACAAACGGGGAAGGTAAGGGAAATGAAGTGTACTCCGCTGAGGTGGGAACTCCCGCTGATGATAACGGTGATTGGTGATTGGATGAGCCTTCCTACTTCCGTGGTCTTTGCAGTGCAGTTTGTTACTGTGGGCTTGAACAAGCTATGTCTCAGCATCGGTGCTCCATTGTGAATGGATTGTAATTGGTATCCAGCAGTACTTTCTGTATCTGGCAGAGTCGCAGTATCTAGCGGTCTCTTTGAAGGGGGTTGTCCCACTTGGGTCTCTCCCTGTAGAGCAGTGGAGTGGCTCTTTATTGGCTTTGCCTGCAGATCCCTATACCCAGGATAAGAGGGTGGATTGCTACTGGGCAGTTTGATGGTGGGAACATGGTAGAGCTAAAGGGTAGGATATCCTTAAGGGTCTGTTAAGAGTCTGCTTTTATGTTATAGAGGTTTTGCAGTTGCGCCACAAACCCAGCATCCACACCGTTGCCATCATGGAGATCCACTGGAACTGGCTGTGCACAAACAATAGCTAAATATAACATAGCTCCGAATAGAGATACCTGAAAACGATTGTTGTGGTGTCGGTGTAGAATCATTCAGTAATGTTGTCAGTAAAAGTGAATCGTCTCATAAGTTTTATTTATTTCCACATTTAGGTTACTGTGACACACTAAACTGTGTTGTCATTAGCCCCGGTGCGGTTGGGTTTTGACTTTGTTAGCTAGCTAACTTGTCAGCAGCAGGCTAGCAGGAACTAGCCCTGAAAATGTTCCTCTTGGACCTCCTGGACCCCCAAAAAGTTCCTGCTACTTTTTGGGGGGCCAGGAACCATTAGGGTGGAGTTGCAGTACTGCACAATGCTGATTGGCCAATACAAGCTACGCAAAAATCGTCAAATCCGACCGCCATTCTTAAATACCGGTAAACAGTCATGCTTGTCTGGCCCGGACAGCTCAGTCGGTAGAGCTTGAGACTCTCAGTCTCAGGGTTGTGGGTCGCTTTGGATAAAAGCATGCTAAATGACTTTAATGTAATTTAATGTTCAACACATCTCATCGAACACGTCTCATAGCTGTATTTATTGTTTTGGGGACCGATGACAAGGTACAGGCACTAAACTGTGTTTTTTCAGACGAGGAGATACAGAGAACATTCACTCTGCTCTGTTGTTGTGGGGGGTCGTCTCGTATCGAAATGTCACACACTCTTTGGGGAAACTAAAAAAGGTTCCTGCTGAGAAGGTTCCTGCTCCAAAAAAAGTACCCAAAAGGTTCAGTTTCCTGCGGTCGAAAAAAATGCCTTCCTGAGGACGTGTTACATCACCTTTAAAAGTCCTCTGTTGGATGTATTGAGCGAGTGGCTGAACCTCTGTTAGAGGAGACTGAGGCGCTCTAGTGGCTGTTAGTGCAGAGGTGTGAACGAGTGGGCAGCCGGGTTCCTGCTGCCACTGTATCGAGTTATAATCATCTCACCATATAGACTGGAGAAGACACGGCGTCCTCTTAGCCTCGCCACATTAGGTCATAGGTTTGGGGGTTACACAGGATGGTCCGCCCAGACGAGCCTCCAACATTGAGAATTATGGCAAGTTGATTTTTGCCTAGCTGGCATTAGGATTGGTTTCACTGGAGAGGCCAGGCTATAAATCAGATTCAGGTCCAGCCATCGCCAAGATAATCACCGTTAATTTGCTGCTAATGAGAGAGCGGGCGCCTCCACCCTGACCTCAGCTCTCACCATCTCGCCATGTTGGAGATTGTTGAGGAATCGCTGCAGCCTACTGGAAAGGCGTTTCTTATAAACCTGGTTGCACTTCATAGTTATTTATTGTTTTAGCTGTTTTCCCCCGGGATTACGAGGAAACCGTAGGAGTTCAAGATTATTTATTTCCTTCAATTCCACTTTGGGATATGTAATTTTGGAGAATCCCTGACATGCTAGCTTCCTCCTAGGATATATCGCCACCTACACTGCAGTGCCACTACAGTAAAACTCATAATTTATTGCATCTTTTGGCTGCCACGTTGTTAATGGGTAAGTGGACGTCTCGGAGATCGCCCCGACATAGCACTGCTACCATTTTGCTGTATTTGACCAAGGTCAGGGTGTACATCAATGCAGAAAGTGAATAAATAGACTGCTGTTATTTACCGTGCTGGTTTGAAAGCTTTACTCCATCCCCTGCTCCGTCTGTCAGTGCTAAACCTTGAATTGCTCAGAGTGATTACTAGCAGGGAGTGTGCTGCAGCAGCGGTCCCAGGCTACTTTTGTTTATGTTAAGGCTTTTTACGCATTCTGTATTATGCGCCGGTGGGGTTCGCTTTTGATCCCGGAAGGAGGCGGCTGCTGAGGTGCGCCCCCCCCCCCGATGCCCCCCTCTTTAGTATTGCTGAATTGAGATCTGTTTGGCAAGCCATTCAGCCCCGCACCCCCATCCACCCATGTTCTTTCTCCTCTATTGAAAACACACCTTTCTGTTGACCCAGGAGGCTTTTCTATACAGCCCAGGCATGTGAAAGATTTCCAAAAAGGAGTAAGTGGTGCCTGTCTGGAGCTTTCCTCTCTCTCAATGGGCCCTGTAGACAATGTTCTTGATATCTGCCCAAATTTCCTCCCTGTTGCACTACAGGCTACTTGTGTGTGTGGATGTTTGTGCGCTGTGTTGTGAAGTAACTGTCACTAATTATTGGATTACGAGATCAAATAAGACAAATAAAGGTAAATGGGTGCCTGCAAATAAACCCTAAATAAATTTGGTACTCTTTGGTACTTTCATGAAGTAACTGCAATTGACAAAGTACCAAAGAGTACCAAATTTATTTAGGGTTTATTTGCAGGCACTTTTTTTGTCGATTTGTCAATTACAGTTAATTCATGAATTATGTATATAAATTAGGATTTACAATATTATTGTATATTTTATATATTAATTATATGTCTATGGTTATTATGATATTATATAAATGGATATCAAAATATTAGTTCTGCTTATGTGAATAAAGAGTAAATAGTCTAAAAATGTCATCAGTGACCAGTAACAGCTTCCATTTACATTTTAGTAATCAATGGTCATCAATTGATTTTGCAGACAAGTAATCCATAATCTGCCTAGATTATACTCTCAAAGGGAACCTGCCAACCACTGTGCATGTCAGTTCATTTGTGTATAGGTGTGTTGAGGGGTCGTGGTCGCTGGGTTGCCAAGATATTGTTTCCTTGCCTGAGAATGTTGGACTGCATCTGCTACTTGATCGTGAATGTAAAAAGCTATGACGTGTAAAAAGCAGTAAGCCATTAATTATCATGGAAAACAGGGTTGTGTGCGGCACCCAGAGAAGGCCAGATTTATTTGCAGCGGCATTGAATAGCAATTCTCAACACACTGCTAATTGTTTGATGGATAGTACAGATCCATTTGCATTTATATTGTACCCCAAACGCCTCCCACCTATTTAGATCCCATATTTAACTAACTCTTGACACTGGAGAAATGGTCACAGGTTGGCAGCAGAACCTCTATTAGAGTTTAACAGGGCTTCCTCTAACTGTGCGTTCACACTGTGAGCAACTTGGTTGACGGGTCGCACCCATTATGGGCGGTTATGGGGGGTGCAAGAGGCTCCGATTGCATCTAGGGAGTCATGGTATCGTGCAGTTGCAAAGATCTGAACAGTCAAATCATGTATTATTTATTTCCTTTAATAACATCACATCGTTCTGGTGAGTTAACATAGTTAGCTTGCAAGCGCTAATACACACACACACACAATAATACACTCAGTAACATTGCTTCAGAGATTACCATTGACCACAACGATGGATGCAACTGTTCTCCAAGCTTGTTTTTGTTAATTCCTGCAGTCTTTCAAATAAAAGTCATTGAGCACTGGGAAGCCTTTAACTTCTCAACTCGAAAAGGGACGAACTCAATCTCATCTCAGTTTATGAAATGAAAACAGGACGGAAAAATGAAAGTGCGGGAAATCTTAACTGGCTGTTGAACGGCTCAGCTGCGACGGCTCATGCCTTCAATAGTCAGCATTCATTGTATCCTGGACCCACATTATTACATAGGTAACAGTTGCTATACATTTAATTTGCACCCAATTACTAACCCCATTCTTCTCCTGCCAATTGTGCACTGCACAGTTGAAAAATGTAGAGTCTGCAAATGTATTAAAGGGGAAAACAGAACATCCATCATTTCTTTGTCTATGCACAGAGACCTCAATTGATTTTGGATCATTGCATAGATATGCAGTTAGCTTCTTTTTGGCACTACTCAAGCTCTGCAGCTCAGGCATTAGAGGATCTTTGTCTTTGAAATAAAAGCAAGCGATTCGTATCTTTGTTTCTCAGAGAGTTAAAACCATGGGAGTCGTTTTTCAGCCGTCTTTTTAAAGTATACCGTCTTTGTGAGTATACCCTCGCTAGCCTCCACCCTCAATGTTTCAGGCTACTAATTAAAGTCCCTGATAATACTCTGATCACATCTTTTTTTTTGTTTGTTAATTGCTTCCTGGTTAAATAAAAAACTGTTTATTGTCTTAACATACCAGTACAGTAAAATAATAATACAACGTTGGCATTTTCTTTGTTTTGGCTCTCTCTCTCGTAGGATTTAGACTTAGACAGATGAACAAGAACAACAGCAGCTTTGCTCTCTGGCTCTGAAAAACAACCATAATGCCAGATGTAGTCCATTTACAAAGAAAAGGCACTGTTTAGTTTTACAGTATGCCTTGTGTGAAAAATTCTGACAGCCGCATTCAAGGTGGGCATGTTGTTTTCCAAGACCTACATTTGCATCCCATATCATCTGTCATCTGGCCTGTTGCTTCTTTGACAAACTCCTTTGGGTTTCCCATGGCCTCAAAGGTACATCTCAGTGCATACCAGCCAATTAATAATGGGGAGGAAGGGCCATGAAGAAGAGAGACGGCCGAAGCTCTTTGGAAACAAAAACAATGCACTTTCCAGAACGTTCTCCAACTTTAGAAAGCCGCTTGTTCTCCGCTCACTCACATTAGCATAGCATCAAGGATCTTGAGCAAAAGGTAAAAATTAGCAACCCATACAAGCTGCCTCTGAAGTCTTGGGAGCAGCTGAAGTGCTCTCGCTGGTGCAAAGTGGAAGCTTTTTTTCACCCCCCCCCCATGTGGCGGAGGTCCTGGTATTGAGGCCCCAAGTCATTAATCACCAGGATCTTTTCAGCTGTCAATACATACAAAAGAAACCCCCAAACTCAACAATGGTGTCTTCAATAAAAAAGTTTTTTTCTAAGTAGGGGCCAAATATAGTTTACTGGGGATTATTGTTTACTGTTTGGTCCGGCACAAATCTCATACAGTATTCATAAAGAAGCTTATCTTGTGGGAAAATCCTTGTCTGAACAACACAGGCGCATTGTCAGTCAAAACTAGATTTGCTCAGAGTCATTTTTGTCTCTTTTTTTAGAGAGCTGTGCTCCCTTATCCCGTGACTGCAGTCAATGCATCCCGCATTTGCTTTTATTAAAATACTTTTTCAAGTATGCCGATAGAAGGCTGTTACATCTTACCTCTTACTTCAAAATCATATAAAAAAGATCATATGACTTTATGTGTTCATATAAAGATTCATATATTTATACACACACAAATAGTTATATGACTCAGAGATATTATATCATTTGAATCAAGATGAAGAATAATCTGGAGTGAAGAATCGGTGCTGCTGCAATACCTTGTGTTCTCTAATTCAAAGTAAACAGAGACCTCGCCTCTAATCAAGTTTAGATCCACATTGACATTTGTTAAGCCAGCTCAATATGTTTTAAACCATGTGATTGCTTGGAAGGAGCTGTTTGCACGGCAGCATCCTTTAACTAGTGTCACACGCTAATTTCACCATGCTACTTTGCAACTGCAATTACAATTATTGATGCAGCATCGCATTTGCGCAATTGCACTCAGGCCTTCCTCTCTTTTCCCCTCTTTTATGTCCTTTATTACATTTTCATTTTAAAAAACAGATATTTATGTTCTATTTAACAGTGTTTCCAAGTCAAAGCAAGAATAAAAAAATTATCCAGCACATAGTTGAATGCGAATGCTCACTCCCACTATTGATATTACACTCTGAACACTATCTTGAAGCATGACAGTTTAAATTTTATGTTTCGGATTTTAATCATCTCTGCTGGTTCAGGTGGTTCACTCCTCACTTTTGGGCCAGTGATGATTTGTAACTTATAAACAACACAATTCAGGGAAGGACACCTGCCACTTTTACAGATGCTGGAGGCCCAGCATTTTCTATACGGCACATAAAACGGAATATTTGTGGGAGACTCGCATCGTAAACTTTATGGAAGTGAGATTTGTTGTGCCGTATTTTATTAAAACTAATCCTGGTGGTTCTTCGTGCTGAGTGCTGAACCATGCACACGCTGCCGCTGCAAAACATGCACTTGCATTTTATATATTTTCAGAGGTAACATGTACCCAGTGAACTTTGGATTATCACGATAATGTTCGTGTGTGTGTGTGTGTGTGTGTGTGTGTGTGTGTGTGTGTGTGTGTGTGTGTGTGTACTATTGATGTTATTAATGATTTCTATTTTGAAATGATCAAGTTAAATTGTTTTACATTTGAGTTCAATAAATAGTGACTGTAATGAGTAATTGTAATGGTTGTAATGATTTTTTTGCAGTAATTAGATTACAGATATTTTTAAAAATAAGACGATTAATTGATGGATAATACAAAAATATATTTGAAGGGAAAAGGCATTTTAGACACATCTTGAAATAATAATTGATAATGGTTTTGTATTATAATATAACAATTTTCAAATTAAAGTCTGCAAATTGTTATGTTGTAAATTTATGTTATAAATTGTTATACATTGTAATATGTTTTACCTTTTATTGGGTTTGAGTTGAGTGTTACTCAAAGGGAAAAATGCCTCAATCAAAATCATTACTCATTACTCAAAGGGAATAAATCTTACATTATTATAAATATTACATTTTGAAAGCAACAGTGCTGTCAAAACATTTTTTCAGATCTCGATTTCCTAATTTATTTTCTGTGTGTGTTATTCCTTCACAGAGTCACTCAGACTAAGTTGGCATTGTAACCCAGATTTGATGTTGAAAAAAGAGAGGCGGCAGCCATGGAAGTGAAGGAACGCAGACCCTACCGCTCGCTCACCGCCCGGCGGGACACCGAGCGCCGCTACACCAGCTCCTCGGCAGACAGCGAGGATGGCAAGCCCAACCCCAAGTCCTACAGCTCCAGCGAAACACTCAAAGCCTTCGACCAGGACTCGAGGATGGCCTACGGGAGCCGCGTCAAGGACGTGGTTCATCACGAAGTGGACGAGTTCAGCCGGCAAGGTCAGGCAAAGCGTAACCAATATGAGAAATAGCTGTGCTGTTGTAGCAGTAGGAGTTGTCTTTCCCTACTATTCCTGTGTGGTTTATTAGCAGTGCACCTTGACATGAAGAGAGCAGCTATCAGTTTTAGGACGTGTCCCTGCCTTCTTTCAATATGTGCATCATTGCTTTTTAATGAAGAGTCCCTTGGTAGTTCACACTCTGTCTTGGTAGAGGTCACTCTGAACTTGTCACACCGCTGTTAAAAACTGCATGGAAGACACGCACTTCTGCACCTCCTGATTCAAATGTATTATTGATCAAAGTTCAAATCAGATGTCACGGCGCTGCATAGGTAGCCCTGAAATCCGAATCTTCATTTTGTCATCACAGTGACACAGCTCAAGCCCCCGTGAGAAACAACAACCCCAGACTTTTCATTATTTGGTCTGGAAATTTTCAGCACAAAAGGCACTCCAGTCGGGGAGGTCTCCTTTACAAACCTCCCGACCTCCTCTGGTAATACTAATTACCTTGGTAGAGGACTTATGAGAGAGAAAAATGATGAGACATGATCAAGTATTAATACATTCCACCATTTTTTTCAAACGTGGCATTTAAAGACACAAAGTTGTGAATACAGGGGGGGGTTAGAGAACCACCGCTATCATCGCTTGGTGTTAATAAGAAAGGTAGAGGTATGTGATGCAGTTTTGATGAATTTTATTATCTTCCTTTGTGTCCACATGAGCCGATCTGAGGGAAAAAAAAAACAACTATTTGAGAGCAATAACGGCGGCTGGCTCTGAATACTAACTGCCCTGTCATCTCCATGTAACACTACAATTAGTGCGTGTTTACAGGAGGGAAGCCGTTGCGTTCTCGGGGCGCTATACATCTCAAGGCCACCGTATTAATGTCATCTTTTTCCTGCAAACGAATAGAGTTCATTATGTTAACCGATGCCGTAAGTGGCAGATTTAATTTTCTCGGCTGTGTATTTATGGGCTCGCTGCAGGGGCGGACTTCTCTCTCCGGGACCTGGGCTTCGGCGAGGCCCTCCCGTCCCACGTAACCACGTACAGGACTGACCTGGGGCTGCCGCACCGCGACTACTCCGTCAGCGTGGGTTCAGACGCCGACACGGAGACGGACGGCATCATGTCGCCGGAGCACGCGGTCAGGTTATGGGGCCGCAGCAACACCAAGTCGGGCCGCAGCTCCTGCCTGTCCAGCAGGGCCAACTCCAATCTGACCCTCACCGACACCGAACACGAGAACACAGAAAACGGTGAGGCCTCTTTCTCTCTCCTCTCTCTCTTTCTGTCTCTTTGCCCTTGCTGCTCTCGGCACACCGCTAGCTCAAACTGTACTGTGTCGGTGTTTGTGTGGAAATGGAAAAGGACTGGTGCTTTTTTAAATCATGTATATAAACAGAAGCATCTGTACACGCAGAAGTAGAATAATAACATGCCGTGTCTTTGAGACTAGGAAAAAAAAAATGTTGTTTGACATTGGAAATTAGAGATTAGACGATGATTACGGTGGTTTTGTTTGGTTCTGTTTGGTTTCTGATGATGCTCAAATGGAAACCACATAACCACAAGATGAATTGCATCTTTTCTGTCTTTTTAATTGTCTGGGTGAGTTTCGGCCCCTCGAGATAAAACTGCTCCAGTCTGACTAATTGAAGTTGACACTTTTCATTAGGCTCTTTAAATATCTGTTCATTGTCTGTGGAAACTTGGCATAAAAAACAGCTTGTTTAGGCGTTGACCTCCAGGAGAAAACATACTTCGCTGTATTCCAGTACATACATATAGGATAGGATGGGCAGGTTCTTCTTGCGTGCTCGTTTCAGTGCAGTGTGATCATTAAAGCATGTGTGGACACGGGTAGTTAAAGGTTTGGCAGGTGCCTCTTGGGTGACATCACTGCCACAGAATGGGAAGTCGTATTTATTGGATCCATCTTCCTGCGGTTTGATGTTTCTAATTTGCCCCAAAGGGCCCCGGCGAGTCTCTGCGCTCACTCGGAAGTACGAGACATGTGAAGTACTCGTGTGGGTACAGAAAAACGCCAGAAAATAATAGCAGCCCATCGGAGGTATTCTCATTCAGATTGTAGATCAGTGTGCCATGAAGCCGTGATATTAAGGAATTCTCTTTGAGGGGGAATTGCCATTTGGATATTCAGCTCGCTCCCCCCAGCGCTTATTTGTTGTTAAACTCTCTTGCAACGTATTAATTGCTTGGATATTGTGTACACCGCTGAAGGGAAAAGCTCTCGGTGCAAATACTGCGTATAGTGTGTGGAGGCAGTACCCGCTGCCAGACAGGTTTCCCTCGCTAACATAGCCATCATGTGTTCACATTGCCCGCTCCTTTTTTTTTTTGTGTTTACTTGAATTCCTGCCAAAATTGATTCTTTTCTTTCTTAGCTGTAACCAGAAGCTAGTACAGGCAGGTCCGTCAGTCCATACGCTTGACTGTCTGGCCGGCTGTTGTTGTTTTTTAAAAAAATCTATATCTATATCTATCGATCCCGAAGTTGCATTTACATGAGTGATAGCTTATCAGACTCAAGAGACAGCTTCCTATTGTTTAGTGATGTCATTTAAGCCCCGCCCCCTCTCCCGATTGCCTTCATTTTGTTGAACAAGTCACATTGAGATGTTTAATCATTTATATCTGTTGATTTCAAAGTTGAGTGATGGCTTGTTTTGTGATGATTAGGTGTTATTCGTGCCCCTGACATTTTTTAAATTGTAATATAATTATCTATAGTTTTTTTAATCTATTGATCCCAAAGTTGTGCTGTTGGCTCATCATTTGGGAGTGAGTATCCTATTGATTGGTGGTGTCCCTCTTTCCTGAGAGTTTCCTAGATAGATACTTCATTAATATCCTATATGTTATCACAGTCTGTCAAGAGCAGTCATACAAGAATACGGAAAACAATAAAGAACAGTTACACTGGACATTAACAGTTCACAGCACAATCCTATTGATTGGTCATATAATTTAAGCCCTTCCCCCCCTTTCCTGATTGGCTGATTTTTGATTGTCTGTACCTATTGATTCCGAAACCACATTGAGAAGTGTGATGGCTCATCGGACTTGAGAGACAGTATCCTGTTGGTCGGTGATGTCATTTAAGCCCTTCCCCCTTTCCTGGTTGGCTTTTTTTTTATTATATCTATTGATTGTGAAACCACACTGAGATGTGTGGAGGCTCGTTGGACTTAAGTTAAGTTGTTGCGAGTATCGTCTGCTATATCTTTAAAAATCATGCAGCTTATTATTGCCTTTATTTTTCTTCATTGATTCCCTGCTTGCCCAAAGGTTATTATTCTGCAAGGATGGAGGACTTAAAGTGCTGTTATAAGATGGGTTATTTTTTCAGCTTATTTCACTGGTGCATGATTATATTCCTTCAACCAACCAATTACGTGCAGAATTTTTTTTCTTGACAAAATTGTAAAGCACTGACAGCTAGCCAGGAAACATTCACATATATTTGTTAATATCTACCTTTCTTCAAGAAACACTACCCTGACCCTTCCCCTTAGCACTTTATTTGCTTCACTTATTTGTCTCATTTGTTTAAATAAAAAGTAGGTAGCTAGCTTAATGTACCTCAGCACTGGTTCTGCTCTTAGATGCTTGTTTAGGAAGGAAATGCACTTACGATTTCTAGTGACTAGTAGTTCTCTTGCCTACCTATGTTGAATGCATTTATTGTAAGTCGCTTTGGATAAAAGTGTCTGCTAAATGACTGTAATGTAATGTAATGTAATGTAATGTACCTTGTGTGTGCCGCCTCCTGCACCCCAAGGCAATTGCCCAGAAATAGAAACAAAAGGGTGAAAGGGGTGCTTGTTTTTTTGGACACCGGGGTGCTGTGTGGTAAAAATTGTCTAAGTTCCCTTTCGGTACTTTATGCCAAGTTAAACCCAAAACCTAAATCATGCATATTAACTGGCAGATTTATGATCCTGTTCCCGGGATCCTTCAGAGATAGAGGAACTCATCAAGGGGCCTAGCGGCAAAATCCTAATTGCCCCTGCACAGCCTTGCAGAGAACCTTGTGAATAGTTTTGCATTTCAGAGCGTGTCACATTATGTATTAGCTTCTTATTATAACTGACAGAAATGACTCTTGCAAGTGGAATCCATTTGCCCGAATGACTCAGGGAGAGAACGTAGCATCCCTGTGCTTGATCATCTGAGATGCCAGGGGACTTGAACTCGGGTGCATTGTACATAATTAAAGAGAATCTCCTTGGATGGCTGTTTGGGGGGAGGGGGGGGGGGTATGGGGTGGCTGATACTCTGGGATGTATTGTGAACCGCCGGTAGCCGCAGCATCATGTCACAAGTGTTTTTTTTTGTCTGCCGGAGCCCAAACGAGATTCTAAGTAGCTTTTTATTCCAGTCGCCGAAGCAGAAAGAGCGCTGGCATTCAGCGTTTAATTCAGTAATGCCTAATAACATGCAATTTATATATGGCAAGTTAATTAAAATCCATCGAGCTGGCTTGCTTGTGTGTGCTTTAATCTCTTTAAATCAACAAACCATTTACTCTGCTTTAATACATTCAAGCCGCTGGGCAGTTCCTCCCGCGGCACATGTGACTTACTTGACCCTGGTTGGGATGCAGATAAGGAAAAGGAAATTTGTGTTGATGTTCAGATGATTTTGAGAATGTTAGTTGATTACTTGGGTTGATTTTTCTACAATACCACTTGGTTTCTTTACTTTTCATTTGAAAGTAGCGAATGTCGGTGTGTTGCTATGCGTTGATCGTTCTCAGTCTTTGGCATTTTGTTCTCGGTGGTGGTTTGGTGATTAGTAGATGTCAGGTACAGATTGTGCGTCTGTGTGTATCTGTGTGCGTCTGTATTGGTGTGTATGTGTATGGGTGGGTGAGTACTTGCCGTGTTTAAGTGCGTATTCCGGTGGTGGGGGACATTTTCGCAGTGTGTGTGTGTGTGTGTGTGTGTGTGTGTGTGTGTCACCTACCCATGCTGCTTCTGGTCCTCAGGGAGCTCCTTCAGGGCACTTACAGCAGTGGGCAACTGCTGAGTCATAGCACATCCTACGGGGGCTGAACATCAAGCAGCCTAGCCAAACCTGCTGGGTCCGGGGGAGGGCTGCTGCCCCTGGGCTTTACCCCGTTATGGCTTATCCAGGTGTGCGCTCTAATCCCAATTTTCCCCTACTGTCATGGTTACCGCATCACGTCTCCGTAACCATGAGAACCAGCAGTGCAGATAGGCACAGAAGCCTGATGAGGGCCTGTTGTTATTCATTTGTACTGTAACCTGAAGAGATAAATAATGCAGCTTAGGTCTACATGCTGCCTATTGATAGAAAAATGCTTGCGCTGGTATTTTTCTAGTGACAAAATGTGTTTAGTTCCAGTGGCCGGTTAGTTGTGTAGCGCTTTTGCTTCCCCTCACCCCGTGCTCATGGGAGATCTGTACTATATTGATTATGTAGATGTATGTAGCAACGCTTTGATCTCCCTGAAACATGTTTAGATTAGATTAGATTAGATGTGCTTTACTTTAGTCGTTCACTATTTTAACACATTTTCCATATTGTGTTCTAAGTATAGAAAGTATGTATTATTTATAATTATGTATTATTTACCACCGAAAATACATAAATAATACATTATGGTACTCATCTTTGTGATATTTAGTTTTTTATTATTGCTCATTGTGCAATCTAGGTGGCTGCAGGCGTCGCTGCAGGGTGAAGCCTCTAGGAAACTCCAGTAAAATGTGAAAATGAAAAGCTTCTACTTTCCTGCTGTAGCTCACAAGCAACTAATGGATGTTTTTGTTGAGATCCCCACCCACTTCTCAAATCACCGAATTTGTCATTTGAATTTCATCGGCAGACAGTCTTGCCTGTTGAGTGCATTTGAGCGCCAATAAAAACAGTTTCATTACTCTGACTTCGGAGGTCATACACTAATACTGTCTTTTTCATATTTGTATATTAGTAGACTTCAGAAGAAGGTTAAAATATTCTCTCTGTCTTTACTTCTGAATACAGCTCACATGATTCCTCTATCTGGTGGTAGCCGTCTTTTGAAGGCAGAAGAAACACTCGTCCATTGACTAATGGTTTGAAGTAGCAAGTAAAAAAATAGGACTTGAAGATGAATGATATTCTGGCTTCTCATTTCAGTTTTGTTTTGATTTCTGCATGATTAAACACAAGTCATCAATCAGCGTTTTCACCTTCACAGCACACAGCGGCTTATATGCTGATGTGATGATGCTTTTAGTTGGAGTGATATTTATTGATGTTGAGTTGTCAAGACGAGAGTGGCCAGATTTTCCGTTTGGATTTACCACGTGCAGCCTTTTCTGTTTGGAACTACATTATTATTCTACTACAGTACTGTACTACACTTGTATTTAGTTTATTAAGGTTGCTGAATTTGCTCTTAATAGCACTAATACTACTAATACTACTAATACTTACCTATACTACTATTTACTACTACTACTACTAATAATAATAATAATTCTTCTTCTTCTGCTGCTTATTATTATTATTATTATTATTGTTATTACCTTTTATTGCTTCTACCACTATAATTCAACTTACAAAACACAAATCACAAACAAAAACCTCTTGGAGGGAAACTCCACAGTGAGGATACTTGGGTTTATTCCCTTGCTTCCTGTATCAGATGCCACTTGCAAGGTGCAACACTCAGAAGAAACTTTGAACCGTTGAAAGATTGAGGTTAAGAGCTCCAGAGTGGCGATGCTCACTGATTGAATCTTTGAACGTAGCATGACTTTGCGAGGGACAGGTGTTCCTGCTAGAAATGTGTCACAGCCCCAAAAGGTTGAGGTGCTTTTTCAAAAAGCAAATCTCTTGCAGCTTCCAACCGTGTTGATACTGAAGTAGTGAAAGATCGTTGTTTCATGGCCCTACAGCCTCTTCTATCTTGCATGGAAAAGCTCCTACTGAGCAGGAGGATGGTTGTTCAGTGTGGTTATTGTGAGCCGTTGTATCGTTCCAATTAATCCTGAACTGAAAACGTGTGGTTGCAAATGACACAGAAATATTGCTGGCCAACAGTCCAGCCATCCATCCTGACTCGTAGAATAAAAGGTTGCCCTGGACTAGAGATCAGTTATGACAGATGAACATCAAAAATAACCCACTGCTTAAGGATAGTTAGTTTGCTGTGAATAACCATGGAACAACAGTAGTAGATCATGTACTCTTATGCTTTAATACACGTTACCGTGTATTAATTACTTGTGTCTCATAGACTGTACACACTGAGGTATCGCGTCTGAAGGCCACGCCCTCCTGAAGTGAAGAGGCACATTTCTTTGATGCGCATTGAACATGTGTTTTACGTCTCCTCGTCCTTTGAGGTGACTCCCCGGAGCTTCGCCACCACATTAGGAGCCTGTGGGGTGAAGCCAAATCAGACTTCCAATTAGACGAGGCGCTTCCTGTGTTACAGGGCTGGATTCATTAGGGCATGTTTTACAGCAGTGTGGTGCGACCACAGAGATGGGGTTTCTCAATGTGACCTTGGCGCACACACACACACACACATACGTACACACACATACACATGCATGCACACACGCATAGGCATACATGTGTAGATGAAATGAAGAAATAAAGTCAGTTTTAACGTGACTGCTTTGACAGAAAAATCTATTCTCATGTCCACATAATCACACTGGTGTTATCTGGTTTCTGCAGGAATTAAAATTGATAACCGTTCCAAACCTAAGAAAAACAAAGAGCATGTAATTGCTTTGCAAGGGGCCCGAGGAAAACGCTCTTATTGCTTAGCCTAGTTATTTAAAACATATATTTAATATGATTCATTAAAAAATGCTTTATTTTATTTTTTAGTTTGCATACAATTAATTTCATGTGATAGAAATATTTTAGTACACAATATAATCATACATGTATAATAGTATGGCATGTGGTGCAATGCAATGCAATGAGTGCACACACACACACACACACACCGGAGAACTGGGTTAATACCGTTTTTCACAACCGGTAACACACATTTCCTGAAATGATATCCTCCCAAAACTATAAACACAAAGCAAAAATCAGCCCCCGCTGCATGGCCACACCTCCGACTGAGACTGAGACACAATTTACTGGAAAAAAACGATCCGATCTGATCTTCCATTTAAATTAAACTTTGTCTTCAACACCACACAGAAGTCATCAAATACAAAGACGCTGAATCCCATTACACACTGATGGGAAATGAAACAGTTGCTGATGAAACAGTAGCCATGTTTCTCTATACATTTTGCACTTTGCAACAACATGCTACTGTATGTGAGTTATTATGTGTGTGCAAATGTGAAAACAATACACGATATCACAATTCAAAATTGTATATATATATATATATATATATATATATATATATATATATACACATAGGATTAGACTTTCCAGCAGACGAGAAAGGTTGGAGAACCAGGAAATGGAGTGGAATTCGGGTAAAAATCAAAGTAAAAGTAATAAGGAATATATACTCGTTGGTAAAGAAAATGAAAGAAAAAAAAGCTAATTTATTCTCAGCATCCTGTCTCTGGGTCAGAGCAGAGGTTTTCTCCAACATCACAGGCAGTGTGGGCCCCGGCCAGGCAGCGGGGGGAAATACTCCCTGCTATGCCTGATCCACCGCTGGCACCACTCCAGAGCAAATGCCCCCCCGCAAGCCCGGAGAAGATTTTCCCGCTCTCAGGGATTTCGGTCACATACCTTCGTAAAACTCTTCTGTGGGGGTTAAAGAACGGGGAGTAAGGTGGAAGAAACAGATTGGAGAATCTCGGGGTTGTCTGTGAACCAGTTATGGACCAGAGCGGTGGCGACGGTAGAAACTGACATTGTCCAAAAGGATGAGGTGGCAGGGCTGTTCTGGCCAGCCCGGCTCCCTCTGCTCCTGGAATAGAGCGAACCCGGTAGACCGGCGAGGGATGCAAGCAGATGTTCAGTGTTATATGGGCCCAGGGTGGCATGGCAGTGGAGGACGGCTGTGATGGCTGATGCCTGATGGCTGCAGAGAGAGAGTGACATTGCCTCCATGCCTGCCAGGGGAATCCAAAACGGCGCCGTAGCCAATGATGTTCTGTCCTCTTCTTCACTTTGTCAGGTTGAATGCTGCCTCGTCTACAAAGATGTACTCTTGGGGGGGAGGGGTCTCTCTTGCATTAGGCTCAAATATTCTCTAAAAAAAGATGTGATAGCATCAGAAATAAATCGCTTCTGTCTGCTACTAGGAACAGATCAGTGAAGGTAGCCTACAATACATACGCTACTCAGTAATATTGTATGAAGATTTACTTGCAGCATATTGGAAGTGCAGTTATTTTATTGATTCATAGTTCTGCCAAATATGGTACACTGGTTTCATTCGCACTCGGTTACATTGAAGTATACGGTTGATGGTTGACATGCTCAGTCAGTCAATTCCTTTACAAAATGCCTTCATCTTCAGCCTTCATCTTCATTATTTAACTTCCTCACAGTCAGTAGCGTTATTTGGCAATGCCTTTTTTTTTGTTTACTCTTCTGAGAACATGCGTGGTCTGCCACCATCAGCTGATTGTCTCTCAATTCTGCAACTGTCAAGTTCATGCGGCGATATGTATTTCTGCTGCCCCGTTCACACCGGTGCACTCATTTCCATACAGTAGAGCGAACAGCAGGACCGATAGCAGAGCGGAGCACAGCACTCCCAACGTCAGATAGCAGTAAATAAGCCATTTTCCTCTCTGGATGTCCGGATTATAGATGCAGCAGCGAAGCGGATCAGGTTTGGCTGCACTCTCTGCCCAGCTTCCAGTTTTGAACAATTAAGCTTGTTAGTGCTTGCACTTTGGGAACTGTTGCTTAATTGTATTGAGTTGTAATGACTGGAGTTTTTGCGTATTGAATAACGGTGCTTTTTACATGTAAAGACGAGGTTGCTTTATGAAGGGAGTTGTTTGTGTGTGTGTGTGTGTGTGTGTGTGTGTGTGTAGACGTTTGCAAACAAACAAATCTGCACTTTTTGTGAAAACAGGTGAATAGCGCTTATAGAAATTGAGTCCTTAGTTTTGTCAGCTAATGGGATGTTTTGTTCATACAGCTGACTTCAGTCTGTCGGCAACTGTAATGAAATGAAATGACATATTTTGAAATGGCTTTACCTGAATGTTATAATAGACCAGGTAGGATGATTCTTTTGATGTTACCTTGCTATTGATCACAATCCTGTCATTGTTATTCTCCTCGTTCTCTACTCGGTAAGATCTGCCATATTTAATGACAGTGCTGACCATGAACATAAACATTGCAGATGTGGGCTGCTTGTGGTTCCACGGGTATCACAAAGAGAACAAAATGGAAGATGACAAGAACGGATCAAATTAAAAAGGGGTAGTCGGTATAATCCCACCATTTGTGTTTTTATGGGACCAAAGGAATTAATACCATTTACAGTCTCCACAATAAAAGACCCCCATATACAACATTTTAGGGCTTTTGTTCAAACAAGTGAGTGAGACAGATCATTAGAGCTCTTATTATGGAACAATAGTTGCTAGTTAGTTTGTAGTTAGTAGCCTCTTGTTTTTATCTGCCCAGTTAGAAACAAAGTGACACATATATTCATAATAAAGGAGCCAAAAGCTAAGAAGTATAAAACCAATTACACCAATTATACAATTACAAAAACAAATGGGCAATTATACCAATATATAATAATTATATGTGTATTATTTTTGCGCATGATTGTATTCATATCTGTCATATAAAGAGCAGAGACTGTGATCTCGCCCTGCAGGGAGTGTTTCCTCTCACTTTAGGGTCTGTAATTTCAGTGCATCCACGCAGAGCTCATGGAGGCTCGCTGCTGGTCACAGGCATCACAGCAGGAGAATATCAGGCAAAAATGATACTTCAAAGAAATCACTAGTGGTTTCCCAGCTCACAGCCGTGGATGTTTCCACCCCCAGTATTTCTTGTGAAGTTATTTATTTGTTTACTTTTTTGGCAGAGTCTCCGCTCAGATCATGGATTAGTGGAGATATTCTCTGGCTCATTTGCAGGCTAATTTGCTGGGTTTTAGAGGCCCTCGTGGACAGTTTTGAGCTGTTATCTGTGGAGTTGCATACCCCGCTCCCTGCCAGTGCCTCTGACAGTCTAAACCAACAGCACATCAGGGCCCATCTTACCACCAAGGCTCAGGGGCCCCACTACGGCTCAAAGCACAACATGGAGCAGGATGAGCCCTCCCCTAATGGAGGATCATCCAAACCCAGTCTGCTGACTTCTGTCCCCCTCTCAGCAACATCCATTTGATATACAGTCAATTATTCATGTCCGCAGTGTCCTTTTCATGAGATGTTTCAAATGGGACGTGAGGCAGTTGCACCGATGTGTATGAATTTGGTCCTTATTCACATAAAATCCCATTTCAAAATGCTGTGATTTAGCCTGAATTAAAAAACACTTAGAGGTAAGGTGGTTCTCTGAGCAATAACATGGTACATACATACATACACATGGTACATAACATGGTAACAACAATAGTGGTCATCTTACCTTGTCAATATCGAATGAAATAAGTGCTTAAAGGTTGTTTTTTTTAACATTGTATACATATAATCCCTTGAAAAATAAAAGATACCTCATACCAATGAAAGAAATCAGAAACAGGTTTATTGCCAAATATGTTTTCACATACAAGGAATTTGTCTTGGTGTTTGGTGCATAGCAATAAACAATAACAATAAACATAGCAAGAGAAAAAATGAAAACAAAACAAGAATAAAAGCAAGCACTGTAAAGGCAAAGGTCAAGAATACAATATAAAATGGAGAAATTCACACTAAAATATATGAATAAATATGAGAAATTAGAAAATAATAATAATAACAATAGAATAAAAATAATATGTGCCATATATATGTGCATGTGTATGTGCAAATATGTGAGTCTCTTCCCAAGGATGATTGATTCAGCGCTGGCTCACCAGTAAATATCAGCTCTCATGGCAGAACTGTCCGCAAATGGAACATATGTTATATAAGATTTAAAACAGACGCAAGCAAACAGCAGGTTTGTAGGACGTGACACACCTTAAACTGATCAGAAAAGACTGAATAATCTAGTATCATATATAGAAATAATCTGTCATCCAAGTCTTTTAAAAGTCCGTATTTATTATAATGCATTTAGTCCTAATAAAAAAACGTGTAGAGAAAACTACCGCTGAATACTGAACTACTACACACGTTACAAGTATCTTTAACGCAGCTTTCAGTCTGAAAAGACAGCACAATATTAAAGTACAGCTGCAGGGCAAGTCTAAGTTGCAGATGACAGCGTACCTGTGACAGTAATGGCAAAGCATTCACTCAGAAGCAGCATCTTTCAACTGCATGGGATAGCAGATCAAGGATGGTTGGAGCCCAGCTGGATGTATGCTTATTTGCAACATTCCCATTTTTGTTCTCGGTGTTTGTCAGCGCTGCGTGATGCAAAATGAGATCAACCCACTTAAATATAGGAAGCATGCACACATAAAGAGCCTCTGATTCCCAGACCTTGTTGTGTTGGACAGCTCAGGTTCCTCCTGGATTATTTCTCCCCCAGTGAAAGTAGCTAACCACAGTGGAATTTCACAGTGTGTGCATGTTGAAGAAAATAGCTTGGGACATAGGCTTTACAATTTTTTTCCTCCCCTCTCCCTTCTGAGGTTCCACTAAACTACCGCTGTCACACTGGAAACACTAGTCTTATCTCAGCTGTATGAATGGCCAGCTTTAGGAGCAGGTCGAGCTGAAGCTGCATCCCCACTGTCATCAAGCCACTGTGCTTGGACGGCGTGAATTACCAAGGAAATTTAAGTGTACACACGCTTTGAGCTATTTAAGCGATTCAAGCTGACTGATTGCAAGCTGAGCACTAATGGTGATTTGGCAATAGGTGGGAGGTATAGCAGTGTTAGCATGTCATTGGCTGCTGATGGGAAATTTGGCCCAGATCCACTAGGAACATTTCCATAGAGAGATTGAGAAAAGCATGGCAACCCGAGGCAGTTGTTTTCAAAATGTCAAGTTGGGACAACTTGTTCTAGGTAATAGGAAATGAATGGACTTGCAGCAGCCAAGCCGCCTGATAAACAATTACATTAAAATATAATATGGTCATATTACCCACATAGTATACGCCTGGTGCCTGATTGAGATAACATGATTAGGCTTTTGCAGAGATGAACTTGGAATATGAGGACACACAAGTGTTTTTTCCACTTGACCTTGTTTATTTGCGATCTTTTGTGCTTCTCTTAAATGGAATGAAAGCATAATTTGTATGTATGAGAGATGATGGCTGATGGCTGATATCAGGAAGAAATTTTCACTTCATGGAACTTGCTGGCTTGAAGAAGATTTCAGTCTCAAGCACAATACCAAGAGAACACAGGTTACTTCAGTAATTGGATGGTACTTTCTTTTCTGTGTCACACTTAGCCAATTGCCCTTTTCGTTGTATTCAAAAGTCACATAAAAATGATGCATTCTCCTTTTGATGCAGTATAGATATCAGCCATTTGATGTTGCTATAGGTGGAAGCAGTTGAAACCCACAAGCAAGGTAAAGGGAAGGGCTTCTTACCACAGCCAGCCGTGCTACAAAGCTGCTCTCTCTCACCTCCAACTCTGTGACCACTTATTTTGAGTTTCACCGAATGGCACAACATAATACAAGTGTTGTTGTTGTTGACATATCTCTCTGTTTTCTGTTGTCAGACAATTGCACAGCCAAAAGAAGGCGGCTTGTTTGAGGGTCACACAATGCTAACAGGCCGGGACTTATGTTGCATAGCTGTGATGTTAAAAAGACAAAACAGCAGATAACAACCTGTGTTTAACCTTTCTGCACTACATGTACTTTAGTAAATATATGCTTCGTCATGATGTGCAAACAGCAGCTTTTATCAGCCATGTGTGGAAGCTAGCTGTAGTTAGCCAGCTATCATTTTAGTGCTTTAGGACAAATAACAACAACATGTGACAGAAGACGAGACAAAAATGTTGTATTTATTGTCAGAATACAGGAAAGTTGCAGCTTCAGAAGGACAAAATAGAAAAAGTGGATTTTTTAATATTTAATGGGTTTTTTTTTACAGCACACTACAGCATACATGAGCTGAAGAAATATCACTACCCACGTGCATTTTTAGTGGTACAGTTGGCAGGTCTGATGTAGGTGTGTCTGGGAGTGTCTTCAATTTCTAATTTCTAATATATATATAATATATAGAATTTGTCAACTCTGAATTTTAAGGGAAATCAGTTGGAAAACCTTATCCTCATCTTCATCCTTAACCTTGCTGAACCAGCTTCAACAAACCAACACATTACGAAGGTTATCACATTGAAGTTACATCATATTAAAGAGTTTGTTAATGTTCAATATTCAGCGGTGGTGAAACATATTTGATGTTGCAGAATTATGTTCAGGCTGTTTGACTCAATCTTAAATGATAGTGCCAGCGTTAAGAGTTTTTGCACCATCACCGGCGGCTAGGAAAGACTCTCCATCCACCCCAGGCAAATTTAATTTCATCCATCGCCTCAGTGGAAGTTTGGAATTGAAATCGGCTTACCTAGGCCTGCACAAGCACGCTCCGGAGACATTATTTTCTGTACAAGTTATCTTTTATTATTACATTCTTGCCGCCACCTGTGTGTTGAATACTCCCTTGGCATTTTTTTTTAAAGAATATTGCCCCAAAACGCTCGCTGATACAAGGTCAGGTTTGCCATTTCTGCCTAAGTGATTCATGTGAAGCCAACCCGAAGTTACCTGTAACCGTTGATAACTCTATTTCTATTGCACACACACACACACACACACACACACACACACACACCTCAATCGCCATGTTGCAAAACTCTCAGCCGCTTAGGTTTTTGCTTAGGATATGAATTATAGACGCTCATACAGACAGAAGAGTCTTGACAGCATGCATTTTAGATGGCCTTTTGAACTGTCAGGCACTCGGTGGGAGCCAGGCACAAATCAATTCTTAAACAGTGACAAATAAGTGTCTGAAATGACAAACAGTGAGCTTTTATGTAAGCTAACAGGAGAACATGATGAGATGAGGAAATACTGTGATGCATACCACGACATGGTGTGCTCCTTCAACACCAAAGAGACGTATCACTTTGAAGAGTGAGAAATGTGGAAAGTTTGGGAAAACATAAAGGTTTTTCCAACTTTTTTTCAAGGCGGCGCTTTAGCTCTTTATCGCCTTGCATTGGGAATGTAGCTGTTTCTTAAGGGTATACTTTAGCATTTTATTAGGCCAGGCCTGGAATACACTGAGGGATGACAGGATGGGGATGGTGCCATCTTTGTTCAGCGAGGCCCCGGGCAAGCCACATGTAGCCCTAATGAGTCGCTTACAATTTCAGGCTTCACTTGCTCTCAAACACCAAAAGTAAACTTTTGTCCCCCCCCCCCCCTCACTATTCGGGGACCTTAAGAGGATTGTGGGGTCATTATTTATTCATGCCATTGTGTTTATTCACCAGCCTCTGTGTGTGATGGGAGCAGGAACAGAGCAGCCAGCGCAGACCGAGTAAAAGCTGCTAATTATCCACTATTAGCGTTGTTTTTTCAGCCAGAGGTTTTAAGTCGGTTCAGTTGGCGATCGAGCCGCGATGGAGGCCCAGGAGCGTCCGCTTAAAGCAGATTTACCAACGCGCTCCTCGTCTTTGAAGTCTGGACTGCCGCATGGGTGTGGACGCGTTCATCAGCCCCGTAGTTTTACGCCACTTTGTTAGCCCGGAAGCGAGGACGTCCTCCCGCTCTGGTCAGGCAGAAAACACACTCACGTTTCACCAGGAGGAACCTTGAGGACGGGCCGTGGCGCCGCCGCCCGTCAGGATGCCGGTAACGGCGAGGAGGTGAGGAGATACCGACCTCTTCTTTTTTTATCCCAGAACAAAGAGAGCCCCGGGGATGATTGAATGGGGCTGCATGGAGGGATTTGGCAATGTCAGACCTCATCAGAACTAACATTGATTCAGGAGGCCGGTAAAGTAAAGATCAGACAATTTCAGGTTCGGGTCTTACAGTAAGACTCCAAGGGGTCTGAGAAATGGATCAATTAGGGATTCCTTAGCTCCGGGAGCACGGTTTGAAAACGCTTTTTTTTTTTGTTGGCTCTCTTGACATGATTCTGCTGGCACGTCATGTACTGGACTTCTGGGTGAGACTCCAGAAGTTGCCACCCCTGGATTTTTCATGAAGCTTTCACAAGGCAACCCAAGAGTGGTACGATTTCAGCCCCAAATGGCAGAAATTTCCATTAATTTTCCTTTTGATTACAGTCTGCTTCGTTCTTCTGTTTTTTTGTCACAGAGAAGTTGAAACAGATGGCGTCTTTCAGCTGGGCAAGGGATAGCAGGACTAGTCTCCCTCCAACACAGAAAAAAAAAAAAAAAAATTTATAGAGTGGACTCGACGGGATGAGAGAGGCAGGAAGACAGGCGGGGATGTGAGATCATGGACGACGACTGGGGGAAAAGAGAGTGTGTGCCTGTAATCACCCCAAGAAGGAACGCCATCCCTCGTCTTTTTCATCTTCCTAGGTGCTGCTCAGAAAAGCCACCGGCTGCATCACCACTCTGCTGCGTGCCAAGGCCTCTGTGCTATTGCTGCCTCCCTCCCTCCCTCCCTCCATTTTTTTTTTGGTTGGGGGGGCGATATCCACCCCTCCTGCCACCACGCAGGCTAATAGCTTAGCACTGACTGATTGCGTCCTTACAGTGTTGTGATTTAAAGAAGCAGCGCAGGGGCAAATGTTTGATCTTTCTGGGTGGTGCACACGTTTTATGGAGCTTGTGACAATTACTAATCTAATCTAAATGGTCGTCCCTCTTGCCGTAGGCCGCCCTAACTGCTTCCTGAGCGTTTTTGCAGGCAGCACAATATGGGTAATAATGGCCCGGATAGTTTTTGCTTGTTTTGTGGGTTTATTCCAACCCATCGCTCGACATCCCTCCAAGAGCGTACAGTAGTTGTAAGTAATGGATGCTGGCTTTAAAGTGCTGATTGAAATGTTGTGGGTCAGCCTTAAATGGAGTTTTGCCTCCTGCGGTAATGCTCTTTTATTACGTACAAATATAATTTCCATTTTCCCCGTAATGGTCAGGGCTGTCTATAAAAAAAAAAGCATTTATGGGTATTTACAATTTGTTTTCAGCCTTATCATACATTATGTTCCCTCTCCGTTATTATGATATTGATCCCTCGCAGTTAAACGGCATTGTCAGAGAAAATTTTATTATTTTTCCGATGATGGTTCATTGGAAGCTCATTTCCCACTTCCTCTCTCTCTCTCTCTCTCTCTCTCTCTCTCTCTCTGTGTGTGTGTGTGTGTCTTTTTGAACGTATATACCTGACTAGAGTGTCCCTGTGGTATTTCAGTGAGCCAGACAAGCTGATAAAATCTCAGTCATTTCGACGTATAAACAGTATTTTTGTAAACCTGCAATAGGCAGAACTTTACTGCCTGTTGGCATCAACCAGCGTAGATGGGAAAAATCATCGCTCGCGGCATGCATCTGATCTGTTTTGCAGAGTGCTGTATTAAGCTCATGACTTTTTGAAAAAAAAAAAAAAAAAGTCCATGTCTCCCCCCTGAATTGCAAACCGTCTCATTTGTTTTGTCACTTAGATAAGATCAACTATCACGTATTAATTTCATAAAAGGCTGGTTGTGGCTCGCAGCTCTGCAATAGAAAACAATTATGTCAATTTGGGAATCATAATAACGCAAAAAACACTATTAAGTCCTCTCTGGGTGACATTTGTATTCCCCGGGGAAGTCTGATAACTGTAATTATTACCTGAGCACATCCACCAGTAACTGACATCATCATGTTTCTCAACTATAAAACTGGAATTCATCAGAGGAAGTTCCAGCATCCTCTGTGATTTCTCTTTTTCATTCGAGAGCACCATCTCATGATTACTTGCAGTTTCAGGTCATGGTTATTTGTGGCTTCTTTGTTTAAATAACCCATAGTCGACACTGATTGTACTTGCATACAAATGTGTTAAATCCTTAACTCAAAATACACAAGCAGAAATTGAAATACATCATTTTATCATCATAAGTATGGCTATTTTGTACATTTTTCACTCTGTTGTCCTCAAATATTGACATACAGTGGTGGCCAAAATTATTAGAACACTTGGCATATTTAAGAGGTTTCAGTTGTTTTTGTTCAATTGGCCATTAAAATACCCATAAAACGAATGAAATATATACAAAGTCATCATTATGCTCTATAAACCAGAATAGAGCCATCATAAGGAGATTTACGTCATTTTCCTTACAAAAAACAATTTGGGGGAGTTGGACAATAAACTGGACAGATCTATTGTACATTCAAAGGAAAGCCTTTGGCTTGAGTTGCAGAAGGCAGGATAACATTAGTGTTCAAGTTCTCAGGAAATATATTGACACTATGCCAGAGAGATGTGCTGCTGTAATTGCTGCAAAAGGTGGACATACCAAATATTAAAGTTAAAAGTGGATAAAAACAGTAGGACTCACTTCATCTGATATTTGTTGTGCTCAGAGCAACCATCTGCATGTTTCATGAACATTATGAAATGAAATCATGTTTTGGAGGCAAGAAAAGGTCAATATTTTCAGATCTGTCAGGTGTTCTAATAATGTTGGCCACCACTGTATGTATACATTATCATGAACTTGAAGTCAATGTTTTGAACCATGGAAGGACACAAACTCACCTATGTGATTATGAACTTATGCAATCTCTACTTCAGTGATTTTTTTCATAGTTAGCTCTGTAGGGAAATGAGATGGCAAACATTACCACGGTAATGGAATTAAAAGTTAAAAATATAAATAGGGATGTTCACTTATTGGTCCATGATAAATGTGTTTAACTGAAACCAGAGGTAGTATGGAAAAGAAAACATTTTTCATGTAGAGATGGGATCATTCTCAGATGATTTCAAAGCCTGTACAATAGGTTGTAAATAGTGTACATGTACACACATACACACACGTAGAAAAGAAAAGACTTGAACCACAGGAAGACGGAGCAGGTAAGAGTGATACACAGATCAGATGTAAACAGCAGCACTGATTAGAAGAAGAGTTTCTGAGAGAAGGACGAACTAAAAACTGTTTGTTTCTGGTGTAGATGAGCGTATGTGTTGCAGCTCCATCATCAGGTAGGACAGGTTATATTATCTTAGCCTGCTTACACAATGATACATCGAGTCATAACAATGTGATGATTTTAGCTTGGATGAACATATATCTGAATTTGAGATGTCACACATGCAGCAGTTGCATCACATCTTCACTAGCCAATTCCTGGTCAAACCATTCAGAGTGATGATGATGATGATGATGACCATTGTGAAGTGGTTATTGTCTACCTGGCAGCCGAGGTGAAACCTATGCCATCTGGACAGGGCTTAAGAGAAAGATTCACAGCTTATGCTGGAATTTAGAGGAACAATACAGAGAAAGTGTATTCAGTATATTCAGCAGTATTTTGGCTTGAGGTGACAAGCTATAGGGTTTAGCATCATGTATTGCATCTGCATTTGTTTTACTGGCATTATTAACATCCATTGTAGCGTCTATTGTCATGTCTGCTTCTACTCTGCATAGCGGCGTTAACAGAACAGCAGACAAAATTAAAAGTGACTGAATCCAAATCCACAGTGCTGAAGAACCACCGGGATATATTTGCTGGTGGATGTTTTTGTAGCCTAGTTCGAAACTCTTTAAATGATTTACTGTTCAGCAAACACATAACTGTTTTTTTCCCTGAGTTGGTAGGCTGCAGTGAGATGCCACACATACAGAGAAGCATCCAGGCAACCTGGCTCACCTTTGCGTCAAGCCATAGATCCAAGCGATATAGCTGCATGTAGGCGTTTCACACTGAGGTGGCAGAAAACGTCTACGCAGACAGTCTGAATCACCCTTAAGATAACGCACTGCAGATTTCTGCTAACCAGCGGGATGACTTAACCAATATCAATTATTAATAATAATAATAATAATAAAGTAATTTCAATTTTATTTGTTCTATATTTCAAGTTGACTTAGATTTTCATGTGTTCATGTGTGCAAAAGGCATTTCTGAGGATCAGCCATGAACAGCAGACCATCACATGTTTACCAGTTACAAGGTTTCCCCCCGTCTTCCATCATGTCTAAGTGCAAAAGTAACACTACAAGGCTGTACTCCCTGCATTCACAAAGAAGTTGAATTTCTAAGACTGCCAATACCACAAAGGCCGGGCTAGCATTGCCTTCCCACAGTCTTTGAAGTTAAATCCAAACCAAGAGCAGCGATATCGGCTAGAGGGCACATTTAATCAGTCATGGCAGGGCTCAAATACTGCCAACGAGAAAGTCAGTAGGAAAAAATCAAAAAGGGCATCAAACCCTCCTTTCATGGGTTTAGTAACTCCAAAGCCTTTGTGCTGCGAGACATTTCCAGGACAACTTGATCCCGACTTGTGAACATTTTGTGTTGTACACTTAAAACATGGCCGCCGGAGCTCGGCGATAGAACAATGTCATCAGGGACGATGGCGGAGTGCTGAAAGGGGCTTGATGATCATCAGGCAATTTAAAACCAATTTAGTGTCCAATTAAGGTATCTTGTAGGCCAGAGCAACTTGTAACCAATGTAACTCAATTAGTGGACTATTATTTACATCAGTCCTAATAGGATAGGCCTAATTATAAAATCAACTGATTTTTTTCCCCCTTTCTACAGACTTATAATGGATCCATGAACAGCTCCACTGGTGTAATGGTGTGTTAGATTAGCTCAGAATACCATGTTACATGAAAGTAACATGACAGCTCATGATGTATTGTGTTTACATGCATTGTGAACGTGTTGTTTTGCACAGGCAATTACACAAGAATCACCTTTATTAACATTTTAAATCTTACCAGTCTCATAAAAGCCTTGAAACTTTAATAATTTCTACATAATAATATAATTTAGACGTTCATATAAACCCCAGGATGATAGATCTCAGCACTACGGTGCTAATTAAGTAAAGGCAGATTTCTGCTCAATTTAAGGGAATGCACCTTTTTGGCAAACATGCTCCTTGATCTACTGATATGTTTATCGACGTCTCATTTCTCAGTTTTTGTGTCCAGGATCTATTTGACATCATGATAAGCTAAACTAATCTACTATCCACTAAACCTGCACAGCGTGCTACAGTTTCAGCATGCACCCTGGTGCCCACCGTGACTCAAAGGGCTGTTCATTAGAGGTAATTTTGCCAAAAAGATGCTCTATACTCCATGTGTGGTCTGGTGATGTGATCACCTCCAGAGGGCAGATACATGCAGATTGGGAGAGTTAAAAGAAGAAGAACGTGAGACTCGTCAGGCTGTGATATGTGATGCATTTAGAAAGGGGCATGTACTATATAATATTTTAAAATAGCAAAATAAAAATTAAATATAGAACTATACGCATAGTTTTTCTGCTGGGTGTGTGGTGTGTGTGTGTGTGTGTGTGTGTGTGTGTGTGTGTGTGTGTGTGTTCAATTTATTCTTTACTTTTATTCCTCTTTTTGTGGCTGTCCAGGTGAGAGTTTGTGTAATTTGTGCATCTGTGTGATTTTGCTTGTTTTTGCTTAATAACAATAATAACAACAAAGGAGAAAACAGGCCGAGCTGCCGTCTGGCTGCCGACAGCGGACTGCAGCAGTCAGCACAAACTTCTTTGGGGCTGTTGCCATGTTTTCAGCTGCTTGACTCCGAACAGTCCACCACCTCTTGAATCCCAGCGCACCTGAACCCGGTTGGAAAGCCGGAGTTCGTAACCAGTCGACCCAAAGAGCCGAGAAAGACGGACGACCGA
This sequence comes from Hoplostethus mediterraneus, assembly GCA_034670385.1. NCBI lineage: Eukaryota > Metazoa > Chordata > Actinopteri > Trachichthyiformes > Trachichthyidae > Hoplostethus > Hoplostethus mediterraneus. The sequence continues at coordinate 3,031,170 of JAXDDW010000019.1, read as the reverse complement.
TACCGTAACACCCTTGCTCAGAAGTCAACGTGGTAACGCGGCACGTACTGACGTTTAAGATGTTAAGAATCAAATCTCCGGTACAACAACATTACAACAGTGGCGGGTTTGATGATGACGTTCGGTCCCTGCTGAGACTCTGACTCATTCTTATGCATCCTGTATGCTTTGTGTGCCGCTCGGCATCAGTTGACGGTACAGGACAGGCGCAGAGATGTTTGTTTTTTTCCCCCTTCCCCCCCCTCGTCTGCAAATACGCTACATCTTTTATAGACGCTCGCCCGCAGCGGTAGTCCTTGAGCAAACAGATATTGTCACCGTGGCATCACGCGGCCCGCCTCACCTCGCTCGGCGTTGGGAGCGTGCAGTACATTTGGAGTAAGGTAGTCGCAGGTTTCTATTCACCGGGTTGTGCATTTGAAGACGGGGCAGCTTTTATCTCCTCAAATTAATATCACATTCTACGTGTGTTTTCAAATTTTTTTAGTGGTTAGAGGCAAATTCAAAAAGGATATGGGTAGGATGGATAGACCAGAGACAGAGCGAGAGAGGGGGGAGAGAGAGGGAGAGAGAGAGAAAATAAACAAAACAAAACGAAAGATAAAGAGAGAATTAAAGACCGGGACAGTCTGGATGAAATGTGTTGACTCTTCACTCGGTTTATATCCAAAATGATATTTTCTGTCTGTCTATATTTACCTGATTGAATTTCCACTCCCATCTGGCCATGCAAGTTTTTTAAAACATACATTTCCTGCATGTGCATACAAATCATAATGCTTTCTCACTCACTCACACACACACACGCATGCAGACACATGTGCAGACAGATTGATCCCATTGACAGGTCTGTGGAGTCTAGTCTGTGTCCGTAGCTAGTTAAAAGCCTCATTGATTTTGTAATTATTTATTGGGTTATGAGGCGATGCGAGGCCTGTTTCTGAGACCCACCGGAGCTTGACTGGCCCAGATGGGACCGTGACATTGCAGTTGTGAGGTAGCTTTAAGCAACTGTATCCTCTACGAATGCACACGAGATACAAACAGATACAGCGAGGTACAAATCCAACCAATATGCGGTTTTCTGAAGGAAGCATGCTGATAGATGATGTGGTACCAATATGAATTAAAATTTGACCGTTTTCATGCCAAGATTTTAGGGATTCAGTCTTTGTTCCAGAATTGTATTCTTGGCGGGGTGGAAAAGCCTCTGAAACAGCATTTTAAACCATTGTGCAAAACTAAAACTCTCCATTGGAACCCACACAAATGAGATTCCCCTCAGGGGCTCACAGCTTAAAGACCCGCACCTCCTTTTTTTGGGGGGATTGGAGAACCGGCCCGAATTCAGCCAGATCTCGCTCCTTTCCGAGAACCAGGCTGGTCTTCAGCTGTCTGGCTAACTTCACTCGTTTCCTGTGTAAACAAAACAAGTTACGCTTGTGGGGAAGAGAGACCTTGTGCAACAGAAAGTGTATTATTTTTGGAATGATTCAACGTGTCGATTTCACCGATCGTCCAAACAAGCCTGGCAAGTTGAGACACGTCATTCAAATGAAATATCCACCCGGCCGCAGAGCTGCAACAAGTTCTCATTTTCTCACTTTAGGATTGTGCTAATTGCCTGTGATAACCTAACATACTGTATGCTAAAGTGTTACGTGCAGCAGAGAGAAAGCGGCTGGACTCGCAGGCCCGATTCTGCTGCCAATCTTCTCGTCACATATGGGGTAAGGTGACGAAGGGGCCAAACGCCAACAACTCAATTTAGTCCTTTAAAAGTAGGGCGACCCTGTTGAGGGACAATCTGGGACAAAGTGCTGCTAGTAATTAAGAATGAATTTGCAACACACGTTTAAACATTTAATAAATAAATAAAATGTCATTGAAGGTTTTGCAAGGTAGTTTTTTTTATGTAGCTGTGGTCAGGGAGGAGCCTCCATTATTTCAGCAATAGATGACTGTCTGATATAGTATTTAATGAAAGGCCAATATCCACCCAATACATTGGCAAACAGATATCATACCCCTAAGTTGCTCTGGAGCATCAGGTGAAGTCCTAAAATATACTGCAAAAACTAGCATCTATTCAGCCTAGTCTGGGAGAAAGCGTGGTACTAAAGGTTACACCAGCAGCAGCTCTCCCACCCTGCACATCACATTCACCAATTTGTTCATCCAGTCCTTTAATTGGGTTGCTAACGAGTAGATTAAGCCCTTTGATATAGTGGGCGGTGGTCCCGGTGCGTTTGCAGGCAGGCCAATCCGAGCAGTCATCGACACGTCTCGGAGCTGTCGGGGACTGAAGCGGGAGCACATGGTCGGGGGGCTCCTAACTAAAGGTCCCCCTTATTTGCCGCTGTAATGTGGTGAGTGAAGGCAGAGGCAATCAGCCCTGGCAGCCGGAGAGAAGCCTCCGTGGCCGTCTCAGGCTGTGGCCTCCCACCCGCGGAGGCCCTGTCCGTGACTTTGGACGCACGTGGGTCGAGCGTGAATTCCACAAGCCGGCATTAATTAAGCACAGGGAGAGAGTAAAACCTCTCTGAGCAAGACTAATGGTCGCTGAGCATGACTACCTTGACCTCGTTTAGGTTATGACTTTGACCGTTTTTAAGGGACTTTTTTTCTCCTTTCCTGCCTCACTGATGAATTCTTGAATGAAACCTTTGCTGGAAAATGGTGCAATATTCCAATAATCCAAAAGATTGTGCAGGTCATTGTCGCTACCGTTGTTATGTATTTCAAGAAGAGGTACAGGAGTCTTGCCTCTGGTCTTTTATACCAGCAGATACTCTATATATATCTATATATCTATATATGTATATATCTATATAGGAGTGGTACTCTGTTCAACAGCATGCTGTTGTTTTGACACAGACTAAATGTAGTGTCTTCGATGAGTCCAAGGGAGCCTGGGAATGACTGTAATGATGCTTGTTTCTCCGGCTCGTCCTCTCCCGGTAGTACAACGCTGTATATTCAAGCACAACAGTGTCACAGTCATTAACCCACAGCATGGCCACTGTGCCTCTGCACCCATTACTGTGCATGCACTGAAGGGTTGCGAGAGAGAAATGAACTGTTTCCTGTGTGAAGTATATGTAAAGCGCAAACTGTGGCTCTACGGGGGCAAGCGGGCATCGGCTGTTCCTGCGTCTGATATGCTAACAACGCTAATTGTGTCCTAATTAGACGCGAGTCAGTGAGTCGTACTTTAACACTCTACAGGGATCGCTGCAGAGATATAGGCGGGGGTGAACGTGTCTGTCCGAACGCTTGATAGTCGATTCAGCGGGAAATTTCAACATCACGACTGTGGGGAGCGATGGGGGAAAGCACCAAACCGATGGCTTGGTTCGCTGTAGTCATGTTACTTAAGTACTCTATTTTCAGCGGGGCGCGGAGCTGCATCAAAAGTTAATCACACATTAATAGCAGCTCTGTGGAGATTTAGCGTCGCAAGATCGGAGCCAATAAGCCTCGGATGAAGACGTTCTGTGGTATCGGTGTGTAAGTGTTAGCGTGCGGCCGTGTATATATCACAAGGGGGGGTTATGAATCAGCACAACCGTTGAGGTGAGCGGGCCAAGCCGAACCCCGCAGTGTTTAGGAAAGCTGAGATGGACGCAGGAGTGGAGGAGACATGGGTCTGATGGGATTCGTTCCTTGGCTGGCAGGGTTAGATGTGGCTCCATTAACCACCATGTCTGGGGACACGTTCTCCATATTCCTATTGCACAATGCGCTTTGGATCCGTGATGGTTTGTCGTTTGGAGAGGTGTGAATCTCTCACATTTGCAATTTTTCTGGCTGGTGTTATTTTGCTGCTATAACACTGAAAATTTTAGTCGTAAAACTCCAAGTTATTATATTCTGTGCTTTGATGTGACACCCTCATTGTTCAGTTCCTTTTTTTCTGTTATCATATTTGTAACAAGGAGTCATTCTCTTCATTAAGCTTTACATCCCCAAAAAGGTGTTTTAGTCTTTATTCCTCAGCCGTTTGCCTTTTCTCTCCTGCCTCAAAGTCATGGCAGCTGTTCATATTGTTTCTCCCAGCTGGGGTGAGGTGGCAGAGACAAAGGCAGATGTGTTCATGATATGTCCCTGTTTGTTTTTGAAGTGCCAGAGTCTTGCATGTGTGTGTGTGTGTGTGTTCTGCTCATATGTGATTGGGTGTGTTTCATCCCCCCCCCCATGTGTCTCTGTTTGTGGTCCACAGGTCCTCCGCTGCATTGTTCATCCGCCTCCTCCTCCCCTGTTGAGCAGCTCCCATACCCTCCCCCTTCCTTTGCAGCCAATGAGAGCCAGGGAGGGTTGCTAGGTAACTGTGCAGCTCAGCCAGCCCAGGACTCTGACTCTGAGGATGAGTTTGGCCCCAATTCATTCTTAGTTAAAACTGGCTCAGGGAACCTGTATGCTCCTGCCACTGCAACTGCTGATGGTGAGTTGGTTTTCAAAATACTGTTGCTTTCTGGAGGTTAGCCTTCCCGCGCTGGTCATGTTGTGTTATAGGTCATGCAGATGGCTACGGGCTAGAACATGGCCCTTTTTTTTTTTTTTTTACTGAGCAGAGTAGAAACTTTGAGCCAATGTGTAGCCCCGGGAAATGTACAGTGTTCTGAAGCACGGCCTGCAAAATTCACAGCCTCATTCAAAGAGATGCGGAGGGTTTTTGGTTCAGCGAGAGATGTTCGTCACAGATATTCCTTCAGTTTCAACGTGTGCTAGTGAGTAACCTACTTGAATCCCTCAGAAACAACAGACCTCATACAGAACATCCTCCTATACATAAAATAAATAGTCACTTCATACCAGGTGCAACGTACTCGCTGCTTTTACATCATGTGGCGATGCCGGCACCGACTTATTTCAAGTTATGTCAAGAATGATATAACTTTGGATTTTGTTAACAACCTGAAGTTGGTGGCTCACTTCGCTCACTGTGGTGATGGATTCTGAAACCAGAGTCCTCCTTGAGTGGAGCATTAGATTTGGATGTTCCCATTGTGATGTCTCGTTAATAAATGTAAGCTATTGAAATATTCAGTGTCTGCTGTTGTTGACTTAACACTCAGCCGGGAAAAAAATGACAATCTTGCTTGTCGTGAGAACATTCAGTTGCTGTACATCAGCATCAGTACATGACTTAGTGTGATCCTTTTATTTGGTATGTCAGTGTGGTGAGAATATAGTTTGTCTGACCCGTGGGGTTTAATTGTCTAGGTGAGGTAACAGAGTTGTTTCTATTGCCGTAGATAGATTGTAGAGTTGCTGGCTGGGATGGCCTTGATGCTCACACATTTGTTAAAAAACACACACACACACACACACACACACACACACACACACACACACACCCTCACGCTGCACGGCACGCTGGTATGAAAAATGCATGGACTCAAGGTGATTTCAACTTCCTGAAGGTAACTTGAGGAAGCAATATTCATGGTTACAAAATATAAGACGGGGAAGTGTCGCAGGTTATATATTCTTGTTTACATGATAATATAATATGTTGTGATTCAAACTTAGTGATTCATGTCACATCTCTCCCATACCTAAGGAGCATGCTGCACAAGTTATTTTGTGATATTTGAATGCGGATGCCTTTCAACTAGAAGCGCCGCTTTCTGCTCCCACTGGCGCAGCAAACACAAAACAAAATAAAATGGTCTAAATAATTGATCAGGCTTACAAGTTAACTACCCAAAGGGTGGAATTACATCAAACTCCAAAGTGCCCCGGCTGCCTGCTCAGAAAGCCTGGAGAATGAGTTATTAATCCCATTGCAAATCTCTCTCCTAATACCACAGTAGCAAAACGCTGGTCACCCAGCAGTGACATGGCTGTGCTTAAGGGGACAGGGGTGGGGTTGGTGGGTGGGGGGGGGGGGGGGGGGGCGGGTGGCCTTTACTGCAGCAGATTTGTCTTGTAACAATGGCACCGATTTGCATAGGTACAGCTTTTAGGTTGGCCTGGGGCTGTCAGAGAGGGGTAGGTGAGGGGTAGGAGGGGACCGAGGGGGGAAGCTCCCCTGGCCCTAGCTGCCTCAGTCGTCCTGAGGCTCTGTGAGATTCCTTTAAATTTGCGGTGTAGCATGTGGCTCCTACCGGGGGGTTTCTCAGCTTCATACCTAGTAACATAATACCAGTAGTCTTCAGAGTGACGCTCTCCTCCACCCTCAGGACGTTTCACCTCCTTGTGGTTGCATGTAAACAAGCAGTAAATTAACCAAATTGCTCTTTTTTGAGTTCCTGCTTCACCATTTTTCATTGTTTGACCGCGGACAGACTTCGGCGTTAAGGAGCCAATTACAATAAGAAAGAGAGCCTCGGATGTTTGTTCACTTAAACCACCTAATGAGCCGTGTGAGTTTGCGCCATGCCTTTTCCTCGCGCGTCTCCTGCATCACATCCAAACGACTCGACGTTGGAGTCCTGCCGATTTTGTTTATCCAAATCTGCATATCTTGCATTTTTTTGGTTAAAATTCATTTTGCTCTTCCGCTCCAGCGAGCAGAACAATGTACTCCCACCGGCTTTTCTCTCCAAGCAGCTACTTGACTTTAATGAAAAAGTGACTTCTCCCAGTTGAAGCAGTTCCCTTGGTAAAATAATGACCATTTGCGTGGCTTAGCCAGGATATCGTAGTGTGTTTTTAGTATTTGCTTTGATCAGTTTTGTGTATACATTCTCACTAAGGCAATCATGGCCTTCTGTTATGGTGCTTTATATAGTATGTGATTACCTTTCAACTCCCCAAAGCTATTGAGGCACAAAGTATACGTAACTAGATAACTACATCAGCCCGGGCAGGTTTCACCATCTCAGGAAATGAAATGACTTGCATTAAAACATGTTGAGGGCGTAGTGACACAGCTCCCCCTCAGCTGCATAATCCTCGGCTTCCCCCAGATGACAAAATGGAAAGAGGGAAATAAGGTGTGGCGTAGATCTGGGGCTGCACAGAGCAGAGAGATATAGCAGCACAGCGACACTGCCGACACGCCGAAATCAAAGATCGCGAGTTGTCTGAAATGTGTGACAAATGAACGGTGATGTTTCCTGTGTTGTGTCGATGCCGGGGCCTCTGGTTGGAAGGAGGTGTCTGGTTGTAGATCTGGAGTTTAGCATGCGTCTCAGGTTCTTCGGTGGGAATTACATGCGCACAAAAGCTAATTCAAAAGTCGCCACGGTAAAAAACCGGAATGTCAAATCAGATCTGTTTGACACAGGTCACTGTAGAAAAATTCAAATTCAGAGTCGACACGGCACGGGGAAATATTTACTTTTTTTTATTTTTATGATCAGTAAACAACCACGGAAAAAACGATGTATGCCTAAAATAATTGGCTCGTCGTGTATCTGTTGCGCTGGAAAACAGGTGGCTTTTTATCACCGCAGATTACATTTGCTCAAGGTCATCTTCGAGCCCACGTACAGGACTCGGGAAAATGTTCTGGCGGATTTTGAACGAGTAAACGCTCTCAGCGGCAAATCGTTGCTCACATTAGGAGCCTCCGAGGCGGCGGTGTTTTTGTTTTTTTTGCAGGTTTTTTTTGTTTTGTTTTGTTTTGAAGAATACCGAGCCAGGACTTCTGTTAAGGCTGACGAGTCGGCTCGCAATAAGCCCCGCAGCCCCTTTTCTGTGCAGCATGTGTCTCACCGCCGGCCCCTGGCTTTCCTCCGAGGGGCCTTCTTCCCGGGGAGGCTGCCAGTGGGAGCCCCGCTACCACGCTGAGCCTCCAGATCTGAGACACTGCAACCTCCTTGTATTAGCATCTCTTAACGCAGAACAGCATGGGGTCGGGCCAGTGTTGGCTTTCAATGCATAAAGGCTCCCCCGGTGAAAGGGGGCCAGCGCAACACCTCCTCCTCACAGCTGACCAAGCAGGAATGCTGAGCCGGGGACGGAAAAGGCTCGGGGACACGGTGGCTGTCTGGCTGAGAATTCAAATAAGTCTTCATTTGAACTGCTTAATCATCTCCGTGTCAGCAAGGACGGAGCAAATGTGGTTAAAAGAGGTCATCTCAGAAAGTAATTTAGCGGCCGACACCGTGAGGAATGAAGCTATCCGAGGCTAAATAATAATTTAATGAGCAGCACATGGCGCTCTGCTCGCCACGCCCCCTGTTTTCTCTGCACATCTGACATTCACTTGCCATTTTGAGTTGACGTACGAAAAGGACTTGTGCTCTCGATGTTGAGTTATCTAGATGAGCTGGAGCCAAAAGACGATTTGTCCAGTTCCGTCCAACTCGCTGTTTATCAACGCACGGAGATACGCGTGGATAATGCATCCTGCGTAGCGACACATCAACTCTTCATAGAGATAAATGGAGATGCACTACTTCCATACCACGATAATTGGCAGACCATCTGTGTCCTCTAACCATCTAACCAAATCTTCATCCCCCCCCTTGATAGATATACAGTAGAGTAACATACAAAACAGAGCTTGGATAACCACTTGGCTTGTCTCGCTAAGGCAGTTCAAAGATTAACAGGAAATCCATTTGATCTCAGAAAGGGAGAGGAGCATGTGCCAGGACTGCTCCTAATGGATTGGGTTGCTTGGATGTGGGATAACCCTCAGGTTGGAAAAGAAAATATTGCATTTTTTTGCAAGTCAAAAAAATAGAATCAGGAGAGGTTTTGCACCATGTTCTTCTTTGGCACTAGGAGCCATTTTGGTAGTATTCGTAGTTTAAATGTGTGGACTTTTATTTTGATAAATGTGTGGACTTTGATTTTGAAATGTCTAAATGTCAGTGAGTTGATTTGATTGAGGGCACCTGTATATGGCAGGTAATGTTTGGTTTTCGAAGGGGATGGTAGTGGGAAGCTACAGTTTTCGACCACACACACACACTTCTACATACTTCAGAATACTGGTTTGGAAACATTTTTTCTTTTTGTTTGACAACGTAAATTTTGTGTTTAATAAATACCAAGCAAAAGCATCAACTTTGGATACATGGATCTTTGGAACGTGCGTCAAAACCAACTACTACCGTCTCAGTAGTGGCTTACTGGAACACAAGTGGAAAGCCCCTACACACGCAAACAATCCTTTTCAGTTTCAAACCTGGTTTTGTGTCCTCGGTTAGAGACGGTGGCGGCGTGTCATGCACCTCATACAATAGCTAGTTTCTCCTCCAGTTAGTAATGAAGCTGATCTTTAATTTGTTTGCAATGCAGACGGTCTTTCTTTCCCCCTATTCCCACGGAGAGAGCCAGCGGAGGGCCGAGTGTTATCCCCACCATGTGTTGTTTGTGGTACCTGTTACCTCTCAAATGAGCCCGGGGAAGACAGCTCGTATTCCCGCATGGCTCTTCCCTTCAGACTTCTCTAATGGTCGAGGAAACAGCAGCGCCAGCTGAGAGAGCTAGCTTCAGGGAGTCAGGACAGAGTACAGCTTCACTGCCTCCATGACAAATTCTGTTTGTATTTTTATAGACAAATGCTACTCAGCTGGAAATTGTGCTCCTATGATTAGCCATAGGGGTTGTAGCAGTAAGCAAGATTTAATGATTTATCTGGCTGCTGGAAAGCTTTTGATTAATTCTGTATTGAATGGCTCACACGTCAGTGCTTTGATCGGGTGCCTGGGATGTGTCATATCACTTGATTTCGTCAGGTGTGACCATCGCTGCTGTGGATTTTATCCACTGTCCTCATTCAGAAATAGACCCTCTGCCTGGACACTGCACAGAGTGGGGATTACCTATAGGGCCCACTTGTAAACAGATACGGCAAGGCTGCAGAAAGTCGCTGTGTGGGATTTGCTGTTTGCACGCTTCAATTGTAGTGTGGCATCATGAAGGACAGTCTGGAGCTGAGAGTCAGTGTTGAAATGCCATCTCGTAAAAAATGTAGTGTGAGAAACAAGAAATGGGTCTCGTCAGTAACTGATCTCTAAACTGACTGTCTGTATCCCTCTGGTGCGAGACAAGTTGTTTTCTTGTTTTCTTGTTGCTCAGCTCAGCTAGTTGTTGTTCCAGATCAGTGTCATATTTAAAGGTGTAATATGGAACTGTCGTGCAAAATCATTAACGTACTGCAACTGGTAATGGCTGCACTGAGGCTGTATTAACAAGCCAGTGCACACCTGTTGTAATGACTAGTGTAGCAGTCCTTCAGATGTATTTGCTCAACGATGATTCAATACAACCTCCTAAAGAAACCAGATGGGGAGGTTGATCTGCACATATGATACATTAAAGAAAGATATGCTTGTGCAGATGTATCCACATATGTATATGCACCCATACGTTTAGGTTTGAAATATAGAAAATATATATGTGTGTGTGTATCTATAATATTTTAGATGTATTATTGTACGTGAAGGTCTGGACAATTTACAGTGAATTGTAATCTTGTACTGCACCTATCTGAAACCAGAGTCGGACAATCGTCTCCTAGCAATTATAACATCCTAGCATTACATGAGCGTTGCCGTTATCTCGCGGGCGTGGGGTGGGGTCCCGGCTAATGAAGTGGATTTGCCTTAATTACTTCTCTAGAAATAGTGTCAGAAGGGCTTAACCAGTGCATACATCTGTTAGGAAGAAAAATGAAAAACCCCACATTCCCAGACTGAATGGATATCTTTAGGCCTCTATTTTGAATACCATGTGAAAGTTTGGCTATTGTAGAAAAGTCCCCTTTCTATGTCTCTCTGATAACAAATGAATCTCCCTTTCTTGCCAATTCCGTTGTGCAAAGCAGGTCAATAGAAAACCATTTATTTTTCCTGTCCTTTGGATAGTGGTGAATAATTGTTGCTGAATCACCACATCTGTTAGGGTGGTGTTGCCCTGCTCTTTGTCTCATGGGCTGTCTTGTTTTTTTTTTGTCTTTCTGCTCATCTCCACAAAAATAAAACCGGCTACTTACCTGGCTCCTGAAGCGCTATCGGTTGGACAAGGGCAAGCGTATAGTCTGTGGATGCAGTCAAGTAGTGAATTTAAATCACCATGCAGCGATTTCCTCCTGCGTGCTTTCCCTTTATAGAGATGTATTTTACTCTGCAGAATATTTTTCAACTGGTATGTTTCACAATGGTGATTGCTCTTATGCAAAAGTAAGTAAGCAAGTTAAGTACGTTTCGGTGAAGGCTATCTGAGTACAAAAGCATTCTTAATACTTCACCAGTAGGGTTATTCACACATCCAGTATATAACAATACACAATAACAACATAATAACAATACAGCTCTGGAATAAATTAAGAGACCACTCCAATTTTTTTCTTAAATCAGCATCTCTACATGTATGGCAGTCGTTCCATTCCAGGCACAACTCATGTCAGTAGTTTATAGAATAAAACTAAAATGTTCGTTTTACTCAAACACATACCTAGAAATAGTAAAACCAGAGAAGCTGATCATTTGGACTTTTTTTTTCCAGAGCTGTACACAACACATAATGAATTTGTATTGTGATGTGTAATACCAGCTGTTAATATGACTCAACACTCAACACATTTTAACTTCAATCAGAGCACTGGATAATGCTTCAAGTTGTACAATACTGTAAATTCATTGGGGAACTTGTATTTTATCGATTGTGTTTTTAGCTTTAGGCTGTAATAATTATACTTTTTACATTTTAGATCAAGCACATTTTTTTGGTTGATCTAAGCATAGTAAAATAGTCAAATACGAATGGTTGAAAATATTTTAAGTTAAGATTTGTTGATGCATGCGTCGTCCCCGTGTGATTCACTGGGCAAAAAAACAATAAAAACAAAACAAATTGTTATAGCTATTGTGTTATAAAAAGTTACAAGCTGCACAGTGAGTAAACCTGTACATCATGTCACCTTTAGGTTATAATAACACTAAATCACCAACGCATTAGAAATATAGTCCTGGAAATGTTTCTAATTGCCCTAGGAAGTAAATGACTTGTTTATGGAGCGGCTAATCCATTGCAGCACTGTGATGCATTTCGTCCTTGTGATGTATTTCTCCAACTATGTATATGCTGTCCCTCTGTGTAATTAGCATCACCTTGTTAATGGCTTTAGGGATCAGGTACATTACTGAGCAGGAGGGAGGTCATCAACAACTGGCTGGTTTTTACCTCGTACCGGTCTATTTTTCATCGGGACTAGGATAGCTAGAGCTAATTATGAGGGCAGCATTGTGCGGAAGTGTCTTCGCATGGACCCATCTGTCATTGCAACAGGAAAATGATATCCAAATGAATAGGAATAAAGAGGATTTTTGTCAGTGGCTCATCTTATAATGGATGGCTGTAGAATATGTGCACCATGTGAGTGTGAGACGGGGTCAAGATTGAGTCTGAAGGTGGAAATTAGCCTTTTTTGTTAATGGCTAATGAAATGAAGCTGAAGTACCGGTGAGTGTGTGGAACATCGCAGAGGTTCGTGTGAAGCACATGCCTGCTAAAAGGCTTGCAGGAAGCTCGGCGGATAAATGCTGCACACTTGATTGTAGTCATTTGTTTCTCCTTTGCCACTTCCTCCCATGAACACAACAGGCTCTCTTTCCACTGTCACATGTCAATCTGAAATCCGCCGTTAAACCGACGTCGCATTAGCCCTGTCCCGTAATGGTTCAAGCCCCGGAGGTTAATGCTACCTCTTTGCTCTCACCTGTACCTGAACACTTTGTTTACCAGGCTGACTTGATGGACACGTGTTGATATTGCAAGGAACTTTAAAGTCCCCGACCAAAGAAATCCGAAATGGCTCTGAGCTTCTTGACTGGCCCAAGTGGGTATTGCTTTAATGAAGGAGCTGATGATACAAAATAAGCCTTTGGCGTGTCTATATTTCACTCCCTCTGCTGTAAATTGGCAATTTAGTGTTGTGGATATCTGTGAAATAAAGGAGGCTTGCCGCTATAAAGAAAAGCCACTCTTTCCCTCGGTGTAAAGCTGGGAGTTCATTGATTGATGAATGGCTTAGCAGACGTGGAAATAAATGGATACAGAGTGCACAAAGACATCAGTCCTTTATCTTGTGAAGTGCAGGGAGTATCAAACCGTGCGTATAAGACCACTGGGTACAATCTGATCTTGTAGACCTCATATCTAAAAAATCCTGTGATGCAAAGTGACAACACAGCTGGTGAAAAGACCTGATGGAAAAAAAATAAAAATGATTTGGCCGCTGAAGACAGAAAAGCACTTGACCACTGGAGTGAATTCCTAAGAGGTTGACAGCAGCAAACCTCGGCATAATGACAGATTGTCACCAAAAGAGATGTTAGCTAATGTTAGTGACAATATAGCGCCGTGGATAGAAGGGCCGGTTGCCGGTTCCAATCTTCTGGTTGGGGAAAGTAAATGAGAAACACTCTTGAGCAAGGCACTCAAACCCAAGTGGTCCAATGGGGTTGCCCAGTGGTTAATAGTAGAAGGAAAGATAGATATTTTATTGATCCCAGGGGGGAAATTCTGTAGAGAACTCAAACTCCTCCCCTTTTGGGAATTGATCCCCGATGTCCTACGAGACAGGCGGGGATACCTTTTTATTTTTATTTTTTTAAATTTTCCTTTCAATTCACAGCATTACATTTCATTCTACATAATTTCAGTTCATTTCCACAAGCATAACTTAATCCCATTCCCCTTCCTCCCCACCAACACAGATTGTCCTTGAACATACAACACCTTTCCATTCCCATCCGCCCCAGCCCATACCAAATTAACCCTTTCCTCCCGGCCTGCTACCAATTAAACAGTATCCCTCCTCCCTCCCCTCCATAAACACATGTACAGGCGGGGATGCTAACCACTATACTAACTAGGAAAGACATGGTGGTTGCGCTGGCCAGCAGGGTGTGCAGGGTAAAACGGGGTGCTGCTGAAAAACGATCATGCATGCGCCGACTTCTCTGGCTGAATAAATGTTAAAACAAATCTGTCAGTCTCACAAACAGGCCGGCGCCATGCTCTCTTTACACAAGGACTAGTGTCTGGTCTAAGTAAACTCTCACAGCTCTCTACGGGAGGCCGAGAACACACTCTGGTAGAGAGGGAGGGTGTTGTTGGATCGTGTAGGTGCTCCGCAGCTCTTCAATGAACAGACTCTTTGGTTCGGTGCTGCTTTGTGAGCTGCTGGTGAAGCCGTAGTTCACCAATCAGGATGGTGAGGAAGTAGAAGAACACCACGGAGGATTGACTGAGTAATGGCTTTATCTGAATCTGGCAGCACACACACACACACACACACACACACACACACACACACATACATCATACTTAACCACACACACACACACACATACCCACAAACCTTTTGCTGTGTGCACCCTCTTGGGACCTACAGTACTTCTGAAACTGTGTTATTGAACAAACTGTGAACGTGGGTGTGTTTGATGTTGCTTCCAGAGGTATCCATTATTCTCACAGGATTTAAAAGCGACTCAAAACGAACATGAAATGAATCGTTCTTCGGAAAAGTTCTCTAAACTGTTGTTTTATTTCCCCCCCCCATCTCTCTCTCTCTCTCCTCTCTCTCTCGCTTTCAGACGGGGTGTTTCAAAACCACTCTCGGCTGCGGACGCCTCCCTTACCGCTCTCCCACTCCCACTCGCCGAACCATCAGCACCACGCCGCCTCCATTAACTCCCTAAACAGGGCCAACTACACGCCGCGGAGCAACCCGAGCCCGGCGCCCACGGACGGCTCCGCCCCTCCGGAGGGTCCCGGCAGCGGTCAGGACTCCGGCAGCGCCCAGGACAACTGGCTGCTCAACAGCAACATCCCCCTGGAAACGAGGTACTGCGCCACTTTGCATCCCCGGTGACGTCGCAGCGACGCTGGCATCTGTTAGGCTGAGCTTGAGCTGGCGCCGTTGAATGCAGCTTTCCACGCTGTCTGCTGCTTAACGAGGAGCAAACGCATTTAAAATGGGGAATATTCTGCTAAGGGGGCAAAAGGCCTACGTTTGTTATGAACATGATTTTGTGGCGAACAAGAGGAAAGTAGTGTTTTTTGGGTTCTGGGGCGAGGTGAGCAATCCTAACAGTGCAAACACTATCGAATTTCACTGGTAGTGTAATTATAATCACGTTGAGTACGAAACAGCTCTTGTGAAATTACATTCGGGGCTCCTGTGAGCAGGCCGCATGTCTCCTCCACTTCAGCCCCGAGTTTTATTTATTTCATATCAATCAGTATTTAATTCTCTAGCACATTTCTCAATAGGAGGCCCTCGTGTGAAGTAGATCTGTCAAGTGTTATTGTAACAGAGGGAATGTCTGTTGATATTTCTTCGCTGGTCTTCACGCGAAGGCACTGTGAAAATCCAGAATCATCTCACATCTCTTAATGATCCCATTACTCGACTGGCAGTAGAAAAACACGACTTGTTGATGTGGACAAATTGCCCGCTGATCAGTTGCATATCAATAATCATAGCTTTGATTTTGACGGAAGCCGCGCGGGTTGGAAAAAAAAGGGCTCATCTCTTTTATTTTGAGGGTTTAATTATTAACGTCTATTTAAAGTAATTTCATTAACAACTTTAAAATCAGCGCTATCAGTTAAAATTAGTCACCACAGATGAAAGTGTTGTTGACAGGAGAATAGCTAACTTAATTTGGCGGAGCTAAACAACCAGCCGTGAACAGAATTACTGTCTCTTTCCTCCGTCTTTTTTTTTTTTTTTTTGTGTGTGTGAGACGGTTCAGTCAACAGGAAAATGAGCACTAATTTCGGTTGGGTAGAAGGACAGTTAGTGAGCGTAATGAATGATTAAATGTCATACAGCTCCAGAGTTAATCCCACACAGGTATTCCCGGTGGAGCGCGGGAAACAGATGGCGAGCGAGAGTGGATTTGCAACAGGCGAAGAGTACCGCTGTAAACCACACGTGTACTGTACATCACCTATCGCCAGGCAAAAAGATCAGTTATTAGACTTCCACTGATCAAAATTGAAACCATTACTAATATCCACAAGGGCCCCCGAAACGTTTTTACTTTTACTTTTGCTAATCGCGTTATAATGGCCCCTCTCTCCACACGTTTGTGATGCTGAATGGCTCTGATACAGTCTTATCCCCGCTCGCCCGTTGGAGGGATGCCAAAAGCCGGTTGTCTCTCCACCAGCTTCACCGTTTCCTTTCGAGTTTCTTGCCAGGCGTCTCTCTCTCTTCATTAAAAGTTGCATTCTTCCCCTCGACAGCACGAGCTTGCGAGACAATAAACAGACTTTGCTACAGGCCTGGGGGGGGCAGGGAGCAAAAACAAGGCTTTTCTCTTGTACCGCTGAACGTGTTCAGCCTGCCCATTGCATGAGGACAGTTCATTTCTCCATTGCATTGCTGCAGTCTTCCCTTATGGAACGGAGCTCTCATGGGGTGGGGGTGGTGGTGGGGGAGGAGGGGTGCATTATGGGAGAAATGAGACGTGTGCTATCTAGAAACAGCAGAGCGAACTGCAGATGCATTTGTTTTTCTATGGATTGCTGCAACCGATGAAGCAGGAAAACCCCCAAAACTGTACTTAAGGTTGCTGTCCAATGGCAGAATTAGTGTTAATGAAATGTGTTAACTGACAATAAAACTCAAATCTTAAAAAAAAAAACCGAGTGCTTGTTGTATTGCACTTGTCAGACACCTTAAGGTTGTTATTTGTAAGTGATGCATTGTTTTCTTCCGATCACAACCTTAAAGGAGCCAGAATACTCTAATGTTTATCAGAGAAGAGCAAGACGCTTGCAGAGAAGGGCAGGGCTCGTACAAAACCAGGTATGGCAGTGCCCAAAGAGAGAGCTAGATGTTATTTGTCTCACACCTTTTTGTAGACGTAGTTCCATAAGGGCCTTGATTTCTTTGTCCTGTGACCTCCATTCATCAGTTGTTGTTGCCGTTGCTTTGTGATCACGTACTGTTTTTGGCATTTTCTGTGTTTCTTTGCACGCCGCATCTCACACTAGCCTCCATATCCTCCCATCTTTCCACCTGTGTGTAGAAACATAGCAAAGCAGACTTTCCTAGAGAGTTTACAGGACAACCTCATTGAGATGGACATTCTGGCGTCCGCACGCCGCGACGCCGCCGCGTACAACGACGGGTATGTTGCATGTTTGATACTGTTAGAATCTGCTTTGCCATGAACACATCGTGATGTCTGCCCTGTTTTTCCCATCGAGCGTCCTCTGTGTGGAGATGCCGTCAGTCATCAGCCTGCTGCATTGCAAAAAAAAAAAATGCTCTATATCTAACAAGTTGCATCGTATTCCTTTTGATAAAGGTGGCCATTCTGCGACTCGCTGGTACCGTGTCGCTTCCTTTGGCGACATGTCAGAGATTTGTCCCGATTTTATAAATAAATAAAGAATGCTTTCGGTGACTTCCCCACATCGTACATTGAAATGTGACATTCAATCACATTCATGTCACTGTCACGTCCTGTAAACGTGTCGGTAAAAGAGCCGTGACAACAGTGACTCTCTGATGGGCTGATCATGAGGCACTTGGGCATGCAGCTCTACACATGTTTCCCAGGGAAAAACAGCCACGTTCTTCAAGGGCGAATACATCTACTCACCCCCATACCTCAGCTACACACATACATGTATACAGTATATATATATATATATGTATGTGTGTATGTATGTGTGTCTCCTCTGAATAGCGCTGTTGCAGTGAATCACTATTCACCACGCTGGCATGAAATAACGAGGGCCCTCAGCGGTCACTAGTCCTGTAAATTAGATTTGATATTGATTCACCATGTCAATTGGACAAAACCAGTATGTCGTATTCTCACTAACCCAAGAAGAAAAAGCGTGACTATGGTAACAGTATTGAATGCGCTTGGAGACAGAGTTACTTAGCAATAAGAAGGGGGCTGCACTCCCAAGACTATCCGAGAAGATGTATGATGTTGACAGACGTCCCCGAGTTGTTTTCACGGAGGCGGTTTCACGGGAAGAATGTCTTCCTCTGCAGGCACTTCCTGTTCAAGCCGGGCGGAACCTCACCCATGTATTGCACGACGTCGCCGGGATACCCGTTGACCTCCAGCACGGTCTACTCGCCGCCGCCGCGCCCTCTGCCTCGCAACACCTTCTCCCGGCCCGCCTTCAGCCTGAAGAAACCCTACAAGCACTGCAACTGGAAAGTGCGCCGCCCTCAGTGCCATCCTCATCTCCGTAACGCTGCTGTTCCTGTTGGCCTACTTCATCGGTGAGTCACCTCTGTTATTCTCACACACCAGGACGGGCCACCTCCACCTGACCACCCCCCTACCTACCCCCTTTAACTGCACACACAGGGAGTCCACATGCTCCATTGTGTTTCTGTTAATATCCATTTTAATCGAGGGGAATCCACACCGTATATGAATATAGTTATATAGGGAGCCGTAGATTGAGTCTTCTCATACACCGCCGAAATAACATTATCATTCATAGATTGGGTTGACTGAGTCTGCAGAGACGGGCCAGCCGGTTTCTTGCTCTTGCGATTAGGTCAGATAGCGAAAGTATTAAAAAGATGGAGCACATCAGCCGCCACACAGGAGAATAGCGCACATTTAGAAAACTGATCAAGACATCCTATTTGAGTCGGGGTCCCCTGACCGGCATAACACACACATCCCAGACGGTTATGGACTAGCAGCTCTGATATCTCAGTTACGCTATTAAGCTATTAGCGCTTGCCGACTTTCAGCGCCAACCCCCTGAAGAAATGATGTTAATATCTGGCAATCTGTGTGTGTGATCCATATGCATATTGGATATGAATTCGATGTGATATGAAGTCAAGTCAAGGGAACTCAAAACGAAACCAGTACTGTGTCAGGAAAATGTAAAAAAAATTAGATTAAAAGTCTGCTGGCATTTGGGCTTTTTCATGTAGAGCACCACATCTCTGGAATAGTAGTTGGAAACAGTCTTTTTAAATCCAGACTTCCCAGAGATCACTTGTCAATCAAACAGTGCGTGGTGTTATATCAATCAGCAACAGAGAGTCGCAAAACTGACATGTATTGATATGAAAATATTGCAGATTATTACTTTTAAACAAAGACGTACAGGAGAGATGATAGGCGTCGCAGTAACCGCAGCAACAGTGTGGTCAGGTGGAGAGAATGATGGGAGCGAGGATTGTGGGTAAGAGGAAGCTTTGAGTTATTGATGACACAAGGAATGAGTGACATGGTTTATGAAGCAGTGAGGGAAGAGGAGAGACGTCTGGCTGTCATCTCTCATAGACAGGCAGACTACATCCAAAGATGAAAACACCCCGAATGCCAGCAGCTCTCTTCTTCAGACAGGAGTACTTTCTCATACGTTGTTAGTAAAGTAAATACAAGAGATGATGCAAAGTTCCATCTCATATATTTTACCATATCATTGGTGCTTGATTGGCTGATAATACCTGTTTAACATAAAATTGGTTATACTGTTAAATTTTTTGTTAAATTTTCTTATTAAGAAGATAAAGGAAGAAAATAGGAAGGAAATAGGAGTTTTTCAACTAGAAGGATGGTGAGAACATTGCAGCTCCACTTGTATGAAGTCATTGAGTCATGGTCTTCATCACGGAGACAAATGGACTCTCCATCCAAGACATTTGTTATAAATAAGCATTATGGCGTAACAATTGCGTTACTATTTCTCCCTGAGGCAAAATTTAAAATCTGATCACTCTTATTTTTTCATCACCAGAATCATTTAAATCACCTCATTTGAACGGTGCTGGTTTTAAACACAACGAGAACCAGCTGTGGTCGTGATCTACGCGAGAGAATGATACAGCACATTTCAAGCCAATGAGGGAGGCAGGCGACGAGTCCTGGTCTGGCTTGTTTTGGCATCCACCGTGCGGTTTGGCTGTAGATGTAGTCTAGATACATGACTACTGTTTGTGACCTGGCAAGGAGCCAGAGAGCCCCATCAGCCTGATAGTGCTTAATCACCCTGTGTAATTACACCCCGCAAAACTCAGACCATCTCCCGGTGCACCGCAAGTAAACATGCTGGAGACCGAACCTCACCCTAAGATCGGAATTTCCAATCAAGAATGAGGGCCATATTTAATTAAATGCTGATGAGAAAATATATTTAATTTCAAGTGCAATTAATTATTGAGGCCTGTAATTGGAAACTCTGGGTGAGATGTCTAATGAACCCAATTACGCCTCATGACAGATGTTTTTACTTGCAGCATGACTTTATTCGGCGCCGCTTTTCTAAAACCGGCACATTCTGAAGTGCAGAAAGGGTTGGGGGGGGGTTTAAGATGGCACTATTTTCTCTGTGGTCGGCTCACTCATTTGCACATTTGTTATATGTTCGCCATTTTAAGGTCATCAGTATCCTCCTGTGTTCACTTCCATTCACACTGGGTATCCAGTCAAGGACAAAGAGGTTGGGCCCCAGAAAAAACAATTCACTGCATGAGCATCCAACCCAGAAACGGCTCCGCTGCAACACAGATTTTACAGCACCTTTTGTTTCTGCCTTTCAGTGGCATTGCTTTGTTTGATGTCTTTCTTTGGTTATTCCCGGTGTGTGATATTTGCAGTATTTAGTTTTGTCAATTCTGACGTGACGCCAAATGAAAAAAAAGTGCCCAACAGAGTTATTATTTCTGTTCTTTAAAGGTGTGTTATTTGGTAGCATGATGTGCCACTGGGTGACGGATCATCAGGCTGTGCTAACTGATTGAGCTTTTACAGGTAGTTCAAAGCAAATGAAAAATGGTTCGGTGCTTTTGATCTGTATGCTTTCAGAAACTATTCTTTGTCTTTGTTTTTATATCTAAAAAAAAATATTCTAATATTCTGCGCGGATATTAAGAGAAATATACCCTGATGCAACACACACTCACCCAAAACACAAAAGTGAAAAGTGCAAAAGTTCGTCTTCATTGCGGACACACTAAAAATCAAAACATACACTACATTTGCAATACCAATCTTGTACATTTGAAATCCCAACACTGATACCCAGTCAGTTCTGCGTTATGCTTCATTAATACAGCATGTAAGCGCTGGAAAACAGTTATAGCTGTTTGACTGAAATGCTAGAATTGAAGTTCTCTGGTGGTTTACACCGCAGGACTGCCGGCGTGAGAGAAGTGCAAAAGCAATTAGGTGAAAAATGAGCAACTGATGACTGCCACGTTCAACAGTCATTCATTGAAGTGTCTAAAAAAGATTAATTAGCCATATGGATACTAATGTGCACAGCCCACTCACTGACAGATGAGTGAGGGTACATTTTTCACACCGATGCATACTGTACTCCTTAATGGAAGTACCTCATGGTAGTTTCCTCTCTTTAGATATTCCACAGCATCCGATAGTTTTGACCAGTACGACTAGAAAAAAAAAAGTTTCTCTTCATCATAGCGTCCCTTGATGTGCATACTAGTTGGAAAGTGATGTTGAGATCAGAGGATAGAGGCACAGGAAAGCTGGCAGCTCACCCACAGCACTGGGCGCAAGCCTTCCTCAGATTGGCCGAGGAGTCTTCTGCTACAGTACTTCTGTCCCTAATTGGCACATGGCGTGACCCAACTTCCTGCCAAGAGATAAGCGAAAGGAGGGTGCTCAGACCAAAATGCAGTACTCTTGACATGTCAGTGGCATTGCTGGAACACAGACACAGCTTGTCTTGTGCTGGTGGCCCTCTCATTAGGAGCGCCTTGTTATTCCTCCAACCTGGTTTTAATGTGTAGCCGGGCGTCTGTTGGGGTGCTGGATCTCTGCAAAGTTTCAGAAGCTAGCAAAACAATTTTCAGGAGGCTCTTGGCTGGCCCAGGTCCAAACGCTCTGCATATCATAGATACCAAGGAGGCGCTGGAGTAAATCTTGAAGGGGGGCGGGGGGTGTGGGGGTGCTCTCCAACTCATTTCCTATTAGGGGCCATGGGGATGGTTGGGGATGAAGAACACGGGCCACAAAGAAGTGATTACTCGGACACTTGGAACGACTCGCCGCCTGGTGCCTTTGATGCGATTACTCTGCCAGCGACATAAACCGACTGGGTTTCTGTTCCTCCAAGTCAGTGTTGAGCTACAAATCAAAAAGGAATGTCTCTTCTGGAGCCTGCGGAATGACAAACCAAGCCATCTGTCCTCCCCCCCCCCCTCTGACACAGTCAATTCCACGAGCAACGGGAAGACGGGGGGACAGATGGGGGGGTTTTGTTTGAATTTATTTCGCCTTCTGAGATGTTTGCATTACGTTTTTTAGCCCTCTAATAACCACACTGTTGCACAGAAACCATCAAGCTAATAGCATGCCCCCGTGAAAAGAAAATGTACTCTTTGCATGTGTCGTGCACAATATTTTAGAAAGCCTCGTCATGCTGTCAGAGGGCTCTGGGTGGAGGAGCCAGGCAGGGTGACGCTCTCTGATACGTCCATATTTGATGGAAGAGTTTCCATTGGGAGAGACGTGTTTATTCCCTTCATCACAAAACCATATCTCGGTTTGATCTGTAGCTTGTCAGATTCATTTGATGGTTTCAGCCAATTTGAAGTTAATAGCTGAACCTGGGCTCTTCTTCTTGGGGGATCACTGACGGCGGTGAAGCAGGGAGAATTGATATCATATTCACGGCTCCATGAAGCAATTTAGCGTCTTCATTTTGTTTTTTGATTATGGTTAAGAGCTTTCTAAAGTGTTTCCACGAAGACTGCGCTGTTGGTAAACACCGGGCACATCAACATATTTGAAGTGGCTCAGTATTCACTGGTAACAGTAATAATAGTAATAACTTTCAGGCATTTATTGCTTTAGTTTGGTTCATTCAGAAATGCAGCTACAGGAAGGTTTTATGGGTGAAAGGAGATGGCTTTTGATATCACATTCTTGGAAAGCCAAACAAAATGAGCCGGACATTGTATTGAATACCAAAACTGCACTCATGTTACTTCTAAAAGGCTGATCAGGCAGTAAGGGAAATCAAAACATATTTCACTGCCACACACACATATGAGTTCTACTAATTCGATTCAAATTCCGTTCTTGTTTTCACCAAAGACATCATTTTACGAGTGCTAACCAGAAAAGTCATTCTGTCTGTGAGGTTGTTTGAGCAGTCACTGAAAGGCTTATTGCTAACTTGAAGTAGTTTCCGTTCGTTTTGAGGGGGGGGGGGGGGGGGGGTGAAAATGAAAACATACTCAAAGAAAAAAACCAGTTAGAGGAACAGAGGAAAATCTAAGTCCCAGCTTCAGTCTTTTAAACCTGCCCTGATAATTTCACACTTTATAATTGAATTGCCTGGTTATTTATTTGAGGAGCTTAGGAGAACCAACAAACCAATAAAATAGCTATATTGCGTTTCTGGGCTTTTTTTCTGCTGAGTCTCGACTTCCAAGGTGGCTTTTGCCTTGCTAAGCTCGTCTTGTCCATTCTCTTATTGGTGATCTGTCATGGTCAGCCCCTCCTCCTCCGTCCTGCGCCCCGTCGCCATTGTTCCAGAGGACATTCCTTTTGTCGACCTTGTAAACCATCAGTGTGTTTTCTCCATGGTGTTCACATTCAAACACTCCTGGTGTCTCCCTGCTGACCCGGTTGTTTCCTTGTGCCCCCCCCCAAGCTTTGCAGGGGGAATTAGTAAGGTATTGGGGGTGCTGTGGGGATGGTCGGTGTGGTGAACCAAGATGTTGTCCCATGGGGTCAGGATCGCATTTACCTCCTGATCTTACGACTCAGCAGAAAATGCCATTAACCATTAAACCCTTGTATTGTTGTGTATCCTTTTGGATTTACTTCCTTTTTTGCCGCCTCACAGCTGTCACACTAAGAACACATTCAATAAACCTTCTAACAACAATGCATTAGTGGAGTTCCTCAGGGCTTTTGGGTAAACACTTAATTCATATTGTCTTAGATAGTATGCATTGTAAATGAACTAACCCTGAGATTGTCTTGTGTTGTTGTCCTGCTGCAGCCATGCACCTTTTTGGATTAAACTGGCACCTGCAGCCCATGCAGAGACAGATGTACCAGCTGTCAGAAGACAATACCAGTGGCCTACCTTTTCCTACTGACCTGAGTTTGCCGCCACTAGGCAACACAGGCTTGGCGATACCTGACCGCAGAGGGAAAGAGGACAGTAAGTATTTTCATTTCAGTAAAGAATTAAATGATGTTTCCATATGAATCTGTGTTGTAACCAAGCTGTTTCTGCAGGAACATTTGAATGACTTTCCATTGCTTCTTTCTGTTGGCACCCATACCAGGGAAAAAAAAGTTTCTCAAATCTTCCAAGTTTACAGATGGCATTTTAGAGCTCCAGCAAGTCCATTATTATTTTGTCTCATCCAGTTTTTACATTGTGCTCGGTGGTCTCCGTGGTACGCCAACAGATCTGCATTGTAATCCTGTGAAAGTTGCTGTAAGTGGGAAAGTGTTATTTGTTCCTGGAGGGAGAAAATGGGACAGCTTTAGGGACCGGGTATCCAGGGGTTGGAGGGGGATTAGCCACTCGGTCCCCCCTCAGAGCGGATGTGATCCTTTCATCTCCTAGCCTGGGCTGCCTTTCCCTGGCAGCCAGAGAAAGCATGTGCTCACCCCCGCGGTACCAACTGCTCGACTTGAGGAAAAGTTTGCTCTCTCTTCCATTCTCGAACAAATGGGCCCAGATTTAACTCTGCGATTTGCTACCGGCAGACTACAATAGGTGGAAGATCAGGTCATTACCATATAGATGAATCCAAGAGTTGTCTTTTTCATTTACCAGATGGCAGAGTGTGTTTAGCTAACAACAAGCGTGGCTACAGCCCGAGCTTAAGCCCTGCATGACAGCTGTTGCTGAAAGGAAATCAATAGCCATAGCTTTCTAAATAAGTCTCGTTCTGTGGGCGCTGTCGCCAGAAACACTGATGATCAATCCCACGTTTTATCGAGGTGATGCAGATGTGTACAGGTCCAACGTAGTCCTCTCTCTTTGTCGGTCGCGTCTTGCCCGATGTTTACCGTGTGAATTTACGTCAGAAGAGCTCGTAATAGTTCGGTTTGCAGTCAACAGCCATTTATTTAACCACGAGGCCCATTATCATCAGCTTATGATTTATTTAAACAGGCTGATGAGCACGCCATTAATGTGCTGCATAAACACACACACGGCCCAACATGTGGAGAGTGAGTCTGTGTGTCGTGGCATTATGTAAAGCTCAGATCTGGGAGACGGGGAGCATGTCCTGTCTCCTCTGATGAAACCCCATTGCCACTGATGCACTTTTTCGGAGGAGACTGCCATCTGCCATGCCACGTGTAACCTAACACGCTGTCTGCCATCTAATCCTGGGGGTTCTGTTGCGTAGACGTCTGCTTCGGTAGACGTCACCGTTGAAATTGGCGCTTCTACATGGGCAAGCAGATGTTGCCATTTCCACTGAGTCCAACTTAAAGTGCAGTATGGAGCATATGGACATTTTCGCGGCGGTGGATGTGCTAGTACCGCTAGTACCTGTGTGGGCGGGCTCATATGTCTCTGCATTACAAGCACGCAGAGAGCATAATTAAATATTTTTACTTTATTCTCTTTTTCCTCCATTTACTGTAATTAAGTACAGTTTTTAAGTACTTCTGTTTTAATACCACTTCCTCACCATATGTCCATCCTTTTTAAATCACATTTAGAGAACCTGCTGTAAGTAGTTACTCTGAGGAAACAGGAAATGTGATCAGGTCATAAAAAAAATGATGAACTGTATGTCTTTATATCCGCCTCATCAATGTGAGCATGCTCAGACCACCAGTCCCTTTAGCTGAACCATAGGAGGCCAATGCTTTGAAGGTATTAAAATACTAAGTCATCATTTTGAGCATTTTTTTTCATTGTCAGTTAAGAGCATTCAAGAGCAAACACGCAAAGTACTTTTACTGCAGTAGAATTTGGAATTTGTACTTTGCCCTCCACTGGATTTCGGACCAGTGGAGCTAGCTAGCCGTGGTCAGAGGGGTCGTTTATTTTTTTCTGGCTGTCAGTGACGTGATTGAATATCCGTGATATGGTCAGACTATCAAGCTTCAGTAGACTGACTCCCTATGCCCTCCACATGCAGGATTAATGGCGTGATCTCTTTGACCGATATACTTTGTGTGTGCAACGCAGGCAAATTGGACAGCTTGTTCCCCGATGACAGCTTCATAGACATGGGGGAGATTGACGTGGGCCGCAAGGTCGCCCAGCAGATTCCTCCCGGCATCTTCTGGAGGTCCCAGGTCTTCATTGATCATCCCATGTACCTGAAGTTCAATGTGTCCCTGAGCAAAGACGCCTTGGTGGGGATCTACGGGAGGAGAGGCCTGCCGCCGACTCACACACAGGTAGGAGGTGTTTGAAAGTCGCCGATGCTCACCGAGACGATGCTTTTTCGTTTCATTGAAGTGTGTACAAAATGCGTATTTGCTTGGTTGCTAATGTTGGCCATAACAAATCATTTATCTACTGTATGTATGTAGGAAACTCTTAAGGGGATGCTACGTGACAAGTTTTCAAACATGTCTAGTGTACAAATTCAGTATAAATTGGGATATTGTTTAAAAAATGCATCTCTGTCGGAGCGTACCGTGAATACAAACTATTTCATAAATCTCCCCGTTGTATTACGAATCGCTTTCCTTTTGTTGCTCAGGAGGATTTATGGCGAACTCCTTTGAGGTTTGTTTCGTAGAGGGTTCGGTATCATCAAGGAATACCCACAAGATGCATGGCTCAGGGGCCAAGAGGGAGATTTTTCTTCACACTAATTTCCCATCTATGTGCAGCACAGAATCAGATATATCATGTTATTAATCATATCTGGCTGTGCGTGGACATGGTCTGCAGACTTTAGATTCCTGCTGTAAATGTAACCGCGGTTCAGCAAATTGTGCAAAAAGCGTAAAGTTTTTTTTGTGTGTGCGCGTTTGTATTAATGTCCAGTGTGATTTATTTTTCAATCAAAAGATTACATTTGTCTATTTTTTTTTTTTACTCCAAAGCCAAATAATCCACGGCAGAGTTTTTTGCGCCGTGACTGATTACACACAGAGTGGCAGATGAGTCGAGATTCCCTGCCTCATGTAGATGAAAATGAAAAGCTGTCTCATCGGTATTCATTGAGTCAGTACTGATACCAGGCAAATCGGTGCAGATGTTATTTGGTAAACACTAACTTTTAATTAAAAAAAATTCCCCCTAGCTTCCTTTTTTTCACTTTAATAGTTTGAAACGAGGCTTTCATACATGATATTTATACTACGAAGCGATCCACAACTCATGCGGCCAGCGATGTGCCAAGACTCACTCCGGCTCCTCTGGAATGATGAGTTATTCATGCGGACCAAATGATGCTCCGCTATAAAAGAGGCCTGAAAGCACTCAAGTCTCATGTGTCACTCTAATGGCGTGTCTGCGGTCCATCCATCGGTCTAGCTCTCTCTCTTTCTGTCTTGTCTTGTCCCGTCTCTCTCAGTTTGACTTTGTGGAGTTGTTGGACGGGCGGAGGCTGCTGGCCCAGGGTATCCACGGTCTGGAGGGGCCTGTGGCGATGCAGCGCAGCCTGGTACCTGTCACCACCCACGACACGGGCTTCATCCAGTACATGGACTCCGGCATCTGGCACCTGGCCATCTACAACGACGGGAAAGAAACCGAGACCGTCTCCTTCCTCACCACCGCCATAGGTGAGTGCCCTGGGCATGACCCGCCGCTGCAAAACCTGTAATAGCGATCCACATAATCCCTATAATACCAACCGGCAGCGATGCACAGCAAACAGCCCAGACTCCGGGCATGAGTCACAGGCAGAGTTTTTGTCAGATTTCAATAGCCAAGGAAAGTGCAGGTTAATCAAGGTGAAGTTGAATATTACAAAATCAGGACATCGGTGCTATCCCGCCATGCCCCCGAGTGGGGCATTGAGAGATCATAATACGCTCATTAGCCTGAGACTCTTCTGAGCGAATTAGGGGTCTGGCTTCTGGGAACCATTTGCATACAATTCAAAGTATGATTGTACCCTCCTGCTAGCGCCATTCCTGATCATGATTTGGTCCAATTTCCATCTACTTTCCATATATCACAGTGGGGATGATATTCGCCTCCTTTGACTCGCTCTGTGTGGCGCGCGGCTCCGCTTCAGACATACGTCCTTCTTTTTTGGAGGTGATTTTCGTTTTGTACGCTGCTCTTTGTTCTCCCCAAAGCACCTTTGATTAGCACTGCTGTATCAAGCAAGGTGTGAGAGGGCCCGAGGTGTCGACTTTCACAGGGATGGCAGCTGGGAGCTGTTCTCACATGCTCTTTAATTAAAAGCTCCTGGGCCAGAGTCCATCTGTGACAGGGGCTGTGCCAGGCAGCAGATCGATGGGAAGCT
The DNA here is from genome assembly GCA_034670385.1 of Hoplostethus mediterraneus. Lineage (NCBI taxonomy): Eukaryota > Metazoa > Chordata > Actinopteri > Trachichthyiformes > Trachichthyidae > Hoplostethus > Hoplostethus mediterraneus. Next base: position 3,002,846 of record JAXDDW010000019.1, on the reverse strand, counting down.
GTCTTCGACACCAATGCAACACGGACTGGAGACAGGCAAGAAATGCACTATGCCCCCCCCCCCCCCCCCCCCTCCTGCTGTGCCAACAACAGCTGTAATTCAATACTTTAATATATGATATGACATGAGAAAGGCGAGTCGGGGCAGCGTGTTTACTCTTTGCTTACTTCTTCTGGACCGGCTGTGCATGGAGGGCCTCCCGTGGGTTTGCATCGGAGAAAACTGAAGTAGACGGGGGTATTCTGCGGCGGGGGACGGGGACGGGGACGGGGACGGGGACGGGGACGGGGACGGGGACGGGGACGGGGTGGGGCGCAGTTAGTCAGCGCTGGGATTCTGCCTCTGTTCATTTGTATCGGAGCTGATCTGCTCAGAGGAGCTCGCAGGGAGGCAGAGGAGCCCTTTCTAAAATGGGTCGCCGGTTAAGTGCCCTTCAGCAGAAATTGAATCTCGCCAACTGCCTGAATTGTATTGAGCCATGGAGGAATGGAGTTGACCTTCAAATAGCACAGCCAAGGTATAGAAATATATGTGAACAATATCCATTTAGAACAGGCGCTCAGAGAGCCGCAACCAGCGGTGTTTATAGGAGGATAACCGTAAAATGAATTTAGTGTCTCTGACGGCGTCGGGTAGAATAAAAAAACAGGAAAACAAATGTCTGGTTTTACCATCGATGAGGCGTCTTGTGCTCCTCGTGTGTATTTAATGAAAGGTTTGTTCGTTCCCACATTGCCACGCCGTTATTCCTCTGGGGGGGGAGCGGCCGCATCCCTCGTCTCTTTAATCTGGGCTGCTCCTCGTTACTTGGCGGTGGCTCCATGGCAAATGCGAAACGTGTCCTACTGAAATGTTGTGTACCAACAACCCTCTGGAGCATGCCGCCATTTGTCCCTGCTGCCAGGGGTGCCAGACGTGCCTCATCCAGCCTCCCGCACACGGCGAAAGCAAAGCAAAGACCCGGAGCCGATGTCTTCCTCTGCACGCCGGCCGCCCATCACCGGAAGATGCCGAGCGTCCTACGAGAGCGTGGCTGATTAAACCTGCACCACCACCACCACTCTGCCCTCGCTGACTGGAGAGACTCACACAATAGTTAGCTCCCCTGATATGAAGGGTAATGAATTTCAATGAAGCCCTGCTTGAATCCATGATTTATGCGTCGGCCTATGTCGAGTGTGTCGGCTAAGAGATATTCATGGCCTTCCCCCCTCCGCGCTCTCAGAGGAAACGCAGGGCAGTAGACATGGTGAGCGCGTCGCCAGGCTGAACTGCGTCAGCATCTGGAATGAGAGCGCCGCAGTTCAGGATTAGTCAATGAAACGTATTGGATGTGATGGCTTGTTGTTCGCCGTGGAAGGAAAAAAAAAGGGAAATGCACAACAGATCACATAAATCTGAGCCACATTAGTGTAAGGAAATCCTCTGTGATCGCAGGGTGGCTTAGTGTGCAGAGAGATTGCAGTAAAAAGGTGCATCCAGGGTCTGTTGTCCCCTTATGCAGAGTCATTCCTTCATAATTGTACTTCTGGGATTAATTTCAACACCGCACTCCTACCCTCCACACACACACACACACACACACACACACACACACACACACACACACTGCCGGCTTCTTTCGCTTTGAGCAAAATGCCCAGGCCTTCCACTGAAGATATTCTTGTTGGAAGCCATCAAAAAACCCGATTGCCTCTACCGCGCCGGAGGACAGTCTCCCCTGCATCCCTTCACTAACCCAACATGGCAAAGGCAAGACTGCAGCCCAGAAATACATCAGCAGCATCACTCTGCTCATCCCCCTGCCCCCTTTTTCTTTCTCCACTCCAGTCTGTCTCTTTCTCTTTCTCTCACTCCCTCTCTCTCTCTCTCTCTCTCTCCCCCCCGATCCTCTCTCTCTCTTTCCTCTGTCTCTTTGCTGCCTCTCTTGCATTGCATCCTCAGTTGATGATTGACTCTCCAGAGTAAAAGGAAGCTGAATCCGTGGCTCAAATTTCTAGCCCTTCGTGTAGCACAAGAGCTTCTTTGTTCTGTAAGTTTTTGCCTCAGAGCCTCTGCTGCCCGAAGGCAACGGACAAGACTGAATATTTTTCAGCACCATTTCAGGTTTAATTCAGCGAGCATCGTGTTTCAGATTCCTTCTGCTGTGAGAGAGCCTGGGAGATCTCTGGCCAGGCCTTGTTTCACATGAAAACAATGTGTGATGGAACATGGTAGTAGGAGTAATATTTAATTTATTTGATTTGATGAGATTGATCGACCAGGGAAATGATGGAGAATGTAGTGCAGTGAGTGTTGGCGCTGCACAAAAACACTGAAAAAAGTCTCAAAATACCAGGATTTTGTCTGGAAACAAAAAATGGTAGTAAAGCCACACAAAGAGATTGAAATTAAATGTAAACCAGCTAACTGTGATTTAAAACACCAAACAAATTCCTGACACTCCCACAAATGTGTTTTAATGTTTGCATCTGAGAATACTAAAACACTAAAACAAGTTTTTCTACAAGGTTTATTTTATCTGTTACACGGTTTGCAAACATGTTTTACAAGTAACAAAACACGTCATTGTGTTAAAACATTTTACAATGCCTGTTAATGTTTTGGTTTGAGGAGTCTGTAAATATCAGTGCCTTTAGGGGCGTGATGCTTTTCAGGTCAGGAGCAGATCTGGTTCACTGGTCAGATCAGTAAGCATTTGACTCTACTGACTTTACTACTAACCCTAACCCTAGTCCAAAGAGGTTTACATAAGATGCTAAGATACCTTATACATACTATACATACACAGCAGCAACCATTGACCTATTTCAAGACAAAAGGTCTTTTGTGTTTTTGTCCACAACTACGTTGCCAAAAAAGGGGAAGGAAATGATCAAAATCCCCAAATCCACTGTAATATATGGCTGCAAACTGCTGATAACATGACTGAAGAACATAAAATACAACACTGGGACATTACCCATGGTGGTGGTGGTGACATGCAGGTGCCATTTCTGCTGATGCTTTAAATCTCCCACTTGCAAGTGCGCCATAAAAGCATCAGATTCAGTTCGTCCAATGACGTCACCTCAACAGATGTATTTGCTTTGTGACTCTTGGTAGAAAACCCACGTCGGAGCTCGTCTGGTCTCTCGGCGAACCCTCCCATCGGGTTGAAAAACATTAGTAACACTCAAAAAATGTTTTTGCAGCGAAATTAAAATGTTGACAGAACTGGAGCCCGCGCTTGTCAGTGTCATTAGGACGATAATCAACACGGGAAAAAAACGAGTGGGAGGAAAATTGTTTTCCAAAAATCCATTACTCAGAAAAGCTTGTGATTGCTCTCTTGCAGACTCTATTGACGACTGTCCCAGTAACTGCTTCGGGAACGGGGATTGTGTGGCTGGAACATGTCACTGCTTTTTAGGATTCAGAGGACCTGACTGTGGGCGAGGTGAGTCACTCCCTCAGTCTTTATCGCTCTCCGTCATCCACACATCCACACGCATAAAAGCACGATATAATTATAGAAGGGTTGAGGGTGCTGACTTGCACAACACAATGAATTCATGGCGTGAACACAATGTAACATGCAGCTTTAAATTACTTTTAATTGCATACTGTATATTTTTATATCTGTACATTTTTATATCACTCTTTATTTTCACATCTGTTTGCTCTCTAAATCCAGCGTTGTGTTGTAAGCATAAAAGAAAGAATGTGTTTGTGTTCAGTTTACCTTTTGTTTTCATTACTGGAACCAAGGCTGTATTCTATTCCAATTTGAAATAACACAGAGAAAAACAACCTACGGCAATGTGTTATAATTTAATCGTCTCTTTTGGCCTCACCTTCACACCCATTCATTGACATGCTGGTATCATATTTGACTCTTTTTTTCTTTATGCACTTCATTCAATTTTAATTTGGCCATAGGTTTCAACAGTCCTGCCACATCTAGTAGATACCGGGACAATGTTTGCTGTTTGGTTTAGTTAAAATCTGGCTCACGTCTGAGGACAGATAAAGTCCATTCCAAAAACGCATTGGACGCCAAACTGCAGCAGGTTGTGTTGCACACACACACACACCCCGCCAGCGAGGAGACTTGTTAGCATTTTGGTCAGAATCCCATTGTCCGATTGAGGCTTCAGCACACACACACACACACACACACACACACACACACACACACACACACACACCACGCCGTGACGCCATGGTCAGAGGGGCCCATTCAAATGGATGTATGCTGTCTGCTCTTTTCAAAGCCGCCTGTCCGGTGCTGTGCAGCGGGAATGGTCAATACCTTAAAGGTCGCTGCATGTGTCACAGCGGCTGGAAGGGATCGGAGTGTGACGTTCCCACCAACCAGTGCATCGACATTACATGCAGCAACCACGGGACCTGCATCGTGGGAACCTGCATCTGCAACCCCGGCTACAAGGGGGAAAACTGTGAAGAAGGTGAAGTCATCATCATGTACTCTTGAAAGCCAAAATTACTCCATCAAATACACGTTGACATCCTAACCCACATCACAATGTTCGAAGTTGATTTTTACAGAGAGCAGAATGAAAACTGTTTATTATATGGTTTGGCTTATTTAATAGGAGTTAAAAGAATCAAGAATAAACATGACAGAACATTTATTTCCTTCTATACACACTTCTCTGGCATTATGTTCATCAAAACAATCCATTTATTGTCTGAAATTCAGTTCAAAATTCAGATGTTAATCCATTAGCAGCTCCACATTTGCAACGTTGGATAAGGGATAAGGCCCGAGCAGATAAGATTGAAGGAGCCATTGTGTTTGTCAACTCTTGAAGGCTCTCATTTCAAGATGAAAAATGGACCCTGGGATTTTGATAAATGGGGGTGTGTGACATCTATAGGCCCCCCATTCTATTTTGGGTGGAGCGCCAGCCATAAGGAGTGGAGGGGGAATGTGGACGAGGGCCCTTTAACATTTTTACCTTTCTTCTGTTGCGACCTTCAGCCACCATGATTAATTGCCAGGAGAGAGGTTCTTGTCAGTTAGCCTCTGATCTTTGTGCCTTGCGCTCAAACCATCTGCTAAGAGGCGAGAGATCCTGTTTGTCTCGCTGTAACGGCCCTTATACCCATTTATGTCATGGTAAAGGGGAGCTGCCGTGGCGCGGCCTGCTGCTCTCGGCGGCCAGACATCGCTCCTGCCTGGGCGCCCATTTGCCATCTGTGTGTAGATATCGTATTGAGAAAAGAAAGAAGAAGTAATTATTGTTTTGGGGGTGGATGTCGTTGTCGTCGTCGGCGTGGTCCCCAGAGCTCCTGTCTCATTTAACAATGTGTCATGGGATCCTGTAGAGGCAGACATTCAGTTTATATCTGCGTCTAAAAATGAAGCAAAATATAGACTCAGTTGAGGGGAAGCCAATGGCGACGCTCCCTTAGTCACAGTGGTCTTGTAACCGGCTGTAAACAGGAGTATAGCATGCTCTTCTACTTAGGACGCCTAGCTGTCTCCCCTCAGGCTTTTCCCTCACTGCACCCCACTCTCTCTTTTACATTCTGTCATGGGTTTTTAGTTAGTCCGGCTTTGAACTGCACGGCATTGGCTTTCGATTTAGGGAAAACACGCTCGCGTCGAGGCGTCCTTCCTCTTTGGGGGGGGATTTCTAATAATGAGGGGATGAGGAAAGTGCCAGCAGGAGCGTGGGCTGTACCTGCGAGCTGCTGGTGCAGTCGGCCCCGCTGTGAAAGCATCCATTTAATTTGCTTGTTTGTAAATCACGTCTCTTAGAGGCAGTGGGCCTCCTCACATGTCAGCTTGTTCCTGTCTCGCTCTGTATGGGTGTACATGTGCTAATCCATTTCCGAACCGCAGTGGACCTCAGACCCACTGCGGAGGCGTCGTTGTACTCGGGCTGAAATAGAGACGCCAGGTTTGCCCCGGCGGGGGAGCCCCTGCCTCTGAAAGGGGGGAAACAGCAGGCGACCGTTTGGCCTGACGCTCTCTCTTTGAAACCCTTTTTAGTGGACTGCCTGGATCCGACGTGCTCTGGCCGAGGGGTATGTGTCCGGGGAGAGTGCCACTGTTTCGTGGGCTGGGGGGGTCCAGGATGCGAGAGCCCCAGGGCCTCCTGCATGGACCAGTGCTCTGGACACGGCGCTTTCCTGGCAGACGCTGGAACCTGCAGCTGCGATCCCAACTGGACCGGCCACGACTGCTCCACAGGTGAGTGCTTCGTTCACATCAGAGTAAACATTTGTGGATTTCACAGACCGGCGCTGTTCAGGCAGACATCACCGAGCAGCAGAAAGGACATAGACAGCAAATGGTTTTCATAGTGGATTTTGGAGACCGCTGGGGTTCCTTATATAGGAAGTCACTGATAGATGATATTTATCCAAAACATTACAAGTATTCAGTGTTTTCCCCTGGATTTGATTCTTGTCAGGGCCTCTGAAACAACATTAAACACACTCTATTTGCCTATTACAGGGGATGTTTGGGGGTCCCTAAGCAAGATTTTGGTCGTGGGACCCCACCCAGAAATCACACCCCTTTAGGGCTTCAATACATTGAATTGTGGCACAGCCAGATGGTTCTGGTTTATGTAATGCCTAAAGGGTTTTGAAATTGGTCTCCACTAACCAATGAAGGGCCCCAGAATTGTAATTTGAAAATGTTGTGCTCTCATGATTTGCGGTATGTGGCAGAAAAAAACAAAAAACAAAACAGAAAATCACTCAGAGAGAGATGCAATGCACTAGAGCATATGCCGAACTGTAAATCCTCCCTTCAGTCCTGAGTGTTTAGGAGAATACCAAGTAGACTGAGGACACTCATAACATATAGTCTGAGTCTGGATTGTGTATACTGTTTTCTGTTGCTATTGGAACAAGAGAGGTGTTTAAAGGTGAACTATTATACAAGGGAGGAAATGTGAATGATGTCGTGTTTTGCTCTGATAAGTGAGCATAACCTTCCCTTAGCCATGCTACCTTGAAACTCTAAACCCGTTCTAATGAAAGTATTTGAGGCTAGTTAGCAGCTCCATTAGACAGAGTGACCCACCATACCTATTCAATGGACGGGGAAACTCTGAAGAATTACTTTACAAAAAGCTTAATTGAACAAATAAATAAATAAACTGTGCAAAGAAAATCTAATGTTTTTGCATAGCTGTGGTCAGGGAGCAACCTCCATCATATCGGTGGTGGATGACGGTGTATCGGTCTAACTCCATACCGGTCCCCAGCCAAATTAGATTAGATTCAACTTTATTGTCATTGCACAGAGTACAAGTGCTGAGACAACGAAATGCAGTTTGGCATCTAACCAGAAGTGCAAATAGCAGTAAAGTGCAGAGTATGTACATATGTATAGTGGTGATATAAATATTAAATAAGCAGTAAGGGCAAGATATGAATATGTTAAAATATATACAGTATGGACAATATTGACAGTATGAACAGTGTGAAGTGAATAGATATGTACAGTATAAATAATAATGATGGTAAAAACTACATGGTGGTACAAAATATATGGTGCAAGGTATACATAGTGCAAATAATATTATAATAAATAATAATCTATTAGGTATAAAGACGTTTAACACCTGCCTGTAGTTAAACATTCCCACATTATGTGAAGATGTAACGTTCCTCACTACCTTTCGATATCCTCAACTGTAGCTTCACTATTATCAGTAAACACTCTTTTGTCCAGTGATAACATTGACTCCTCTGTCAAATACCCAGTTTGCCTTTTTAATGCAGAACTTATCTCGCTGCTTGATTCACCATAGCTTAGGTAATTGCCAGGCTCCTCGCAGAAATAAACATTTGTGATTATGTTCAAAGAAAACGCCTCGCATAAAAGCCCCAATTACTCACATCAATGATCAGTCGGAGGTCCACAGCTAGCAAACAAAGCCCGGCTGATTTTGCTCCGAATTTATTTCCTTCGTCCTAAATCTCAACATTGTTAGCTGGCAGCCGCAGAAAAGAAGGAGCAACTAGCATAGCGGGGATCTTGTCAGAGGCATGATCTAATGCAAGTTAATACTCTTTCTCAAGTTCTGGCTTTTTCTCACATTGACACAAGGCTCACAGCTGATGATAGCTTTTTCTGCTCCGGAGGATTGTTCCCATTGTGTTCACTCTGTCCGTGGGGAATGTTCTCCCTGGGTAGTCGAGACGAGACTGAGCATAAGATACAGTTCTGCAGCTGGAGTATACCACCTCCAGGCTCCAGGATGAAAACACACTGCACGATAACGCATTCAGCTTTGAGACTAGCTTACCTGCTCACATTTACCAAAAGCGGGGAAAAACCTAACCAAACTCACCGGTAGATTGTTAAAGCGTTAAAGTATGGGTACATGCAGTTCTGGCCAAGATTTTTGCACCCACTCTTCAATTGCAACCTTCTCCAGTTCTTGTTTGAACGCTTGCCACTCCAGAACAGTCCAACATTTTCCCTTGAACCATTCCTGGGTGCTTTTGGAAGTGTGTTTTGGGTCATTGTCCTGCTGGAGGGCCCATGACTTTCAATTGACACCCTATTTTCTCACACTGGGTAGCACATTTCGCTCCAAAATGCCTTGGTAATCTTCCGATTTCATGATGCCCTTAATACATCCAAGACGTCCTGCACCCGAGGCAGCAAAGCAGCAAAGCAGCCCCACAGCATTATAGCACCTCCAGTGTATTTAACTTTAGGTACAGTTTTCTTTTCTCTAAAAGGTACGGGCTGAAACCATTAACCCAGACCTCTCCGGGTCAGCCTTGAGGTCTTTGGATGTCATGTGAGGTGTTTTCTCAATGGCTCGCAACCTTCGATGACATCTGAGGTCAATTTTTCCTCTAACCACCAAGTTCTGGGAGATTCTTAACAGTTGCACGAGCAGCAAACTTCCTAATAACATTGCAAACTGTGGAAACAGGAACACCAAGGTTTTGTAGAGATGGCCTTATAGCCTCGTGAACACTTGGGTAATAGTTTTTGTGACATCCTCAGACTGCTCTCTTTCTCTTCACCGTTTTCACTGATGGCCAGGGAAGCAGTACAGACGGTTTTATCACTTTAAAAAGGATAATGGGTTTATTTATTACCATTTATACCATACCAACCTGCCACAGGTGAGTTGAGTTACACTGCAAATGAGAATCTATTTCCTCAAACAGAATTGATGTGAAATGTTCTGAAGGCTGCCAATACTCACTTGGCCATGGCCACCTTTCATATTTGAAACTATAATATATAGCTATATAACTATATATTTTCTTTTGTTTTTATTCTTATTGTTATAAATCAATAGATGAAAATATTGGTGGCATAAGGGTGCCAATAATCCTGGCCAGAACTGTAACAACTCTGAATTCCCAATGAAGGTGAACCAAGTTTGGAGGTGGATCTCTTCCCATGTAAACACCATGTTCCCGGTGTCAATGGAAGCCCATAAAAGGTCAAAAGGTCAAAATGTCGCAGATTGGCGTATATGTGTGAAAATAAGAGATTGCATTTGTCAAAGGTGTTTATTTCTCATGGTTCTGCATTGGCTCTGATTGATCAGAGCTCTGATAGATCACTGATCAGCTCTATCTATGCAGACACAGCTCCTCTTCCTCTGCTTTCCTTTAGACGGCATCATTTGTATTCATCCAAAATATTTCTGAGCTGAAGTTATTAGTCAAACAGTCGCTGGGAATCCATGAATTCCTTTATATTCCAAGCAGACGCACTGACCTATTAGGTAATCTCAGGGATTTTGAGGGAAATGGGCAGCTAGTCTGAGTTTGCCTCGCGTAGACGGATCTCTATAAATGATGATGAGTTGGCTTTTTATCCTCCTTCATCCTTTTCATCGTAGAGCTTCCTGTGCTCTAATACGACACACGAGGAGAGGAAAAAGATGGAGCGCTTTCAATATATATATTTTTTCATTTCAATGTAATTCCCTCCATCCACCCGCCACAATCTGTCATTTTCCGAAGTGGTTTTGCCACAGTATGACCTGTGTGCACAGTTGGTAGCAATGCTGTAACTAGCCATAAAACAATGCCTTAGGTTTTATGTGCTCTTATATGTGTGTTTTTGTGCCATTTCTGCCATTATCCCACCCGGAGGAAAGTTTGTTTACACAGTCCTTTAGTGCAAATGGTGAGGGCCTCCGTGGGGATGGGAGTATTTCTCACTGTGGGCTCCTCTAGCCACTCGTAATGAGGGTTTTTCCTGCGGGCTGTAATTGCATCTTTATCACATTAAAGGTTCCTGCTATGTTCCCAGTGAACCGTCATCTCCCAGTCCGTTTCAGAGCGACCACTTCTGGCTCCCAACAATAATGCTAGCTGTGAAATTAGCAGCGTTTGGCATTAGCACAATTTAGCAGAACATCGTGCTGTAATTAGCGAAGGGGGAGCAATGTTTTTTTTTAAAAGGTTTTTAAATGTCATGTCTTTTATTTATCTCCTGAGAGAGATTTTGCATCATTTTGTGATCACCTTCATCTGAAATGTTTCTCCTAAAAGCCCCCCGAGGAGCAACGAGGAGACAACAGACAGAGGAAGGATTATTATTAAGGATTTATTTTGATAGTTAGCAGTAGAGAGAGACAGGGAAGATCAGGTGACACATATAATGACAATAAGCCACTGTTAGCCCGATGGCTTCAATGGGAAAATGCAACAGTATTGAGTTTTCAGTGAGATCTTTCTCTAATCTCTTGGCTTCATATTCAGGAGAGTTAAATAAGACTTATTTGGGTATTTGAGAAATAAGAGAAAAGACCTTTAGTCTCATCTTAGTGTTAAAAAGAGCTAATTTGTGTCTAGGAGAGATAAAATATGAGATCTATTCTTGGATTTGTCTTTCCGATGGGTTATGGTGTGGGACTGAAAAGACCACTCCATTTAATTTGTAGCAGTGGCAAAATAGGCCCTGCAAAAGACAGTAATTGACTTATTAAAAGACTTTACCTCCACTTTGGTCCCCCGTGGTCTTATTTGAATTGGCTTTGTTAATAAGCCAGGAATACATGACTATTGTTCCTCGCTACCCACGATGCTAAGCCTCTTTCATAGCACAATGCTTAATAAAGAGGTTACCCCTTTCAATGAGATTCATAAGTAATCTGTCAGTGTTTAATTTCTCTCAGCTCTCTCTCTCTCTCCTCTCTCTCGTTCGTGCTCTCCCTCGAGTTCACGAGACGAGGGTAGCGTCCCGGGCGCTCTATCACAGACTGTCAGGGAGGTCTTTCAGCTGCCACACAATAGCGCCAGACAAGCTTCAGCGTGGCTCTCGCATGTCTCTTTACTCTCCTCGATATGCCTGTAGCACCTCCTTCCTCCTCAGTGTAACAGGAGAGTGGACAGCAGCATATCAGCATCTTTACACCCCCTGGATCATTTTGTTGAGAGTTACCTCCTCTGGTAGATGAAATAAACGAAAAGATGGTTGGATGTATTTTTCTTTGCACCTTTGGGAGGCTGATATTTACAGAGTTCACACCTCGTTACAGGTCTTTAATTAAAGCTGACGCGCTGTAGACGTGTTGTAGACGTCTTATAGTACGATCCAGTTAGGATTCGCTCCCTCCTCCATCCATGCCCCCCCCCCCCACCCCATGTCCCTCCACGGGGCCACAAAGAGGTGAATTTACAAAAGGGAGGAAGAGGCAAAGAAGAAGAATCAGTCTGCTAAGGCCTCCACAATCCATGTCTTTTCTTTGTAATGGACTTATTAGATTTGTATTGTCAAAAGGGATTGCCCCTTATGAGGTGCAGGAATTTCTTTTCAGCCGCCATCAGACAAGGTAGCGGAGCGTGGCCGCCTTTTCCCCGACAATAACTCCTGGATTTGTCTTTTCTTCACCCTTGTTGCCTCGTCCCCGTCACCGCCTCTTCTTCCCTGTCCATCCTACTTCCACCCCCCCCTCTCCCATTCTGTATGTCTCACCCTCCCTCCCCCTCCCTTCTCTCTCTCTGTGTCCCTGTCTCTCCCACAGAGATTTGTGCAGCGGACTGTGGTGGCCATGGCATTTGTGTGTCGGGCACCTGCCGCTGCGACGACGGCTGGATGGGCGCTGGGTGTGACCAGAGGGCGTGTCACCCTCGCTGCAACGAGCACGGCACTTGCAAGGACGGCAGATGCGAATGCAGCCCGGGATGGAACGGGGAACACTGCACTATTGGTAGGATGGGGGAGAGGGTTAGGGTGAGGGGTGTGTGTGTGTGTGTGTGTGTGTGTGTGTGTGTGTTGGGAGAGGGGGGGGGTCAGACAAAAGGCATGGACTGTCTGTCTGCCTGCGTATGTGTGAAGAGCTGCGTGCGAGAGGGTAAGGGTCCGGTTGCAGAAGAAAAGGGAAAAGCATGCTTAATTGAATTTGTGCAACTCGGTAAAGCATGAACAGGTTTACTCAAGGATCTGAGGCTTGCCTTCATGCATTTTAATGTGGGAATGTGCTAAGGTGTCCTTTCATTTTACTCATCCTTTCCTCATCCCTTTTTCTTTGCTCCCTCGCCCATTTACTGTTGATTTCAAATGCTGACATGTGAGTCGTTTGTGAGCGGGTCAACCTCTCAAATTATTTTAAGTAAATAAAGTTTTTCTATAAAGGTTTACGAAGCTGGTTTTTTCAAGACCTTGCCTGAATGTCAAGGGCTGCCTGGGCTTAAACTCAGATACAGCATAGTGTGTGTTTTGGTTGAATAGCCAGCCAGACAGACAGACAGACAGACAGTAGCTGTATGTGTTAGAGGCTCTACATGGAAATCAAGCCGCTCTAGTGCAGCCTGGATGCCAGTAGTGCTGTCAGCTCTTTTTAAAAATTTTAATTTTCTTTGTGGCAGAGTAGTGAGACGTAGCAAGAGCTGACTAAACCTCGCAGTTGTGCACAACAGTTCATAGTGAAAGTGAGCGTCAGGGTCAGTGCTAGCTTGGAGGTCCTGGTGGAGGGACCAGCAGCAGCAGTATGCAGATACCAGCTGAAGTAGACAAAGTAGACAAAAGCCAAGCGGTTTACACAAGTAACCAATGGCAACCAGGAGTTGACCTCTGTTTGTGTGCGTTGCTTCTCTCAGTTTGAAATGCCCACTGCCAGGAGGACAGCGTGCAAGACATGTTTTTTGGAGTTGTGGGTGATTGATGTCTGTGGCTTGACAGCTTCATCTTTAAAGTCTTAACTGTAGAGATGTGTCTTTATTGTGGAGGAGTTAGTTTAGTTTAGCTTCCTGTCAACCCGCCCACTCCTGCAGCCGTCCACCCAGAAGACTCGCTTGCTACTGTGCAACGTTCTGGTCTGCTTCCTGTGTTGCATTCATCCTGTCCTCCTCCCCTCCCCTCTCCTCTTTCTCCTCTTTTCTCCTCTTCTCTTCTCTCCTCTTCTCCTCTCTTCTCATCTTCTCTTCTTTCCTCTTCTCTCTCCTCTCCTCTTCTCATCTCTTCTCTTCTCATCTCTTCTCTCCTCTCCTCTCTTCTTTTCTCATCTCTCCTCTCTTCTCTTCTCATCTCTTCTCTTCTCTCCTCTTCTCCTCTCTTCTCATCTTCTCTTCTCTTTCCTCTTCTCTCTCCTCTCCTCTCTCTCTCTCTCCTCTCTTCTTTCTCATCTCTCCTCTTCTCATCTCTCCTCTCCTCTCTTCTTTTCTCATCTCTCCTCTTCTCTCTCTCTCTCTCTCTCCTCTCTCTCTCTTCTTCTCATCTCTTCTCTCCTCTTCTCCTCTCTTCTCATCTTCTCTTCTCTTTCCTCTTCTCTCTCCTCTCCTCTCCTCTTCTCATCTCTTCTCTCCTCTCCTCTCTTCTTTTCTCATCTCTTCTCTCTTCTCTTCTCTCTTCTCTTATCATCTCTCCTCTTCTTCTCTCTCCTCTTCTCTATTCTCTTCTCTCCTCTTCTATCTCCTCTTGTCTCATCTCTCTCTCTTCTCTTCTCATCTCTTCTCTCCTCTTCTCACTCATAATTTCATGGTCTCAACACATCCGAAAGGAAGTATGAACACAATGGCGACTCCCCCCCTCCCCCCTCCTCCCTCCCTACTCAACATTTCAATGAAAAGAAACTCCCCCTCATGTGAGTCAGTAGTGACTCTGGACTAGTTCCTTCTAGGTGAAAGCTATATGATTGTTCCTACTGTCCTCATCACAGAGCCTAGCTAGCAGAGTACAGCGTCTGGGCTCAGCCTGAATGTTTTATACGCCGGCCCTGCATTATTGATGGGCCTTTTAGAAGTGCCATATTGAGATCCCCACTCCCTCCATAAGAATATCCCTCACCGACATCCATTAAGGAGCCAAAGATCTCAATTTAAATCAATTTTCATTATTGGGAGCTCAGCGCTGGCCCCGGGCCGCCCGCCGAGCAGCACAGCGGGGATCCGCCTCGGCCTCGGCCCCGCCGGAGCCGCCGGTGACCTCATCGTCTGCAGAGGTGTGCCAAGATTAAAAGCGCTTTTTGTTCAACATCCTGACCTCCCGTGCGATATTGCTTGAGAGATTTAAGAGTGGTGATACGTGCATCAATCATGTTGCTTTTGAAATACTCCCCAGAGATATTCAGCCGATCCCAGCGGTTGATAAATGGGGACAGATTGAAATGTTCTTTTCTGAGCATATCTCTTTTTTGAACCCTCTCTCTCTCTCTCTCTCTCTCTCCCCCTCTCTCTCCATCCCTCTCCCTCTGTGTTGGTTTGTGTTTGTCGTGTTGCTTGTAATGCATGTTGTTTGCCTCATGCACTGCACTTCTTTCCTCTTTTTTTTTTTGATTTACCTTTTGTAGTGTAAACTAACACCTTGCCTTGCTGTCTTGTCATGGAAGTGGCACTGTTCAAACCTCCCTTATATGTCCTGTCTTTTATCTCCCAAGCTCACTATCTGGATAAGGTAGTGAAAGGTATGGCATTCCTCCTTCCTTCTCTTTTTGCCCTCCTCCCATTGTAACTCCACTCGACTCATGTACACGACGAATCATGCTCTTCCCCCCCTTTACATCGCCACATGCAAACACGATAAGCGCCTCATACGAAAGATCCCCACCACCTCCCATCAACTTTTTTGCCACATTGTCGCACAATAATCTCGACTTAGCACTTTCGCACCCGATGAGTCACGTCGCGCTGCTGCTTTTAGATGTGGGATATTGGGTTGTATGTGCAGCTTTGCTCTCTCAATAGGGGGAATAGTTGGGAAGTGGGGGGGGGCTCTGTAACCTGTGCCATGCATTATGGATGAGTGTGCAGCTGTGAGCGGGGCCTGATAGGTGCTGAGGCCGCATCCTCTCTAATTAAAAGAGTTCATGCTCTGGTTGGTGCAGCGCGAGCAGGGGGTGGAGGCTGAGCGGCGGCCCTGCCTCTCTGCCTCCAGCGCCCTCAGCCTCCCTCTGTCCTTGGTAATGGACCACCTGGCATGAGAGCGGCTGCCACAGGAGTCCTCCGAAACGTTTGCGGCCTCACGTTTGGAGCTGTTTCAGAGAGCTGGAGTCGGGGGCTCAGCGGGAGCCTCTCTCTGAAAGGGCTGCCAATTAAGTTGAACCGATGCCAGCGGAGAGCAGATCTTTATTTATCCCTGCAATACGCATTCGGAGCTAACTAATCATCTGTCTCCACTGTTGGTTCTAACCGGAGTTGTTGGTCCGTTAGCTCGATAAGAGGCCCGGCCGCTGTCTAAATGTTGTCTGGGAGGCGATGGGCTTTCTAAAAGATGTCAACCTTCAATAGTGAGTCCCTGTTCTTCAGGCAACCAAGGAGAAAATAGAGATGAGACTATTTAGTTTTGTTACAACTCTTCTAATGCTCCTCAACTCCCCATTATTCAAAATTGTATATGCTGGATCCTCGTTTTGTTATCTTCTTGTATTGCCCTATACTGTAAAGAGCTCATGTTCCTACTACAGCATGTGAAAGTATGTAAACGAACAACAACAATAACATAGGAAGATGCATCACCCAGCACATTTCCATTCTAAGGGGCTTATAAAGCACAATTACAGTGATCATAGCCCCCCTGACATGCTTCATGGTTTATTCATGAATGGACAACGTTGCATCTGTGCTTGGTGGAGACAGTTTGATCAGAAGGATGGGGGGTGTACGTCGGTGAAAAAGGGATTCAATCTACTGGCGCATTCAATTGAAAAATAGCTCTACTTTGGGGACTTTTATTTTGAAATTGTGGTGTCATAAACCTATAAATGTTGATTGTTCGTTCCATCCATGGGTGTGTCCTGAATCATGTCATGAAAAAAGCAATCTGAAGCCGCCTGGTTCAACCATCTCGTCAACACTAACCGTCTACTCTCTTCTTCTCCTCCTAAATTCTTCTCTCTTTTTCTTTTACACCATTATTGTCTTTCTTGAAGTCGTGTTGTCTCCCTTTAATCCATCTCTCCCATTCATTACCCTTCTCTTCCTCTTCCTCTCTCTCTCTCTCTCTCTCTCTCTTCTCCTCCCTGTGTGATGTAAGAGCTAGCTAGACAGCCGCCCCAGCCTCTCTTTGGTTGACAAAATGGGTCAGCTCGGCATCCTCTCTATCCGGGCGGCTTTTGCTAACAACACAAAGTGTGACAAGACTTCTTTTTTTTTTTGGAACGTTTGATATCCGTCGAGATGTTAACCCTCTACCTCCTCCGCCGCCTCATCGTGTGGGGATGCAAATCGTAAGGCGCCAGATAAATGCCAAACAAACCCCGGGAAAAAAAAACACACAGAGGCGGGGGGAAATAATCCTCTGATTTATGCCCTTCTGAAGAGAAACAGAGGAATGTTTCACCTGTCGTTCGCCTCCAGCCTGTTTTTCCTCTCCCCTGGGGGGTCACATGCCCGGGAACACAGTTAGCACAAGCAAAGCCCTCCCTCTGCATAATGCCATCGAGCTCAGCCTCATCCACTCCCCCCGCTCTCTCTCTCTCTCTCTCTTCTTTTTTATCCTCGGTGTTGTTGCTTCCTCTGATGACAGAATGCGCACTTCCCTCTGAAGGGATAATCTTATTGATTGCTCGCAACAGTCTCGAGAACTATTTATCAAAAAAAAAAAAGCGAGAGAGCAAATAAAGATACACAACATAACTGTTTGCGGTGACGAATGCAATTTTCCTGTGATTCATTCTGTTCTTCGCGGACGACGATAACAGCGATGCTCCCGATCACGATGGTGTTCGCATTTTGAGAATACATGGAAACTGATCCAATTATGTGCAGGGATGCCAGCATATAGACCACTGCTCTCATTACTTCAGTAGCATAGATACAGGAGGCCAATCTACTGTAGTAATGAGTGGGTATTGATTTAGAAGATCCCTCTTATCTGATTTTACTGCAGAGGGATATGAGGAGCTTCACAAAAGGTGTATCAAATTAATCAACTTCAGCTGAGGGCCATTATTGCCGCCCTCACCCATTTAAAATCTTTAAACGCCTTTAGTCTATCGCTGCTCGAGAAATATTAGCGACAAACCACTGCAATCGACAAGTCTTGCATTGTTGCCATTGAGTCTTTCTGTTTTTTTTGTCGTTTTTATCTTTTCCAGAACGGTTTTTGTCCGTGTTAGCCATTAAACCGGCTTTAGTTGATATCTTCTGCCATTGTCTGTCTTATTTTGAATTTGTCCCTTTTTGTTACGCAGAGGGCTGTCCTGGTTTGTGCAATGGAAATGGTAGGTGCACTCTGGGTAACAATGGCTGGTACTGTGTGTGCCAGCTGGGCTGGAGGGGCACCGGCTGTGACACCTCCATGGAAACTGCCTGCAGTGATGTCAAGGACAACGATGGAGGTAAAATCCCACAACAACAAACAACAAAGCCTTCTGACATTGGCCCAGCATCAACGGGGACTGTTAACTAGACATTATTTGCCTTAAGAATGAAATTAACAACCATCTCCGCGCTCGCCCGCTAAGTAGAGAAGAATAGGAATATGTCCACTGCTTGTAAGACTTGTTTGTACAGTTGGACTCCCTGCACAGGTGAGATGGCTAGTGTAACCTGGACAACAGGTTTCATTAAAGAGCACAGTGGCTGGCCCGAGGCCCCTAGCATGTGCTGGCCCCAGGAGGAAGCCCCTGTATGACCCTCTAACTTGCCCGGAGCAGAGCCAGGCAAACACAGAGAGCCAGCCAGGGGGCTGCACCGCTCTGGAGGCCAAGTTGGAGACGTGACTTCCTTTCTTCCAGACCTCATTCTGGGCTTCAGCTAAGCACTAGCATCCCTTATTTATGCAGAGGCTGTTTGTCTTCCCATTGCTGTGCTGGGACCACAAGGCTCACAATGGCAAAGCCAGGGTGCTACCAGGGATTTGACTGACTCCTGACAGCAGGGTTTATTTTTATCACCCATCTGGCCAGATAGGCCCGGAAAGAAAAGGGTAGGGAGTCCAGTGACCCACTTCAGCAAAGTAAAGTGAATTGCATAGCAGCTCCCTCAGTCTTGAATTATTTCATCTAAATTACAGATGGGGAACTATGAGCCATGCTAGAGGTGTTGAAATGTTCTCCAGCAAGAGACATGGATAATAAGAGAGGTGGCTCACATCATGCAACGACATGACAGTCAAGATGATGAATTTCTCACTGACTAAAATATATATGCTTAGTTTCTCTCCCTGTGTGTGTCCATGCTATTGTTTAACGTGTGAGCATGTGTGCCTTGTCTGACCTTGGCAGATGGCCTGGTGGACTGCATGGATCCAGACTGCTGTCTGCAGGCGACCTGTCACACCACCTCTCTGTGTGTGGGCTCGCCGGACCCCCTGGACATCATCCAGGAGACACAGATGTCCTCTGCGCAGAGCAACCTGCAGTCTTTCTACGACCGCGTGCGCTTCCTGGTGGGCCGGGACAGCACCCACGTCGTTCCCGGAGCCAACCCCTTCGACGGCAGGTGAATGACTCATGCGATGCGCCTGGCAGACACCAAGCCATCGTGGCGTGCTGCAGCCATGCAAACCTCATTATTCTCCTGGAGAGGATTTTGTGATGTCAGTCTTGGATAGAACTGGGTTGGGTTTGTTTTTATCAAGGACAAAATGTTTATTGTATCATACCTAACTCTGAGTTGCGGTGACTTCATTATTGTTGCGTTAGTTTTTACACTATAATTCAGGTTCCTGGGGTATTGGTTTGTTTTTATCAAGAACAAAATGTTTATTTTATCATACCTAAGTCTTACGCTGACTTACAGTTTTTCTCAGTCGCTTTGGTACATTTCTCAGATCAGAATTGAAATTGTCAGAACTACTTGTTCAACCTCCACATCGTCTAGTCACTTGTGCACATCATAAAAGCAGCTTCTCATTCTGTTGAACAAATTGCAAATGTTTTAGCACATTTAGGCAAATGACTAACAGTTATGACAATTTGAACAATTATTGGTTGTATGTCTTTTGAAATTGATACATGTCATACAGAAAAAGTGCAGCCTTGTGCATTTTCAATCATTGTCATCAAACCCTTCACCATAGTAAGAGTCAGAGTAACTGTTATATTGACAACATGGCTAAACATGTTGACTATCTTGTTTGTACTCAATGACACAAAGACTTGTCATTCTGATGGACTGACATGTTCATTGACATAAAGATTTACTTTTGAGAGATGAACTGAGGATTTTGAGCAAGTGACAGGCTTTTGCAGGTAATCCATTATGTGGTGCTGTTTGTACCAATTGTTTTCGAGACGTGCATTTACTGTTTTGCAAATCTTAAGGATGATTTGAGAAATGTACTAAAGCGACTGAGAAAAACTAATAATTGTTGCGTTAGTTTTTACACTATAATTCAGGTTCCTGGGGTATTGGTTTGTGGTTTCATAGGCAGATGGATGGCGCTGTTAATTTCCACTGTTGGGCTTGACAGTGATCTGATGCCAGTTTGCCAGTTTTTTTTCAATGTCAACTCAGTGGTTTGCGTAAGCGCAGATCAATCAATGGATTTCAGTCTTAATGTAGGTCAATGCTATTAGAGGGGCTTTGGTTATTGTGCTGATCGCTAACAGAATGAAAAAATCAAAACCAAGATGTGCCTGTGCAGGGGAGGGGGGGGGCAAGTTATAGTGAATGGAGGCTGAAATGGGCAGAGACTGGTGCAATGCGTAGTTGGTAGGGATGATGGACAGACGATGATGGACAAACATCGAATGTGGCAAATAACAAGGAGCATCCCCCGCTGTGGGAGGCATCTCATATTCATGTATTGTGATTACTTTTACTGTAATCCATCTGAGGCCCACTCCCAGAGGCAGAGCTCACGACACCCCAGCCGTGGAATCGGAGACGCTTTCATATCGGAGCGGGGATGGTTGTCAGAAGTCCCATATGATTCCCCTGCCTCTCTTTTCCTTCGTCTGCTTCCTCTTTTCATCTTTTAATCGCTCGTGAGTCTCTGTCACCTTATTTGCATCCCCACTTGCTTATGGATCACTCACATCTTGGCTTGTTATACTCCCCTGAAACAAACACAGACAACAGTCAAAACGGAGAAAAAAAAATAGGATGAAAATAAAAAATTTTTGTCACCAGTGATACAAAATGTAGAAAAATAACGTCAAAGAAAACAAACAAATCAAACAAACTTTATTTTACAGTGTGGATTTTTTTTTTTTAAGATAATAGGAAAAAGGTTGTGGTTTCCGACATCCCTATTTTTAGTCCGGCAGAGCGGTTGCTTTCTTCCTGAAGTGGAAATTGATGTTCAAAAGTGCACCTGCTCAAGCAAGGATCATTTCCTTTACTATAATTTGCAACACAACACATCTAAGCATCGAGTGTTTGTTAGGATTGTGTCGGAGAACCTTTCTGTTTGCTAACTCGATACCATCCATCTTACCCCGTTTGCAGCAAAGGATGTTGTTATCTCTGCAGCGCCCCTACTCAACCATCTTCTACTCCTTAGTTATCTAGTGCATCATCAGACATTACAAGTCACTCAAACCTCAATTAGAAAAATGTCAAGATGTTGCATGAATGACATCGACTGTCCTCAAAGATTTTTGTGGTCGTGTGGTGACATTTTGCCTCGTTTACATTTTTGAACCACTCCTACCACTGGACAGAGAAAGAGCCACCAGAAAGGTTGAGTAATACTCTCTCCCTCTCCCAAGAAAATGCAGCCATAAATAAGTAAGGATTGAAGAAGCCAGAGATGAGCTGCAGGATCGGAGGCCTCGGCTCACCTAAAAATATCAGCGATAATCTATTATTCATGCCTGGTATTCATTCCCCGCCCACTGACAGATATGAGTGGTTATGACAGGGGGGGCTCTGAGCTTCAGATGAGCCTCACAAGGCACATCCTCCCGATCCGCCTGTCCTGGTCACCCGATCATCCCTCTATTGATCCGCTAACCACTTCCTCATGCTAGTAGACATGTTAGACTGCTATTTCTGATGTCTCCCACCACAAAAAGCTGCAAAGGTGCCACTGAATAAAGCATCCGCCCGCTGCATAAAGCGTCCGTCCCTCCGCCGTGACACACAATACGAGAGGCTGCCAGGGCCCCGGCACCGGTTGCTGACTGGAATAGTAAACAGGGGCTTTTGTCCGTGGAACAATTTGGGCAAAAGATTGATAGCAGGCTTACAATAGTTGAGGCAGAAGGCATTGGCTTCGTTTACAGGCTGGTGCTTTTATCATTTTATTACATCTCTCCGGTATTAGCATTAGACCATTAGTGTCTAAGAAATCCTCTCTGGTCAAGTTGTTTGTTTTCTTTCCTCCTTTTTAGAAGAATGATATATTATAGAGCTGAAGATTATGCACTATAGATGCTCGTCAACATGCTGGGAAGGTATATACAGTGACATGCTTGTTATTATTTGCCACGGGTTGTACCCTATAATCAAGTCGTTTGTGTGGGTAATGATGTTTTCACTGCTGTGGTGCGGTACCCTTTATTAGCCTCTAAACCTGCCGTTCCTTTGTCTTGAATACTACTGAGAAATGTAGTTCACTGGAAGCCACGCAGGTTAGTTGATTTTGATTTATCATTTCTTGCTGAGTCAAGGAGCTTCATCTTCAGTATTTTTCAAGAACAATACGTCCTCCTCACGTTGTCCTCGCCGCTGGACGGGATGGCGTACGATAAACCGGCGGGTCTGAGATGTTGTGAAGTCCCTTTTGACTTTGTGCATCCTCCCGGACGACTGAAATCTCACATGGGAGGCAAGTTTTCCGGAGCGAAGGCTTCACGCTTCCTTTGCCGCTCCTTCCCTCCGCCGTATTTGATGTCAATATTTAAATCATTTGTCTTGACAGCGAGGAATCATCTCCCCATGTGGTTCACAGAGGCAGGGAGGAGATAGTTCCACTTTCACGGCTCCGTCTTAAGAGAATGTGGACGGCTGCCTGTTCAAACAAGACTTTCTAAAATAAACTGTCGGCATGAATGATTAATCGCGGCCGGCCGGGCCAGCGCTGGGTTAACTTTGCTCGTAATTCTATGTAAATGCACCCAGATGGATCTTTGGGCGTGGGCACCAGGATACAGAGCAGTATCTCCTTGCTTGTTTACAGAGCAGCGGTGGACGGCCAAGGTCTTCTGAAGGGGACCCGGCCTAATTAACATAAAACTGGGTTCCTGGGGACCGGGATAGTGTGGGGTGAATGATCTTGCCTCTGGTAAGGACATGTTGAGGGCAGCCACTAACACGCTAGTGTTAATTGTTTCCAGTACGTGGCAATGTTTAAGACCCAAATGTATTAAAAATAGCCATGGTCTAATGGAATAGTGGCAGTGAGGCATTTGTTTGGGGACTGGGCTTTTTTCTGCAAACTACTACAAAAGCGACGCCTGACCATGAGCCGGGCTAATGATGAGGGTAGGACTCAACAAAGGAGACACAATGCAGCGAGCTCTCAACTCATCGGTTCAGTAAGATTAGGAGGTGAAGTTGGACGGATTCCCGCTATTGATTGGCGAGGACTGATGATCAGATCTAATTTATGCAGCTTCTGGAGACCTAACGTCAGATTGGAGATCTGTTGAGGTCTTGATAACCAGCCAAGCAAGTCCTGCAATCTGCATTCCTATTATTTCTCCCTCTTGCACGCTGTAATGGAAAAAGATAAATCCTCTTTTTTTTTTAATTAGAGCAAAAGCAAAGTAAAGCTTCCTTGTCTCATTATCCTTATCCTGGATGGAGAGAAACCCCTAGAGACTTCCTGGGAGCCGCTAGTTTGTTAGCACGTATTTCTGTCATAGTTGCTTTCTTTTATTTGTGTACAGTATTTCCTTTTGATACCGCCCAACCCAAGAAGTGCTGTGCTTTCCAACTGATGTTGCCGTATAGGTGTGCAACAAGCATGTTCTTTGAGTGCTGATTCGTCATGTTGCTCTTCCTCCCGCCCCCACAGCCATGCCTGTGTCATCCGTGGACAAGTAGTGACCTCGGATGGGACGCCGCTGGTTGGAGTCAACATCAGCTTCATCAACAAGCCGTCCTATGGCTACACAATCACAAGGCAGGATGGAAGGTAAGACCTTGCTCCTTTACACACACACACACACACACACACACACACACACACACACACACACACACACACACAGACACAGATCTACATTGCATATCAATGAATACACTACAGAAGCACAACACATGTTGTTATTCTCATTGTAGATTTGATCATGATTAATTAGGTTTTGAAATAGAAGAAATTTCAAAGGCATTTAAGGATGCTACATACACATATATGTGTGTGTGCATGTAGCATCCTTAAATGCCTCCTATGCCTTTATATATCAAATCAGTTGTGTTCAAATGCTGGTGAAAAAACAGTTGCCATTGTAAACTGTGCCGCCATTGATCTGCTTTGTGCTTTCATTTGGTCCAATTTTGGAGTTCTCGGCTCAATTCCCAGTGAAATCAAACAAAGCCCTTCTGGTAGACTTGTGAGTTATGCTTCAATACCAGCAGGGAGGGGAAATAATGAAATATGCCAACTGAAAGCAGCTCGCAGGGGCTATGAAACATAGTACAGATGGTCATTATTTATCTGACAATGGTAGATTTAGAGAAAATCCTCTACTAGTTACCATTAAGAAGACATTAAGTTTAGGCCATAGGCCTACAACTAGCAGAGTTAACTTTATTGTGTAATTACGGCTCCTCTTTCTGCCTTCTGCTGGACCAATAGCTGTATCCTCTTCAGTTTCATATACGAGGACATCAATTACTTGCTCACTGCAGCTTCATATTATTACAGATATCCTATCAACGTTGTTGGTGCAAAATATGTAATCAAAGAATGTCAGTTACAGTATATGCAATATGTATGTACTGTACGTGGTTGTGTCTAGACTGTGTCCATGTAAGTGTGGAGCATCACCACTCAGATCCACATACATTCTGTCTCTGTAAGAAACAGGAAGCTTTACTGCTACATTTTCTTCCTGCTAGCCTCCCGTTGTGTCATTACAGAGGCACGTTAACCCCTTTAGAGGAAGCTAAATCAGTGGAAAGAGTCTGAGTCTTCTGTTTGGCTTTCTCAGAGACACTCTGTGCCAGCTGCCTTGGCGCTGAGAGTCTCTCAGACGAGCCCAGACACAGATTCCACAATAGTTCCCAGTTTTTAAAGTGAGAGAGAGAAAGTACTGGGGGAGGAACTGTGGCTAATGCTATCTGTACATCTTCTGTTATTTCCTGAATATGGTATTGCACACACACACACACACACACACACACACACACACACACACACTCACAACCTGTATCTCTCTTGATAGTCAGTGTTAGTAAGGTCCTCTATCATGGCCCAGCATGTCCTGGTGTTTGCTCTCCAAGCCCCACTTCCTCCTCCTCGACCTCAACACTCAGGACAATGACTCCTAACTATCAGTCACTGCCACGCTAACAGCCTGCATCCTCGCCTCTGGTTTGATCTTGATTATTGTTTTTCTTCTCGCCGTTCCTTCCATTTTGACGTCAATCTCTCCTCCTTCCCTTGTTTTACTAAAATCGCTCTCATCCCCACCTCATCATCCTCACCTCCCTCTCTCATTTCATCTCTTCTCCATCTCTTCTCCATCTCTTCTCCATCTCTACTCCGCCCTTAAGCTTTTCCCTTTTCTGGGCGCCCACTCTTTCACTTACATCTCGTGCTCTCTCTGCGCCTATAGGTCTAATGTCCTTTCCGTCGCAGTGGCTTTCCTCATCTCTATCCTTCTCCCATTTCTGCATGCCCTCGTTTTTCTTATGCATCTCTAGTTTTTTTTTCCTTTGCAAAGCTCTGTACTTTTTCTCTCCCCTTCCAGCATATGTGTAAACACTACTCCATCTCCCAGGTTCCCCTGTAAACATGCCCAGTCTCCTGCAACTCCCCTGCAATCACTGTAAACAGGCTCAGTGCAGCGTGAAATCAGAAATGCACCTGTTCAGCCACTTAGAAATGGGAAAGCTGTCTCAACTCATTTTTATGATGTGTTCTTTATTGTCCAAGGGCTTAGTTTTTGAAATTACCTTCCCCTCTATCTCGGGAAAACTTTTCCGGCCTCAACACACACAGGGTTTCTTTAGTTTCTTTACTGGTATGTATCTGCTTTTTCCTTTTTTTTCTCCCGTTACTATTAATGATAAACTATTTCACCTGGATGACTAAAATGCTGCCATGGACACCAGCTTATTCGCCAGCACTCACCTTGTTTTTTCCTCTATGTCCTTGAGTATTATGGGTATGAATTAAGGATGATGATTGTAATTCAGGTCATGGTGAATATAAATAAATATACATTGGCTAATGCCGAGAAATGATTGCTTATCATTGGTATGAGGAGCGCCAAGTCCATTGGCGGGGTTAACTCTTTGAGCTTGATGCATTCCCCCGGGGGCTCGAGCAGCAAGGCCGGTGTAGGTAGCTTAATAAGTTTTGTCACATGGCTTAAGGCTGTTGTCGTGATTGATAACAGCCTGTGAATCCCCTCATCGATTGGCCGCGCCGCCCGTGGGTATCTGTCCAGTAGTGTTTTGAGTGTGTGTAGACCGGACCTGCCGGGAGTCACGCAGGGTGACCGGGGATCTGCATGGCTACTGACGGATCACAGCGGCGCAAGGGCACCGCTATCACCGCTATCGCCGCTTCCCATCAAGCGCTGCATCCTCGGCGGTGCGATGCCGAGCAAAACCTTACTCCGCTCACACCCAGTCAAGGGCAAAAACACCAAGGGCGGAACAGACCTTTTGTTTATTTCCACGGCCAATCAGATGCCTGCCCTCGAGGGAAGTGGGACTGAGCGGCGTCTTTTTATAGTTCCCTAAGCCAAGAGGGAGGTTGCCTAGTTTAGAGGCCGCAGACCAACGCTTGGTCTTGCTTCTTTTACCTGTAATTTGCAAGAGAGGCTTCCCATGTGTGAGGATGAGTTCCTGTCCCAGGGGCCTGCAGATGACCAGGTGCTAATTGGCTCTTAGAGAAACGTGACAAGTGCTGCAGCAGTGCATTGCAGGTGGCAGGCATGCTGTTGTCACCATGCAGCAGTTTGGAGATGATGAAACCGCCAGAGTGCAGCCTGTTTACTGAGAGCCACTCAGGTCAGACCAGAGGCAGAGGCCCTTAATGCAGCACTAGATGGGATTGCATTGCAGGGCTTTTAGACTGATGTTAGAGTGGACAGCTTTCGTCTGAGGGATCGATAGAGAAGTGGCGGCTGCCTCCATTCTGCAGCACAAATCTCTGCCTGTGCCTCACAAGCTATATTTAAATGTGAGCGCTGCATTACACAAGCATGAGGATTAAATAGTCACATTATAGGGCTGAACCTGAGGTGTGGCATCGCTGCCATTTTCCATTCTTCAAATAAAAATCTACAGCTCATGACGTTAATTAAGAGACATGCCTCTCACATTGTGGCTCGGTGAATTAACTGCTTCATCATCCCATTGTGTTTCTGGCTAGTGTGTGGCTGCAAGATAATGCGCTAAATGGTGAAACTGTGTCCTTTCTTAACGACAGTTTTTATTTATTGCAACACGTAGTCATTACTATTTGATCTGTTATAGCAAGACTTAATTAGAAAATATTAATTATCTTGCCAGTGAATTGCCGCATTGTTTAATCCTCAACACCCTGCAGATTACAAGCGTCACTAATAGGGATTGGTACAGCACTCGGATGAAAAATACATCTCCGTTGTGTACCATTCAACGTGCGCGCTCGTGAACCGTCTTGTGTGTGTGTGTGTGTGTGTGTGTGTTCCAGTTTTGACTTGGTGACCAACGGGGGCATCGCCATCGCCCTGCACTTTGAGCGCGCGCCGTTCATCACCCAGGAGCACACCCTCTGGTTGCCGTGGGGACGCTTCTTCGTCATGGACACCATCGTCATGCGGCACGAGGAGAACGACATCCCCAGCTGTGACCTCAGCAGCTTCGCCCGGCCCGGCCCCGTGGTCTCGCCGGCGCCGCTCACCGCCTTCGCCGGCTCCTGCGCCGAGCGGGGGACCATCGTGCCGGAGATCCAGGTGACAGCCCCCACCCAACGCCCCCCCCCCTCCTCACCCCCTCTTCTCTCCCCCCTTCTGGCCTGCAGGTTGTGATCTACATGGGTCTTTCCTCCAAGTGATTCATGCCACGTGCCGGGGCGAGAGCTACAGTTCCCCACTCTGAAGACTATTCATCAAGTACAAGTGTAATAGTAACTCTGGCTCGTGGCAGTGCTGTGATTTTATCTCTCCAGTGTAATTGGTCTGTGGAACATGGGCAATTTACAATGTGCATTGTACTGTCTTGCTGCAGAGTGATGATGATTACATTGCACACAGAAAACAGCCTGGACATTTTTAATTTCTCCTGGGTTGTAATCTCCCAGGTTGAGCATACAAGTAGAACCTGAAAGGCCACACGTATACCTTTTCACGACAGTAGTAGTAGTACTAGATGGTTCTGTGTATATGTTTTGCATGTCTCCATGTGTGTATGTATGTATGTGAGTGCATGCTAGTGTGTATGTGTGTGTGTGTGTGTGTGTGCAGCTACAGTATGTCTAGCGGGCGTCTCGGTGCCCTTCTCTAATTACTTTGTCTCCCAGTTTGCTTCAGAAGATTTATGGCATATCAGTGAGTTTAGCATGCAGTCTAGTCTATTTATAGGAGCCTTATCTTCCCTGTTTCTTGAGCCTTGAAAGCCCCACACAGGGACGCCAGTCAATTCACACTCCTGCCTCTTTCAGCAGCGCTCTGCTCACTTAAACCGTCATGGCTGCGTTCTGTGCACATTTCTAAGGGAACACATGATAATCAACGAGCCCTCTGACTGCTATTACCAATTAACAGCATTGGGCGACTGTTTTAATTGTTGCCTCCTCTTCTGTTGTGTGCAGGCAGGCTAATTAGAGCAGAGAGTAGTTGACGCCTTACCCTCTGTGTGCTGCCGACCTACCACTGTGTCAACAAGAGCTTCCAGGCCTGACCTCAGTGGAAATTTCCCAAGGCCACAATGCCTAAACTAACTTTTATTACTCTATACATTACTGTGCTGTGCAAGGCCTGAGCCCAAGGGCATCCTAGAGATGTCATTTCCACATGGATTGCAGGGAGTTCTATTGTCCCAATGAAGGACATACTATTATTGAATCAATTATGAAAAATAGTCACTGTAGTATTTAATGAAGAAATCCTTAATCGGATTTGCTGTAACATTGTAGCTTAATTGTCCTTTCATTGATGTTTCTAATCTCCCCTCGAGTCCATATATTTGGCCAGAGGCAACACTTTGAACAATGTCAGAGCCAAAGATTGCAGTAGTGACTAAACAAATGATGAACTGACAATCTCTGTTTTTAACCCTATTTTAAAGGAAAAATCCACTTTATATATTTACCACTTTAATATATTTCTATTACATTTCTATACTGAAGTAATGTCAGTTTTTGGTGCCAGTCAGTCAAGGGCTTCTCTCTAGACGTACCATTTTGCTCGCTCTCTCCACTTACACTATAACCCACAGCTGAATGCAGCAGGTTCACACCGGGTCTCTGGGGGTTGTCAAAAGTAATTCTGGGCAATGTAGGAAATCACTAACTGAAGTGGAAGTACACAAGGCAGGTTGAAGGGCAGCGGGCGCGCCGGGAAAGTACATTTCATCACAATAACTCTGCGGGTGGATTTTTCTTTTAAAAATGAAAAAAAAAAAATCCTGTAAGTCCTATAAGAAGATTTCCTCTCAGTGTAATATTTACAGTTTGTGTCAGCTACCTCAAGAGTTTGATCTCTGTCATTGACGAGCATGTTTTGGTCCATAGTCCCTGCAGGAGGAGGTGCCCATCCCTGGGACAGACATGAAGCTGAGCTATCTGAGCAGCAGGACCCCGGGCTACAAGTCCATACTGAGGGTGACCCTCACCCACCCCACAATCCCTTTCAACTTGATGAAGGTGCACCTCATGGTGGCCGTGGAGGGTAGGCTGTTCAGGAAATGGTTCCCCGCAGCCCCCAACCTCTCGTACGACTTCGTGTGGGACAAGGCCGACGTCTACAGCCAGAAGGTCTACGGCTTGTCTGAAGCTTTTGGTAAGTTGACGGACGACATGTTTTTTTTTTTGCATCGTGTTTGTAACACATTTGGTTCACTAACAATAGATTCCTTCCTCGCCTTTTGCCCCAGTATCTGTGGGTTTCGAGTATGAGTCATGCCCAGACCTTATTCTATGGGAGAAGAGGACCGCTGTTCTACAGGGATACGAGATCACCGCCTCCAAACTGGGAGGATGGGCCGTGGACAAGCACCATGCCCTCAACATCCAGAGCGGTGAGTCAGACAGTAATCCCTCACTACTTTCCTACTCTCAACTATTCATTCATTAAAACAGTTAGCGAGAAAATCATTTTAAAGCTCAAGTGCAATTAGAAAGCAGCATTGGAAATGTGACATTTGGAGCAAATGTCTGCCCGCTGCATAATGCACATACCACTGTGCATGCTGAATTACCGCCGTGTCCACTAAATGGCACTGAATTGGTCTGCCCGCCGTTAGCGTTTTTGACGCTTTTTCAATACGGGAATGTCATCTAGTCTCAGATAGGCCTGACTTTTTTATTACCACTGTCCCTTTTTTTCGGTGAGGGGGGTCAATTTTCTTATTGCCAGTAAATTACTCCTGAAAGGCGTGAGTAGGAATGAAGGGAGAGAAACTTTGGGCAGGTCCTGTCACCGGCGAGGCCTCACCGTCTGGAAGGGCTCATCAGAGGAGATGAGGCATGCCTACATGAAAAGTGCTGTGGAAGGTGGCACTTCGATCTGTCACGCTAAACCCGCCGTGCTGTCCAGATGAGGGAGATAGCTGTTTCTTGTTTCCGTTTGGTACCTCCGCGTCCTGTTCACGACCAGCGTTTTTGAGAATCACCCCCTAATTTAATTGCTTCTTCTGTCTGGTGCCCCCCCGCAGCAGCAGCAGCAGCAGCCCCTCTGATTAAATCACGTCCCGGGAAAGGGGATGCTTGGCTGATCTTCTCTGATGGACTAAATGTTGTGCTGCTCAAAGAAGGCAGGTCAACATGCCCCATCAGAAGAAGAAAAACTGCCTTAGGCGTGCAGATGCTGAATTTCAAATATGATTACATTGATTGGGCTGCAGGAGCATCTTTCATAACTGGTGATTTTCCAGGACTAGATTGGCAAATATACTCATAGACACAGTGTGTGTGTAGGTGTAGGTATGTGTGTGTGTGTGTGTGTAGGTGTAGGTATGTGTGCAAACCCTCCTCTATCCAAACAGGTCGCAGGTGTTACTCCTTTCTTTCCTGCGCCCTCATCAGGTATTCTTCACATGGGGAATGGAGAGAACGTCTTCATCTCCCAGCAGCCCCCTGTAATCGGCAGCGTGATGGGCAACGGGCGCAGGCGCAGCATCTCCTGCCCCAGCTGTAATGGCCTGGCTGATGGAAACAAGCTGCTGGCGCCCGTGGCCCTGGCCTGCGGCTCAGACGGCAGCCTGTATGTGGGCGACTTCAACTATGTGAGGAGGATTTTCACCACGGGGAACGTTACCAGCGTCCTGGAGCTCAGGTAACCAAGCAGTAGCCCACTCCCTCTCACTCAGGGCCAGGAGCTCAGATGGGCCTGCGCACAGGTCGTAAACCATCGCGGCCCATTGAGATAGACAGGGAAGGCCCCATAGGCCCAGGATTGATGATCCTGCCTCTCGCACGCACCTGCATCAGCTGGAGTTTGGCCTTGATGGGGGCTGGAGGGGATGTAAGCGTGGTCTTAACGGCAGCTCCACCAACCACTCCAGGAGAGATTCATCTCTGTGTTAGTGGCAGCACCGACAAATTACAGTAGATAGTGAATATGATATAATTCTCTTATTACCAGGGTTCTTGAATTCATGGAAAACCTGGAAAAGTCATGGAATTTAAAAAAAAAAAAAAAAAAATGCCTGGCCTGGAAAAGTTATGGAAAACTGCATATAGTTTTGGAAACATCATGGAAATGTGTTGGCTGCTTGTTGATCCACTTCCCTTTGAGGAATAAAAACCCAAATCACAAATTTCCTGATATGCTATATGGCCAAAAGTCAGTGGACACCTGACCATCACACCTATATGAGCTTGCTGGACATCCCATTCTAAAACCATGGGCATTAATATGGAGTTGGACCCTTTGTGGCTATAACTTCACTGGAACTAAGGGGCCAAGCCCAAACCCTGAGGAACACCTGAACTCAATAACTAGTAGGGGTGTCCACTGACTTTTGGCCATATAGTGTAGTATCGGTGATAGTTGTAGCCAGAAATAAGACCTGGGACATTCACATCAGCTATTCAACATAAACAAATAGTGATATTTGCAACACAGACTCATGTCCTGGAGTAGTCTTGGAAAAGTCTTTGATTAGCAAAAATAATTACTAACTACTAACTACTAACATTTCCTCTCTTTTCTCTTCCTCTCTCATTTCCTGCTGCCTCTGGTTTACTCTAACAGAAATAAAGACTTCAGACATAGGTAAGGTTTATAGCATGTGCTAAAACTATTGTAGAAAAGGGTACAGAGCACACACTTGACCTCAAAGTGACCTTTTTGAGCAGACCTCAGACCAGCAGTTGGAGGATCATATCTTAATATACTGGCTGTCGTCCTACTCCTCGTCTTCATGAAGCTGTAGTTTTAGTGGTTCATTAACTGCGTCTCCTGAGCTTACTTGATCTCTGGATTCATTGCACTTTTCACTGCAGCGTGTTTGGGAACGGTTTATATCCGTGAACTATTACTGTAAATGCCATACGATAGGGGGAGCAGCTGATCGTTGGCATCGGCTCAGGCGAGAGCCGGACTTGTCCTCGGGGTAGGTATTGGCAGTCCTCGGTGAGGGATGGCAGAGTCCAATTTCTAATGTAAAACCTCCTGTTCCCATCCCCTGCTCACCGTGGTAATTGGTGTTATCACCCTTCACGTGTGTCAGCTACTGTGCAGATCTAGATATGTTTCTTTAAACGTGCTGCTTTTCGCTGCGATGGCATCTGAAAAAAAGAATTTCAGCTTTTTCAAAGTGAGCTGCAGAACGTAGATCCACTGGTTAAAGAAACATACAAAGACCTCATTTTCCACGACAGGTAGGGAGCAGCGGAAATCTCATTATGTGCTGTCTTTAGATAGCAGGTCTGAGGCAACGGCCTATTGATTGATTTTCTATCAGAGGGTCACGACTCCAGCCGGGGAGGTTGCAGTCGCACTGAGGATGAAAAGACAAGTGTCGCTGGCCTCTATTTCAACACTGACCACATTCGTTTCTGTATATATATCTATACAGCCCCACTCTTTATCTCTCTTATCTCACATGTCCACGTACACATGCACACACACACACATGTGCGCACATGCCCTGCTCACCGGAGCAAGACTAAAGGAGCGTCGCAGCTCTCCTCCTTTGCTCTGCACACACACATTTGCATTTTAAAAAGGAGATTTGTCCCGAGAAAGCAGCATGTGTCTGTATGAAACGGGTGGCTGCTTCCTGTGTGTGTGAGCGCGCAAGCTAGCAGCCGAACTGCAAGGTGGATGATCTCACTGCAATGTTCATTGACCCCCCGCTAAGGATGTCCCCCTTCCACTCAAACCACGCTCCCTCCATCGCGGTGCCAGCATGCAGCAAAATCCAATTATCTTCCACAAACTAGATGTTGTCAGTGAATATAGATGGAGTACGCGGCCCCGGCTCAAGGTCGGGGAATAACGCTTCGTGGCTTCAAATGCGGTGGGGGACTGACACTGTTCTACATGCAAGCTGGAGCTGATAAGGTATCGGCTGATTACATATGCCAGATAGAGGGCCAAGTAGGATCCAGGAAATGGAGGCAAGTCTCCTGACCTACTCTAACACGGGAGTCGTTTTTCTGAAGCGACTGGGATGTACCGCAGAGCAACATATCAGTCAGCGTGGTCAGTGGGCTGACTGTGACATGAACGCCTGAGGCTCGCTGAAGTGTCCTGTCATCGCCGATTCACTGAAGGTCAATTGTCATTTAAAATTACGTACCGGAGTTGACAATCTCACAGACCCCACCGGTCCTTCTTCTTTGTAGTCTTATGAAAATATGAGCTTTGGCGCCGCGATGCCCCCCCGCCTCGGCCCCCCGCCTCGGCCCCCCTGGCCCCTCAAGGTTATATTTTTGATTCTGTCTTAATCCACTTTGAATGATGCCCTGCTGACAGCTTGCTCCATAATGATTATCAAGTCTGGCAGAACTGTGCTGTATTGTGCCCCGATGACTCAAGTCATGTTTAAGGTGACACCAACCACTACATTGCTAAACTGTCTATTGGAGGGTGGGGGAGAGAAATCCCACTTTAAACTAGCCACGGGCAAAGTAAGAAACATATGCATCTTAGTGGGCGTTTTAATCCATGCCTTATAGAGTCTCGAGGGCATTTCATTTTATCATCATCAGAGGGAATAGATCCGCTAACCTCGTCAGCATTAGTGCCATTCGTTTGGACCACGGCCACGTCCGTCAGTCAGGACTGCCACTTTAAGAACCAGATCAATCTGGGCGATGGACATTAGCATCCAGTAATGTATAGCTCCGTCAGGCGTCCATGTTTTCAGTCATAGACCGTCATGCGTTTCAAGGATTTGTAGCACGAGATCGCCGTTCGTTATAAGCGGCGCTAGACGTTTAACGGGAATCGTCCACGTCGTGTTAATTGATTTGCAGTCGATCAAATACACGTTTTTAAATAGACTGCTGCTATTAAGTACGAATAAAGGTACTTCTTAGCTATTTTTATATAATAGTAGGCAGGGGTGTAAGAAGTAGAAGTAGAAAGTAGAAGTACTGACTATATTTTTCCTCCACCCATCCCATATACCAGGTGATTCTAATTAGCACAACTCTTCATCTTGGTAAGAGCCAGGTTGGAGCAGGAGTAGGATTTCTACTTTCTGAAGCTTTACTTTCTACTTTTTACCACCCCTGATAGTAGGTTATGTTATTTTATCTTTGACGATATGGATTTGTCTTCAAGTATCTACGTTTTCCATGCATGTACTCTCTAAGGAAAACCCAAGGGTGTCAGAAAACATTTATCTGTTTGTGCTTTTCGCAGCAATAATCAGGCAAAACAATACTTTTACCTACTATGGTCTCAGAAAGAACTTGATAACATTTCCATGCAGAATGATGATCAGGACGTCTGTCAAATGTACCCCAATGATTCAACCCCACTAGAACATCCCTCTGCTCTGTGTCCTCTCAGCATTTCTACCATTTCAATAGTAGAATACCCACTTTTGACAACAGGGATTTCTAACTAAGCTGCCTGCATTGTGGATCAATTCTAAGCTCAGCCATTATGTCATGTTTAATCTCATTCTATTTTTCGTTTTCCTTGTCCTCGGTTTGAACTGTAATTGTGTCCAATTGACTCTCCAAATGGCTTTTGAATCCATTTTAATTGTATTAGACAATGTTTTTTTTGGGGGTTTTTTTAATCAAAAGCAGTGTGTAGCCCTTCCAGCCTTATTGACTCGGGGTTTCTCCCTCTCTCTTTAATTCTCTCAGCAACAGTCCCGCTCATAAGTACTACCTGGCCACCAGTCCGGTGAGCGGCGCCGTCTACCTGTCGGACACCAGCAGCAGGAAGGTGTTCAAGGTGAAATCCCTGAACGTTGTGAAAGATGTGGCCAAGAATCTGGAGCTGGTGGCCGGCACCGGTGACCAGTGTCTACCGTACGACGACACTCGCTGCGGGGATGGAGGAAAGGCTGTGGAGGCCACTCTCACCAACCCCAGAGGTACTGCATCGCTGTTTCTCATCCAATCAGAAACCTTGTGTTGAACGGACTCTTTCAATAAGTAAATTGAGTATTTGGAGTATTTTCTTCCCTGGTGAGAATCCTATCCCTTATATAAATATATAAGTTTTTTTTTTAGGTTTTTCTCTGAAGGCCCATGCAGTGTTTCTAATGGACTAGATGTCTGGATAGTTGAACAGAGTAGTCCCAGGGGCTAGATCAATACACTTCAGTTTTCACACATTGAATTCCCTTCACTCACGTCCGCCAAACTTTGGTCATTTTCAAGCTGGAATTCATTTTTATTTGTTTTATTTTTTTTCAGAAATGTGTTTCCTGGGGTCTTTTCTTCCTGGTGCTTCCATATTTGGGTGATGCAAAAGCAGTTAGATCACATGTTTATTTCTGTCCTCCACTGGGATGACATGATTCACATGTACTGAAATAACTGAAATAACACCCAAGTCTGAAATGTGCTGCACGTATAGTCCAGCGCTATTGTTTTGTAAGGGCGTGAGGCTGGTTTGGATGAA
This sequence comes from Hoplostethus mediterraneus, assembly GCA_034670385.1. Taxonomy (NCBI): domain Eukaryota; kingdom Metazoa; phylum Chordata; class Actinopteri; order Trachichthyiformes; family Trachichthyidae; genus Hoplostethus; species Hoplostethus mediterraneus. Next base: position 2,967,138 of record JAXDDW010000019.1, on the reverse strand, counting down.
ATCTGTTTTGAATCAATACCCATTCTCCATCTGTTTTGATGTCTCTATTGTCCTCCGTTATTGATTGAAGAAAATCAATTCAGGCATACGTTTTCATTACCATTATTAGCCCTTGATTGTCATTTAGTGGTTGTCTGTCCTCACATTAAATCAAAGATAAACAAAACAAGTGACAGATATATTTTCTCTCTTCTGTCCCCTGGCTGACTTTGTACCCGCAGGCATTACCGTGGATAAGTACGGCGTTATCTTCTTTGTGGACGGGACCATGATACGCAGGATCGACCAGAACGGCATCATCTCTACTCTCCTGGGCTTCAATGACCTGACCTCTGCCCGACCCCTCAGCTGTGACGCCGTGATGGACATCTCTCAGGTATGACCTCCCTGACCCCGGGCAACCTGCTCGCCTTTTCCTGTCTCTAGGAGGCTCCATGGTTGAGCCTAGTTTCTGGTATGCTAGCATCCCCACCTGGGCTTTTAGGGTGGTAACTAGAAGTGACAGCCTGGATCATTAACAACATGATGCCAGTCACTGGACTCACCCGTTTGCAGGCTGAATGCTGTTTGCCCATGTCAGTAAAGCAACTCACTGCCACTGTGATTCGTCAGGAATGATCTAGGCTGAGGGCTGAAATATCATCGGTCCAGGAGATGATAAATTCAGGATAGCAGCACCAAACCCAGCTGGACCGAGGCTGAGGGACCTCTTGGGGAATCGGGGGCGTAGACACGGTGCTAGAGCTGAAACCAGAGCTGGGCATGTACTCCCTGGAGGTCTCCCATGCCCACGTCCCTGGTGGTCACACTCTCCAGATGTGTGTGGACCATTGGCCTATAGCTACAGGCAGATGACAGAGATGACCTATAACCTCACTAACCAAATTGCACTCTCTTGGTTCACACACACACACACACACACACACACACATTACCAGACTGCTATACCAGACAGAACACATCCCCCAGGCAAGGACACCGCACTGAGGTCACATCAGTCTCCAGCTCAGTGACTCCTCTGTGGAGAAGACAAGACTGACTTTGTGCTGCATTTCATCTGCATGGCGACTTTTAGCATCGTCTGTTCCCTCACTTCACAATCTGAAGGTTTAAAACATATTCTGCAATGGCAGGTAACCATTACCTGTCAAAGAAAATGCAGTTAATGTGCTTGTTTATAATTATATCTACCAATCTATATATTTTTAATCCCATCACAGAAGAATTGATGGGTCCTCACAGGCTTGAAGATGAGCTTTGACTGACATCTACAGCATTGCAAGCAAGCACTGCACTGTGTGTGTGTGTGTGTGTGTGTGCGTGTGTGTGTGTGTGTGTGTGTGTGTGTGTGTGTGTGTGTGTGTGCTGGTTTGCTTCCAGCCCCATCTATGTTATCCAGTCCTAGCAAACAAGTCCTGAGGGGGCCTCAGATGCCATTGGAGAGAAGCTTTGTGTCTGTGAAATGATGTATTCAGTAGAGGCAGCAAAGCCTCCAGCTGCCCATTCCCAGCCCCTGGGGACCTTCACCCCGCTCACCACCACCACCACCCTCCCTCCCCTCGCCTGCTCCCTCAGCCTCCCCGCCAGCCGCCCCTATAGATGCTCGCCACCGCAGAGAAGTCGCAGGCAGGCGGACGGACTGACTGCAGCCCCACAATGATGACAAATCACATAAGCACTGCCGGAGACATTCAGACAGTAAAAAGCATCCATTAAAAATTCATCCAGGGCACACAGCTTCTTACTTCAAACACTCCCCAACCCCTCACTTAGTCTCTCTGGAGCAGGGCTCATCACCGTGGTCATCATTTTCTCTATACCTTACCCATTCTCTCTCCTCTGATTAGGTCACTGATATCTTTGGAGATTCACCTCTGTCTCAGTCATGCCATCTGTGCAGTAAGCTTATTGCTGCATTTTTTAGTATGTTTGTGTGTCCTTTGACTTCTAAAGTCTATGTGCTGGTCAGTCATCTATTTTTTTTTTCCTTTTTACTTGTAATATTGTTATGCAAGAGGCTGAAGAGTTTGACCTCCTTCAGAAATCCTTTAAGACAGCCATTTTAAAGTCTGCTCCGTCTACTGTTTAAAGCCTTGAAAATCTCCCCGCCCCCCTGCTGAGTTCAACTTGAATAGAAGGAAGCCATGTCTTGGAACAAGATCACTTGAACAATTTCTTTTTTCCAAGGGTGTTAGTAGCTTCAGAAAGCTTTATCAAAGCTCTAGTGACAATGACATTGAGTTCAAATCTGAGAGAGGGACTTCAAATAAGGACAGATTACTTTTCTTCAGACGGGCGTCACGTTGGTAGCTGATGGGGAAAAGTCCAGTTATAATAATACGAGTAAAGTGACATACAAAAATAGTTTTGTGTTTTGCTGGTTTTAAATCTACGGCTCGCACTCTCGAGGCTGATGTGCCCATTTTGGGTTCGCCGGCAGTGCTCATGTCAGGCACTACTGACAGCTGCCCCACTGTAGAAAAGGGAGGGTATGATCGGGTTACAGCATATGGGACAGCAGCTCGGGAAATATCCCCTCATCAGTCAGAGTGGCGTGAAAACCTCCTTACAGGCAGCTCCCCCGAGCCACGCCACACTCTGGCTCATGAAATATTTAACCACCAGTGTTGACAAGAAATAGGTTTTAAGAAATTGAAAATCTCCCCTTCGTTTCCCAAGTAAATGCATTTCCTGCTCACTGAAACGGCATATATCCGCTGCCAGTCTCCTGTTTGTTGTGTGTAGCCAAAGATATGTCTTATTATATAAACCTCCTCCGTTGTGTGTGGGGGGATGATGGGGAGGTTTAAGGGATATGATGCTCAGCTCCGTTGCTCAGTCAAAGGTAGATGAGTAGATCTCTTGTTAAGGGATCTGGGAGTACGACCAGTTCAGAGAGTGAGGCGAGATTTAAGTGATCGTCTCCCTTGAATCACATGTCAATAATCGTTGAAACATGGTTAAATGAGAAAATGAGGATGGGTATGGATTGGTTGGACAAAACTGTTTCTAGGAACCGGCTGCTCTGTGCTGTATTGATATCGTATTGTATTATACAGGACCCCCTTGTGTTCGGTTGGACAGCGGAATAGAAGACACAGTTACTTCTAATAAAGTGGAATTTAATGTACCAACCACACATTTATCACTGGCAACCATTTCCCTTTTTAATCCACAAGTCAGCAACTTTTATTTGACTCTTTCTGTTGAGTCATTGTCAGTTGATGGTTAATCACTCCAATGCTATCACCATTATCCTCTCGGTGCGTCGGTGTATTCCTCCCAGCCGTCTGGCTCAACCGGCTCGCCTGTATCATCTTTATATTCCCAACTATGTGATTAAGTAGTACGACTTTCTGTTTGAAGTTATATCAATAATGTACTCCATGTGAACATACATATAACCTGATAGTAATGAGATTGCTCTCTAGTCAATTCTGGTGATAAGGGTTTACCGGATCATTATGAAAGATTACTGAAGCGTGGTAATTGCGAGGTAATTTCATTCCCTTTGCCATTTCCCAGTTGTAGGACAGAGTATCCAAATCAAGGCTGCTCTCCTGTAATAGGTCATCCAGAATCCGAACCTTTTAGTCTTTGTATTTTTTGGGGGAAAATTAAGACCAGGTTTTAATCAGTCTCTTTTGTTGGTGCCCCAAGACGTCTATTGAAATACGACAGTTCGCATTACGTTCCTAAGAGATCCCCCTGGGACCGTAAGTACGAAGGGGACCAATAAATTGGATGAATCCAATCATCCTTACTTGTTCAAAACCCTGATACATTATTTGCAGAACAATACGTTATAATTCAGGAGGCCGGAGGTAGGCAAGGCTTTCATTTCATTAGTGTTCCAGTTTCTTTTCAAGGACTCTACCTCTTTCCATTGCAACATTTATAACCCAAAGGAGGGGAAAACAGTGGGGGTGAAGGATGCATGAGCCCAGTTCTGAGGTGTCCACAGTTCTCATGATCAATGGCAGCTTGGTCTTTTCAGTTAATCTGATCATTTGAATCATCTCTCCTCTTTCTGTCCTTCCTCGCCGCCATTGTTATCATCTGTGATCTCAAAAATCATGTTTTTGTGTTTCCCCCTTTTAACAGTACACAGCTGCTATTTTCCTCCTTATCAGATAATAATCTCTTCAAAAAATGTTTTTCGCTTCCAGGCTAAGCTATGAGATAGCCCACCTTTTTTCAGAGTAGCCTATCTTTTGTAAGCAGTTTTCAATGACTCTTGCCTTGAGGGACTGTTTTCCTCTGATAAAGTCTAAAAATGTGTCAATCAATTTGAGCACGGTCTGTTTTTTGTGACCCAAAGCGGATATCTGTGGTGTGTTTTTCCCTCTCAGGTGCGTCTAGAGTGGCCCACGGACCTGGCAGTCAGCCCCATGGACAATTCCCTGTATGTCCTGGACAACAACGTGGTGCTCCAGATCTCAGAGAACCACCAGGTCCGCATTGTCGCCGGCCGACCCATGCACTGCCAAGTGCCTGGCATTGACCACTTCCTATTGAGCAAGGTGGCCATCCATGCCACCCTGGAGTCCGCCAATGCCCTCGCCGTGTCCCACAATGGCATCTTGTACATCGCTGAGTCGGACGAAAAGAAAATAAACAGAGTACGGCAGGTGTCCACCAACGGAGAGATCTCCCTGGTCGCAGGGGCGCCTAGCGGTTGTGACTGCAAGAACGATGCAAACTGTGATTGTTACTCTGGAGACGAGGGCTACGCCAAGGACGCCAAGCTGAATGCGCCCTCTTCCCTGGCGGTGTCCCCAGATGGAGAGCTCTTCATTGCAGATCTTGGCAACATCCGCATCCGATATGTGCGCAAAAACAAGCCCTATCTGAATCCCCTCAGCATGTACGAGGTGTCCTCCCCGATTCACGACGAGCTCTACCTGTTTGACTCCAACGGCAGCCACATCTACACCCAGAGCCTGACCACCGGAGACCACCTCTACAATCTGACCTACACAGGGGAAGGAGATCTGGGCAGCATCACGGACAAAAACAAAAACATGGTGACCATCAGACGGGACACCACGGGAATGCCACTGTGGCTGATGGTCCCCGATGGACAGACGTTCTGGTTCACTATCGGCACCAACAACGCCCTCAAGACCATCGCCGCCCAGGGTCAAGAGCTAGCTGTAATGACGTACCATGGAAGCTCCGGGCTTCTAGCGACCAAGACCAATGAAAATGCATGGACGACCTTCTATGAGTAAGTCATGTTTTGCAGAACACCTGCATTAAAATATTTCTAGAGTCTGGATCCCAGTTGAGGTTGGTTTTAGATTACAGCTTTGCCCCAGAGAGCAGCTCAACAGATCTCTTAGATTCCTTAAATCCAATCGACATTTCACAGAATATTATATATTTCTGGAGTAGTTGAACTCTGTATTTGCTGTAGTACTGCATGCTAAGATGCTTTAGCGGGTGAACGTTGAGGGCATTAGGAGAGTTGTAGAGCTCTTTGACATCTGAGTTTAGTATTTTGGCGCATGAGCCACCTTCGTACGCCTGGATGTCTATGTCACTCAGAATACGAGACCTGTGGAAGTATGGTTGTAATCCTATTTGCTGTTATCATACCAAATAGGATTACTGGATGATATGTTACTCATCTGCACCCCTTGCTTGCAGTGACAGACTGCACACCGTTTTCTTGTTTGGAGTCATTTGGTGCACGAACAACATATAGTTATTGGCAAGCGCATTTTCCCCCTAGGACTGTGGAGAGGCCTGGCAAAATAAGCATAATAGAATAGCCAGAGGAAGGGATTGATTGAGGCAAGCCACACAATGTGAGGGAACAATTGAAACACCTCCACACTCTGCGGTGTTCGGTTTTTCTAGTTCCCGAGACTTCTGTGGAGCAATCTGTCCCTTAGCTAATACACGGTACCGAGGGATACCGGCGCTAACCCGGTGTCTTTCCAGAAAGGTGTGATTAAGCAGATTGGCTGGTCGGACATCTGTTACACCTTGCTGGAGGAGTACAACACTATGACACGTTATCAGATGCTCTGTTTAATCCGAGCAGACATTTATCACCTGTGTTTGATTTGGTTGTCATCTGAGACAGGTTATAGTGGGGGGAAAAAGATACAGTGAGAAAATGGCAGTAAGGCAGCCATGCATAGGGATTTCTCAGGCTACAGTGATTTGCCTACAGCTTCAGCAAAGGTTGGGTGGCTGGAATTCTGAATTATTTTTTCTTTGACTTTCTCTAACATGCCTGGTGTTATTATCAGGCTGGAACACTCTTTTCCCTATGAGGCAAAAGAAAAGACACAGATAGTCGAGCGCCAGTGACACAAAGAGTTTTCGTAAAATGAAATATTAACAATGGATGTTCAATTTGAATTTGGATTTGATTTTTTTTTTACATGCTTCACCAGCGCTTGAGAAAAAAATCTGTGCAGCATTTATACTTTTTTTTTTTTACCACACAACATGGTGGAACATCTCATAGAGCTGCTTGGTTCAAGGCTGAAATATCATTGTGTAGTTGAGGCACGTATAGATTATTTCTGCCCTCTTCTATGTTTTGAATTTGATGTGTGTCCCAAGACAACAAAAGATTAAAAAAAATACAAAACACAAATGCGAAACTAGGCAGTGTTGCCATCACTTATTAATTTCTCCATTACTCCTTAAACATGCCCTCCGTCCCTTTTCCAAACATATGATTATGTAATTGCAAAAAAATTGTTGGATTTATTTACTAGAAAAAAAACAACAATAATTAAGATAAGAAATTGTTCCATTTCCTGTATTTTTCTTGGCAATTAAGACTGTGACTTAATATTTACCTGGCAGCAAGTCGGACCGTCCATTTAGCTTTGTTTTTGTTGAATGATTAGCTTTGAAGGTCACTCCACCACCCAAGGGTGAAAAGGCCTCTCCATTTTACCCAAATTAATTAATGTCTACTTAAGTCTCTTAGCTTACAGACTGAATAGAACTCAGAAAGAACGCAGAAACAAAGATTGGCTGAAGAGCAAAAGACATCTGCTAGACGGTCTCGCTGTCGTAACCCATGGCAACCTCATCTTCTCTGACATTTACTGTATGCACAGATGCTCCGCCGACCTCTTGATGTTTTTTGTTGTAATGATAAGTGCTTATGCTTAAGGGTTACTGTAAATCTATTAATTCATGTGATCTTCTGAAGGCTGCCTAATTGTTCTCTTAGCCTCCAATTAGCGGGTCAGAAATGTTCCTATTTAGCAACAAAGCTGCCTTAGCCAATGGGTGCAAGAAAAGCATTCTCAAGTTAAATTAACACATCAAAATATGACAGCTTAATCTTGTGAAACAATTTCGTGACCAGAGCCCTTATGTTAGTTTCTCCACAATGCATCAGTCAAAGGCGTTCAGAAATCCTCGGGCAGTAAAAAGGGGAAGTGAAAAAATATGAGAACATGAATAATTCGGCGCGGGGATGCTGAGATCGGGTATGCTGGAGGGGGATGCTGATGCGGAGTGGCCGGGGCCTATTGTTGGGGGCCCCGGCGTGAAAGGTCAGAGAGCTAGCATGTGACACGGAGGTGATGCGATCCGAATGGACTCATGGCCATCCAGGAGGAAAGCATAAGTCCTCTCCTTCTGCTGAGCGCCCTGCCCCTGCATGCCCTCTTGTCCAGAGAAAACAAGCTAATAGGCAGCCGAGTCGAAGCAGGCCAGGGCCATTAGGGCTCAGCGATGGAGCCCGAGGAATGGCTCTAGCTCAAGGCCCTAATTGAGACAGAGAGAGTTTGGGTCAGTGATCAAGCTGTGGCATGTGGCATTGCTCTGGAATGAGATTTCTGTCTGGGGGACTTACTCCTTTTGTTCAGAGGTGGAGGCGGTGGAGGAGCACTCTTTCTGCCCTGCGAGTTGAACAGTTAAAAGTGTGCGTGGTGCGGTTAACGTGCAGCTCTTCAAAGAACAGGTGAGAAAATGTGATGAACTCAGGGAGAATATCCTACTGATAAAGACCTGTATCAAAAGAAATCAAATGCTTTAGATATAAATTACTCTGCTATTTAACGTTTCGTGAAGAAGAGGATTCGGGGGGAAAAAAACAAAAAAACCCATCTCTGAATCCCAGTCCCCAGCACAGTTCAGATCAGATAACATTTATCTCTGGGAGATGATTCCTCTCCCACTCTGCCTCTCCATATTGGATATTTGAGATGGCAGCACTGAGGAAATATCTGTAAACCAGTGCCCGCCATCTCATTTATTAGAGGCTTTATTATGGCAGGCAGCAACATCGAGGAGGGCTTTCCAATCAGTATTCACAGCACAGATCTTCATTTTAAGTAATGTACCGTTCACTCACTCCCATTCTGGAACACTGACAAGCTGAAAGATTTCAAATTGTTCCATGCCGATGTGCTCTCAGGGCGAAATGAGACAATCTGGCCACTCATGTTCCTGTATGTGATGAACTGACTGATTTGTAGGCTGGGGAGATGCCGCCTCTCTCCGAGGACTCTCACCTCGCTGCTCCTATTTCATAGACTGCATAATGAGATTAGGTGATAGCGCTAATCTTTTAAGCTAATAAGCGGTTTTTCCAAATGTGAAAAGGTGTGTGCTTTCCTCGTCCTTTTGCACGGCAGTTTTTCCCCGTCAGTGGTTTTATTTTAGTTTTTATTTCTGTTGCACACGTCCCCTTGAAGGTTACGTACGTGCCGGCATACATTTATACTGCCGCGCTCACGTCACATCAGGAAAAAGCTGAAGAATGGGATGACTGGTCGTCGATTAGTGTGGATATAATCGATCATTTTGATCAGTGGATTCGTTGCCACGCTTGCCACCTGTGTCGACACTCTTCCACTATTCCTGACGCCAAAGTAGGGGATATCGGAGCCCACAAACAATTCCCACATGTCCTATTTGTAATTATTTTCCCAGTAGGCAGCTTGTGTTTACGGTAAAGCCGACATGAGTAATGTGGCATTTCTGACATATATGTGTGCCTACCTGACCCTAGCAGCATGCAGCGTAGTTCAGCAAATGATCCTGCGTTTTTGACAAGGATTAGTTTGTGCAACACTCTAGGGCTGGGCGATTATCGTGTTTATAATCGTAATCGCGATTTTAATTATGTAATCGTGGCAAATTTTCAAAATCGTTCATTTCGATTGTTATTTAGGCGACAAGAACGAGGAACGTCTAGAAGCGCCAGTTAGCAAAGCAACCAGTGTGAGTGTGTGTGTGTGTGTGTGTGTGTGTGTGTGTGTGTGTGTGTGTGTGTGTGTGTGTGTGTGTGTGTGCGTGAGTCCAGTAACGCCGTGTTCAGACAGGTTTGGAACGTTCATGTTTTGTGAGCCGCGAGCAAACGTGTCAAGCCGGGCAGGAAGTCAGACACAGGAACGGCATAGAGCATCCGGTCAATTTCAAAATAAAACAAATTTCAAAATAAAACAAAACAAATAAAATAATCGTTCATTAATCGCAGTTTGAAATAATCACAATATTGATTTTTAGTCATATCGCCCACCCCTATAACACTCACTCTATCTTCAATGCTGCAGTCACTGTTTCTAATACTGTCATTGTTACTGTTGATACACAGTTTCTGCTCTTTTCCAGCGTCGCCTCACACCCTTGTACTTTTTCCCAACAGGTACGACAGTTACGGACGCCTGACCAACGTCACGTACCCCACGGGCCGAGTGAGCAGCTACCGCACCAACACCGACAGCTCCGTCCACATCCAGACGGAGGGCTCCAACAAGGAGGACATCACGGTCACCACCAACCTGTCAGCCTCCGGCACCTTCTACACACTCATGCAGGGTGAGCGTCTTATTGTTCACAACCGGTGATTACGGCGATAACAGCGAGTGCGGGGAAGAGCCTGCAAGCCTCCACTTTGTTCCAGGCCTTTTGTGTCAGGTATTTTCTGTGAAGTTTTCATCGGGTGACTAGCCGACAGAGCTGTTTCTACTCTGTAGTTTGTCCTCTTAACAGTGACTTGTTTGGGTTGGGAAACATTTTCATGTCAAGGACCAACAAAGGACACTCATTAGGCAACAGTTTTTCTCCAAAGGACCCATGTGGAAGAAGTGTGAGGTGAGAGTTAAACCTGTGATGAGTCATTCTTTTACTTTAACTGGGATAATTCAATTATTGTGAAATAAACATGTGCCTCATTTTGCTCGGGACCCCTTGAAACCCCCTCAAGGACCCCTAGAGGTCCCCGGACCCCTCGCTTGTGATTAATAACATAGCTTACTCGCGGTAGCATTTGTTTTTCCTCTGCTTTTTAATGGGGGGTTTTAAATCGTGTCTCGTGCACCACCCACTTAACCAATATGAAAACGCTTATTTATTGTCTTTCTTAAAACCCGGTTCATAAAACACCAAGCTGGTGGCCCGTAAAAGATCCCCCAGGTTGAGGAAATCCAATCAGAGAGACGTCGGCAAAGGGCAGGCAGAGGTTGTCGGTTCAGCCCCGCTACTGGTGATTTGTCTTGTATACTTTGGCATGCTGATATCCTGTTTTGTGCCTGACTAAACGCTTTATTGATTACTGTTTGATAGCTTTGAACTCTCCGGTCCCACTTCAATTTCTGAAAGACTGAAGAGATCTCCCCCCGGACTTAACATTTGACTTGAAAGCGCCCTCCTCCCTGGTCCCCGTTGACTCCCTGTAAAACCAGGTCTGAAACAGAAGATGACAAGCTCTGGTGTCTCACTGTGGCTCGGTGGACTGGTCACCTCGGTGTTGTGACCTTGTCGTAGACATCTGCTCGTGAGGGGAAGCGGCGCCAGGAGCTCTGCTGTTAATTAATTCACCGTTGTCTGCGTTGTACACTTGCAATTGGGTGATCACATAACATGGACGCGCCGACTTTGTTGCATTTGCTTCCTGGTCATTTTGTTGCGTGTTTGACCTTTTCTTCATCACCGCCATTGTGGCGTTAGTGGTGTTATTTCCCGTCTGTGAAGTCCATTTAACTCAAAAATACATCCAAAATAAATGTGATGAGTGAATCAAGCAGGGAGATGCTTTGAGTTAGGCTATATTAAATCCCCCAGCCAAGGAGCCGAGGCCTGTTAGTCAGCTGTACCGCTCCACTATTTGGCTCTGTTTTGATTAGATTACATCTCCAGTATTCAGCGCAGGGCCGATTCCTCCCCTGCTGAATTGTATGCATGCATTAGCGCGAACTCTCCAATTCAGCAGTATTTCCAGCCTCATCTGGCCTCAGAGCACAGCCTCCTCTTGGCAGGGTCTGCCCCAGAGGCCCCTGGCCAACCTCTGAAGTGTCTGCATGATGGAGAGAGGTAAGGGCCAGTACAAGGTCAGCCCTGCCTCGTCTGCCCATTTCTCCAGTCTCAGCACCGCAACACCTCCGCAGGCGCTCCGTGCAAAAAACACCCACAAATATAATATAATGTTTATTATTGTTCTCCGTGCAAATTGAAGACATGGAAACGCGCATCGTCACACCCACTTACACCTGACATGTTGCCACGAGCAAATCACAAAGTCTATGTTTTGATTTTTGATTTTTTTCCCTTTGAATGAAGTCAACTAATTAATGTGGTGTTTGACAAGCCATTAATTTTCAACTGTTCTTAATGAGAATAATATTCATCCCGGTCCCTGTCAGTGCGCTGACAGGAGGCGAGAAGGAAACATTCTCTGATGAATGTACAAGAGATGCTCAGCGGAAACATTAGTCACTGGTCTAGAGCTGGAAAACAGGCTGTCGTCACCTGGGGACAGTGACAGACAGGCCCAGATTCATCCCTTGTGTGTGTGTGTGTGTGTGTGTGCGTGCATGTGTGTATGCGTGCGTGTGTGTGTGTGTGTGTTTCACCCTGTCTGCTCTGTGGCCACAGGCAAGCTAGCTGCTTTGATAGCTTTCATTCCCCTCATATCCTCCAGGCTACTGCAACAGCTGTAAAACTTTACTTTACTGGCGCTGTGAAACGCTATTGATCTTTGTAGTCACAGACCCTCGCAGACGTTATCACAGCGCTTCGGTTAAATACTGCTGCTAAAGGCTTGTTTTTGCTGAGCAGCCATTTTAGATTATATTATGTTTGTGTCTCACTGAGATGAATATTAGATTTAGTCGTCTTACATCAGCTACAAGAGGCTCTGATTGTTTTTTTCCCTCTTCCAATCCCTAATCACTTTCCTCCTATGCCTCAGATCAAGTGCGGAACAGCTATTTCATCGGTCTGGACGGCTCTCTGCGGCTGGTGCTGGCCAACGGCATGGAGGTGTCCCTGCACACCGAGCCCCACCTGCTGGCCGGCACCGTCAACCCCACCGTCAGCAAGAGGAACGTCACCCTGGCCATCGACAACGGCCTCAACCTGGTGGAGTGGAGGCAGAGGAAGGAGCAGGCTCGCGGCCAGGTCACGGTGTACGGACGCCGGCTGAGGGTAAGGACGCCCACCCTGCTGCAGAGTGACTCGCACGCCTGCACAGCCTTTATCGAGGACCACGATCTGAATTTTCTAAGGAGGGAAATGTTTTCGTTTTGCCTCGTTTTGATGGCAAACTCGCTGTGTAATTGAGTCTCGAGCAAGTTTCTGTATCCCCTCAGTGTGTTTGAGGTGCAGGCTAGCACTGGAAAGCTAGCTACAATTGTTATGTATGGTGGAGCAAGGATCTACCAAGGTCATTTATGTCTCCGGCGTGTTCATAAGAGTAGAAATGCTCAGCTGACCTGCCCCACCAGGTCATTAAACCTGATTTAGAAATGATTCACCAGGCTCCCAGAAACTTCCCGACCCCCTCCCTCCCCCTCTGCACCAATAGTAACCCAAGACTTTAAACCACCAACCCCGCCGTCATCGCCGGGCTTATCAGCTCGGTGGGTGGAATAAAATCAGGCTCGGGCTCACACTCGCCCACAGCCACGGCGTTCTGATTCATGTCTTCGCCCCAAAAAAACAGAAAAAGGTCTCGATAAAAGTAGCGTCGTGTTAAATTTCTGCAGCCCAGTCAAACCTTCAGAGAGGCAGTAACAGAACCAATCAATCTGTGTGACCTAGTTGGTTGGCCTCAGTAAGCTAACCTTGCGATGATAACACTGTTACACGCAGAATAACACCAGGTCCTTTTTTCATAAGGGGATAAACACACAACCTTCAACCATAACAGGAGTCAAATATGACCCTCCGGAAAACGAAACGGCGCTCCAATAACTCAATGGCCTCGTTTTGTTTTGTTGTTCTTTGCCTTTTTGTAAGGCAAACAACATCTTTGATTAAGGCATGTTCCCACATGCTTTGGGAGGCGACACAGCTAACAGGGAGGTGCCACTTTGTCTGTCATTGACTGTTCATTTAATGGCCCGGCCGTCCCTCTGGAAGTGAAAGCCTCTAATGTATGTTACAGACAATGGCCCCGGGGGTGAGATAGGAAATGGGAGCAGCCTAATGGCGAGAACAGAGGGATGAACAGAGCTGGAATCATTGAGCGACCTTGAGTGGCATGTCAAGTGATATTACGTGGGTGGCTGGGTGAGTGTGTGGCAGCGAGTGTGTCGGGGGGGTGGGGGACTCTGGGAAAAAAAAGAAGAGGAGGATGCGTGAGAAAGAGAGAGAGAGCAAGAAAGCGAAACTGCCTTTGTTGTGCTGAGAAGGAGTGAGGATGACGAAGCAAAGTGTGTTTTTGTTACACTATGTGGATCGGCACATGCATGTGTCGCACTCGCCACACATCCCAAAGCTAAACGGGTCAATGACGGACCTCGATTTACCCCCGTCGCCACGGCGACACGTGCCACTCGGGCCCGTCTACCTCTCCCGGCCAGCCGGAGAGGAGCTCATGATTTATGCTGCCGGGGCACAAAAAATTGTGTTTCTCTCCATGGAAATGGGGCCGCCTGTCAGCTTGAGTAGTTTGTAAATGTAATAGGAGAATCTTCCTGGCTGACACTCCTGCTAGAGCACAGATCCTCCACTGCTTCAATCTGGAAGGGAAGGCAAAGCTGTCTCATTGTACATCGTGTGACATCACTGTGTTAGCGTGTTATTATAACGTATGGCGGTTTGTTAGAAATAAGGATCGCAAACATAGAGAATAAGATTGCAAGTCGTATCTTGCTTTGATTGCCATATGAGAACAAACGTCATTGATGTCATTGAAGACGACAAACAAGTAAATGTTGAATTAATCATGAGAACCACTGAGCAGATCAGGCGTTTTCACTTTTGTAACGACAGATCAAGATGGTCATTTTTAAACAAATGTCACTGTGAGATGAATCGCCGCGGTAACTGAGCGATGTGAAAATGTTGAGGCGTCGTTTTACGTTGAGGAAGGTTCGAGTGGAACGTAGTTTAGGTCTGGTGTAGTGTTCTCGCTACACATTTACTTTCTTTAAGAGTTTCTGTTAGAGGCAATGTCCAATTTAAAATAATTCCTCTTGAGTGGGTTTCTAGTCTCTCGGGATCTTGAGATCTCTCCGCTGTGAGAGGGTTTTTTACAGCCTGTTGGGGCTCCGGCAAACCAGATCCTTCTCTCTCTCACACCTAATTTTCTGTTGGAATCAGACTCAATACAGACTACAGCAATCTGTACAGACCGCAGGCCTCTCCTACCTAGTCCTAAACACTGAGTCCAGTGTTTCCAGGAATGCCGGGGCGGGTGGGGGGGGCGGGTCTCAGCCTTTGATGTCCAGCTACTTATCTTCTCAGTCTAACAAACGACTCCAATTTGTCTTTGCAGTTTGACACTTGTTTTAACACTAAGTCTTGTGCGGAGACAGCTCTCTTTGTAGAAGATTAACTAACGTGCATCCCCTTGTTCTCGCCCGTGCACCGGTGGGCCGGTGGAGGACGGCCCCTCCTCAGTCTCTGGGCTCAAATTGCTTGTGCTGCTCCAAACCTTCAGGGAACTGTGCTCTTCGTGAATCTGTTGCTTTTAGTGTAAAGTAATCCTCTCAATTAGGTATCAGTGACATTAATTGCCTCTGGTGTAATTGTCCGTTCACAGATGAGAGACCCCAGCATGCTTTTCTCAATGTGAGATTGAAAGAGTGAGGCTTCTCACTCAGCCCCCTGCGACCCACTCTCTGGCACGCCACTGGAACGAAGCCAGCAGCCGCTTTCACAGCTATCTTAAGATGTTGCTAAGGCTTGCCAAGTGCGAGCATACCTTGAGAGAAACCATGTAGATGAGTCAGAAATGGCATGATGAATACAGAAGAATGATCGGGAAGGGAAAGTGTGTGTGTTTGTGCATTTGTGTGTGTGTGTGTGTGTGTGTGTGTGTGTGTGTGCATACAGTTTTAATTAAAGTCTGAATCCTCTTCCACCAAATTTCTCCAAAATCTGCCAGATGGTGTTGCGAGTAGTGTTTGTACAGAGATTTGCTCTTTCCCTGCTACATGAGACCTTTTTCACCTCGAGTTCGATTTATTTTCCTCTGTTGCTTCTGCATACCGTAAGTGGCTAGCTCGCTGATGCACAAATGTAATGCTAAGGCTGCCGCTGGCTCATTTGGGCTGCAGCACACAGGAGCTGCCTCTCAGACAGAAAGGCCAGCGGTGGCTTCCTCTGTGCTGACCAGGACGTGGTCTTAAGGATTACTCTCTTCAGACGAGTGTCTTTCTGCTCTGATCACACTGAGCTCGGGGGTCGCGGAGTGCAGCCTCATGCATTCCAGCAGAGCAAAAAATGTGAAGTGTATTTCAAACAATGTTCCTGAGCTGCACAGGAGGAGAATTGATTTTTCAATTCCAATTTACGGAAATGGCTAAATAAAATAAGAGTCATCTGTGCCTGGTAATTCTTTTCAGTAGTAAGCTCTGAAAATGAATTTAATGATCAATGCAGCTCTAATGTTTGGTGCATGAATAGGCATACTCCCACTAAGACTGCTGAATTTTTTTTACACAAACAAAGAAATATGGTAATTCTTATAATTGCATCACTTCAATGACTCCTGCACTCCTGAGATACAGCTCCTCTGTTGTAATTAAAAGCTATTAAAATAATATGAAATAATCACTTAAAGATTAAAGTTCTCCTCACATGGTTCCACCTCAAAAGTCCTCTCGGTCGCTGTGAACTCCCAACCGCTGCAACCGTTTATTCTCTTTTTGTGGCGCCGTTACATGTTTCTAACTCCCTGCTCCCTCTCTGACAGGTTCATAACAGGAACTTGTTGTCGCTGGACTTTGATCGCATCACCAGAACAGAGAAGGTCTACGACGACCACAGGAAGTTTACGTTGCGGATCCACTACGACCAGTCTGGGCGGCCCACTCTCTGGGCGCCAAGCAGTCGTCTGAACGGAGTCAACGTTACCTACTCCTCTGGCGGCAACGTGGCAGGCATCCAAAGGGGTACCATGTCTGTGCGCATGGAGTATGACCAGAACGGCAGAATCAGCTCCCAGATATTTGCTGATGGTAAATCGTGGAGCTACACTTACCTTGAGAAGGTAAGAGCTATTGTCGCTCTAGTTGCTGATGGAATGAGAAAGAATTTGAAAGACTTGAAGGCCTTGGGAGCAGATGGTTGAATCTCAGGAGATGTGTTTGTGTCAGAGCCTTGAGGAGACGATTTTAGACTTGAGTTCCTTGAGTTTACTTTTAATCCTCCGGTTGTGTTTGTGCTGCATTATCAAGGTCTGACACAGGCATCTGCAGAAATGTAATAAGCCTGTCTAGCGAACCCCACACACACACTACACATTGTTACCACGGTCTGACAGTGCAGCTCAACCTAAAATAGCTATGACGAGTGAAATGTCACTTTCTACTCACTAATTAAAAGAAAGATCTTTGAGGACAATGTGAACAGCTTTGATTTTCCACCTTAACCATTTAATATGAAAATGGCAGCCAGTCACCCTGTTAATAGTCAGTTTTTCAACCACCTGCTAAGTACTGAGATGCTGCCAGCCTGTTATGACAGCCTCAGAAATGATTTAAAGACATCATTTATTTGTCCAAGAAGGGCATTTGTGGAAACTGTCATTTGCTGAGTTGTGAAAAAATTCAGCTCCCTCATGCTGTCTGGATCAAAAGAGCCCACAAACAAGAAACAAGAAGCAGCCTGTTTATGGACTCATCTCTTGTGAACATCTTAATGTCAGAAGAATATCAAAACAACTGCACTTTCAAGATGTAAACTAGATGTGGTCCAACATGCCTAACATGTTAGCAGTTTTGACAATTTGCTCATCCTTCCCACCTAGTGATGTAGCAGCCCAGTTTCAACTTACAAATTCAACCCCACTTACTGACTCAGTATGTAGACAGCATAAGGAATTCATTTCATTGTGTTTGAATTATTTTAATGGCTCTTGTCTTGTGTTTTGTGGTCTCTGTCGTAAAAATCTATAAGAAATAGATGAAAATAGCTAAACTAAAAATGCATCCCTATGTTTTAACTCAATACAAGATGCAAGACCTAGTAAATATGATGAATTGAAATGACTCTAAATACTGTAACAGCTTCTTCTTCTCTCTACAGTCCATGGTGCTGCTGCTCTACAGCCAGAGGCAGTACATCTTTGAGTTTGACAAAAACGACCGGCTGTCCTCCGTGACCATGCCCAACGTGGCCCGGCAGACCCTCGAGACCTCCCGCTCCATCGGCTACTACAGGAACACCTACTGCCCTCCCGAAGGTAACGCCTCGGTGCTCCAGGACTACAGCGAGGACGGCCAGTTGCTGCAGACCACCTACCTGGGCACCGGCCGCAGGGTCATCTACAAATACGGCAAGCTCACCAAGCTGCTGGAGATTCTCTACGACACCACGCGCATCGGCTTCTCCTACGACGAGGTGGCCGGCATGCTGAAAACGGTCAACCTGCAGAGTGAGGGCTTCACCTGCACCATCCGCTACCGCCAGATCGGCCCGCTCATCGACCGGCAGATCTTCCGCTTCAGCGAAGAGGGCATGGTCAACGCCCGGTTCGACTACGTCTACGACAACAGTTTCCGCGTCACCAGCATGCAGGCCGTCATCAATGAAACGCCGCTGCCCATTGACCTGTATCGCTACGACGACGTGTCCGGCAAGACGGAGCAGTTCGGCAAATTCGGAGTAATCTATTACGACATTAACCAGATTATCACCACGTCGGTGATGACCCACACCAAACACTTTGATGCTTACGGTCGGGTGAAGGAGGTCCAGTACGAGATTTTCCGCTCGCTCATGTACTGGATGATGGTGCAGTATGACAACATGGGCCGCGTGGTGGCCAAGGAGCTGAAAGTCGGGCCTTACGCCAACACCACGCGGTACACCTACGAGTACGATGCCGACGGCCAGCTCCAGGTGGTGTCCATCAACGACAAGCCGCTGTGGAGGTACAGCTACGACCTGAACGGTAATCTGCACCTCCTCAGCCCCGGCAACAGCGCCCGCCTCACACCGCTACGCTACGACATCAGGGACCGCATCATCCGCCTGGGGGACGTCCAGTACAGGATGGACGAGGACGGCTTCCTCAAGCAGAGGGGGAACGATTACTTTGAGTACAACTCCGCCGGCCTGCTGGTCAAGGTCTACAACAAGATGAGCGGCTGGAGCATCAAGTACCGCTACGACGGCCTGGGCAGGAGGGTGTCCAGCAGGAGCAGCATGAGCCACCACCTGCAGTTCTTCTACGCCGACCTGTCCAGCCCCACGCGGGTCACCCACATGTACAACCACTCCAGCTCTGAGATCACCTCGCTGTACTACGACCTGCAGGGACACCTCTTCGCCATGGAGCTGAGCAGCGGCGACGAGTTCTACGTGGCCTGCGACAACATCGGCACCCCTCTGGCCGTCTTCAGCGGCTCGGGCATCATGATCAAGCAGATCCTCCACACGGCGTTCGGAGAGGTCTACCTGGACACCAACCCCAGCTTCCAGCTCATAGTCGGCTACCAGGGAGGCCTGTACGAGCCTCTCAGCAGACTAGTCCACATGGGCCGCAGGGACTACGACGTCCTGGCCGGCCGCTGGACCACGCCGGATCACGGGGTGTGGAGCCGCCTCAACAGCAACCACATTGTGCCCTTCAACTTGTACATGTTCAAGAATAACAACCCTCTGAGCAACAATGAGGAGATAAAGTGCTACATGACCGGTAGGTTTGCCAGCTAACCCATGTTTTATAGAGAGGTCTATTTGCTATGGCTTTTTTTTTTTGAACAGCTGCAAATGAATCATACTCCAACCAACAGGCAGCCTCAAAATAACCAAAACAATTATTTCAGTATTGAGAAGACTGGGAGTTAGTGGCGATAGGAACAGCACCGCCGACAGATGTTAAGGGAGTCCCAGTAGAGCAATCAATAATGCACATTATTCTTTTTCTGGTGCTAAAATTTCAGTCACGTGGCGAGGGAGAAGAGGGCCTCGGACAGCTTTTGAGATAAGCCCCCCATATTTCACCGCTTGCACCACTTGTTAAACTGGTCTGATTTGCAGTGCAGCGAGCCATGATGCGGAAATAATCATTTCAGTTGTTTAGTCACATTTGGTAAATTTTTATTCAGAATAACAAAAACCACAAATGGAAGTATGGCCACTGCCAACATTAAATTGAAAGGCAGTGTTCTGGGGAGGTTTTTTAAGAGCTTTCTCATTGGGACATTGAGGTTGTTTTTCAGGCTCTGCAGACGTTTTGTGTGTGTGTGTGTGTGTGTGTGTGTGTGTGTGTGTGTGTGTCCAATGGCTATCGTTTTGAAAGTGCTCAAAGGGAACAATGGTATATAGCAAAGCCCCCTCTGTTGTTGAACACTCAGGTCCCTTCCCAAAAATATCACATCATTCTGTGCTGCTTTGTAGTAGGGAGGAGGTAAATGGCAATGAAAGCACCCCACTGGAGAAGGAGAGCACAATGGATCCATAGAAAGCCCAGCCAGGGCCTGTTGTATCAACCTCTTTGGTTGGAAAGGAAAACAACATTGTTAAGGATACTCTGTGGATACTCTCTGGTTAAACCAATCGGCTGCAATGAGATTTCACTCACAAATACAAGAAATGTTTTGAGTTTTATGCTCATGTTGCACTGCAGTTACTAGATAATATTGGCTATGAAATAAGACTTTTTTTTCTCATTATTATCTTTATCCGTCATTCATTTACCTGTACACTTTTTTTGTCCGTGTGAACTCCGGGCTCCCACCTCTCTCTGCGTTCAACAAAGCAGTTCCATTTCACCAGCAGCCTAACAGAACGGCGTTCAGCTTCATAGTCCACCATTAGGGGCCTGACTGGCATTTGAATGCTAAGCAGACTATTAGATGTACTGGAGTGGGTCTGCCTCAATTGTGATTGATGGGGCTGACATTTCCATTCCTTTCACTAAATTATCAGGGTCCTTTTCATTGTCCTCAAACAAATTCTTATTTAAAAAAAGCTTTGTCAGGTGCCACAATGCGCCGATGCCAAGCTGTGACAGTCTTGCCGTCCAAGTGTCACAGCCCCATAAGAAATACATTGGAAGGGGGCAAATACCAAACAGCTCAGATTGAACGGGGCTGTAATTCCAGTCATGTCTGCAGCCTTTTCTATGATCTCCAAAATTAGTCACAATTTATCACAGGGGTTTGACAGCAGAACATGTATTCTGGTGGCTCCGGCTGCTAATAGGTGTACCACATTTTTTGAGTGCCGCCACATCTCGCTTGTCCTATTTTCACCGTTTTTACTGGAACAACCCAATCCTGGAAGAACCCACTGACTCGTCTTTAAATCTGTGTGATGTGAAGACGAGCGGTGTCCAAGCTGCACTGGGAGATGACACGAAAGTACATAATAATCAGCGCAGCAGACGCTCTCAGATGTCACTTGTCTTTTCTAGGAGCCAGCTGTGTGTCATTAGTGCAGCACCTGTAGGAGTGGATATGAATCTTTGCCACCATCTCGAGTGTTAATCATAGCTTGTCCAGTTTCAGAATCAAGTGTTCACACAGAGCGAAGAGTCTTTTCGAGGAGACAGCCACACACTTGACCACGCAATGTCAAGCTGTTAAAAATGAGTCGTTCTCACTGTGCCGTTGGGGTTCTCATGAGCCAGAAGTGATTATGTCCATTTAGATAATAGTACATGTAGGAGTTAATTTACTGTTTGTTTGTTTTTTTTGCGATCCCTCCTCCTCCTCCTCCCGCAGACGTGAATAGCTGGCTGGTGACCTTCGGCTTCCAGCTGTACAACGTCATCCCGGGCTATCGCAAACCGAGCACCGATGCCATGGAGCCGTCCTACGAGCTGGTCCGCACCCAGATCAAGACGCAGGAGTGGGATAGCACCAAGGTAGTAAAGCCAATCACCTGTCACCTTTCCCCCACTTTTTCACCTCGCTGCAGATCATACTCTTCCACCTCTGGCCTCCTCCTCTCCAACATCATTAGCAAATAGACATGCTCTGTGTAGCCAGACTCCCGGAGGAGCCGCCGGCTATCAGGCCAAACCCACGGCCCAGTGAGCCAGGTCTCTGCTCCTGGCCCTCATCTTGGGGAATGGGGTCAGGCTAAACAGCTCTTGTAATTGTCCTGCCATTAGGGAAATTCACTCTCCATTCCCTCCACCACTGGCCATTGATTTCATCTCAGTCTTACACCCTTAGCCAGAGTCTGAGAAGTAGCAGACATGCTCTGATTCCCGCGTTTATCAGCCCCTTTTAAGTCGCCTCCAACTCACCTGAATTATTGAAGAGGCTGCTGTTGTTGTCTTGGGTTTGGTTACAGCTAGAGGAGAGCAGTGGCAGAGTCATGCTGAGTGACACTCAGGCCGTTACCTTAACACGATAGGCTTTCACGGCTATTAAAAGAAGAGTCCTCATTTATTCGGAAGCCTAAAAGCCCCTGGAGTGACGCAATACCATCTTACACTCCCGCACTAACCAACCAACCAAAAGTATGTAATGAGAAGAAAATGCAGCGATGTGAAAAACATATTTTATTGACTGTGCATGCCTGTTGAAGTGTCTTTTTTTGATAAACGCAACTAAAAGCAAAACTGAAAATGTGCTAACCATGTGCAGCTCCCGAGGGTGTTCATTTGGTCTCCTTTCCACTTTCATGAATCCTCTTTTCTCCAATAGTTTCAAAACATACAGGATATGAATATATTGGCCACTGAGCATGACATGTCTTTTCTTTTCTTTGTGTCAATGCTTTAGCTCTTAGCCCGGCACCTTTTCCCCAGTTTTACACCGATTTTCACCCATTTAAACATTGCATTAGCAGCAGTAAATAGCTAGAAATAGAAATATGCACCAGGAGTCCACATGTGCAAGATAATGCTTTAATTTTAGATGTCTACTTTTAAACTTTTACTTTTACCACTCAAACCCTTAAACCCTATGTACCCTAATGTTAGCCTAGATGCTATAAACCATTTAGATAAAATTGCTCAGTGGGTTCATTCCACTGTTGCCAAGGTGTAGCTCGTATTATGGGTTCAAAGGTCATGCTAAAATAATACATAATAAAAATGTTGTCACTGAAACACGACAACATGTAGGTATTCACCTGCTTAATGTGTCATGAAAGGAATTTCAAGAAAGTGTTACTTGAGGCACCGCAGCACGCCACGGTCAATTACACAGGAAATGAAACACTTTTGAATCTTAAGGATGTTATTTTGCCTTTCTCGTTAAGTACAGCTCATATGTGGAGTGCAAATCACAATGCTGGAAATAGCAGTTATGTCCTCGTCTAGCATGGACAGTTTTGGGAGGGTTCCTGTCTTAAGCCCCCCTGTGACCAGCCCACGCATGCTTCCCGCTCCATAGGGAATCCCTGAACGCAGCAGAGGAATTCAAAGACATTCCAACTGAATTCCAACATTTCCATTTCAAATATTTGAGAGTATATATATATACGATGGAATAGGGTAGAATAAACACAATACTCTTTTCACACGTTCAATTTCAGAACTGATGAAATTGGTTGATAAACCCGACTGAGGCTGCGACTGTTTACCTGCTGACTTGTCGTCTCAAACCGAGCAATTCATCAACATTTTCAAATGCCAGAAAAACCATTTCATCAACATCATCATTTCATTTCATCATTCGAAATCACTTAATAGGTGTGATCGCCAGGCAAATTGCACCGAACAGTATGGCGCTTCAGTGCAGGGTCAAATATTAGCTATTAAAGTACCAGTACTTAACTAATAACATACACACCTCACCACAGGACGTCAGACAATCAAATCGGTATAGCTCTTGATACAAGAATTCATAGTACACGAAAGCGAAATATGATTTATATTTTGAAGCTATTGTGAGTTTGTTTGTATTTGCTTTTCTTGGAAGCGCTGTATAAAAGTAGGCCCGTTTGAGTAATGATAGCAGCGGAAGCTAATTTCCCATCTACAAGCCTTTCAAGTATATATTGAAGAATGCCCATGATGGGGCGTAACTGCTCTAAAACCCCTGTATTGGGGTTTTAAATAGAAATGCTAGCCTAGATATGAGGTTTTACCCATATTTGTTATGGAGCTATTTCATCTCCACACCTCTGGAGTATTTACTGCAGAAGATATGGAGGATATGTAAAGAAAGGTTGAGGTAATTAGTCTTTACCCTGTGTAAGGTATGGTTTCCTACCTACAACCATGTGTTTTTTTTAAATGGTGCTTTGGGCTGGTTAATGCTGTTGGTCCTCGCTACAGATGGCCAAAGCAGCCTAATTAAATGTAGTGTTCTTTGAAGCATATATATAGCCTTTAAACTACACGGGGTAGATCCTGTACGCTTTGCATTTTTCTCTTTTTTTTTTTTTTTTTTTTTTTGGGATAAAGGAGGAAACCATGCCTGCTTTTCCATCTCCTTTCATTTAGGCGCCTATTTCACCGTGCCGCCGAGACGCATACAGATTGAAATATCCATGAGGGGACGGACGCGAGGCTCGCTCTCTGATTCTGAGCGGTGCTGTGGGCTGATTGCAGCCGGCGCTACGTGAGCGATGCCTCTCCGCCAGCGTCCCGGGAGGGCGTTTCAGTAAAGTGGAGGACATTGCCCCCTTCCCCCAACGCCCCTGGGACGGCTGACCGGGTCACAGCGTTGGCACAGTAAACAAACATGCAGTGGCATGGTGTGAAGTGTCCCCCAGGCCATCACTCCCGCTGGGCCCGGCAGCACAGCTGAACCCCCACCCTCACCGCCACCGCCACCCCCTCCACCACCACCCCCTCCACCACCACCACCACCACCACCCTCCACCCCTTTAGCTCCCTGCTGCCAGTAGAGCCACAAAATTCCAATGCATTGTCACATGGAAGACATGGCTGGTCACTGCAGCCTGCTCCCCTTGTCCACCCCCACCCAGCCCCCCAGCCCCCAGCCGCCCGCTGATGAAGGGTGACAGAATTAGAAAGTGTCAGTTGGATATTGGACTCGATTGGTTGACAAGGCCACAGGATGCTCTCAGCCCCTTATCTTGGGCAGAGCAGTCGAGAGCCTTTTGGTTGCCGCTCAGATCCGTTTGGGCAACCGTCTCACTGAGCGTTGGCCGGCTCCCATTTCATATCACTGTCCTCCTTTTAATGTCTGGTTTTCTCCCGAGGAGTATCTCTTGTCAAGTAATATTAGTACACAGTATTAATTTTGGCCCGAGGGAGTGTGGTATCTATACAAAGCTTTGTAGCCTGAAGGGATGCGATATATACACTATATACCAACTGATTCCTGTTTCATATTTGGCGCAGCATGGCTGTCAGAAGATAGTAATTTCACCCTTTTTCAAAATATCATGCCTGTCATAAATGATCACAGAGATTTGAATTTGCTGACAAACACCCCTTCCCCTACCTCCACGATGTGCGAGCCATTCACAGCTTCCAAGAATCATAGATGTATTATTTTATAGTAAATGTGGGCGAAATACATCAAAGTAGAGTACAGTATTAAAATACTATAGCCAAAGGTTGCATTTCTCCATCTTGTGTTAAATTATTTTTTTAGTTTATAGTGTAATTAACTTAATAATGATGCTTAAATGAAGCCAGCACAATGAAAACAGACAGGACATAATGTATGGTATACTTCTCAAAACTAGTTTTTAAGCTTATAAGCTAATGTGTTTTCAACATTAGCACCATGTAGTTTTATGTCTGTTTGCTGGAAGTCAACATATATATCTAAATATTTTGTCAACATATGTCAGACCCACATCATATGAAAAAAAAAACATGATTTCCATCACATTAACATTTTAGAAACTATCACAAAAAAAGTGACGACTCATCCTCATTCAGTCAGACACATGAAAAAGAGCGGCTTGTGCTCTGTAGTCGGAGCATAGGATTTGAAATGTTTGAAGTGGTAATGAAACAGTATGAATCTCAGTGTTGAAAAAAGAGGGGAGCATCTGAAAATAGACAGCGTTCCCTAATGCAGACTGTGTGACCAGGATATGAAACTCACACCAGAGAGGTCGCCAAACAGAGGTGTGAAGCAGCAGGAACGTCTTGGTGGATACCTGATAGAAATTCATTGTTGTCGGATCATTTCATTCCTTGCCCAGAGAACAAACACAAAAGATATTTCATTATGTACGTGGGTACAGAGGCGGCTGTGTGACTAACCAGGACTGTCCTTGTTTTGCAGTCTGTGCTGGGTGTGCAGTGTGAAGTTCAGAGGCAGCTGAAGGCCTTTGTGAAGCTGGAACGCTTCGGACAGATCTACAGAGCCAAGAGTGCTGGCTGTCCCCAGACGGAGAGCAACAAGCTCTTTGCTTCCGGCGGCTCCATCTTCGGGAAAGGGGTGAAATTCGCTATCCGAGACGGGCGCATCAGCACCGACATCATCAACCTGGCCAACGAGGACGGGCGGCGCATGGCGGCGGTCCTCAACGACGCCTTCTACCTTGAAGACCTCCACTTCACCGTCGCCGGAATGGACACCCACTACTTCGTCAAGCTGGGCTCCGTGGAGGGAGACCTGGCCCTCATCGGCATGACGGTGGGCCGGCGTACGCTAGAGACAGGCGTCAACGTGACGGTGTCTCAGGTCAACGCCGTGCTCAGCGGCAGGACTAGACGCATTACTGACATCCAGCTACAGTACGGCGCGCTGTGTCTGAATACACGTTACGGCAGCAGTGTGGATGAGGAGAAAGCTCGCGTCCTGGAGCTGGCCCGGCAGAGAGCCGTGGCCCAGGCTTGGGCCCGAGAGCGCCAGAGACTGAGGGATGGAGAGGAAGGCTCCCGGACCTGGACTGAAGGAGAGAAGCAGCAGCTCCTGGGCTCGGGCAAGGTGCAGGGCTACGACGGCTACTACGTTGTCTCGGTTGACCAGTACCCCGAGCTGGCGGACAGTGTGAACAACATTCACTTCATGAGACAGAGCGAAATGGGCCGAAGGTGACATGAACACGAGGCTCTGGAGTGACAGACTCAGACATGGGACATGGGACTTCTTGCCAAAGACAGTTGCGTACATGACCACTTTTTTTTGTTTGTTTCTTTGACTGTGCTCAACTTGGTTTTTAATACACTGTTAAAAAACATGGTTGCAATCAGTTGCACTGTATTAATAGAAGAGTGCCCTTCTCCTTTTGAAGATTCTTTGACAGTCTTTGCCCTCCAAGTGCGGCTGCTAGAGGATGAAAATTTGCGATGTCTGTGACTTATTTTTGTGACTCCATTTCCTCGTCCCTGTTGGTGGTTCTGTTCAAAGGAATCCAAGAGGAGTATTGGTAATGCATTATGTTCACTGGCTCACTCTGCTGCCAGACTAGCAGATTGTTATTCACAAGCTTGCTCCATTCTGCCTTTTCTGCGCCTCAGCCAAGGAGATTCCTTCTCTTTTAATCGCTTCTTTTTTATACTTGAAAACCTCATAGCCCCAGTCATCCATAAATAATGAGAGAATTTTCTGTTGGCGGTAGACCCCCTTCATCAAAACCCCCAGCTGAACTTGTCAAAGCACCTTCATTTGTGTGATGTCTTGAATTTTTTTTAATTTTTTTTTCCAAGAGGAGGCTTGATACTCATCTGTGGTCTTAGCTTGGGAGGCTCCGCTGCACCCTGACCGTGCATGTCGAGGCCTTCTGTACGAACTACAAATTAACAAAAATTGCTTGATCGAGCTGAAATTGTGTGGTGAAGCCAACAAAGGGATATGAGGTCACTTTTTTATTTTGTGTCTAATTTGTTATTTCTGACTGGAATTTGTTCCTAAGGAGAAAAAAAAAGAAGAAAACATAACATAAATTGCTCTGCTCCTCTTTATTTGACTGTGGTCAAACAACTCGATGATGAGAATAGTGAAGAGCCAAACCTGTAAGAAAATACTGTGGAATTAATGTCTGTATTAAACAACAAAAGGTATTTTATGGGAATGGTTTTGAATTACCTTTAGTTTTGTTTTATAAATAGCTATATGAAATAACAGTATAACAAATGTGAATTTAAAAAAAATGTGAACTATTGTCCCTTTTATCGTTAATTGTTGTACTTGAAAAATACTTAAGGGTGTTTCAACACATGGAATAAACTATGAAAGGTGGTTTAGTTAAATCAATTATTGTGTTTTTCATTAGACCGACGACGTTCTACTGATCGACAGCAGTCTCAGTTACATACGAACAACAGTGTTTATTTTATCAATGTACTTTTCTCAGTATTCCTCACCACAATTTACAATCAAATAACACTTGGGGTGGAAATATTTTCAAAGATGGTGAAAAAAAAAAATCCATCTCATCACTAAAACATTACACATTAACATGTTGGTTGCCGAGATGAATGGGCTTAGCGTTGTATTGTGGCTGAGTTGAAAAATATGAATTGCCTTGGCCCTAAGGGCTGCCCGGGGGTCAGCATCTAAAGTGCTCTCATTCTCCAGAATAGGACTCCACTCGGTCCCACGGCTGGCTGGAATGCATTAGACCTGCAAGTGTGCTAGTTCCAGTTTACAGAGTAAAGGTCGCACATACACGCCAACCTTGGAAATAACCCTGGTGGACATAATTACTGTTGGTGCATTCAGATATTCCAGCTCCCATATGTCCACGTCCCTCCTCGGAGGACGCTTCAGAGGACAATTTTACTTCAGCTTGTACGAAAAATGTCGTTTTATCTGAAAAATACAACACGACTATTTTGGAAATGGTGTCATTGATCTGACTTCTGCTACTTTTTTGAACTATGCCAAGCCACTACACACTCTTGACTTTCTCGTCAACATTTTTCCATCAAACATGTGAACTTGTGTGTGCGGGGGGAGGGGAGGGGAGGGGAGGGGGGAGGGGAGCATGATTGAGTGTCTCAATCTGTACAAAGGTTAAGCATACAGTACAGTTATTTTTCTGCTGTTGGTTGATACAGTGACATTATGTTTCCAAAAAAATATGGATGTTCAACATAATATGAATGAAGGATATTTGCATTGTGGAATATTGCACTGAGAGCTGTTGCGTCATGAGACTGTATCTTTTTCTAAGGTTTTGGACTCATTTTGAGTTTCGGTTTGTTCTCAACACTGTGTTTCTAGCGCTTCTCTTTGACCGTGTAAATATGAAGACATCAGAACAAGCTGTAAATAAAATGCAAAATGTAGATACCTCTTAGAGCTACATCGGTGACCCTGTGTAGTCTTTAGGTAGAAAAAAAATAAAGGGAATATTTTGTGTTTACTTTTTATGTGTTTTGTTGAATTGAGAAAGATATTTGACACCATCACACCTGCATCAGTTTGCCTCACCATTCTGCCAAAACTGCACTCATAGATACTCTTATATTCATATTTTGCAGTATTCTTTCCAGTATTTTTCCCAGTATCTTCAGTATGCTTTGAAGAAATGGCTTAGAAGTTACAATCAACATGTTTTATGGTTTATATTCATCACCCGATTATGATACGTACTTGTACTCCCAACCTACAATGCATTTTACAGGACTTTTAATGTGGGAAACGTATGATGCAATCCAACCGTGTAATATTGCACCATGTGCCAATACTCAGCTGCAGGATGCACTACCACCTGTTATAGACGCCCACCAGCCTTGAATCTATAACCTTCTGAACGTGAGGAGCGAGCGTGCGTTGGCTCACCGGCACATGAAAAACTAGACTATTCAGAAATGCTTCTTCTTCTTCGGAAGCCTCAAATGGGTGTTGTGCAAGACTTGAGTATTAAGGCACCAGTAGATTGTGTTTTTAAACTTGATAACATTGATGAAACGAGCAGGGCTCAGGGGCTAATCGTGTTACCACCCGCGGTGCCTCGGGAGTTAGCTGCCAGTATGTGGCGGTGGCCCGGCAGCCTGCAGCAGCTCAGCTCACTGCAGGAAGCAAGAGCTGAGCACGGTGCCTGATGACGGCCTGTTATACCTAAGAAGACAGCGCTGTTGTTTGTTTCTCCACACTATTATTTTGTGCTGGGAAACCTCTGATTTCTCTCCGTGACTGACAAGTGTCATTGCAAGCGATGGTAAACTTTGACTACTTGAGCTTTTTGCCAAGTAAATTCGAAATCTGTTGCCCTCATCTTCCGGAGGTTGCTTCACTTCTGAGATAGCCTGAGCCTCGAGCCCCCGAGCCCCAGATAAAGAAGATTTCCTCGCTGGGAACAGAAAGTCCTGCTGGCAGATATGCAGTGCAAATTCTGCTGAGGCTGTAGAGAGACAAATTGTCCTTTGGCCTGAAAAGTTCCAGTCTTCTTTTGGGATGGTTGTAGCAGGTGTTCAGATAGCTTGGCACTTCAACCCCTTTTTCAAAATAAAGTGCCTCATTTAAAACAAAACACAACGTTTCAGTTTAATATCTAACTGATGATTATAATTATATTTGATGAAGTAATCTGTGATGGCCAAACAATTGCAACCACATCGACAGCTGTGATCGATAGCATCGCAATAGACGAGTTAAGCTAGCTAATTACAGCAGAAACCCAGCAGAAATGTTCGGCTTTTATTAGGAAACATCTTGCAATGCTGATCGCTTTCTGGTAGCATTGTCCGCCACCACTGAGCTGGTTAAAATGGTTAAGATCGGGGGGGGTTTAAGAACTTCAAATGGGCTGGTTGCTGGTATTTGTTCCAAAACAGGAGTAGGGGCTGGAAAGTTTTGGAAGGCCAGAAATCTCCCCATCTGGCAAAGTCATCTTTGAGTCATTGGTATTGATCAACAACCCTATTAAAGCCCCACAGATATATTATGGTCATTTTGCGCCATGGGGCCGTAAAAAACCTTATTTATTGCACCTTTAATTGATTGAAACAACAAATCTTTCTGGCCACAAACAACAAACTCCAACACTGTTCCCATAGCACAAAATGATGCCTATACTCTGCAGCCTCTGTTTCCAGCCCAGTTGGTGCTCTAGCAGTTACAGTATCTCGTGTATATTTAGATTACCTCAGAGGCAAAAGACATTCAGACGTGCAGGATTAAAGAAACATCGTCCTCGCCACAGAAGACAGAGTGTTTTTTAATAGGAGAGTGTTCAAATCTCATGCAATTATTTTCGTTTTTCTTTCAGGCAACAGGGTCTTGAAGGATTTGAGGTCAGTTGTGGCTTGAAAATTACACCATTTATTGCTCGTGCAGCAGTCCTCTTTTCCTTTTTCCTCTTTTTATTTATCCCACGTTCCCTTTAATACCTATACCTGCTGATTCCAGTTTCCCTTCCAGAGGTTTACGTGAAAGGAAAGAAGGAAAATCACGTGTTTAGCATCATTTCAGAAATATGATCGGTGACTATTTCTCGCTCACGTTGAAAACCATGCATGAACCGTTTTCCCCCCCATAACCTGCACTGATGCTGATGCAGGGGTGGAGATATCTGCACATTGCTTTCACACTCCATCTGTTTTCTCTCTCTGATAATTTGAACACTCTGTGCCAAAGTGTTGGATAAACACTGGCAAAAAAAAGTACTCGCCGTTAAAACCGAGGAGGGAAAGGTTGGTTCCCGCTGAGGACCCAGCCATCCGTTCCCTCATCGAGTTGTGTACGTCGTCTGAAAATAGCCGTCAAAACGAAACACCTGCTGTCTCTCTTTTTTTTCTTCTGTCAATCAATCTCAGGTACTACTATTACACGGCAGCCACCTGCATTCATGTCTCTGGAGATCAGCAATGTTGTTGACAAAAAAACCCAAAAAAACCCTCTTCTGTCGGTGTGAAAGCATCCTAAGCATCTCATCTCATCTGGTCATACTTGTTCGAGTTTTCCCAACAGCCGTAAAATAAGCCGGTCTGTGTGTGTGTGTGTGTGTGTGTGTGTGTGTGTGTGTGTGTGAGGGTCCACATCTACAGCCTCCGCCGCCGCCGGATAACGCCGCACGGCCGAATGGATACGAGAGCCTCGCATTCACGCCTTCAATCACTCAGGTCAATCCCCTCTCTGCCAGTTATGCAAATGGCCGGCGAATCGTAAAAGCTAATGGGGCGAAGGAACGGTAAACCAACTGGCCGCCGGTAAGAGAGGCCGAGCATCTCTCAAGGTTTAGGTCTCATTTGGACGCCCACCAGATGACACAGCGGCGGCGGCGGGAACACGCGATAACGCGCAGGCTTGGAAATGGAACTGAGGGCGACGGTTCCCAGAGTGTCGTATTTGCAGGGGTCAGTACGAAGGCCAGTTACCTGCGTTCGTACCGACCGGCATGGGGGGGAATGGAAATGGACCCAGCACAATACCGCAGTCTGGCGATGTGTGAGGCATTATTCTCCAAAAATGAGACTTATACAATAGAAGGGTCCTGCGAGAGAAGCTGCAGCAGCCCGTTATAGGGCAACGCAACCTCACAGTCTTCACCTCTCTGCTGCATCTGACTTGGGCTGAACTCATTGTGTGTTTTTTTTTAACTTTTGAAGTCACTTTCACTGAGATACGCAAAGCCAAACAGCTGGACGTGGAGCCACATCGAAGCTAGCTTTACAGATCCCACCTATGTAGTGACAGTCAGGCTACCAGAGGGTCATCTGCCACCGCAAAAAACGTACAGTAGATGTGTATGTATTAACATGAAGTCGTTTTGTTTTGGGTTTTTACTTGTGTTTATTGTGTTTTTGTCCTCGGTTACCTCAGCTTGTACACCTGAGACAGGACAATTCACTTTCTAGTCTCGCTGTGATCGCCGTGGATTATGGGAGAAATAGTGCTGTAAGAAATTAATCCTATCAGCACAAGGTGAAATACTTCTCTTACTTTCAGATAAGCGCATGCTGTGTGTGTGTGTGTGTGTGTGTGTGTGTGTGTGTGTGTGCGTGTGTGTGTGTGTGTGCGTGCTCCCAGTCAGACTCCAGCAGGGTCTTGGTGGACTCACTGGAGGCGGGAGCCGCAGCTGCAGCCTCCATCTCCCGTCACATTTCCCCTGACAGGTGTGAACAAAAGGACCCAGAGAAATGTCACCGCAGCATTTTTAAGTCACCCGGACACCGCCCGCATTCAGGAATGAAACTGCCTTCGCACATTATGGAAATCATATTGACAGCATGGCTAATGCTTTTGTTAGGCTAATCGTCCCCGAGGTCAAATCTGTCCGTGGCAAAAGATCAGACCTCTGCCGTTTGCCAGGAAAACTCAAAACAACTCGCGACTCTCAGCTTGACTGAAAGGGGGAGCTAGCGCTTGACGTCTCGGGGACGAGCTTACCGGGGGGGGGGGAGTTAAACAGAATAGGTGTTATTGATTGCTGTCTATGACATTAGCAATTAAAGATAAATGCTGTCTGGCTTATCGTTACCAGTCAGTTTGGGGGACGCCGTCTTGAGTTTGGTGGGAAACAAAAAAGTTTGAGCGCAACTTTCAATTTCGCTGAGATAACGAAGCTCGCCGGCAAATGACCAGTCAAGCAACGGTGATGAATAGGTAAGAATTTAATATCCTTAAAAAATGTTTAATTAAAATGTCCAAATTCCCCTGCAGTGTTTGTGATATACAACTGGACATTAAAAACATCCAGGGAACCACCTCCCTCCGTCATACGTAACCCCGCGATGAGAGAGAGTTCCCATTAATTATAGACCGAGGCGAAGAGCAGCCATAAAGGTAAGGTTTGTCCTCTGTAGAGAAACTCTTGTCAGGGTTGAAACAAGGCACATGTATATTTAATAAGCCTGAACTGCTGCAAAGTATTTAGCAGCCGGCCTATTAAAAATATATAACGCTGGAAAAGGTTGCATTTGCTTAAAATTCATCAGCTTTTCTTCGGGTCAAAAGGTTAAATCGATGAAAAGAAGTGAAGAAGGTGGTTGACAGTTTCCCTGTAGTCTGGGCGTTGTTGTGCCTCAGTCCCAAATCTGCATTTTGAGTTTGTTTTCTCAGGACCCGGTGATGCTGCTGGTGTTTGGTGCATCAGAACGTGCTTCATGTGTCGGCCACCTGAGATGATTTAAGCCTTTAGGCTAAAACACATTGATGGTTGGGAGCAGTTATTTAGTGCTAGTCTCACTTTCACTATTCACCATTTTGAATCAGTGAGTCAGTCAGCTTTGGTGTTGGTGTCAAATCCCAAAAGTGCTCATTGCCATAGGCGTATTCTTATTGCCACCGGCGCTGCCTGGATGCAACTTTTTGACTATCCTGGGTCTGACATTTGTTTTCCGACTGCTTTGCCAATCCGGTGGCCATTTTCAAACTGGGGTTGTTGAACCGCCCAAGGGCATGTTCTACCACCTCATAATTAAAACATTACACATTTATCAATACCAAGAATTTGAAGTAAATACAGACGTACTTGTCCTTGGCCCAGAATCTCCCGATGACCAAGTGTCTGAAATGGATTGTACCATTATGGTTGTGCAATCAACCAATATCTACATCGACATAACTGT
This sequence comes from Hoplostethus mediterraneus, assembly GCA_034670385.1. Taxonomy (NCBI): domain Eukaryota; kingdom Metazoa; phylum Chordata; class Actinopteri; order Trachichthyiformes; family Trachichthyidae; genus Hoplostethus; species Hoplostethus mediterraneus. The sequence continues at coordinate 2,933,396 of JAXDDW010000019.1, read as the reverse complement.
AACCAAAATACTATAAATGAAACAAAATGTGCTTGGTTGTCAATACTGCTAGCTGCTCAGTATATCGATAGATACTGCTGTAGGTGTTAGAGGTTGATATGTATACCAGGCTGACTCTGGTTCCTTGTCTTGTTGTCTTTTGAGCTATCTGCTGTGTTTCCAGTTTCACATATGAAGCCTGGAGTCAGTATGACAGAATTATTTTGGTTACTGAAGTTTTGGGCCCATTACGGATACTATTATGCAGATCAGCCTTGGGGGAATTTATTTCCACATCATGCATTTGGATCGTGACACGCTTGGCCTCTCCTCATCCTCCCGTACAAATAGGCCTGCCAGTCTAAATGCTTTAAAGCATAGTGAACTTTTTAGCACAGAGCCCCTCTTTGCTTTGCTCTTTATTTTTCAACCAATTTTTCTAAATTATAAAGTAGACACACACACACACTCTCTCTCTACCACAATTGTCAGGGCATGAAACCACAGTAACTATTCCTTTCAGGGAAACTGTACTCACTTCCTATTTGAAAGAGTCCTTTCTGGCAAGGCCTGAATGTTGCTGTAGTGCAGCATACATGATTTAGATCTGCAACCGGGAGAAGAAACACTAACATACAGACTGACACAAACACACACACACACACACACACACACACACACACACACACACACACACCACTTTCAGACAAATTCACTCTGCTCTTACCACTTTCCTCACTGCAGTTACTGTACTGTGCTTGAAAACACTGTATTTGTCTTCCCAGGAAGCTACAGCTGATTGCTGGCTCCGGTTCCAAGTCATGGAAAAGAAAATCAGCGATGCCACTCAGATTTGATAAGTGATGTGCCAACTCAACAAAGACGGCCGGTAGTGGGATAGGGGTGCCTGTCAAAGCTAACCAAAGATCTGCATTTAAATCCCACATGAATGGACTGCCACCACAATCGGTTTCACGTTTTGCTTCTCCTGACTGATGAACTAACAATAGAAGAAAAGAACAAATGGAAATGTATGAATAAATAAATAAACAAAAAAATCACAATTGCAAAAGTTGTATTTTCTGCCAAAAGAGACCAGGCAGACGATAATGTCTACTCAACACACTCAACACACTGGAGTAGCTCCTCTCATCATGACATCAAATTATGTAGCGCTGCCCTGCTGCCACATCCCAGGTTACTTTGTTTTATAAAATAAAACTGGTATTTCAGGCATTATCTTGCTGTGCAACTCATGTGTTTGGAGGGGAATTGACTGAATAAATAAATGAGCTGTAGTTGGAGGACCGTGTTGCACTTTAATAATAGCAAAAGTTTCAAAATAATGACTTTTTTTTATCTTCTAGTGCAGCTGAGTGCATTAGTCTGTCCATATTTTAAACAAGTACGTACCTGTGGATGGGAACCGCTCTAATGAAATGGCCTTATTTCTTTGAGGGATAGTTCAGATAGGCTTTAATTGATTTATAATTTACAAAATAAAAGCATATGGACACAGGGCTTTGTTTTCATAGCCATATTGAAAAACTGTTGAATACCCACATTTTCAGATTGATGCAGTGAGTAACTCAAAAGCCCACATGGAAACCAAGACTAATAAGGCTAATTAGTGGGTAGTTGGTGTGTTTCGATAAACTAAAGTAATTAGTCACAGACTTATGGTTGAATGTCTACTGGAGGAAATTCTTGCCTCTGCAAAGTAAACAGATATATTGGAGCAAAGGAGAGGATACTAAAGGTAAAATAGAGCAGACAGCAGTTTAAGGTAAGCTGACCAAAAAAAACACATTTGTTGGTTTGACATTAACAGGCAACAAGGACAGATTGGTGCATTCAAGCTGTGAGCAGGCAACTGCAGGCCGGCTGGTGTTGTGATACAGCGCTCCGTTATCTAACTTCCAAACTGCCCTTGAGGAAGGCGCTGAAACCCTCGGCGCTCCAGGGGTACAGCACCAGTTAACTCACACTCATTCAGACCCTTTTGATTAAATACACACTCTTGTCTAAATAAGAGACAATGTCAAACATTCAAGAACTGGATATCTAGTACTTTCCAATTCCAATTACAAGGCTAATAAGGTTCTTTTTTTTCCTCTTAAATAATGTTTTTGCAACGGTCATAAAACCACTTATCATTCAGTACAGATATCTCCTGCTCCATAAAGGGTGTAAATGAAATAAATCAGTAAGGGAAGGACACGTTAATGATCTGAGTCTGGAGGAACGCTCCAGACAAACAGAAAATAACAGCTCCAAATGCTCATTTGTAGCTTTGAGTGACTTTTTGAGCATTTTACAGGGGGACCTTGTAAAAGGACACTTAAAGCCTATGTGTGTTGATCTATATATATGGCGTTATTTTGCCAAGTGGGTGAAATCTCAAGTAAAATCTTGAGATGGAGCTACAGATCATCAAAATCCCCTGGCAGATGTTGTCCTTTCAAAACCTATCCAGTATTAAGGGACCCAATTTGTCAAAATTGGTAAGTCATCTCTACGGTATCCCAGACCACAACAGGCTGACAAAACATGAGGTTACATGGAGAGATGACCTTTATCATTCTGTAAGATGTTTTTTTTATATAGAAATTTAGTTATTTAGTTTAGTTTATTGAATACAACTCCTATGGTCAAGCAAAAACAACGCTGGCTCTCGCAGGTACTCTCATATAGACACAATACTCGTTTTATATCGGGTGACCCATTTCATTTCAGCATCACCGTTTACAGTTAAGATTTAAAATCATGTGTGTGAGTTATCCTGTAAGTGAGCTCTTTCCTGATTGGAGGTTAAATTAAAGAAGCACAGATCACATTGCATCCCCCCCAGATCTGGCCCGACACGTGTGGGTGAGATTTAATTGTTTCATTTGGTCATGGCCTCTGTGTGTGCAGATGAAAATAGTGCTATATAATGTGGTAAAATATTTTGATATTACCTGCGTGCTTTTCTCTCTTTCCTAGACTATTTTTGTGCATCTCGGGAGAGGTTACCTCCAGTGAAAGATCCCAAAAAGATACAGTGGTAAACTTGCGTGACATTTTAAGGTTGAATTTGTCTGCATCTGGAGAGGATCCCTTTTTAAATGATGCATGGTAGTATGCTAGTACACTATACAGTACTTATATTTCAGGAGGACATTTTTATGGCGTCATTCACAGCATCAGAGCTTTTCAAAACAAATCCTGTCTACCCCAAAAATGAATGTGTTTCCTTCCTGTTGAAAATCTAATGCAATTCTGAGTCAAATCTCTTTAATCATTGTGTCACTGTTTTGATCTCCTACAAGTGTAAAGACATATAAAAACTCTGACAGTATTTTATAATTCATATGTTGACTGGATGGAGTCATGCAGTATAACCACCACCGCCATCATTACTACAGCAATGTTGTTGTTGTTTTGCTTTCCAGAATATATACCGTATGTTTTCTGGGTACTCCAGGTTACCACTGACTTGAGCGGCTGCACCACATGAGTCAGTACAACAAATGCTTGAAAATGTTTTGCAATAAGTCACCCAAGAAGAAACAATTACTTGGCATACTGTAGTGTGAGGACAATAGTGTAATCACAGATTCAGCGGTATTGTTTTTTCACCATCCCTCAACCGGGGAGGGAATTATTGTCTGAGGTGCAACAGTGAAGATACCTCCCAGCTGTCTAGCTAAATACATCTCACAAGTGAGACCTTGGTAGTTTAGAGATAAACTCCATCTTTTGACCCCAGTGTGCTTTCAGAGTTGTATTTAGCACATGCTGATTTCACAAACATACTTTGTACTCATTTTATTTTCAAATATGGGAAACGGATTACCTCGAGAAGCCTTAGCATCATTGTTCCCGAACAGTGAATGCCTTGGCCATAGTTAATGGATAGTGTCTCTAAGCTGCAGACTTTTATAGCCAGTCCATTACATTTATGCTGATGCAAACACATCTCTGGTAGTAATTGTCATACTTATGACAATACTTATCTTTGAGAGTCATAGGTAGAGCAATGCAGCAGCCCAAATCTATTTCAGTAGGGGTTGTTAGCTCCTTCAGATTTGTGTTTGGCTGCTTGTCACCCAAACCCATTCCCTGAAATCACATCACTATAACGGGCTAATCAGCACTTAACGAGCCATGTTACATAAAATCAATGCACCTCTCCGTGTGAGAATGCAGAATATTCTGGACGAATTGATGATAGGCTCATGGAAGGGGTAGGGGATGCTGTCAATACTGTGGTGTAGTCAGTGCAGGGGAGGGCCTGCTGAGAGCAGAGGATGTGCTTGCCCTCTGTGAATGGAGTTCAAGCTTTTACAACAAGATCCTCTGTTTTGCTGACTAATCATGTATTGATTTTAAGAAGTTGTTAAGCCCAAATAAGGATGTCTGGCCACCACCAAACAACGCCTCTACCTGTAGAGGCTCCAAGAACAGAGTTATGTATCTCCAATCAGAAGTGACATTTGACTCTTCCTCTCGGTGATCATTATGGGGGCACACAGAAGATCATGTTGACTTTGGGTATTTTCAACTAGAGGCAGGCAAGAATTTCATATAAACCGTGGAGCATAATGTTGGAACTGTAAGTGCTTTCCCCTTGTTTCATGCTGATTTCTCCTTGTGGTTTGTGTGGGAGGACGTGTGAATAGAAGTACATGTGACACACTATCAAGAATCTCTCCCACATGCAAGTTATGATGGAATGTGTCAAGCCTGAAAAAAGGGTATATTACAAATCAAGTCAGAGCTGAATATCGGGGGTGCCTCAACCTTGCTGTTATTGATGTGTAGAAAACAGTTCCTGGGTGGAACCTGCATTCTGGTCTATCTACCGCAAATGAAAGCCAGCAGGTCCTTTGCATTATACTTGATAGAACTGCAGAGAGAACATCATGATGCCAACTTGTTTCCATTTCAGTGGCGCTGCAAATGAATAATATATTGGTGGCAACTCAGGGGTAAATGAATAAATCTAGACCGATATTTGAAGGAGGATTGGGAAGTCTCATAGAGCTAGAGCACTACCTGGTGGTGGAGTCAGACATTGCACGTGGCACCAGCGAGGATTTGCAGCATATTGTGTCACATTATCATCATAATATATATTGTGTAAAAATGCATTAATTATTTCAGTACAAGCTGCATTTTTGGTTGGTTGTTCTGAAAATCTTTGGAAAATCGTTGCAAAAATTGTTCCCTGGCACTCGATTACATACCATCTTTCTCTCCCTGGCTACTGTACTATCATGATTGTTGACCAAAATGTGGCTGATTGTCATCATATTTCAACTGGTCTTCAGATACAGAAATATACAGTACACTGTACCCTCCCTCTTGCTCGTTCTGCTCCCCGCTAAAATGAGACCTTGTGCATAATTGCTGCATCCATGCTGGAGGTAATTAATAACAATGACCCTGGTGACTTTTTAAGTGCATCATGTTCATTTTAATGATGATGTGTCATAAGCAGCTGGAGGGGGAGACACCAAGCTCTCTGTGTGCTGGCAGAGACACAGACAGACTAGGGCCTCCAGAGCTGACAGGCAGGACCAGATGAATAATTGTCTATGGCTTCTTATTATGTTGCTGGCATGAATTGATCATCCCACCAGCAAATGGTGGGAATACAGTGACCGCTGTGGTTACTGAACAGGGTTTATGCACAAATGGAAGAACACAAAAGTAGTATATAAGTAGTATTCAAAAGTAGTATACATTTTCATATACATTATTCTAAAAGTATCAATTGTGGTATTAATAAAAAAAAAAAAAAAGTGTGGTTTTTAATAAAATAAATATTATCAACTGCATGATATGTTATTTTGTTAAACTGATTAAATAAGTTAGAAATGACTAAAATGCTGAGCTTTGTTTCATTGCTGTAATAATAATAATAATAATAATAATAACAATAATAATAATAAACATTGTATACTTACTTTTGAAACACATTTAGCTACTACTTTTAGCAAAATGTGCTTCTGTATTGTCCATTTGATTTAATACGATTTTTCTGTTTCTGTTCTGTGTTAATGACTATTATATAGGTATGGTCTGCATACTTTTCTTTCTTGGCAATTCTTAGAATAATCAGTAATTAATGTTTTCATTGTCCTAATTAAATGTTATTAAAATAAATAAACTAAATAATGCATCATTATTTTGGGATCTGTGATTTCCTGCTAGATGATAACGAGGTCCTTCTCAGAAAACTACAGCTCCCTGGAGCATTAAAATGACTTCTATAGAAATCCAAACGTGATTGGCTGGTCTAGAATCCACGTGACTAAATTGGCCCAATGGTGAAAGACCTAAACAGGAAGTCTTTCTGTCATGAATCGCAGGCAGGGACAACGTGAAAGTCACTTCTTTAGGCAAAGAAATGAGATATAGAAACATACCGTACAATATGTTATTATGACTATCGTCATATTGCCGCAAGGTGTTAGGTTTTTAACGTTTCTGTTTTAGCAGGCACGCCGCTTCCACGATGTTTCAAGCTGCAGCTAAAATGTTTGCTCCTGCAACAAACGTTTCAGTATCTCGGGGAATACTGATAAGTATTCGGCGTTACTGCAAGAAGGCACCAAAAAAGCTCAGAGTATCCGAAGCACTTTCAGGTGCAGAACTTGGAGCAAATATCAAAGTACAGGTACAGGTCCTTTTGTCACTCGGCATTTAGTGGTAGCGTTAACTGTGCTAACTACCGACCCGCCTACCTGAGTTAACTTACTAGCATCTTATACTGGACCAGGGCTACACTTAATATAGCCTACTTCATTTCTTTTAGTATGTTTGACAAATTACCCCAAGAGGGCTATTCCAAACCCGTTAACTATCTTATATGTTTACCTGAATACATACTAGCATCTTTTATTGAACCAGGGCTACACTTAGTACACCTCATTTTTCATAGTTTTCTTACTAAATTTCCCCAACAAGGCCTTTCCAAAGCAGTTAGTTTATATTTTACATTTATATTTTAGGCATTTATCTGATACTTTCATCAAGAGTGACTTTCAATGACAATAGGTCAAATTACCAATATTACAAGCAACCAATAGTAAGGAGTGCAATGCTCATGGAGTCATGATGCCCTGAGAACAGATATATATAACAATACTCCTGTGACTGTAGAATGATCAGCTAGTATATCTATCTTTGATCTATTTGTTTCTATTGTAGGGCTGGGTTCGCTCGGTCAGACCTCAGAAGGAGAATCTCTTTCTCCACGTGAATGACGGGAGCTGCTTGCAGTCCTTGCAGGTTGTCGCCAGTTCAGAGCTGAATGATACGTGAGGGCCGGTTATGTTGTCCCCTGTAGTTAATCCTCTTAGGCGTGAGGTTTGCATATACCTGAAATACTCTTCCTTTTTCTGATTTTTTTTCTTTTCTTCTCAAGGCTGTTGACGTTTGGGAGTGCCGTTGAAGTCACAGGCAGCCTTAATAAAAGTCCAAACCAAAAACAACCTGTTGAACTTCAAGCAGACCAAATCCATGTAGTTGGGGACTGTAGCCCTGTGGTAAGTAACGTAGTCTCACACGTCCCATGCACATTTTACTGACATCTTACTGGTTTTAAAGTACACCGCCTCTGTGTTATAGCTTGATTGTGCCATAGTTGTTAAACTCTAAGTTAATAATGTCATTATGTCTTCTTATTTCAGGATTTTCCCTTCAAAATCAAAGAGAGACATGGCCCTGACTATATTCGCCAATTTCCTCATCTGAGATGTAGGACGAATGTCTTCAGTTCGCTGCTGAGGATACGAAGTGAGGCCGCTGCAGCGATCCAGTCGTATTTCAAGGTGAGACATCAATGGAGGAGGTTTTTGCGGGATAAAGCGTGAGGCTCATTCGCTTCCTTTTTTCCTTTTGTCAGGAAAATGGCTTTGTGCAGATTCATACTCCAGTGATCACCTCAAATGACTGTGAAGGGGCAGGGGAGCTCTTTCAGGTTGAGGCAAGTATCTACACATGTGTTCCTAATTGTGCTGAAAATTTTTAATTCATTTCCCTATTTTCATTTTTGTGCAAGTGTAGAATCTTACAAACATGCTCTCTGCTTTCACCATAGCCATCTGGCCAGGCGAAGGAGAACTTTTTCTCTGTCCCAGCCTTCCTGACTGTGTCTGGTCAGCTGCATTTGGAGGTGATGTCAGGGTGAGAGAAATTGAACTCATTTATCTTTGGACAACAATTTTTTTTAACTCTAAAAAGAGAAAGAGGGGCAGTTGTAAGAGACTGACACATGTCCACACTACAGTTCTCACTCTGCCCCGTTTCTCAAACTGTTGCAGGGCTTTCTCCAGAGTTTACACATTTGGGCCAACTTTCCGGGCAGAGAACTCCCAAAGCAGACGCCACCTGGCTGAGTTTTACATGGTGGAGGCTGAAGTCTCCTTCACACAGTCCGTAGAGGATCTCACCAAGGTATGTCATTGTCCTCCAGTTCAATGTTACTCCACGATATCAGTCATCCTACCCAGTTTATTCCATGAGCTACTTCTGTTTTGTGGACTTAAAGCTGCACAAGGCATGAATTTTATATAAAAATACACCAGTCTTATTAGCCTAAATTACAAAGTGGGGCTGCAAAAAATAGAGTTGAGACTCACTTCACCTACAGGAAGTGACGAATTGAAACTTAAGCATGAAACAGCAGCGACAGTCGACCCCCATCCAGAAAACGCCGGACTCACCAATGTTAAATCTTTTGCTGCCCTCATCCCGTTGGTATGAAGAGATTCCCTGACCAGCCGGGTCACATGAACGTGCCGTGTGCAGTTTACTGACATCACGTTACATCATTTCTGGGTATTGAAGTTTGCATTTTTCACGTGCAAAGTTGCCTAGTGCCACTTTAACTACTAAATTGGGCCCGTATGCTTGCCTAGGTCATGGAGGACATGTTCAGGTCGGCTACAGAGCATGTGTTGGCTCACTGTGCAGAGGATGTGGATTTATTTCATAAGTACGTGACTCCAGGACACAAGGTGAGCAGTAGAGGACACTTGTTGAACTTGTTTCAAGGTGCCGCTTTGACAGTTGATATCTTCTGATTCCAACAAGCCATCTGACTTTACTGTCATCTCAACTTCCTCTATTTGTTTCCTCATTCGTCTGTATTTTCTAAGGACAATGTGGATGCTATGCTGAAGAGGAAATTCAGTGTGTAAGTGCACGTTGTTATTATGAACCCGAACGACACAAAAATGAATCCAAACATCCGAAGACCTTGACTGAATGTTATCCTCCCAATCTGCCTTCTAGGATCACTTACAGCGAGGCCATAGACGTCCTAAACCGCAGCTCTCAGAAGTTCGTCTTCCCAACAGAGGTAAGTCGGGTTGATGTTATTTTCTCCGTGATAGAGCAAGACGTGATCTCCACCTCTACTGTGCCGTTTGCTATTAACACTATCATGCCATTAACACGATCATTCTACAGTGCTCCGGTTACTGTATACCACAGTAGCCCCCCCACTTGAGATAACCTTGTCTCAGATTTATGTTGACCTTAGCTCCTCTTTTCTACAGTGGGGTTGTGACCTTCAGACGGAGCATGAGAAGTACCTGGTGAAACATTGTGGCAACATTCCAGTCTTTGTCACTGATTATCCTTACGACCTGAAGCCCTTTTATGCAAGAGACAACCGAGACCATCCCAAGCATACAGTAAGGCATCCTGATATAGTTAAAAGTGCAGAGTGGATCAATGATTTAACCACTCAGTCTTTTTTTTTTCCTTGTAATGCCATCTGAGCTGACTCCGGCTGTGTTTGCCTGCAGGCTGCTGCCGTGGACCTTCTTGTACCGGGAGTCGGAGAGCTCTGCGGGGGCTCGCTGAGAGAGGAGAGGTTGGATCTGCTGAGGGCTCGGCTGGCACAGTAAGAACGCACTGCGGTTCGACCGAGGTTTTCAAGGCCAATACCAATATTATTTTAGAATGAAACTGCCGATAGCCAATATTCAGTATCTCCAAATTTGACCATTTTCATGAAAAAAAAGACAAGTAGGATGACCCGCCCAAGCTTCTCAATGGTAGGGGAAACTAACTGAACAATTAAATGAAGAAATGAAAAAGTGCAGAGAAGAGTTTTGGTCAGGGAGGAACATCCATCAATTCACTGGCCAATATATTTATTAAGAGGCCAATATCAGCCCAATGTATCAGTCTAACCCTAATATACACTGTATCTTACCTCATGACCTTTTGACTCTCACAGTCACTTCGTTACAGAACAATCTGCAACATTGGTTGCATACGCACTGATTACAGGAAAACACACTCTGACAGTTCACACCTCCGCCAACGCTGAACAATTCTCCATCTTGCTATTACACACAAAGATTCCTGTCACTAAAATGTTAAGTTAAATGTTTTGATCCTACAAACACACCTTTAGGATTTGGAATTAAGTGTCTATCTCGGTTAGTTATTGCTAAAAAAAATAATAAATGTCTAATGGCAGGACTCCCAGATCTGGATCATCACCAGAATCAAATCAATTGTTCCTTGGCTCAAGGCCTATCTGTCCACCAAATTTCATGGAAATCCATTCATGTTTTTTTTTTTAATATCCTGCTGTCAGACAAACAAACGGGTGAAAAATGTTTGGTGGACATGATGATGCTGGAGGATTTATCACAGAGCTTAGTATTAAAACCAGTTATGGTAAGACTCTGATCTCAGTCCTTATGCTTTTCCAGGGCTGGGCTGGAGGAAACCTACAGCTGGTAAACACATTTTATTTCCATCAAGAGCATTTTAATAGAAAAGTCCTGACAACACCACCAGAGGTCTTATGTTGCTGGATGTCTTTATTCACAGGTATTTGGATTTGAGGCGCTTTGGCTCCATCCCTCATGGTGGCTTCGGAATGGGATTTGAGCGATATTTGCAATGCATTCTGGGGGTTGACAACATAAAAGACGTGATTCCTTTCCCTAGATTTTCCCATTCTTGCCTTCTGTAAAACACACTGGGCACTTCATTTAAAAAAAAAATATATATAATATATAATGTGTATTTGCTGTCTGATAAACTTGAAATAAACATGAACCTGAATGGTTTTCAACATAATGTTCAACGTTTTTGTCAAGATTAATGTTGAATATCAATATCAGTATTGTGTTTTGAATGTCTGTTCACTCATAACATGACAGCATGATATCAATGTCACTGATATGAGGTTATTTCCTCCTTTGCTGTCAGTCTGATCAGTTGTCTATGGCTTTTACAACATTACCATTACGAGTTTTACATTATTCATTCATCCACTAGTGTCTTTTTAAAAAAAAAAATTGTCAGATAAACCATTGCCTCAAATCTTGTCTCCTGATTATCTCTGTATTTGTAAAACTGGTGTTTTTTCAAGAGTTTCAAGTTCAAAACAAGTGTCAAGTATGTCAAGTTTCCACAAGATGGTGCGTTTTCCCATCCGATCATCCGGTCGAGAATCTGTTATTCTGTCAACAGCAGCAGTTGACTAAGCAGTCATTTGCGTTATCCCTTCATCAAGACACACAAAAGTCATTTTAAGAACACATTTTTTGGTCTAACTGATAGTATAATATCACTGTATACATTTATACATCATAGTTTTGTTTGCATCGGATGCGTTTCCGCATTTGAAACGAAGTGGAATGACTTTCATCATCCCCTTTTCCGTGTGGAACAATGAGCAGACTTCCTGTAGTTGGCGAACTGTCAGATTTTCCACTTTAATTTCTTACGTTTAAATAGCCGGTGACAAATCACAGCCGTGTTTCAATCAGGCGGAACTTTACTACGGAATCTTAGCGCTACTTTAGCGGCAGCCCGTGCGTCCCCCCGTGCAGCCCATCCCTCCCGGCTCGGTGGGCGTGGTATGAATTGGGAAAACAAACTGCAGACAACCCTACGATACTTCCTCACCCCGCATCAGTTGAGTTTCCCCGCGGCTCCGTGTCAACCGGCCGTGCGCGTAAAAAAACTAATCCCCCCCAAGAGTGAAGTTGCGCGTTTTTCTCACTGCTTTTTTTTTTTTTTTTTTTCCTCCCGTTGGTGCGCTGGCTGGTGCGCGCGCGGCGACACCAGGAGCGACCAGCAACACCTCCTACCAAGACCACTGTGGTATTCTCAGATGGGGGGACCAGACTGCACCGGAGAGTGCCAAACGCCGACAGCACTTTGAACAGGCAAACCCCCTCGAGGACCCGTCATGTACTAGCGGTCTGAAGGAGTTGCTGGTAGAGGAACGGAGAAGCAGGAGAGACAGCGAGCAAACATGAGCGGCGGGGAGATCATCTTCCAGGGCTGGCTGAGAAAGTCGCCGCCGGAGAAAAAACTGAGGAGATATGTAAGTAAAAATCACACTTTTTGGCATAGTTTTTTTTTCTTTTCTTCCCTTTCTTTATTTGAGCGGTGCAGCCACAACACAATGTCTGCAATGTCTCTCGTCTCTTGTTTATGTGCTACTTTTTGTGCTTTTGTGCATCAAGACAAGTGGTGTTGGGTGGACATTGTTGAGGTCCAATTCTAGCAGGTGCATCCCACCACCATCTGGACCTCTCTTCTACTTTCCCAGTGTCATAGGAGGCACCACTATTAACTCCTACTCCTCCAGACTGAAAACACAGTACAGTACTGAGAAGTGTATACACGTGAACATGTGAAGTGTAGTAGCCAGATTTTTTTTTTTTTTACATGGGGTAGCAGTTCACAATGGGGTTGTGTGGCAGCATGGAGGTGAACCCGTCTGTTCCCCCATACTGGACAGCTGTCTATAATATCTACTAAACAGCCCTCAGACAGAGTAGGAGGAGGGGGGGGGGGGGGGGTGGAGAAAACCTGGCTCGAGGCTTCATCCGATCATGATGAGGTAATGTCTAATCAAGCAGTGATATTACCAGTTTTCACTCATGTCACAACAATAGTATCTGCAACAGCGCAACTTGGGCCGCCCCCGGTGGTGAAGCTTTATGTGCCAAAGCCGGCCAGACTCCTGCTAGGTGCTGCTGCTGCTGCTGCGGGGGGGGCGGGGGGGGGGGGGTGGTGGTGGTGGGTGGGGGGGGTGGCTGTTAACTAAATCAGATAATAGGATTTATGGAGGCAGATATGAGACAATCTCCCATAAATACAGCTGTCCACTGTTTATGTACGGTGTTGCGTTACCAGGCCTCTCCATGTTCCTGCGAGCTGACTTTGCCATGATGTCATCTCTCTGTTTCATCTGGAAATCCATCCCTGAATGTCTTCAAATGCCCCACCACCACCACCCCCACCCCCACTACCACCACCCCCTCCTCCAAACCCCCCCCCCCCCCCTGTCATTTCCTCATTGTCTTCCACTTAAAGCTGCCTGATGTTTACACAGAGACCACCATGGTCAGTATGGAACAGCAGCTGCAACGGTAAAGAGGAAAAAACTTGCTTGCTCCATCGCAGTACTGTATAAACATTAAAAAAAACAAAAAACTCAGAAGGCATAAAGGAGCTAACGTAATGGCCTTCCTCAGGCAAGAGGGCAAGGGAAGGAGCAGCCTCGCAGCTCTTCTCACCCAACACAGTTTTAACCACAAAACAGTGTCATGAGATGGAGGGCCCTGAACGCAGCAATCCGTCCATCTGAAATTCCTTTCCTTTTAACCCCCCGAGAGAGGCGAGCTACGGACAATCGAGGCCATTTTACCCACCAGTATTGCTGTCATCTGACATTGTTGACATCCTAATGCAGAGGGGGGGGGGGGGGGGGGGGGGGGAGTATTTTAAGCTCCAGCTCCAAGGTGTTTGTCTCACTCAGGGGGAAGTTCAGGGACTTACGAGACTGTGGGTCGTCATATTGCGTTGAGCCTCGTCATCAGGCGGGGGGGTGTGGGGGGAGGTGGGAGGAGGTGGCGTAATACCGTTTCAGAGGTGTGTGTGTGTGTGTGTGTGTGTGTGTGTGTGTGTGTGTGTGTGTGTGTGTGTGTGTGTGAGTGACATGCATCTGCTGCGACAGTTCCTCCTGCAGCGCTGCTCTCGGGAGATTGTTTGGGATGATTACGAGGTGTATTAATCCTTAACAGTACTTTCTCTGTCAATATATTCCAACCCCTCGGCTGCCCTGGGTTCCTACCCCCCCCACCCCCCACCACCCCCCCCCGAGCCAGACAAGGAGCTGTGTGTGTTAATGAGTAGTTCCAGCCTGTTGTGATGATGATGATGATGTTTAATGTGTAGTAGAATCCAGTGCAGCTTTTTATGTAATCATTGGTGAAAAAACTGGTACCGCCACAAGCCTGCCATGCAAAGTATATGCAAAGCCAGGCAGCAAAAACACTGGTGACAGTTGAAGCCTGGATGCAACTGCTGCTGCAGACAGGAGGCAACATGTGTGTATGCGGAGTAACAAGCACGACTAGTCCTGGTTAAACTTTTTTTTTTTTTTTTGTGTGTGTAATTGTTTACAAACGCTGCGAACGCACTCCCCAGTGTGACTCACTCTTTCTACAACAAACGTCTCACCTTGCTCTCTCGCTGGCTGCACAAACACATGATCAGCATAGACGTCTGCCGCGGAGACGTCTACTCCCTTTCCACACACACATTGCATCTGGACAAGGAAATGGGGGGTGGGGGGGGGGGGGGAACAATTGTGCTTTTGTGTGAGCGGGGAGCTGCTAAATGAATCGGTTTGATTATCTCTCCTCAGAGCTGATCGAGGCAGCAGAGGTGGGCAGTGTTTTTTAAAAGGGGGCAGGTGGGAGTGGCCTCGGGTTTTGCTTTTCTTGAACGCTGTCCAGAGTAAGCAGAAGGAACATGAAAACAACTGAGTAATCCTGCACACATCCCAGCGCCCTTATTGCACAGTTCTGTTGAGGTCTATTTTACTCATCAGCTCGGTGGTCAGATAACGCGCTCCGTCACGTATGCTGCATTAATCACCGAGGCGTCTTGGTGGTTGCTGCGCGGCGGTTCACACCTAGCGTAAAGAGGGGAACCACAAACACCGCTAACTGCTTTATTACTTGAGTTTTTTTGTTGTTGTTTTTCATTTTAAAGAAGTAATTGTTCCTCTTCCCAACCTGACAACTGTCATTCAAATGCGTCCTGAAAACGTCCTTCCAGTGTTTACATATGTTTACACTGGCGTCTGCGTGACTCACACGTGACTCACACACACATGTGTGATTCATATGTTTGATGTATGAACAACACATCTGATTGTAAACAACTTTAATTCCCACGTTCAGAAAAAAGAAAACCATCTTGCGTTTTAGGATCAAACTGATTCCTGGGTCGAAAAAAAAAAAAAAGCCACCCACCTCCTGTCCTGTCGTCGTGTCTGACAGCACCAACATGTCTGTTCACATAGAGTAACGCATTGGCACATTCCAGACAGATCATATCGGCAAGGTGATAGTTGCTGCCTCCGCTTTCTCCCAGTGCCAGTTTCAAAGGGCTTTATACTCTGTGGCCCTTCTGGATGGGACAGAGAGGGAGAGAGAGGGGGAGAGAGGGGGAGGAGGCGGGGGTTAGCCAGTGTGTTTTCAAGGCAGTGGGAGCAGCAGCCTCGGTCCCAGTGTCAGCTGCCGGGTCCACTGTTGTTTTGCAGAGGGGCTTTGGGAAGTCCTTGCCCTCCGAGGTCAACTCACAACGCCTCCCAGTTCCTGCTTTGACAGACACCCAGCGCCCACATAGACCTTTTCCTTGTTCCACTTGTATCTGCCGTGCAGCCCTCGTATGTGTCCGCTCCGCCACCATCTACAAAACTGAGGTGGCTTTATGCGACTTCGGTGTCAGATTTTAGTTTATTTTCATGTTCACTTGAAGGGAATCTTGTGATTAAGAGTCTGAGTCATTCTTAGTGAGAAATGAATGCATGACCGGTTACTAAGCCCAGTGTCTCGTCAACAAAACACACATTTTCAAGCGTTCATCCCGACCACGTTCCATTCGTCTTTGAAATTCAGCATGAAAATCCCACGGCAGCCCTGCTTGAAACCTTTTGTCATAATATCCTGTCCTTTGCCATGAACTCTGGTTTTTGCCTGTGTGTGTATTCTGTCCAAAACTCAATTATGGCACCAATAGCAGATGCCAGACTTCCTTTGGATGGCACCTACAGGAAATATTGTGACAGAGGTCCCATGATGGGGAAAGAAATTAAATTGGTCTGGGAGTCTATAAATGTATTTCCATCTATCAAGACTTCTCCATCAGCCACGCTTAAAATAGTGCTGCTCTGAAGGAAATTAGATCCCATTGATTTTTCTCTTGTGATTTGGAGCGGCAGTAAGAATGTTTTTGACTGAGAGCTCATAAGGTAACATGATGGTTTCATTTAGGAAATATCCACACTTGGTGGTAAATTGATTAAATCAGACTAAAGCAACAGAACAGCTGACTCTGATCACTTTTGGGAGTGATCATTTTGTCATTATACCTTCAGGTATAATTCACTGCTGATCCAAAGATGTGGATCATTTAGAAAGGATCCACCAGCTCTAGTTTGAGGATCTTCTGACCAAAACAACAACTAAACTATCACCAGGTTACATGTTTGTGTTGTCTTGTCTGACAAAATGTGGCTGTGTGCTACTACTTTATCAACAGTATAACACAGATATTACTGTGTAGTAGCTATTGCTAGTATCACTGTCGGATAGTAACACTGTAGGATGATGTCGTCTTGAGCTAGACGAAGGGAAATGTAGTTTTATGGAAGTATTGAATGAAATAAGAGGTCTTATGGAGGGATCATACAGGGATGCAACTAGCTGGACGTGTCATGTGACCATAGGTTGGCCCTGTAAGCACATGGTCTTTGCAGTCTGGTCTGAGTCGGTAGAAATACCTTGAAGTGAATATGACTATCTCTATATGGATATGGATGAAATAGAGGAACCTCACAGCAATATAAAAACTGTGTAACCACAATAGCCATAGTATTGGTGAAAGTGAAAACCGTGGCTTCTCGGTGATAACGAGTTTGGAGTTTCAGATGCCGCCCAGTGAACGGGAGCGCTGTACTGTGTAGCCAAATGGAACACTGAAAAATTCATCGATGTCTATCTAATTTTCTTTTTTAACATTTATTTACCCAGGGCCGGTTGACTGAGCACACTTTGCTCTGTTTCAGCAACGCCCTGCTTCACGCTCAGGGCACTGGCACACACCTGTGAGCCGCCCAGTACAGCCAGTCCTCCTCTGCTGGCCCCCGGTCAGCCGGGCCGAGGTGCTGCAAGGGCACCTTGACTGTGGTTGGTGAGGGACGGGAGTGTTACTCATTCACTTCCTCCAGACAGATTGTTCTGGGGATTCAAACTGGCAACCTTCCTTCTCTAACCTTTAATCTGTCTTGGTATATTATTGCCCACAGTGTCATGGAGTGAAACTGTGGCTTCCTTCTAATCTTGTAAAATCTTTTTTTCTATTCTAAAGTGTTTAAGGTCCTTTTAAGGGTTTTAAGGTTTAATGTTTTTTTTTACTTGTAAGTGAAGCTCACACACACCTAGAAATCACATTTGATTATTGTGACACCAGATGACTCTAAGATGCCACATAGGCTGCAACATGAGCTAAAATGTCCAAGGCAAAAGAAGGCGGGGCCTAGATAGTAGCATATTTGTAAACATAGCCTGGTGATATTTGAGCAGGTCTCGCTAGTCGGGGACTATTTTCATGCTGTAAACTTATTGACGTGTAATATTTCCTTCCTTTCTTTACTGTATCACATCTTTATTTATTTAGGATTATTTATTGAAACCTATTACACATCTGAGTTGTGTAATTTTAATCATTTAGACACTGCAAGTTCATAATACTAACAATAATCTAGGTTGTGTAACAATTATAAAGTCATATAGACAAACAAACAAATCTAATTTAAAGTATATATTATTATATGTATTATTTGCTTAGCACTATTTACCTATTGTATAATATTTACGAGGGCCATAAAGCAGACAAGGAATGTAAATATGAAATAAAGATGATGTTATAATGAGTACTGACATGACAAGAGCTAACAAGCCTGCATGACTGTCTCCAGATCAGTGATAACGGGTTAATGTTTGGGCATCATAAGTGACCAAAATTAAGAAAGTTAATTCTCATATTAACCGCACATGAGTTGATGTAATTACCCGCCATGCTAAAATCTTGTGCGAGCACTTACGTAGAGCCGTGTCCTGGGGACATACGAGGAAGGACCCTCTCCTCATCAGACCCACGGAACTGCCTGTAGTTCGTTTACACTGTGTTACACCACACAGGCAGTTGGGGCGACTCCTAATTTGTCAACACCAACACACAATATCAGGATGGATGATTCTCAAAATTTTCATCTCAAGTCTCATTAAGCTAATGGCGCTCTTGCCGGCCGCCCTCGTTTTGCTGTAATGGCATTGAGGGGGGAAAAGTGGTGCTCTGACGGACTGGGCTGACGTGCCTTTAACGCCACGCGATTCCCTGCTCACGACTTTCATATACAGTGGTGGCCAAAATGATTAGAACACCTGACAGATCTGAAAATATTGACCTTTTCTTTCATAATGTTCATGAAACATGCAGATGGTTGCTCTGAGCACAACAAATATCAGATGAAGTGAGTCCTACTGTTTTTATCAACTTTAATATTTGGTATGTCACCTTTTGCAGCCATTCAAAAGAATCACACAGCTGTGTCCTAAGACTCTTGATCACCATCAATTTAACCACCATCACACCTGACAATGATTACACAAGTAATTTGGCTTCTTCTGTGAAGGAACATGATTGTGTGACATTGACAGTGAAATAGGCCTAGCTTGTTTTTTGTAAGGAAAATGACATAAATCTCCTTATGATGGCTCTATTCTATGGTTTATAGAGCATAATGATGACTTTGTATATATTTCATTCGTTTTATGGGTATTTTAATGGCCAATTGAACAAAAACAACTGAAACCTCTTAAATGTATGCCAAGTGTTCTAATAATTTTGGCCACCACTGTATGTTGTACTTAAAATTTGAAAAACGCCGAGTGCTTTCTCTCATCTGCTGTTGCTTTAAAGAGGAAGGTTGACTCTTCCACCGGTATTGCAAAGTCTTATGCTTATGGGATCTCCCATTTTGCCTGTGGCGTGTTTCCTGCATGTTGCAGGACTGCCAAGTCTACAACTCGTTCTGCTGCGGAGTCGCGACTAGGAGCAAAGGGAAGACCGCTCTGTGTCACAGTAACCTACATTTGGAGACAAATTACATTATCAGACTTTTACGGTATTGACTTTCATCCACTCCCAAACCTTTTTAGATATATCTCTCTTTTTCTCATTGGATTGTTACATAGTTAGCCATCATTTGTGCACAAAAACCTCTTCCACATGTGCACAGCTTGCAAGAGGCTCACAACTCTCATGTTTAGCTCAAGACAATGAAACAGCTAAGAGTCTGGAGGATAATGAGGGCGTGGTCATTACTTTTAATGCCAGGTCTGAGTCAAAAAAGACCTTTTGGGGTTCTCGGGGTAGAAAGGAACAGAAACAATGTTTGTAATTTGTCTAGTCCAGCGTTCGATTATGAAAGACAATTTGATGTTTCTGAGATAAGCATTTAGTGTCTGTATATAAACGTGGCGTTTGGTGTTTCCATAACCTGCTCAGTATTTTTCCATTGTTGTCATTCAGTGATTTGAGTCAGTTTTTCAATGAGCACATTTCAAAAAGGTCCCAAAGTAAACTGACCTGGATGCAGTGACGGTCTGACATCACGGCAACATAAAAATACCCAATTGATATTATATTGGATGGCCATGGCCTGGATCTCATTGTGTCACATGCAACTGCTTTACCTTGAACTGTACATGTTGACGTCAAGCTATTATCGGAGTATTGTGTGCATTACCAATGACAAGTACATACTGGGGGGGGGGGGGCGGGGTACTGCGAGCTAAATCAATTTCTGCTGCAGCTACATGAAATCAGCGTTTACTGTATGTTCATTGATGTCATACAGTGATGTCCTCCATCAATGCCTGACGGTAATGATGCACATGACTGGGTGAGAAGAGTGGCCTTGGAGCTGGGGGAGAGGGAGGAGGGTGAGGTCAGATCAGACGAGTCATAATTTGCTCCCCCGATTCTTCACTGGGAAAATAGTAGGACTCTGCGATCGGGTTCACCGAGTTCCCTCCTGTCTCCGTGCGTGTTTCATCCTCCTGCGACGAGTCAAAGCGACCAGGAGATGCACCCGGCATGCCCACCAGACACAGATGTAGAGCAGCACCAGATGGCGGAGGCAGGGGAAGTGACACAAAGACTTCTGATTAAAGATAATGCTCCCCCCGTTCGTCAAACTACCAGGGCGGGCTCACGCTAAATAAACCCCGAGCCTTTTTACCGCTGTGGAGACGGGACCCGAGATTTGTCATTTTCATAATGATGGAAGCGTTCGACTCCCAAATTGAGGCCGATTATATCTAGCGAGAGCTTTTTCGAGAGGTTGTTTTTCACGGGGGGGGAAACGTGCTGCACATTTTTTGCAGATCATTGCCCTCCTGACGGGAGTGAATTGAGCACCGTAGGTATCAAATACAGCATCGCGTCTCCATCACCGGGGGCCCGCTGGATGAGCGCAGAGCTTTCCATCACGGCGGCGCGATGACATCGTTACGTTGGGAGTTCGAATTTCCGATAATGTCATGAAAGCCGAATCACGGCGGGTAAATGGGTTTGAACGCTGACGTCTTGTTTAAAAGGAGCGGTTGAACTTGGCAAATTTCACACATCAGGGAACGCATCATGACACACGGGGTTCGCTACCCTCCAGAGGACCAGCCCAGCCCCCCCCCACCCTTCTTTATGAACACACTCCAATGTTTGGGTGTTATCTGCACGTGCTATAGCTGCAAGTGGTGCAGCTGCTGGCCCTCCAAGGTCAGTGTTTTGACTGTTGGGGAAACCTGAGCAGTTTGATTTAAATTGCAAAAAGGGACTCTAATGCATCCGCTGGACACGAAGGCCTGCAGCTTTTATACTCTCTGTTTAACGTCTTTTTTTTTTTTTTTTTTTCTCAGTGTTTATTTCTCGGGGTACGCGGGACACTGCCACGTCCAGCCCAGGAACATCTGGATCTCTTCAAACACCGAGGAGAGATAATGGCGTGGCTGGAGCTGCTGAAAATGCAAAAAAAAAAAAAAAATGGCCACAAATTGTTGGCACCCCCGTTTTGGCTCCGATGATGTTTGTGAAGGGGGACGTGAATTTATTGGAAATTTTCCAGAAAAATACGTGTTGTAAACTTTTGTCTGGGGCAGCTGTCTGCTTAACATCAGACGGGGATGGGACGGTGGAGTCCTGTGTAAACGGTGAGATGTTTCCGAGGAACTTCCCCTGGTTTATTTGAGCTCACCGTCACATAAACTGATGTCAAGTAAGTAAACACAGATAAATGACACCTGCCCGCGACGCCAGGAGAAAAACATATTTTGGCACTGGCACTACAGCTGCTGTTTGTGTCCTTGTCTACAGTATATATATATATATATATATATATATATATCTGCCTGTTCACCTCTGCACGAGTGGCTAAAGGACAGAAAACACACCTTTTTTTTTTTTCTGGTGTGCTAAAGTGTTTGTTGGTTTTCCCAGTTGGACGTATGTAGAGGCGGGTGAGCATTACAATGAAAATCTGAAAGGTGTTTTTTTGTGTCTTCGCGAATGCCCGGGCGATTCGTAACTGGATTGCATTTTTTTTTTTCTTTTCTCTCTCTCGCTCGTCTCAAACCTCCCCATCTGTTTGTGGAATGCGGGCTGACGTGTGACCCGCTATTGATTAGGACTAGATAGCCGGGGCCTCTGTCGTCATCATTGTCTGCAGCCAGCCCGGCTTGTCCTCTCTCACCGCAGTAACACGAATCACGAGTGCTGAGGCATTCAGTCAGTCACAGCCTCTCCAAGGTATTTAGTCACCATACAGATGCAGCCATTGTAGAAGGGTTTTTTTTTTTTATTGCATGCATCTAGAAGTGGACTGCTCTCTCACTGCTGCTCTGTTGTTGAAAGGAAATGTCTGGCAAGTTCAAATTCTGTCAAGCATCAGAAGGTGAAATCGTGATGATCTGACCGATGTGCTGAATACGCCTCTTTACTTCCTCACAAACTAAGAATCAGCACTAATGTGAAATGCACGTGAGCTTCGCGCTACAGTGTCAGTGCTAGCATGAAAAGCTACATCATGCTAACATTTGAGCAGTTTGTAGATCCCTAGCAGCATTAATGTCTGTTTTCCACGCAGCTTTGCAGAGATGTGAAAGCTCATATACTCTCTGGGGCTGCTGGGACCTTATTGACTGAAATTGGATGCTGAAGAACCCTCCTCCCCCCCTCACCACTTTCCTCCCTCCTCCCTCCCCCCTCCATGCCCCATGTCCCATCCCTCATGCAGCCCACCAGTGGGACCTGTGAAAGCGAAGGATAGGATCCCTCTAAACTCACCATTACTACAATTAAGTAGTAATGGGGCCGAGCGCCAGTGCGTTATCGTGCAACACTGTCACGGGTGTTGTTGGTGTGTTAGCACGGTGGGGGGGTGGGGGGGGGGCTGATGTGCTGATGTGCTGTCACCCGGATCAAACAGGAGCTTGACCCCAGTGGCCCCCGAGGCGTTCGCTGTCCGAGGCGTTCGCTGTCCGACTGTAGTCAAGCGTCCAGAATCAGGAGGTAAATCTCCGCTGCACGAAAAGCCGGTAACCGAGCAGAAAAACGTACACAAACAAGGTTGGTGGTTGAGCCCCTGCACCCGGCTCCACACTGCCAGTGTTTGTGCAGCTGTGTACTGTATGTACTGCAGCAGCAGGTAAGGCTGAGGAGGAGGAGGAGGAGGAGGAGGAGGAGGAGGAGGAGGAGGAGGCCCAGGTGGAGGAGGAGGAGGCCCAGAGAGACAGCCTGCCGTCTCCCGTCTCATGCTTCAATAGGACAGGAGGTAAACAAAGACTAGTCTAACCTTTACCTGGGCCGGCGTACGTGTTTAGTTTCACTGTTTGCTCTCGCACATTTTGAAAACATGTTGACTGATGGTTATCGGCCTGCCTGTTGACTCAGTGTACTACTACTACTGCACACTCTCTCTGCTTTACCTGTTACTGTAGAAAGGCACACTATGGGGTAATTGCTTGGGCGGGCGGCCAGAAGTGACACATCTCCTGGTTGGCCCAATCAAGCCTCGCTAGGAAAGCAGACTGATGAGTTGGCTCCAGAGACATGAGACTAGACTTGTTTTCGCACGGCGGCTCGGACAATTTAATCATTTCATTTCATCTCTATTTTCATTTTATTTATCTTCTTTAATGGAGGACTGTCTTCTCACGCCAGACAATCGTGTCCCATTTTTTTTTCCCTGTAGCTTTTGTATGAATTTGTTTGTTTTCCCACAGCATCATTGTTTCGCCCGCCCAGAAATAGAGCCAAACATGTCTACATATCAACACGTGAAGAGACAAAAGCAATCGGCGAGACAAACCTGTTTTTGATCCTATTTTTAGAAGCTATTTCAGTCCAAAGATTGTTTTGTGTTGTTTGTTATTAGATGTTTTCCTCCCCCCCCCCCCCCCCGGCCGTCCAAAATAGACGCAGACATCTTATCCTTTTGTGCTCTACTGTAGTTTCTCTGTATCTGTTACTGGCTCCCGTCAGGACAGAACAAAATGAGAACGTTTTTGAACACGTCTTTATGGGATCGTTGGAAAAGGGCTGAAGCAGCTAAATGGGCAATCAGAGATATGGCTGCCCTTCTACCCTGAGAGCTCCAACTCCTGCTGGGCAATCCAATACTCAGTTTAGACTTGAGCTTTTTAATCTAGCAGCTTCACACCCTCAAGTTTTGTCTTCGCTGTGTTTTAAGAGCGCTAGTACTCGTTTCTTTTTTTTTATGTCTTCTTAGATTTGACCTTCTTCTTCTTCTTCTTCGATCCCTCCTGCAGGGTGGTAAAAGACGATCAACAAAGCGCCAGCGTGGCGGGTGGCGTGCAGCATCTCTCTTGATGTGATGTCGGCCCAGGATGTGATTAGCGTTCCCGGCTTCGCGGCTCTCATCGGTCTAGCGGTGCATTGTCCAGTCCAGTTTGTTAACAAGGGCGGTGTGTCTCGGTGCTGAGGCCCCTTTTTTTTTTTTTTTTTTTTTTCAACGCCGCCTCAGCTTGAACCAAGGCCGCGAAGGGGGGAGGTCGGGGGGAGCTGGGGGGGAGAGAGCTGGGGTAGTTCAGCACCGGTTACATCAGCTCCAGCCCTCGCTTCCAAGCGCCCGGACAGTGATCGATGGGCTTAGACATGCTCTGTGGGACGGGCGGTGGGTGGGTTAGCTCATTTTGTTGTGTCCTCCTCCCCCATGATTTACTTCGCCAGGGAAGTCGGCTCAACTTTTGAAAAAGCGTCTGAGAGAAAGAAGAAAGTTGAAAAGGCAGAGTCAAAAACTGAATGTAGACATCACTTAAATTGTTTTTTCTTAAAGATCTTTTTTTTACTTCTTCTTCATTGTACACTCTTAACTGTGTGTGAGGCGCTCCACCAATGGAAACATGTCATCCTTCCCCGTCAAGACGACGCTGTGCATTATCTACATGAATAAAGAGAGCAAACTTTTCCTGTGGGAAAAAAATGACTTCTATTTTTAGCCACGGCGAAAGCCTCCTAAACGAGTTGCCTGTGCTGTGTGCTTGATAGCTGTTGCTGTCCTGGGTTAATGTGCCGGCCCGTAGCTCAAGGATGCCAGGAATAACCCAGCTGGGTCGCGCTGACCTCTTGTGACTGGGCGCCGCTCCAGGTCTCAATTAAGTGATGTTCCTTCTTCTCCAGAAAAGGCCATGCTATTTAAATGGGGGTGGGGGGGGGGGAACCATCGCAAGAGCTATAGCTGGTCCTTTTTTCTTTTCTTCCTCTGATTGGAGCGATGGCACTCAACCAAAGAGCTTCGTGGAAAAAGGAAAATATGTATGTAATGCCCTCCGTGTGTCTTTTGTCTGCCTGTGCTGTATTTCTACCATTAAAAGGACTTTCACACTCCGAAGAAATCCTTCAAGGGGAAAACTTGAAAGGGAATAGTACAGATGTTTTCCTATGCCCTTTACCAGTTCAGTCTCTGTAGTATTCCACCCCCAAATACACGAGGTTCACACCAGTAAACCACTCCATAGGAAGTGAATTGAAAGAGATGGGAAACGCGACAGTGCCCAGGATTATTTTCTTGAGGAAACGATAACTTTTTTGTTTCCAAAGTGATGGTAAGAGTCTAGAAATGTTCGGACTTCTCGCTTTAGGAAAAAGCTACAATAAAAATAACGTGTAAAACATTAAACTGAGTCCTTTTGAAGTAGTCGGTGGTAGTCCCGCCTGCATACGCCTGGCTTCCTAGCTGTATCTGTTTTGTAGGTGTGAAATTGAACCTGTCCTTCTGTTACCGTGCCTTTAAGCTATAGACCAGGTTTAGATAAGATAAGGATATGTTGACACTGTCTTGCTGAAAAACACGGTGCATACAGTGAAACATGTCACGTGAAGACGTCACACTAAACCCACACAGTAGTAAAATCACAATGTTTGGTATGCACTTTTTTTCTAGGGCTTTTATTTTGGCGGGGGCTCGTCGTGTTTAAGGTGCACACAGTAGCACGACTCTACTATCTGCACCATTAACCTTGCACTACCCCCCCCCCGCCGCCTCACCCGCCTCACCCGCTGTATCAGTCTGGTCGGAAAATGAAACGAGAAACAGTCTTCTTTCCTCAGGAGCACTTGAGCTTACCCACCGAAGATACGATCACGCAGTCTGCACTTCCTGAAAAAACATATTGCTGTTTCTCCTCAGCCACAGAGAGAAAATAAGAGCAGCTTGCCGACATGCAGAGAGAAGGTTTCACTCATTTTGTTGCGTTAGAGCTCAAAATCGAATCATTATTTTGCATCCGTGTAATGAAATCCCAGTTTCTTCCATCTCACCAAAATGTTTTTAACATGGCGTGCCTCTTAAAGTGATAATCTGGGACATTTTCATATAAATAAATGTCAATTTTGCTGCTCTCCGTTGCCGGTTGATATAACACAATAGTGATTCAACCTTTACCCAGATCAGGAGCTTTTACTGTTGTTACTTGCATGTCTTTCCTGGGAAAAATCCTCTGGCACACAGAAAGACAGAAAGCAGCAACAGCAGTTAATTTGGAGTAAATAGAAGAAGAACTAGCAGCAGCAGCGATAGCCACCATGACTGAACAGACGAAGACCAGGACCTGCAGAAACTCAGACTTCAAACAGAAAATCCAGGGTGCAAAGCAGTGAAAAACACCACAGCTATGAACGCTTATCACCAAAGATGTTGCCAAAATCCCAAAACAAAACCATGAATCTCGTTGACTTCTGCTCTAACTGCGGCTAGACGTCTATAAACCGTCCTGATGATCACGTGTAGAGACAGTAACAACACCTATTTGGACCCGGGGGGGAGTCTGCATAGTCCGTTCTTCCGCTTCCTCTCTATATATGTTTGTCTGGTGTTGGTCATGTTGAGGGGGGGAGGGGGAGGGAGGGAGGGAGGGAGGGAGGGGGGGGTGACGGCCTTGCGGCAGTATCTGTGTTGATGGAGGGAGAGGGGGTCTGCAGGATCCTGTGTGTCAGCAGCCTGCATGTGAGAGACATTGCCTGGGCGGAAGTGCATCACTGGCAAACGGCCAACATCCCCCTCCCTCCCTCCCTCCCCTCTCTCCCTCCCCCTCCTCCCTCTATCTTCCTCCTTTGTCTTTGGACAGAGAACACAGCGTCCCTTTAAGACCGCCACTGGGAGAACGTATGGAGCTGCTCTGTAGCTCTCGTCACAATCAAAGCAACTGTCCTTCCTTCCTCTCTGCCTTTCCTCCCAGTCGTTACAGCGGTGGTGTCGCTGGTCTGAGATCAGCCTGTTCCCTTTCAGGTTCTCTGATTTGCCCTTGTGTCGTCTGCCGTGCGGGTTATGGCCGAGGGTGTTTGTTTACACCCGGCGTGAGGAAACGCGCCGCCCTCAGCTGACACGGTCGTATCTAGACGCGGCTTCGCTTTCTGATTGGATGGATGCGGGTGTCACTCACCGGCCGTGGGAGTGGGCGGGGCCTGGGGGGGCGTTACAAGTTTCCCCGTTGTAGTGAAGTTGTCATGGAGGGGCTCTTTGTATTTGAACTGCTAGTCTGCTTCTCTCCTCGCTCATAGAGGGATGTCAGCACAGGAAACAGGTTGGGGGAGGAACACCTGCTGCCTCAAAAGAACCCCAACACACACACACACACACACACACACACACACACACACACACACACACAACCACACACAACCACATGCAGACTAAAGCGCAGGAACATGCTGAAGCAAAACCAGACAGTTCCTCCTCTGAAGTCAATCAGCTGTTTGATCAAAAGTTAACACCCCAACCGAAGTCCAACTGTTTGGAGCGTTGCCCCGGCAACACTCGGTGTACACAGTAGGAGACGTTCATCACGCCGTCTGTACTGTATAATTTCTTCATCTACAATCCAGATTAATTCAGTTTTTACTTCACCAAAGATTTATCACGATCATGTTTTGAAGTGTCAAAGTTGAAGGCTGTTTTTGGATTCAGCAAACGCTTGATTTGTCCGTACCGGTTGTGTGTCGAGGTCACGCTCTCAACGTGTCATATCCTTTATATTTCCTCAGGCGTGGAAGAAGCGATGGTTCATACTCCGCAGCGGCCGGATGAGCGGCGACCCCGACGTGCTGGAGTACTACAAGAACGACCACTCCAAGAAGCCCATCCGGGTCATCGACCTGCACTGCTGCGAGCAGGTGGACGCCGGCCTGACCTTCAAGAGGAAGGAGTTCCAGGACAGCTTCGTGTTCGACATCAAGACCTCGGACCGCACCTTCTACCTGGTGGCCGAGACCGAGGAGGAGATGAACAAGTGGGTCCGCTCCATCTGCCAGCTGTGTGGGTTCAACCAGTCGGATGACAACCACGGTAGGGACGCTGTGACCTGACCTCATTGGTTTATAACTTAACTTAATCTCTCTCTCTCTCCCTCTCCCTCCCTCCCTCTCTCTCTCTCTCTCTCTCTCTCTCTCTCTCTCTCTCTCTCTCTCTCTCTCTCTCTCTCTCTCTCTCTCTCTCTCTCTCTCTCTCTCTCTCTCTCTCTCTCTCTCTCTGTTATTTGTGAATAGGGCCTCAACTGGGCTAAAGTAACCCAACCGGTTCCCCCTCAAACACATTTTGATTTTCTCACATATATTAAGTTAAAGGGAAATTTCAGTTTATTTGTACATATTAGTCATTTATACCCCAAATTAGGGACAAAAAGTTTTGGAATTGCTCCGGTAGATCGCCTCAGTCGGCAGTTGTGAAACGGGCTGCTATGGCTGCAACGTAAGTAAGTGCTCCGATCAAAGTGCCTCCACTAAAAGTGTCAACATTGCAGAAAGGATCGCTACAGAGATAGACCTTTTTTTTAACCGGAAACAGAAGTCTCGCTCAAGGAGAAGTCTTGCTCTGAAATCTGAAAGATGAGGCGAGTTGTTGCAGGAAGAGGTTAAACGTTTCTGGTTAAAAAGAGGTCTATCTCTGTAGCGGTGTCAGACACTTCCAATAACAATCTGAGCCTGTCGGTGGCAAAAACAAGCAACTTTTAGTGGACGTACTTTGATCGTGCGCAGCTTGCCCCAAAGGATTACGTTGCAGCCATTGCAGCTTGTTTTGCGACTGCCGACTGAGGCGATCTACCGGAGCAATTCCAAAACTTTTTGTACATATTTTGGGGTATAAATGACTAATACGTATAAATAGAGCCCAGGTTTAAAAATACCAGAATTCCCCTTTAAGGCATCTGTGTGTTTCAGTCAGGTTAGGTGGAAACTCCAGCTGCAGCCCACCATGCCATCGCTGTTCTGTTCTCTAGACACAGATTCCTCTTTTTGAATGTCTTTGATACTGTAGAGAAGTAATGGATTCAGTGTTATAGCTATTACCTGATACATGGAGGTTTTCTGTATTTGTTTAAATGATAAGGACGCATCAGTCGTACTTAACAAACCACAATAACATTTCCCTTCCACGGGTCTCCCGCTGTGCTTTCTCATGTTGTTTGGAAAGGCTTGTTGCTTAGTCTTCAAAAAAAAATCCAATAGCGGAGGGCTGGCTACATGATAGCACTGGTGATTGTTTTTTTTCTGTCTTTGTTATTTGAGAGAGTTGAATTTGAACATCCCTGCCAAATGGACACAATGTCTGAGAGTGTTATTGATTTTTTTTTTTTTCCCCTTCATTTGTTTTTTTAAGAAACGTCCTGATGTCTGCCTATCACCACCAGGACAATGGAGAGTCTCATACTGATATAGTCCTTTTAGAAACTCTAACCAGGCAGCTACAGGGGATTTTATTTTGCGTGTTTGCTTCAACTACTGTTTTACGTCTTAATCCAGACAGCACTTGAGTTTGCCTGATGTGTGGGGAAGAATAGCTCAATAGCAAGAGATGGGGTTCGTTCATTTCCCACTGGGGCCACCAATGCTAAAAAAAATGAATTTGCTGATGGTACTGCAGAAGCACTCTGGATAAAAGCATCCATCAAATGGCGTATGTTAATGTTAAAGCTGCACCAGGCAAGATTTCTATGCAAAAAAACGCCTCCGTCCTATCAGCCTCAATCAGGAAGTGGAGCTGCAGCGGAGGACAGCATCCCATCCTGCTAATTGAGACGTCATAGATTTGCTTAATTGCACAAATGAAATTCTGGTCTCTCAACTGGCGGGAAGTCTTCTCTGTACACAGGATGTGAGGAGTATAAATTTAAGAGTGAAATATAAACCGCAGTGAGCGAGAGGTCCGTCTAGAGGAAGCTGGACTCTCCAAGATCTTTTTCCCTCTGTCGTCCCTTCAGAATAAAGCGATCACAGACCAGCCAGGTTGGTAAAATTGAGTACGCTGTGTACAGTCTACTGACATAATGGCTTCATGATTTCTGGGTATTGAACTGAAATAACTCATGAGACGTTGCCTAGTGCAGTTTTAATGCTATGTGAGGAATCTACCAGGAGCCTGACTGCTAAAAGTTAAAGCAGCACCAACATTTCAAATGATGTTTACGCCCCATGAGAGTTTGTTAGAAAGAGAGACGTCCAGACTCCCACCATCTGCAAGCCGGTGGATGTTTATTTATGTGCACATGGCTGATCATCTGTAACATGCAATATGTCCAGGTGTTGAATAAAAACAGTAGTGGAGTGTGTAATGATGCTCACATCATGAGTGGATCCCCCCCCCCCCCCAGGCCAAGGTCTTGCTATGCAGCTCAGACTGTATCATCAGTGTGTGTCAACGGGGTGTGGCTGGCTTCAGGGAGGGAGAGAGAGAGTTGAGGTAATGAAAGCTGCGTTACTGATTGCAATCCCCTTCAGAGTAAATCTCACATCTTGCACTGTTTTTCATTGAAAGGGCTTGTTCCTGTTTTTTCACAAACTGGGAGTCCTTTTCAGCCCCAGCCAAGCGCACCAGTGCACTTAGTGAGTCAGAAATTACAAGCAGAAGTGATCAGAAGTTAGCGCCTGTGGTTTCTAGCAAGGTTTTCTCTGAAAAACCACATTGCATCTTCCAAACAAGTCTGTGGTTCTCAACATAGTAATCAGTGTCATCAGTGTTTTTCACTGCCGCTGATTACCATGAACATCTCTAACACGTACGAACACCTTCTTCTTTGTGTCGCGGTGTACAAGAAAGGTGTGGAAATGTTTTTTTCAGTGATGGAGTCATAATAAATCAGACACATGAAGCTGCCCTATCCCTTAAGGCTACGTTTCTGCAGTAATTGACTCTTAAACTCTCTAGTTGTGAGCTAAGGGACCTTGATAGTTTTAGATGTTGTTCTTCACCTTCTCCTCAAGGCCATCGCTCCTCCATTTACTATGATTTTACATTTCAGCGTGGTTCCCTGTTACGTCACTGCAACTTAGTTACGTCTTCCCCGTTGTGCAGAAAAGCAACAGACATTTTCTCGGAGAAAGCAGCCGTGGGTCTCGAGCCTTGAGTGGAGCAACTAAGCAAATTCTGAACATAGTTTTTTAGCACTCCAAGTCCACATGAAACCCTTTCCTGACCTCGTCCTGGAGTGGGTGGATGGACCCACCAGCTGGGTCTGCTTGTTCACACATACAGCATACACACTGCCAGACAAACGTGCTCCACCCTCCCCGTGTCTCCTCTCTTTTTCTGACCCCTCCCTTGCTCTCTCTCTCTCTTTCTCACTCTCTCTCTCTCACGTACACACAAACACACTCACAGATCAATGCACACAAAGCATAGGGCCTCCAGCTGTTTTGATGCAGACCATCTGCCCCTGGAGTATACCTTCCCTATAAGAGAGAGGTTAGATAAGAGACATTTCCAGGCCATAGCGAGCCTCTTGTCCAGGGAGGAGCTGAGTGCTGTAGCTACTCCTCCCAACTGTAATGCAAATCACCCAGCCGCCCGTCCTCAGATTAACCGCCGCCAGCTCCCCGACCGAGTATCGGGTTGTCGTCAGGGTTTCTTACGCGAGGAATACTCGGCTCCTCCAAAACCCCGAGCGAGCGTCGAGCATGCGTGGCATGTTTTATGGATATTGTTAACGCAATTGGAATGCGTCCTTGACTAATCAGACTGCTTGGCTGAAACTACCCATTGTAATGTGCAGCACAAACGCCTACTCAGGTGCCACCACAAGTACCTGTAGACAATGTTGAGAAAGTATGCCGGTATTGTGGCTGTTACACAAAGGCCGGTGAGAATGCGTTTAAAAGTTTTCAACCGCAAACAAACAGAAGAGAGCGATAAAGATGGCGAGCTAGCGCCATGGTTACCACGGTTAGCATGGCAACAAATTCCATTTCTGTCTTGCTGTATGGGAATTCTCAGCGCGGTTGGAATGCGTCTTCCACCAATCAGATCGGCCGAAACTATTGAGAGAGAGAGAGAGAGAGAGAGAGAGAGAGAGCGAGAGAGAGATGGTGTGGGAGGAGTACAGACCTGACACAAAGATGCTTTCCTGTTGGCTTCAGTATTCCCGTCACACAGCGAGCAGATAGTGAGCAGAGTGCTCTTGGAGCCCAGCCACGTCTTACGCAGTAACAACACATTAACTGTCTCTTTACACAACACTCAGCGTCTCGTGCTTCTGATTTTCATGATTTTTTAGTTTGATTAGAGGATGGTAGATACGTGGATGGTAATTGCAACTAATCGAGGCTGGATAAGTGTACACACACCTTGTAGTATCAGTGAAGACATTCTTGAGCCCGAGTGTCACCGAGCAGTGGGGATTCCCTCCCTGGGAGAAGACGAGTCTACGATCCTGAGGAGTTAGTCACTCTCACTGAAGACAACACAAACTGAGAGAACCTCGTAAATACAATTACAAGTTTACAGTACAAACCTGACCTCTGATTGGACCCTGAATGGAGGTCATTTAAACTAGACTAAACCTTTTAACTGTGTTTGGATGATTGAAATACTATGAACTACCAGGACAACTACTATTTAAAACCTCTGATTACAGTCCACAGTCCACAATTAATATTTAGAATATGTGAACATGTGTTTTTATATGTTCACATTGCTGCACATTTCATTCACTACGCCTGCTTGGTGAACCTAAGACAGGTGAACCTCCGATTGGGTGTCATTAGGTTCAGAGAGATCGGGTTCTGCTGTTGTGACTTTCATATTCATAACTGGCTATCATATTGAAGCTGCCCTATGCATGGCTTTTATACAAAAATACATCTGTCTCATCAGCCTTCTTCACAAAGAGCGTCCCATCCTATTGGCCCACATAAAACTGTGGTGTCGGGTATGGACACTTCTCCGCCCACATCTTTTGCCTCTCTCGTCCCTTTATCATCCTTTTGGTGTAAAGCGACCACAGACAGACCGTCCAGATTGGTGAACATGAGTGTGCTGTGTGATGATGTCAAGTTGATTTCTGGGTATATTGAAGTTCAAGCATTTTACTTACCTCTCGCCGCCATTTGGGGCAAAGTTTCCTAGAGCCGCTGCTGTGATACAACCTTGTTCCAATGAAGCCGCAATACTAATGTGGGGTTAAACTGAAGAGACAGTAATGAGAGTGTTTGTCTGTCTAATGTGTCGGGGTGAGTCGGACCGGTTGAGATATTTGGCAGCATCTGACACGTCGCTGCCCTGATGTGATCTTACCTTGTGTGTGTCAGAGCTGGACAGCAGCCTCTTGGGACGGGGAGGAAGGTTGACCAAGGGCAGCGCATGAGAACAGCTACTTGTCACACAGCTCTCGAACGCACCTCTCTCTCTCTCTCTCTCCCCCCTCTTTGTCTTGCTGTGTCCCCCTTTGTCTCTCTGTCTCTCACACTCCTTCTCTCCCACACACACTAAGGGCCACCCCATAGATGGTTTTTGGGTTCAATACCATTAAATGGAGGAGAAAATTCACATTATCCAATATATGTGTCAATTGTGATTTCTGCTTTTGGCATTGTTGTTACTTCCAACCAGCATCCTAAAACACGTGTACAGTAATGTGCAGTAATGTACAGTAATGTGCAGTAAATGTGCAGTAATGTACAGTAAATGTGTAGTAATGTGCAGTAAATGTGCAGTATTTTACTGTAAATGTGCACATTTTAAAAGTTATTGTGCGGAAATCTCATCTTTTTGTTGTGATCCTTTTGGTATATTATCAGTGGAACAAATACAAGGCCAGTGGTGGATGGTAATATTGACAATATATCAGTTAGACACACCACACACACACACACACACACACACACACACACACACTCGTTCAGCGCGTGCACGCCTGCCTCTCCCCCTCCCAAAGTGCCCTTCATAGGCATTGATTTTTCTTGAAATAATGAGACTCCATGCTACTGGAAGGTCAGGTTTCTGCTGCCACAGAGCTAGCTGTCTGTGAGGGACGGCTTCGGCTGTTGTTGCCACTGCTTGTGCATCCCATAATACCACTTCTGGTTGCCCCTGGCAGCATCTCAGGCCCGGGCTGGAAACTGAGGGGACATTGTGTGTACACCCATCGTGAAAACAATTAAAGAAAGAGGTCCGTCATTTCTGACCTTAGAAATTAAGGAAGTCCTAGAGAATGTTGGATTTGGGTTCAGCGTTATCGTCTGATATTAAAAACCCTTTTAGAGCAAAAAAAAAAATGAAGGCGCGCCAAGATACAGATGCGATTAGAGTCGCTTGTCAGCCTTGTAATTGCGCACAAACGCCGACAACCAAGCATGAGAGTAATTGGACGGCAGCGGGGGATTAGTCAACGCCGCGATGCCGTACACAGATACGTTGCATACAGAGTTACATGTTCTTTACAGTGTGCTGATGGGTATTTAGTGCTATTGTTATCAGATAGCGACGGCTGGGTGTGTGGCGTGTGTCTGCACCCAGGGGAGACCCCCCCCCCCCACCCCCCACCCCCACCCCCGAGCACCATCTAATGAATGGAACATCATCTCATCAATCAGGGGCTTTGTTCTGCCCGGCCCCGGCTGTTTGAACCCCTCGACGAGGCCAGTCCCAACCGAGGGATGAGCTTTACCCGTCAGCATAGTCCTCCTCCTGTTTTTGCTTTCTGTCCTAAGCTCCTTTCAGGGGGACAATTCCTTCGCCGTTGTGTTTTTTTTTCTCCTCCTTCGTTTTTATTCGTTTTCATTGTCTGTCCCTTGTTAAAACAAAAAATGTCTCTGTTGTTTTTCACTTTCATTGTTGGCCTTTAAGGTGGCAAGAAAAGGAAGAATGAAGTCTTCCAAAATCAGCACTTCCAACAGCAGCATCAGCACTTTTTGTCAAAAAGGCGGTGAAAAGAGATGGAGCTCACTCAAGCAAATACAATTTCTTCGCAATAACTTAAACCCCAGTCAGTGTGATGGCTGTCTGATGAGCTGAATACAACTTGTTATTGGATAAAATGATTCATAGTGTTATTGATTATGGCGTGTTCATCCAGATCTATGAACCCAGCTTCTTCATCACCATGCCCGCCCGGTGCTTTTCCCCCCTCACACAGTGGAAATTTGACTCTTCAGGAAGTAGTCGTGGTAATTTCCCCTTTGCCATTTCTTTACTACACTTCCGGCACATCATGTCAAATTCAGGCTTGCAGCCAAAGAGTAGAGACGAACGTGTTCAGGTGGCATAGATGGGTTTAGGTGCTGTTCGGCTGTGTGTTTAGAAATGGTAATTTTCTTTGCAATGTGAGTAGTAACGGTGAGATATGAAGTTCATTTGACAGGATAGGAATCTAAATGTGTGTAAAGCAAAAGTATTGAAACATTGGCATACTGGTGTGTGATACTCATATCTCCATGCTTTCAGAAAGTCCCTGAATCTCCCTCCCAGTTCCAGTCGGTCAATAATCGTCTGTGTGGATTTAGTCTTACTCTTCCCAGTCGTGTGTGCAGTCGTTTTTCTTGTCTATGTAGCTTCAATGCTGGTATCAGCTTCGTGGTTCAGATGACAGGTGTAGTGCAGCCTACTGTTACGTAGACTGCAAATAGATCGTGGATATCGGGCCGGGCCGACTGTTTACGTGAGGGGAGTTCGACCCCGGCAGATGTTTACCTCTCCTCAACATGTAATCGTCTATTTGGGGTATAAACGGCTTCATGTCACGCGCCGTTACGTCTCCTCTTTCTTTCCCGCAGTAATTGGAGGGCCTGGTCGTGGTAGCACCGATATCAGTGTGTACAGGAGGGCATGGATAATCCTTCACACCGTTAGCATGCAGAGGGTTTCATGTGGGTAGCTGTTTACAGGGCTACACGCTCTGCTTTCTCTCAGCGGACATGGATGTGCTTTTTCTGCTTCCTGGCTGCTGATACATGTTACAGATTGGTGCATGATGGTGTAGATGCGTTGGTCTTTGCACTCGTCAAATGTGTGTGTGTGTTGTATAAATCCTTCAGCATCTTTCGTTCTTTTAACAGGTGTGGATTGTAAATTGTCCACTAGGAATCCTTTCGCTGAATTGCCACGTTGCCGTGTGGCGTGTGGCGGAAATGCGTCTACACTGAGCTGTAACATTTTGACATTGAACAATTTCTCGGGGTTACCCAGGTGCTTTATGCCGATCTAAATCGAGGCGGATCGGGTTACTCCAGTTCGACTGAAATGTTTTACGAGGTTGTTTCGTTTTGAGCGCGGCCCAACCGGCCCTATTAATGGATTATCAGGCGGCGTGTTAAACACAGTCACAGAGAGCAGATTGAAAAATTCCACCCAGGCCAGAGAAACTGTGGCACATTGCCAACACTGACATAGTCACCCTTAAGAAATGCACTCAAGGTTATTGGTGTGAGTGTAAACCCAGACCGGTCCTCTATAAGTATCCTTTTTTTTTTCCACATCGCATTATATCCTTCATCCCCAATATCCTGCAGGGTGAGGCGGAGAGGATCCTGAGTGCATCAGTACAATAGATCCTTGTAAGTTTTGCTTGATCAGACTCATTCCCTGGTCGGGGCTTTGCTGCCGAGCTCAGCGGCCATGAGTATTATGTTCTCCGTTCACTGTGACTTCTGTGTTTCCACACAACGCCTGTTCTCCCCCATTCGGTAATGTTTTGTCAGAGCAAATTATCCTTTTTGTTCTTGGCCGTTGGCTGCAGGCGACGGCGTGGCCCGTTCCCAGGTATGAATTTCACTTTTTTTCCAATGAGAGAATGAAAAGCAATACTTCATAATGAACTCACCGCGAAACCTTTTCAACTTTTCAACATTTCTCTTGTCCCCGTCGACTGACGCTCAGCTATTTATCCACACCAAAAAAAAATGAGGTCAGAGGGGTTGAAAAGCAGTCCCTGTTTCAAAACGGAGCCCAACTCGGTGATTCATTGGCCCTGACATGTTTGAGCCTTTTAGGCGATTGATCAGTCGGCGTATTGAGGCGAATTGATGTCGCAGTGTGGTCCGGGGTGGTGCTCACATGATGCTGTGGAGCAGGCAGGCAGGCGCAGGGCAGTAATGTGATCAGGGAATGCTCTTGTGTTGTCTCTGCTTCGGCTTCATTCCCCTCTGTGCTGTTTCTCAAGCGAGAGGCAAACAGCCATGTCACTTTGCTAATTACACTCCAGCCGGCTACAGAGCGGAGGACGCCATTTTAGCGCTCCTGTACTGTACTTCTCTCTCTCAGTAGTACTCCCATCGCAAGCTGTCTACCTAGCAGTCTGCTGTGGCTAGCATCTCCTCTATCCACTTATGTCAATCTCGTGCAGAAGGTCCCCCCCCCCCCCCCCACCCTGCTTATCCACAGATGCACTTGGCCCCCCTCATCGTGGCCTCCTGGGACTCGATGCTGCTTTAAAAGAGACGGCGGTCTGCCACATCCTCTCAACTGATGTCTGTCTGCGTGGAATCAGCAGTGAAAGGAAGACGCGTTAGCTAATGCTCTTCTAGGCTAGTCTTCGTAGGACATATGGGTGATCAAACCTACCGTGTGACCCCCCCCACCCCCGGGTCACGGGATGGTCTCCCTCGCCCACCCTCTCTGCCCAGACGCATCCCAAGTTAATTTGCAGCACCCTCTTTAGCTGTCTCTGCCCGGGGGGGGGGGGGCTGTATTTTTTAAGTGCAATCTCTTATGAAAGCCATTAAGGAAATTGCATTTTTCTGGTGAAAGGGGGGGAAATCCTCAAATTGAAGGCAGGTGGACGGGCGTGTATGTGTGATCATTATCTTTCAAGGAATAGTTAAGCGATCTGTATAAAACTGTTTTCTCCTCTTAGATGTTTCCATCCGATGTC
Source organism: Hoplostethus mediterraneus (assembly GCA_034670385.1). Classification (NCBI taxonomy): domain Eukaryota; kingdom Metazoa; phylum Chordata; class Actinopteri; order Trachichthyiformes; family Trachichthyidae; genus Hoplostethus; species Hoplostethus mediterraneus. Next base: position 2,895,645 of record JAXDDW010000019.1, on the reverse strand, counting down.
GCGTCAGTAGGTCAGCCATTTTTTTCTTCTTTTTAGGTCTCATTTCAGATCATATTATCGTTCGTCCTTGTTTAATTCTGTCCGGGGCCGAGAGGAAATGAGTCCCCTACAAAGACGTTCTTGTCCTCGGTGATCCAGCAGGGTTTCTAATTTTGGCCTCCTGAGACCAGCAGCCGGCCCTCTTATTAGATTTTGGGCCGCAGAGCAGATGAGACAGTAGGTGATGTATTATAGGAGATAATTGGGAAATTGCTCATGAACTGAGTTGGTCTTTGACCCAGAATAGCCATATGTCGTTCCACCAGCCAAGAGGGGTCTCTTTAATGCGTTGTTGTTGACGGTCGGACATTTTGTTTCGATGTAAAGCTGAAGGCTGAAGGAATGCAGTGGTGGAGCGTCTCTCTCTCTCCTCACCGCCACGCTGGAGGGTTTGATGGGTGATTCAGCTTGGATACAGAGAAGACACTTTCTGTCAGCGGCATCAGGCTTGTTGTTCAAAAGATGGTGATTCTATTACTTGTGCTAGTCCGGCCCGGTCTACTTTAATAAATAACTTTTTCACTTTGATTAAAAAACATCTTCCTAATACTGTTTTTCACAGTACATTAGCCGAGGCGGGGAATTTGACTCGACGGCACCTAGGGGACATTTTCGAGTTCTCATTGTTTTTTATTTTTATTTCCGTGTCTCATAGTTGTTGTGGTTGCGTTGCCTTGGTGGAATTGCTTCCCAGTGGGTAACATACATCACTGGACCCATTAGTGTCAGTGATGAGCCATGTAGGCTATCCCATCAGCGGACCAGACCAGTCGTCTTTCATCTTGCTCTGATTCTGACAGGCTGGATGACAGTTAATCAAAAATCATTGCGGGGGCACACACACACACACGCACAGAAAAAAAACGTGCACTCTCACGTGCACTAAATGTGCGCGTGAGAGCACGTTTTAACTTTTTGTATTTTGAAGTAGCGGCGCTCGTGTCGTTACAGTCGTCAAGCTTGCGTGTGTGTGTGTGTGTGTCTCTGTGTGTGTGTGTGTGTGTGTGTGTGTGTGTGTGTGTGTGTGTGTGTGTAAACCGGCTCTCCACTCTCACAGGGGGGAGGACGTCGTCTCCGTACAACAAATCAATACATCTCCCCGTGTTAGCGGGCCTGGTACTCACCACCGCGCTGGATGAAAGCTTTCACAAAGCTTTTTGTGGAGAAGGGAGATGATGCCTGACTGGCCCAGGGAGAGTGGAGGCTCAGAACAATGGTGTAATTGAGGATCGTTGTGGGGGGGTGGTGGGGGTGGGGGGGGGGGTGTCCACTGGCCTGGAGACCCCACAGCAGAGGCCTCTTCCCTCAGGCGTGGATGTGACCTCATTCAGCTAGCTGGGCTCTAGTGTACCACCACCACCCCTCCTCACTCACACACACACACACACACACACACACACACACACTCACACACTCGCATTTCTGTGTGTTGTCCGTTTGTCACCGTGGTCAGCTCGCCCACCAGGCCAGAGGTCTGTTGTAAAGGTCCCATCAGAGTCGGGGGAGGTGGTAGAAAGATGGATGCCGTGCAGGTGCTGCTCCTCTTGAAAGTGTGAGAGTTGTTTTTGGATTTGTTTTACCTCGGTGTTACATAAACGTGCTCATGCAGAAACCTTTGTCCAGCTCCTACTACACCGAGAGAGAGAGAGAGATAATAGTTTCTGCAAAAAGATGATTGGTGGAGTTGTTTTTCTGCACGCAGCACCGTTGGTCGATGGATCAGTGGGCTGCCCACTCGCTACTCCTACAGCTCAATGTGTGTTTTTTTTCTTATGTTGGCCTCCTGCCCGTTTCTATTCTCAGCATCTCAGATCTCACATTTGTCTTTTACTTTTGCAGCCCTCCGATGCAGATATCAGGGATGTCACATAGAAACAGTAACACTCTCAGGGCTGATGTTGTTCACCCCTGGTCCCCGCTGTGCAAAACAATGGGCAGCTCAGTAAAATGAAACAGAGCACAATGACCCCGGTCACAAAGGGTGTCGTGGATTTTTTTGTGACCATGTGCTGTTGAACTAATCTCTGCCTTCTGCCCCAAAAAAAAAGCAGAAGGATTGCTTTTATGCACCTCCCTTGAGACGGATCCCTCTTCTCTATTGATTATGTTTAGAGGGCGCTCTGACTCCGTGCACGGTGAGGCCATGTTAACGCTTAAAGCCCCTCGATTGAATTTCGCTGCTCTTTGACTTCATGGATCGTGACAAGAAAAGGGAAAATGGGAAATGATTGTTACCGGGATTATGGTTTTCCTTTTGTGCAGCTGAAGAGCACGCGGCGCGTTCAGGTACTATCTCGCCTGCAGGAGAATTGCTTCTAAAGTGATGATATACAACTTTTTTTCACAATAAGGGTATATTTCACAATAGCTGCGTGTCTGTGTGTACACGCCTAAATCTTCTTCTTCTTTTTTTAACTTTTTATTTAAATTTTTTGCATTATTTTACATAACAAAACATTTCTTGACATAGGACCCCAATAAAGATAAATTAATATTAATAATAATATGAATAATATGAATATGAATATCAATAAAAATACAATTAAAAATGAATAAAAAGGATTTTTAAAAATAATAAAAAAATAATAATAAAATAATAATTTAGTACAAAAAATAAGTATAAAAATAAAAAGCATTTACAGAAGGAGTGGCATTTGCAGCTAAACGGGGTCCTAAATTCCCCTTTTTGCCTGTAATTGTCTTTTCAATGATGTTCAGGATGTCTTTGGTCGTATAGCAACAACAACAACAGTTGAAGGGAGTAGGAAAAGAAAGTGGCAGACAGGACTGCTGTTCAAAAACACGTCGGCATTGCTTTTTTTTTTTTAAATTGCACATTGCCTGGTCCATTGTCTGCTTCTTCAATGCCTGTTGTTGCTTTACGGATGCCGGTAACAAGACAGTTCATCAAGTGTTGGGGGGGGGGGGGAGCAGCAGCTTGTCCAACAGAGAGGAAGGAGGGCGGGACTAGCAGTACACTTCCTGCCTCATGGCAAAAAAAAAGCTGCACGTTGTAGCTTTAAATTCTCAGTACTAGGCGAAGATGTGTCTGTGGGTAAACAGTTCAATCACTGATGAACTGTGAATGGTCCCTCTTCCCCCCCCTCCACTCTCTCCCCCCCTCCAGATGGCAGGTCGTCCCATATGCCCCGTTCCCTGGGTGCAGATGTCCCCGACTCCATGGCCCCTCTGATGGGGGATCGAAAGCCGTCGGCCCCCATCCACTCCAGCCAGCCGGTGCTCTTCACCTTCGACGTGCCTGTGCGCCACACGCACCACCACGGCTCCCTGTCCAACAGCGCGCCGCAGGACTACCTCCTCCTCCACCAGTGCATGAGCAGGAAGACGGAGAGCGCGCGGTAAGGGGGTGGGGGGTCGTGACCCCGCGGGGCGTCCTGTGTCAGTTTCCTGTTATCTCATAATGCAGGTCAACGTACACGTTTACAGCGCTTCCTCCGCTCAGACGCCCCTCAGGGTGAGGACTACTGTTGCAGGGGGGAAGTTACCCAGCCGCTCGCCAGTGTAGTTAGACGCACGTTGAATCAGGCCAGAGAGACCGCAAGATAAAAAAAGTGTGTGTGTGTGTGTGTGTGTGTGTGTGTGTGTGTGTGTGTGTGTGTGTGTGAATAAGCATGGTGGTGAAAAGATTATATTGTACAGGTTTGCTCTGATTGATCAGCCACTGATACAAATCTGTCAGTGTAGTTATTATTTATTTATTATTATATTGAAAAGACACTATGGTTCAAAACCAATACAGTCTAAACATAATTCAGTCTTGTCTGCTCCCCATGCGCCACTTTGCCTTTTATGTTGTTGTCTGTTTTTGCGTCTTGTATGTTTGTTTGTTTGTTTGTTTGTTTGCTTGCTGCCATTTTGACCAGGTCTTGCTCGAAAAAGAGATCATTGCTCTCAAGTGACTACATGGTAAAATAAAGGTTAAAATGTAAAAAAAGTAATAAGTAACATAAGTAAGGTGTGGCAGTTTAGTCCAAATTCTGAAGCCTAAAATAATATAATAAACAATAAATAAACTTGGTTCCAGTTATTTTTCATTTTTACTTTCATGTATATTTCCTTTTTGTTTCAAAATAATCCTCTACTCTGTGTTACAATAATACCTGAAATAATTGATGAATTTAAATAATTTTCTTGCATAACAAAACATGCAAAAAGTCCAAAGCTGATTTCTGGCCAGCCTGTAGTGTTTATATTAAATGCACTCCTGAGTTTTCCCATTAACATTCATCGGGGCTCCTGCCGCCGTTCCCGCTTCCAAGAATCAAAGGCAGCTTTAATAATGATGCCATTCAGCGGATGGCCGGCACAGTAGATGATCAATGAGGTTGAGACTGCAATTCATCACTCCTATAGCTTCAGACTCGGCCGCGGGGTAGCGCCGGCCCTCTCAGCCACGCAATTTGCACATAAATCTGCTGCGCCGGACCTCTGAGAAACCCGGAGGAATCAAAACCCCTCACGCATCCATCTCATCGGCCTTATGCAGATACGTCTGTCACTCCCCTCGCTCGAGCTCCCGCTGCACGTGGGGGTCTGCTAATGAAGAGGGATCTGGTGACCGGCTGTGATTCATGTCAGAACCGAAGACTTCCAGCGGTACAGTTACGAGTTAATCTTTATAAAGAGAGCCCCCCCCCCCCCCCCCGACGCGAAAGCACAACGATGAACCGAGTTATTGATTAATGATTACAATGCCGAGGAGACGTCGGTGGTTTAAAGAATTGACGCAACGCCGCGTGCCATCTGACATGAAGAAAGAAAGAGAGTCAGAGGGAGCGAATCGTTACACGGCTGCATTAATTGCATTACATTGATGCGTTATTCCTTTCGAAAATGTAATGTAATCGTGATCAATTTTGAAGGAAGTCCCCCATTAGAGTCCTGCAGTGTAAGCTAGCGTGCGTGGATATCGGCATCGGTAGTGATTTCTAGAGAGGAGTCGTGGAGGACATCTCATCTTTGCCCCGGCCCGACCAAGGCAGGGTCATTACTCAGCTAACCGGGTAGAAATGTCTAAGCTGTAGGACCGCTCCGCTTGGCACTCAAGGTCAAGTCCTACAAAAGGAGCCGGAATAAATGAGCCGTGTCCCTAGGGTGCCTAACCGAGGCTGAGAAACTGTGGGAAAAGTCAAAGCGTTCACCACCCTCTCAACGCGGGCGCCTTCTCTCCCTCAACACGTCAGCCTTTTTTAATCAAGCGCTAACAATAACACAACAACGTGGACATACTTACATGAAGGTGTCCCAGGGCTGATGCAGAGGTGTGGTGTTTTTGAAACGCATCAGAGCCAGAGTAGCTCAGCGGGCCTCTTCTGAAGTGCTGCAGTGTCCTCTAGTGGCCACTTGGGGAATTACACCGATATTCCAAAAAAAGCCAGGAGTTTGTCAAGCAGGTTTATTGCTCGAAGGAGGCTGGCAGTGAGGTAGATGGCAGATGTCTGTCTGCGAGGGAGCTAATAGGGCCTGTGGAAAGTGTGTATGATGAAGGCTGACGTGTGTGTGTGTGTGTGTGTGTGTCTCGTGTGTTGCAGGAGCGCCAGTTTCTCTCAGGCCACGCGGAACAATCTGTTCGCGGGCAGCGACTCGGCGGTGCAGAAGCTCTCCCACGGCTTCTCCCACTGCCTGAACGGCATGGGCGCCCAGCTGCACGGCTTCTACAGCCTGCCCAAGCCCGGCAAGCACCAGCTCCCGGGCCGCGGCGAGGACTCCCAGGAGGCCTGCTACGTGCTCCCGCGGGGCTACAGCGCCGAGGCCCCCGCCCACCACGGCGGCGGCCTCGGCGAGCTGGAGCTGGAGAGCGAGGAGGTGTACACCTTCAAGACGCCGTGCAACGCCCTCGCCGCCGCCGAGCGCCCGACCGACAACTACGACCTCCCCACGCCGCCCGGCTCCTTCTACCAGATCCCCCGGACGTTTGATAAGAACCACAACGCCCTGACGCCCCAGTGCGCCGAGTCGTCTCCCTGCGCCCCGCCTCCCAGGCCCCCCAAGCCCAGCCACGGGGGGTCGGAGGGCCAGTGGGGCAGCCCCCAGTCGGCGGGGAGCCAGAACGGGGAGGTGACCGCGGCGGTGTCGGTCATCCCGCGCAGGAACACTCTCCCCGCGGTGGAGAACATCAGACTGCACCGAGGTACATTCACTTCCTCAACACTGGAGCGTGGCCTCAGTTGACTCATACCCATCTTATGAAATCACGTATTTCACCTGCTTCCTGTTTTTTTTTTTTTTTTTAAATATAAGCATGACCTCATCAGTCCCATCCTCTTTGTGGTATTGCAGTGTGTGTGTGTGTGCTTCCTCTTCCTCTCCCTCTCTTTTCCCCTCTTCCTCTATCTCTCGCTGTACTGATTCAACTCCAGCAGCTGAGCAGAAACAAAGAGGCCAGTCTAGCAGACGCTGTTCTGCTGAGACACTAATGAAATTCAAGCCATGCGGCCCGCTCCAGAATGTCTCGTTCCAGGCTGATAAGCAGTAAAAAAAAAAAAGAGAAAAAGAAAAAAGATCTCTCACAGACACAATGCATGGCCTCTTAGTGGGCTTCATTCTCTGCTTGGCCAAGCCCCGTGCTCAGGCCTTACGCAGCCAGAGACAGGAAGTGACCTGCGACCCTTGTTAGTGAGGCCACAGGCTGTTCACACACCTGTGCTGCCTGCGCCAACACACACTAATTATAACCCAGTGGAGCATCTAATGAAATGCCACTCGCATGCTGTTTTGTTTTATTGGAAGCGCGAGCATACCTTGAGTCAGGTATTTTTATTCCAAGTCTCCTTTGTTAAAGATGTGCCTGACACGAGATATGACACCTGACTCGCGCTCTAGCGTTTCACCTGAGCGGGGCGATCTTTTGTTTAAATTTTTTTTTCCTTTCGGAGTTTTATGGCGGCAGTTAAATATTGATTCCTCTTTCCTCCGCTTGCCTCTCTCTCTCTCTCTCTCTCTCTCTCTCTCTCTCTCTCCTCCAGGCTCCTCCTTTGAAACGAACAGCCATCACCGTCCAGTCTATTTCAACAACTCAGGCCAGTCAGTGGAGTCTGTCAACGACGGGTTCAGCTCCTACCTGGTGAGTGGAGAGTTAACTAGTGGAGAAAATACACGTCTCTTTCCTTGATCCGTCAGGAGTAACATTACATTACAGTCATTTAGCAGATTTACAATAAGTGCATTCAACATAGGCAAGAGAACTACTAGTCACCAGAAATCGTAAGAGCATTTCCTTCCTAAACAAGCAACAAAGAGCAGAACTAGTGCTGAGGTAAAAGTGCAATTAGCTACCTACTTTTTCTTAAACAAATGAGACAAATAAGAAAACCAAATAAACAAGAGCTAAGACAAATAAGTGTATCAAATAAACAAGAGCCAATAAACAAGAGCTCAGACAATTATCGTGTTTATAATCGTAATCGCAATTTAATTATGTAATCGTGGCAAATTTTCAAAATCGTTGATTTGGATTGTTATTTAGGCGACAAGAACGAGGAACGTCTAGAAGCGCCAGTTAGCAAAGCAACCAGTGTGTGTGTGTGTGTGTGTGTGTGTGTGTGTGTGTGTGTGTGTGTGTGTGTGTTTGTGTGTGTGTGTGTGCATGAGCATCAGACGTAACATCACTTTCCCGTGAATGAATGGGCCCAATACTGCGTTCATGAACTGTCCCCTTAAAAAATACTACGTGGTATTCAGTCACGTCCCTCCGCCCCGTCCAGTAACGCCGTGTTCTGACAGGTTTGGACCGGGCAGGAAGTCAGACACAGGAACGGCATAGAGCATCCAGTCAATTTCAAAATAAAACAAATTTCAAAATAAAACAAATAAAATAATCATCATTAATTAATCATTCATTAATCGTAATCGAGGTAAAAGTTTGAAATAATCACGATATTGATTTTTAGTCATATCGCCCACCCCTTAATAGCAGTGTCTAAGAGAGATGTCTTGCCCTCGCAGAGAACCAAAGCCCCGCTGACCCGCTCGGACAGCGGCAACTCGGACGACAACTACGTGCCCATGAACCCCGGCTCCTCGCCGCTCAGCGCCGCCCAGGCCGACAGCCCCAAGAACATCTACATCCCCATGAGCCCCGGGCCGCATCACTTCGACTTCCCGGGCTTCGCCACGCTACCCGCCCGCAAGGGGAGCACCGCCTCCCTGTGCCACCGCCCCGGCCGCCTCAGCGACGTCACGCCGCCGCCCATCAACCGCAACCTCAAACCCAACAGGAAATGTGAGTCGTCTTTTTTTAACAGGGGTTTTACTGTTTCGTGCTCATTAGTCTGCATTGTGTATTGTTTACAGCCAGGACGGTGATTTGGGGATGACAGTGTGCGCTCTTGTTTTTTTTCTTTCTCTACAGCGAAGCCAACACCTCTTGATTTGAGGAACAACGGGATCATTGACGAGCTGCCGTTCAAGAGCCCAGTCACCATGTCCTGGACACGACCCATGTGAGTGTCATATCAGTCATTCAAACTAGGTTGCCCTAGGCCACACCCACACACACACACACACACACACACCCACACACCCACACACACACACACACACACAGTTTGATGCTACAGATTGCAGCTGTATAGTGTTTCTGCCTGTGGTCAGAAGGTGGAAGCACTTACAGCCCTCTCTGCTTTCCCCCCAGGCCCGCTATGAACTCGATGTCCTCGCAGCACTGTCGACCCATCTCCACGCAAAGCATCACCAGCACCGACTCTGCCGACAGCGAAGAGAACTACGTGGCTATGGTGAGTCCCGGTAGCTGCGGGGGAAGATCGGCAGAGAAACATTTTGTCCCTTTTTTTTGTTTTTTGTGTACTGTGAGAGTAACACCTCCCTCCTGTGCCCCATTTTAGCAGAACCCAGCGTCTACCTCGCCGGCCGTGAGTGGCACCAGCAGCCCCGCCCCTCGCAAGTGCGGCAACGTGGACTACCTAGCTCTGGACTTCCAGCCCGGGTCGCCCAGTCCGCACAGAAAAGTAAACACACTTATTCATATGCTCTTGTTTTTTTTCCTAACACCACGCCGGTCGTCTCACCGCCGTCTCATGTACCCCCCCGCAGCCCTCCACGTCCTCCGTGACCTCCGACGAGAAGGTGGACTACGTGCAGGTGGACAAGGAGAAGACCCAGGCCCTGCAGAACACCATGCAGGAGTGGACCGACGTGCGGCAGTCGACTGAGCCTGCCAAGGGGGTCAAGTCCTGACACTGACCTGCACCACCCCCAACCGCACACACACACACACACACACACAAAAAAACTCCCATCTTATTTCAAGCATCCCCAGGATCGTGTGTCTCTTTGCAACAATAACGAACACTTGTTGGGCTTGTTGAAAGATTGAAACATTGGGACAAAAAGCCATAGCCTATCCTACGCCCCCCCCCCCGCTCTGTGGCGATGACCACCGCAGTGCACCGCTTCCACGTGCAGGGATATCAGGCCATACCAGAGAAGTGCCCTGCCAAAGCTCTTCATGGAGACTGTTATTATTATTATTATTACACCATATGGACACTTGATATTGCATATAAATAATATCAACCCCGACATATGAAATCCAATCCATCTTCTCTATTAAAGTGCAAGTGTTTCATTGAAGCTGCCACGCTGCAAAAGGGGGCATCCACTCTGCAACAGTTGCACGTTTTATGCATTTAAGCAGGTTATTTACCAAATGGCTGCCAGGCTCTAACTGGTCAATAACTGTATTAATATACGAGTGCGAGAGTACGATTACCGGTCTCGTGAAATGCCAAGATGCACTCTCATTCTGGCGTACAAGGCGAGCTCTCTCCTCTCTCTTCTTCCGACTTCAATCTACCGTTTGTGCTGAGTCCTGCAGAACCAGTGAGGAGATTATTTTCACTGCAGGCAATCATTTCAGCTTAGCAGTGCATGTCTGGTGAGAGGGGGGAAAAAATACAGCCGTACAAAATAGGACCTTGTCAGAAGCCCTAATGATAACTTTAGACGGCTGTTGCTTTTCGGTTTGAATTAAGTATGAACTCAAACCGTATTTACAACGTGGCGCCCTGGATGGCACGCGAGGTACAGAATCAGTAACATCCAGATGTACAGTACAAAGAAGACAGGACAGATCAGAAGCCATCTAGTATCTTTTTTTTGTTGTTTTTTTGTTTTTGTTTTTTGTTGTGACTTCAGTGGTCGTTCATTCATTTCACAAGAAAAAACTGTAATGCATTTCATTGTAAATGTGCACTGACCAAGGTGATCGTTGAGTTTGAGGGATAAAAGATGAAAAAGCAGGAGCAGGTATGCTTAGTTCAGATGTCTCTCTCTCTCTCTCTCTCTTTCTTTCTATCTCTCTCTCTCAAGCGATACAAGCTAAGTAGGATGACAATAGCATATTTATGTATTGCAGAATTCAACAAGAATTTACTGTACGTTCCGATGTGTCGTGCTCACTGATTTATACCCCAGGTCTCTGACGTGCCACGCACTACAGCTATTTCTCCTGTGAGTAATTGCTTCCAATACATATTAATGGAATGATGCATTCACGGCACACACCCTGTGCAGGGATTTGGCAATTTACTGTTAACGTAGTGGGGGCGCTTGTTTGAGACAAAAAAAGTGCACCGTAGTAGTAACATTGTGCTTTTCTTGCAAAAGCAGCTCGCCACAAAGAAGATCCGCCGATGGTCATGATAACTCAAAAACTGTCGAGGAAAGAGTTTCGTCTGATTTCCCCAAAACTTCTCTCACGTCTTTATGAGATTCTTAAATTGCCTTATATTTTCCTTTTTAGTTGAGAGTCTAACGTTTTGCTTGCAGGAATGGAATTCTTCATAATGTTAGTAAAGCAAAACAGCCATATTGTATTTAGGAACATTGAATTCAGATTTTTGTAGTCCAAATTGAGTCCAGTATTTCATTGTGGGCTGGAACCACTGAAGGGGTAATCTCTATTTGAACGTACTATGACGAGTGTGGCCATGCAGTGCTCGATGGTATTATTGATGGTTTCATTAAGATTTACCTCTTAATGCTTTTCTACCATTTTTACCGCTTTTTGTATTCTTTTTATCATTATTTTTTACTGATAAGTGTAAGCAGGTCGGGGTCAAGCTAAATTAAGCTATGTTGCCATGTTGCCATGTGCATTTTTATTTGTTTCAAAAACCAGAATTGAATTTTTTTATTATTATTATTATTATTATTATTATTATTATGATCCATGCTTTCAATGGGGGAGGCTGGCAGTTGAATTGCACTGGCAAAAAGCCCTTCCCGGGGTGAACTGTGATTCACGAAGAGAGAGCGAGAGAGGAAAGAAAAGACTGACGAAGCCCGTCTCCCCGTCACTCTGAAGTGAAATGGATGTGTAATTTATTATCTAGAGAGACTTGTTGTAAGCGAGTAAAGAGCTGTGTATGTGTTGTGGTAGATTGTGAGTTGTAGTATGTTTTTAAATGACAGCCTGACTGGGCAAGATGGAGAACACTGCTCAGATCTGCTGTCAGACTGTCACTGGGCTGACATACTGTACTAGTAGAGATCGTTTTTTTTTTAACCACTGTTATTGCTACTACTGTAAAGCATTTGTAGATTGCTTGTGTGTTAATTTATTAATTTATTGTGTGTTTTGCAGTTGATACGTGTAAAAAAACCAAAAATGAAAAAAACAAACAAGGAAACTGTCTCTCTACTAACATTGATGTATGCAAACCGTCTTGATTTTGTGAAGCAATATGACAAACGATGCCAGTGTGATGGTAATGTGGTACAGTGCATTTGGGATACACAAGACGACAACGACTTTGTTATTCCTGTATTATGGTAGACTTAAACTGTGGACATAGAATAAATCAAGAAGTGCAAGTTTTGTGTTTGACGCTTCTCTTTGGCTATAAATCAAAACACTGTTGCTGACGGCCGCCGTTGCTCCCAGTCGTTTCTAATGGACGGCTACAGTGCACTGTGGCTGAATGGCTGCTGCCCCCTGTTGTAAAAGACAGCAGATGCAACCATGGGTGTAAGAATATTGCATGACAACTGACTGTGGACAGCAAAAACAACATTCAACACTTGTCTGCACAATGATTATGAGTTCTCAGCTCTTACTATACGCAAGAACATCCTTACAAAAAAAAGTCCTCCATGAATTCTTCAGGGTTTTGTGCCTTTTTGTAAGAGTTGGGTAGTTGACCTGCACCAATCCTGTGGGATTCTACAAAATCCTAAATAATGAAATAAATTCCTGTTTTGTTTTATTTCTGAAGAGTTCTTGTACAATATAAAATCCACTGGGTATTTTATTAAATTCTGCATGTACAACAGGGTTTCTATATCCCTGCAGCAGATCTTCATTTCTGGACAGAAGCGTGTCAGCTCTTGTTCATGCACGCCTTGCTGCATTTTCATTGTCTGATTTTTCAAATTGTTGCAGGATTATACGAGGACTGTGCAGGGGGGAAAGAAAATCTGCAGGAATCCATTTTTTTTAATTTTTTTTTACTGAATTGGCAGTTCAACATCCTGCAATTTATGCTCTCAGTTTTCACCAGCAGGATGTACAAGAGCCCTGAGAATGACAAATGTAGGACTTCATGCTTTACAGGGTCTTGCAGGCCTCCGTTGGAGTATCGTGTGCAGTCATCCCCGTGTGTTCATCGTGATAACCTGATGGTATGTATGGGCTGGGCAGGAGGTGGACAAGATGAGCTGTTCTTTACAGTCAGACATCAGTAATGAAATCAAAGCCTGGGCTGCAATTAATGCCACATTGCTTCAAGACCATCAGTTGTCAGACATGAGGTCAAACCCTCTGTAGTCGGGGTGAATGGTGGCATGGATTTGAATCCCACTTCCAGGGTGGCATGGTGGTCTCTTTGTTGCAGAGACTGTCCCATAACCAGAGGGTCAAAGGGCTGATCGCCACTAGTGTCCGTCCCTTAACTTCCCTTCTTAATGACCGTTTGTCTAACATGATGCTTTACCCAGGGATGTTGAGGAGGGTATAAAACCACCTCAATTCAGTTTACCCACCCACAGAATGAAGTTCACCCACCTTTTACACATCAAATTGATACAAGTTATATGAGGATATGATCCTGTCCCTGTCCCTGACCACGACGAGGATCTACATCTGGAATTGGTCCCCGGGCGCCCAAAGAAAAAAGGGCTGCCCACTGCTCCTGGAGGAAGGACAGCAAGGATGGGATAAATGCAGAAGACAAATTAATTTCGGACACCCACACCCTGCATGTGTTGTGTGTGTTAGTGCATCCATCCATCCATCCATCCATCATCTATCACCGCTTATCCTGTTCAGGGTCGCTGGAGCCTATCCCAGCTGACATTGGGCGAAAGGCGGGGTACACCCTGGACAGGTCACCAGTCCATCACAGGGCCAACACATAGAGAAACAACTGTTCACACTCACATTCATACCTACGGGCAATTTTAGAGTCACCAATTATCCTAAGCTGCATGTTTTTGGACTGTGGGAGGAAGCTGGAGAACCTGGAGGGAACCCAAGCAGGCACAGGGAGAACATGCAAACTCCACACAGAAAGGCCCCGGAGGTGGAATTGAACCCAGAACCTTCTTTCTGTGAGGCTACAGTGCTAACCACTACATCACCGTGCCTGTGTGCACCCAAATGCAATAAATTAATCTCCTTTTACCAGAAAAAAAAGCATAGATGAAAGCTTCTCTCAGCGTGGCTTACCCACCCTTTCATCCACCGACACGTCACTCACCTCACCTACAGGTGTGTCCTCTACTGTAAACACAGAACCATATGACTAACAAACCCAGACAGGTCCTTCCCCCTACCGCTTCGGTTTATTCTCGGGCCTTCACGGCAGTTCGTTCTCCAGTCCACCAGAGTGTGCATTTGCTCGCCACCCCATGTACGTGTTTTCATGAATGTTCATACAATGAGAGTCTGTGTAGTAGCTCCGCAATTGCCTCGGTGCACCACTCGGACAAACGATTGTCAATGGACTACGGACTACTTGAGACGGATCTCAATCGGTTTATTTCAACGGTTCCCTGCATTTCGACTGCGTTGTTTTATGTGTATTTTTTGCAACCTGAGCTCGCGGATCCGGACCGAGAGAGAGAGAGCGCGAGCGAGAGAGAAATGAGTAATTTAGAAAAAACGCCGTGAGTCTTGGAAGTTTACCGGATCTGTCTCGCAGATTCTCATATTCTGGTGAATATCCGCTCACTTTGAATTTATACTTCGTAGTCTTCCTCCTTTTTACTGTTCGTAAAGTGTGGCACGTTTCCAGAGAAAGTACGCTGACAGTGCGCCAGGGATGTACTGAATCCGCTTGGTGAAACAGAAGTTCTGCGTGATGTGGTTTTGAATCATCCACAGGATTCATATTGAATATAATTCACCTCTGAGCTGAGGTCGAGCGGTTCCGACGGGATCCGTCCCAGCTGTGAATCCATCAGCTCTTTCTGCTTGGAAATCATTTCTACTTTAATTATAAGCTGACCTGGTGCCACCCAGAGGAAAAATCACTAATACAGCCGCCTGACAGCCTTAAAGGAACTTAAAATGTGCCTGTGTTACTCAGGGTGAGTTTATAGTACTTTGCGGTATTTGTATTTTCTATGGTATTGCTGTAATACTCCCATCAGAGCGCCATAGTTTCGTTGTGCTATTTCTACAACACCCCTCAACATTTTTCATAGGATTACAATAGCTCTTTTTCTCTCAAAGGACTTTTGCGATTTAGTATTTTTTACATGGGTTCATAGCTGAGTCCAGACATTCTTCCATGCCCGTCCTGTGGTCCCTCAGCAGCTCAGCGGACCTCAGTCTCGGTAAACTTGTTGGGGAGCGGTGGGCATGGGAGAAGCGACTCCCGCTCAGTCCGCCGCGGGGGGATTCGTACCCATGCTAGGTGTCGGCATAGGATCCATGCCCGGCGGGGTCGGCAGCGGCCCGGTGGCCACCTCCAGAGGCTCCGCCGTGCCGCAGTTGCACAGCGCCATCGTGGAGCGTTTGCGCGCCCGCATAGAGCTGTGCAGGCGGCACCACTCCACCTGTGAGAACCGCTACCAGAGGGGTCAGGCCGAGAGCTCGGACCGGGAGCACGAGAGCACGCTTCACCTCCTCAACATAGTCCACCAAGGACCCGGGAACAGGAAGACCAAGGGCAGCCGGGGGTCGAACCAGCAACCTCCGGAGTACAGCAGGGCCAACGGGGAGCAGAAAGCCCAGGCCGCGGAGGGCGAGCAGAAGATCTCCACGCGCATAGCTGTAAGTTTGAGGGGGGTGGGGAGACCTAGGAGTGTTGGTGGTGGTGATGATGATGATGATGATGAGGATGCTGACAACATGGCTGCTGCTGCTACTGAAGATGATGAAAGAATAATGGGGGATTTGATTGACCTACAGTTACAGACCAAGTTGTCCAACTGACAAGGGCTATTTGAAAACAAGGGGAATAACCTCCAGGCGCCCATTGGTTGATTGTGTTGATTAAGGGGGAGGCAGAAGAAGATGGGGTATTATGGGACCACAGATTGTTTGCCAAGCAACCCATTCAGAGGAAATAGTTTTGGGGTCATCAGGCCATGTGGGTGTTTTGCAATAGCTGAAATCTATGTCAACATCTCCACTGCGCAGCTGATTCTGGGATGCTGAAGCACTCTGTGGCTTGTCTGACGTCTTGAATATGTGGTTATTGTTGTTTCATATCACAGGGCGGGTAATTCAGCATTATTGGAGAGTGCTACCTGTCATTGAAAGGGGCTTCTCATATTGCAGCACTGCATATACATTGTTGTTTTTTCCATTTGATCGTTACCAGAATACTTTTTCTTTTGTGTGAAAATGTCGTACAAGCAAAATAAGATATTCCAAGACCAACCGAGGTCTTTTTTGTTATTTAGAAAGAGCTGTATGAGCTTATTTTGAATACATTTCAAGCTTCGTTTCCCAAATTCACTGACAAAATTTCTAAGAAACACCCTCCCTCTTTCTATGGAGGCCATAGGAAGATATCGTTTGCATACAGTTCCCCAGCAGCAGGAGCACTGCAAAGAATAGGGCAGGGAAACCGAACAGTGCAACACAGGAGGGCTTTCTGTGTGCCTGCTAGTGCTGATAGGACCGACTTCCTGTATGGCATCTGTTAAGGGCACAGGCAGCGAGATGTGAGATATATTTTGTTGTTTTCTTTCATTGGGCACCAGGGAGTTCACAGTATCTAGACTGCGGGCTATGAAATATTTCCCAAAGAGTGTTTCAATAGAATGTCAAAAGGGTGAGAGCTTGCAGATGTTTCTGCTTTAGACACTAAATGGAAAAAGAAACAATGCAATACTTTTTTTTCCCCCAGCAAAGCCGTAAAAAGGCTCATTATTGTTATGTCAGCATTTATTTGTATGACTTTAACTGGGTGTAGGTAGATGTAATACGTGTTGTATACTCTTACATTAAGTATCTGTTTGGGCCTTGATTTGATCACCTATGAACCCTTTACTCACACGACACATTTGCTGTGTAGCCGAGCCATCCGTGCATTCGGTCCTCATGCTGTTCGGGAGTTTGCTCCTCAGCCGAAGGAGGAAAGACACGACGACAACATCATGGATTAGGCTGACTGTCTTAAAAGAGGTCAGGGAACATCATTATCATGTAGCGCTTCGTTTTTTGTTTTTTTTTCACTGATGTTGACTCTGGAGTAGTAGTGTGTTCTACATAAAACTGATGAGTACAGCAAGACGGCGGAGGAGGAGGAAATGAAGTTCTGGCCGTACATGTTTGTATCAACCCCTGAGGTTAATATGTTTTTCACAACTCATGATGGTGGGGTGAAGCAAAACAGCTGAGTGTACAGGGGCAGGCGTGGTAGAAACCCCCCCCCCCTCCCCTGCATGCATCTATCCTGCATGAGTGCAGTACAATCCTTTTTTAAACGGGTATAAAGTAGAGCAAAATCAGTGAACTCTCATTTCTCTCAACCACTACTACCATTCCTCATAACCTTCACTGGCTGCTGTTTCCAAACACTTCCTGCATGGGAGCAAAAGTGCAGCGGTCGTTCTGCATGTTGCATTCTTTTAGCGTTTTTTAAAAAAAAGTGGGGCCTGCTACAATGGCTACATCTGTTCGCGTTATTGACTGTTCACATTGGAATTTGCGATGGAAATGTACACCGAGCGAAGGGGCAAACAACACAATGGATTATGACTGGGCTCGGAGTGCAGAGTGAGCAGCACTTAACAACGGTGCTCATTGAGTCCAGATTAACAAAGGATATTCTTTTTAGATGAAATTGGAGAAACGGGATGGGGGGGAAAAGAAGAAGGGAGAGATGAGAGCTTATACGTTGTCTCCGGCGATTCAGGAAAATGATTTTTCCCCCGTAACGCGCGTATGAACTGGAAGCTCGCGGTGATTCATATTTACACGAGTGTTTTGTTTTTTGCGTTGCAGTTTTCTTCCCTACCTACCTGTATCAGTAAATGCATTCAGCGCAAGAAATAGGTCACAGGAGTAGAGCTTACAAAACATTAGTACTGTATTACAATGCACAGACGTTCAATTTCATCAGATCAGCATCCAGCAACCCTCACCGTGTCTGTAAACAAAGTGCAGAAAGTAAAAAGGTTTTAACAAGCGGTGGATACGACCTCGCTGCTCGTTACATGCCACGGCACTGTCATGCCCTATTATCGCGGATTTAACAAATGACTTACTAAGCACCTTCTTGAAAGACGCGTTGGCCGTGAGGCTGTTTGAAGCGCAAGGCCCCCGTATAAATGTTTAGAGCCGCTGAATACATTTCCTGGTCGTGTTTACTTTGAGTCAAACGGGCCTTGAAAATGCAGTAGGGGGAGGGAATGCCTGGTGATTAACAGTCCTGTGTGCATTGGGAGGATTTTTGTTATTTCCCAATCTTGCTCTAGTGACAGATCTGGGAACTGTAGGCCTGGAGCAGCATGCCCTCATATCTCATCGGAAAGGAGTGGGCAAGTTCACTGCGCAGTCAATGGCAGTAGCTGTCTTTTTAAAAGCCTGTGCACCCAGTTTATTATATAGCTACTTTTTCTACATACATTTTCAGTAAGGATATCCGCAATAGTGGAAATGAAACAGTAAAAAATGCACTTCTAAGCAGCCACAACTGCCTGACCGCCGGATTGCTCAAACAGTATGAACAAAAAAAATGATGTTAGGGTGGGGTATGCACTCTTTAAGTGTTTCCTGGCATCATACCCTGTTAGCCTTTTGCCTGAATCAGAGCTTGCCGGTGGTCTGATCTCAGCCTTGCTCCGCTCTGATATGAAACAATTAGCCCAGGTCCTCGGGGGCCACCCACGGTGAAGCCCGGAGCCCAGAGGGTACAGCAGCAAGGATTGCAGTGTTCATCCCACAGATCACTTCCTCGCCGTCACGGGGAAAAAACGAAAGGTTTTTTTTTGTTTTTTTTTAAGGGTAACTGGCTGTTGGTGAGGCTGAATGCCAAATTACCCCCTCGTCCCCTTCAGAGTGCACTGGGAAACGCCATGGCTGCTGTTTATTGACGTGTAAGCCCGACGTGATTAAGCTAGCCCCATTGTGTGGACTGTAGCTGTGTGAGACGAGACGAGCATCTCGCAGTGTTCTGATTAAAAGACATTAAGATAGGCCTCCATATAGTAAAGCCATCTGTTAATCTCCTCCTTCTATTTGGGATTAGTGCTCATTGCAAGATATGGTTTAAACAGTGCTGCAGGGTACAGTTCAGTGCTCAATGTCAATCCAATTCTCCATAAGTATACTGCATTTTCTAGCGTGCAATATGCTTTAAAAATGTCTTGTATTATTTTGGTGTGTGTGTTTTTTTGACAAAAGCTTATTTAAACTTTTCATTATTTCATTTTGTAAAATTTAAAGTAGCACATCCCCGTTCAATCAAAACAATCACTGGGTCCTAAGTCTCCCGATTGAACACAAACACAACACGAACAAAAATAAACTCCTGACTTATGTAATGGAAGCTACGACCATGTTAGCGTATGTTAGCACCAACTAAATGTAATCCCAGCTTGTCTTGAAGGGGAGGAAATGGTAGATTAATATCACACACACAATGTTAAAGCTGCAGTTTGTCAGGTTCCAGGAAGTGAGTGCCTCTGGAGGACATTTGTCTGGACACCATGTTGATTCTGACATTGTTAATAGCTACTGTATCATCGTCCGGCTAAATGATGCATGAAATGAATATCTCCGTTCCACGATAAACACAGTTTTGATAGAATCACAGTGCGTGCATTGTAAACAACTTAGCTAGCACATAAATTTTGCGATTGCTGCGGCCCCCGAGGGACGGCGGGGTACGAGCTTGGACGAGCATTATTTTTGGTGGCCGACCTTGACGCCAGATTTTTGGGGGTAAGGCAGAGTTCAGCGACGACTGCCTTCTCTCAGAGGAGCTTTATTTTCCAATCCCTCTCAATTCATGATAGCATTTACTAAAGATATTAAAGATACGGTATTTCACTGTTTAAGATTCAAGATTCAAGATTCAAGAAGTTTATTCGTCACATACATACACGGGGTGTGTAGTAAAAGTGACAATGCTCAACAGAAAGTTCACACTATTTACAATTTTAAAAAAACCAACACAATATATACAATAAGAGCATACAGATAAGATATATACAATAAGATAATACCGTAAGAGCTCTATATAAAAAATCTTATAAACTGCAGATTTTCATATTTTCTAACCCTCATGATTTGTTAAAGTTTAAGATTCTTGTTTTTTGCATTTGGCATCATCTTTGGTCCTTAGAGGTCATCGCTGTTTCTGCAATGCATTTCCCAGAGATCATCAATCAGACAGTGTGTCCAGCGCTGTGACGTCTTTCTCCTCTAGATTTCTATTGGTTGAAGATTTGAGTTTCTGTAGGTGGCGCTCTTTTCAGCCACGGTGGCTATGGCTCGCTCGTGCTAACTACCCCGTTCTTCTTCTATTTATTCCAAACAAACCGCTGTCGTCGCCGCTGCTGGAAACATAAAACGCATCACGTCCTGTGTGCCAGAGGATGTTTCCTGGGAAAAGACCTACCTGACACCGGATGTTTCCGCTGGGTATAGACCGAATCAATACTGTGTTCTACCAGTCGGGCGATAGAGTAGCACAACAGGAATTTATCTGAATGGAAATGTCACAAATTATTACTACACGGTTTCATTTATTTATACAAATTGATGAAAAATAAAGAGAGAAGAAATACAAACTGTACATGTGATGTGACAAAGAAACACCAAGGAGCTTATACAACTGATTCCCCCCCCGAATGAAAAAACCAGGAGGAAAAACCAGGATGACTAACAGACGCTGGTGAATTGTTTCTGTGAAGTCAAAGAGGGACGAGAAATGAGCTTTCAGTGACGGTGAACAGCCGTGCACGCTTCTTTTGTGAACTGCCAATGTCATCAGCGTTATCCATCTAAATACTAACGGTCTTATTCCAGTTTTTACCAGTGATGTAAAAACCACTCTAGCCCCTGAGAGGTGTGACTAGTTTGGACATCTCCGTTGTTCTTGATCTGTCAGGCTGGATTTGGTTTGTTTCTGTTTTCTGACCATTTTATTAAAAATAAATCAGTGTTAAAATGTAATATTTTGGCTGGATGGCACCTTTAAAGTTCTCGGGGTGAAACATTTTGATAAATCCAGCATCATTTGTAGTAAAAAAAAAAAGAAAAAGAGGAGGCTCAGCAAAGTGTGGTGTCACAGTGTTGGAAATAGTGCTCAGTGAATCTGGGACATCTCAGCACCGAGTGAGATTTGCATTACCTTTCTCCTCCTGAAATGAACGCATACTTTTATTCCTTTCTGAGCTAATTTAATTTTTGTTAACAAGTTCCACACTACAAAAAACACACACACAGAGGAAAAAGAAAAAAACAAATAAGGAAGACAGACGTTTCCAGACACCCAGCAGGGCCGTGTGGATGTGTGTCGAATCAAAGGCGTTCATGGATCATCTGTTATATCTGTAGTAGTGGTGTCTTAAGAACTGCCTCCCCCCTCTCCTCTCCCTCCTCCCCCTAGCCCCCACACACCCACCCATCACACACACACACACACACCCTGCCACACACGCCTCATGTTTTATTCACCAGCCTATGGGAAGGCAGGAGCTTTCTTTTGAAGAGTGCTGCCGAAGCCATCTAGTAGATCCATCTCATCCTCGGTCTTCAAGGGATAATACAATATAAGTGGGTACATGCTTGGAGGGAACGCCGGCTCTGCTACTCCAGGTGAACCGGTGCCGTGCAGCTACGGTGGCCTCGGGGTGTTTAGCACCGTGGTTCTGCCCGCAAATGGCCGTCGTTGCATTTTAAAAAAAAATTAAAAAGCCTTTCTTCCGTAGACATCTGGTTGCTGTCCTCGTGGTCCGGGGCCTCTGGCAGAAACTCGCATGGTAAAAATGTTACCTTCAGTGTTCTCCGTGAAAACACACAATCAGCATCAACCTTGCAGCATCTTCCTCCTCCCCGGTGTTGCAGCTCGCTCTTTGTGCCGAATCTGCATGCTAATCTGCATCCCGGTGCAGTAATGAAAAACAGGTCATTTAGATGGCGGTTTGTTCATTCTTGCGTGATGAAAAGTGAAGTATACCGCTTAACTAGCGCACAAACCTCCCATCTGACAAGTTCACCTAAACCCTAAACCTCAAAATGAAAACGGGTTCTTAAAAAATGAAGCCCAATCTCCTTGTTGAACCTCCCAACTGTAAATTAGACTCTGCAAAGTGTTCCTCGTCTTTGTTTCATGTCTGGAATATGAATTACCCCTGTATTGAATGTGATTCATCCGACTGAACATTTCACTGGGTTGAAATATCTCCGTTCCCGAGGGGTTCGGATTAGAGAGTCCCCACTGTATCCCTTTGTTGTTGATTTGTGCTTTCAGCACGCTTGACGTTGTTGCCAACACTTTGTGTGAATTTGGAGTATTATGTGATCCTCAAGACACAAAAATCCTCATCTGCAGTCGTCGAAGGAGTTTAGCGACGAGTTGTAGGAGGACTAAAACATTTCTGCTCCGTCTTAGCTGTTAAATTGACTGAGGAAATGTGGTTCTTCATCATCTACAACTTAGACGTGAGAATGTATGTGAAGCTGGGGTGAACCAGTCGGTAAGAAAGGGCCATATTTGTGTGTATGTCTTCAGAGGGGCCTTGAAGAGGTATCCATTCATGCCTGATGTGATTTCTTCTGCTGAGAGAGCTCTTTGAGGTTTGTCAGGTTTTTCCTGCTTGACTTAATTGAAGAGAGGGCAGGATTGTGTGTAAGGAGGGGTGGGGCTCTGGGCGCCGGGAGGAGGGGGGTGGTGCTTTGGAGTGTCTTTCCACAGTGCTCTGCTACCCACTGCTGAAACTGGAACCCTGTGGGAACTAACATGTTCAGGTGTACTTTATGTGCGGTGCATGGAAGTTGAATTGAGGAGATAAAGTGCATGCAAAATGGAAAAACACGCAACACTCCGCTGCCTTGTTTACGACCAGCCCTGAGAGAGAAGCTGGCTTCGTCTAGTATTAGAGCTCTCTGTTTGGCTAGGGAAATTTCACTTTTTCAGCACTGATGGCAATCAAATTGCACACCGGGTTGACAACTATGAGGCTTTTGTTTTAGAAGTGACAGTTGTGTGACGCAGATAAACAAGAGCTCATCCATAACTGTTCTCACACTTATCTGACAATCAGCTACCTGATATGTCAGTGTTTCCTGGCCTTTGCAGAGCTGCTGTTGTAACTGTCGTAAACAGATCTGATTATCTAACTTCACGGCTGCCACTGGAGATCTGGGTGTGGGTGTGCGATTTATGTTGTAGTAGCTTACTGCCGTGCTAACACAATGTCACTTGTCTGCACCTTTTTTTGAAATTCCTTACACCGATAAGC
This sequence comes from Hoplostethus mediterraneus, assembly GCA_034670385.1. Classification (NCBI taxonomy): domain Eukaryota; kingdom Metazoa; phylum Chordata; class Actinopteri; order Trachichthyiformes; family Trachichthyidae; genus Hoplostethus; species Hoplostethus mediterraneus. The sequence continues at coordinate 2,872,695 of JAXDDW010000019.1, read as the reverse complement.
AGCCTTTAGGTTTTAGGTTCACGACAAGAAAGACAAAACTATTGAGGCCCGAATGCTATCAGCCATCTCTCTCTTTTACCGAGGGACAATGGGGTTCAGAGCAAAGCAGCTTTATTTGCAGGACTTCAAACGGCCTATTCTCCCTAGGGTCATTACCCTGCTCAGGAAATGAGAAAGTGGGCTCCTGATGTCACTGGCAAACCCCTTCGCCAGAATGCCTGGGTTAGACTGGAAGGGGGGGGTGGGGTTCTTGCTAGATCAGAGTTCAGACATGTTTACATTACAGCTCAGGATATTTCTCAGAGCCTGGCCAAGCTGCCGAGGTTCCCAGGCTCCAGAGTTGCGGAGAGCGCTGAAAAAGAGGCACAAGCACTCACTTTTTTTTTTCTTCTCTTCTTTCCCCCCTCCCTCTCTTCTGCTCTGGGCTCCGAGTCATAGTTCAACCCCATTTGCATTGTGGTAATTCTGTGTTCTTTGCTACAGTGATCCTCTGGGGGAGCATTACACATGTGAAACATGTGAAAGGTGAAAGTCACAAATCAGTTGATGTAGTTTACGTTTGCCTGTCTAGAGTCGTGTTGTTTGACATTGCTCTGTCAGGAACTGATCGGGAATTCAGCACGAGCATGCATTATTCAGATTTTTTTCAACTCTAGTCCTTGATGTCTCCTTTATTGCATTTTCTTTCTGGGAAAAAAAGTGTTGAATATGTATATCCCTTTATATCCATATGTGGCGAAACCCACAAGGTGAACACTGTCCGGCTCTCGATGTCAACATTTGAATCAGGGTTAGACCGATATATCAGCTTGCCGATAGATCAGGCAGATATTGGATAGCCAGTCACTGTAGAGGTTCTTCCCTGACCACAGCTAGTGAATAGGTTTTTATTATTACTGTGTATATCAGATGGCTGACTAGAGAAATCATTGCAATGTGGTGTGGGGATATTTCATCCCGCAGCTTCAGGGATGGCGGTCTGCAAAAGGACCTGCTAACCCACCTAAAGGAATTTCATCAGCGCAGGTTTCAGTGGAGAGCTTCAGCGCCCCATGATGCTCTAAATCAGTGGCGGCCAATCACATGCTAACGGAGGGCCAAGAGTCTGCAGGTTTTCCTTCCAACCAATCACTGCGCCAGGTGACTTCACTAATTAGTTCCTGCTATCTGCTTGAAGGTGAGCTAATCAGAGAAATCAGCTGCTGTAGTGTTTGGGTGGAAGGAAAACCTGCAGACTCTTAAGGCCTCTATGGCACATGATTTGACACCACTGGTATAAATGTTGCTTTTCCAACCCTGAGTGTAAAATTCTCAGGGAAACACTAAATAAATTTTTGGTATGCATGAAAAACATTCAATTTAAAGACACAAAATACCGGCGATCAGCAGCTTCAGTACAAAAGTATCGGTATCATCGTCCAGTAACTCTCATCGGTCGATCCCTGATTCGGATTGCTCCAGAATGCCAGGCGAGGCTTTCCCCTGCCTGCAGCATCAGATATGGACCTAGCGGAGGAACACAGATGGTCTTGTTTCTTGCCTCAGTGCTGCCAATGGGGCTGAGAAGTGGCAGCTGGAATGTTTGTGTTAGTGCTATGCTGTGGTGAGGTGTCACGGTGCTGAGCTATGCTCTGGCGCCTGCTCTCTCTCCACCTTGCCTAGAGGCACACAGATACCGCTGTTGCATCTACAACACACACCAGAGGTGAAACCAGGGGAGGATCTCTGCCTGGTCTCTCTCTCTCTCTCTCTCTCTCGCCTTTGACGGGTCTCGACCAGGGTCTGGCTTTAACAGGAAGCAGGGCCACGCTGGCCGAGGTGCTGCTAGCTGGATGGCTAACTTCAGGTTCTATTACTGATTATTGTGGATAACTATATGCTAGTACTAGAACTGTACCTATTTGAGTCTCACCTATGGTTGATGAACATCTACTAGAGCTTTATCGTACGTCTCCTTGAGATATGGACGGTCTATTGTAGCCAACACAAGGGATGTTAAAGGTTGCATATTATTCAGTTTTTATGATTTTGTCGTCAACTATCCTCTGACTCCAGCTAAGAATCTTCATCATGATGCATTATTTTGCCAATAAATCTCATTCAGTCAAAACAGCATTTATTGAATAATTTTGAATATAAAGTCAGGCAGAACAGTCACAATACTGGACCCTGATTGGCCCTGAAATGAGGTAAATCTGAGTGGAGGCTTTCCATTGGGCGTGTCAGTTCAAATGCTGCAAACTGACCCAATTTCAGTAGTTGGGGTTTCAGTAATTCTTTAGTGAGGGCAGCCAATCAGGACCAAGTCCAGTTGTGATGCGTTAGTCTAAAACAGCCCATAAAACAGGATCGTTTTAAAAATGCAATAACTTTAAATTTAACCTCACAAACAAAATCAAATCTTAACACTGTCCTCATGAAACAAACCTGATCATATGTGGATATAAATAGAGGACATTTTTATTCCTATAATAGTGCCCCTTTAAATGTCTGTGGCTTTACCGTAGCACTACGTGAGATGGCAAAATATCACTAAGCAAGCAAGGGCTCATTTTGCTGTCCAGGATAACTGTGATGCTGCATTCTTTTCATAGCTCTTACCGAGGAAAGCGGCGGGTTATTATGTGTACATACGCTTGATAACGAGACGGAGAAAGAGAGAGTGAAGAGAACATTCCTTTCTCACTCCCACTCTCCTCCACCACACCCCCGTTGCTACTCGCTGCCACCCCACCCCCAGTTTCCTTCCTGTGCTTTTTTTAGAATGTATTGGATGTTTTTTCCCACATCCGGCAACAAAGAGAGTCTCATTATGCCATAACCCTAACAACATGGTCTTCTGTGGCACCGCTACACCGGCGCGGTCAGACGCCAGTCGTGAATGAACTGAAAGCCCACTCTCTGGCCTCTCGGTGTGTGTGTGTGTGTGTGTGTGTGTGTGTGTGTGTGTGTGTGTGTGTGTGTGTGTCACCCGTCAGTATCAGTAGGTAACAGTTGCTCTCGCTCTTGAAGGACAGAAATAATATCAGTCATGTGGATCGGTGCTTGTAAACTGTGGCCCAAGATACTTTGCAGGGATGTCATTTTGCTAATATATATAGGTTGTCAATATCTTCAAATTACAAGAGCTGTGGGACAGGACCCAAACCGCTTAATAAATGTGAAATAATTGAATTTTATACATGTTACATATAATAGTCTTGTTTTAACAATAGAGCTCAACAGTGTGGTTCCGGAAGTGAAAATCCCATTCATATTCTGCATAGGGATTTTTATTATTAGCCATAATGTCGTAACCATCCAATGTAGACTCACCACAAGCTAGTAGGTTGTGAAACGATAGTGTATGCTCCTGTAGAAGCCACAAGTCCGTATGATATCAACCTTGTTTTGAGAAAAACATGTTTTATTCACCATGTCATGGAGAAGTACTACACTACCCACAATCCTAAAGTGTAACGGCGACGTCTCTGATTGGTGGAGCTCGCTGTTACCATGGAAATGTTTACCGCACCCGTGGACGTCTTGTCAGCTAACGTTAACGTTAGCTACTAACGTAACCTAGCTAGCTGCTTATCCTATGCAGCTGGAACGAATCACTGTACCATGTCGATGACAACACTTTACACTATACTATATGAAACACTATATATACGCACAGAAAACAACAACACTATCAACACTATACTATTGACAAATGTTACATTCAAGAAGAAGCGCGCTAAACTATCGTTAGGTTGGAAGTTTTTGGAAAAGTATCATTCGCAATGGTTTATGGGATGAGTAGTTCCTTCACTTCATAAAATAATGATGTACACAGTCTTGTACCTTTGCCTTTTCTTCCATTTTCCGATCTTTTTTTTTTGTTGCTCAGAATCAAATGTTTTATGGTCATGATTCATCGTCTAGCTGGTTGTCTTGGTTCCAGCCTTAACACTCTTTACAGAAGGATTTCTGAAATGTCTATGGAGGAAATGAATGGGAAATTTACTTCCGGAACCAGAGCCGTAAAAAAGTGGGCGGTCACTGTTGCGCTCTATACCCTCCATAACCCATTTACCATTCTGTATTTTGTACCTTGCCTTTGTATTTTGTACATTCTTGTGATACTATTATACTGCTGCAACCCCAGAATTCAATAAAGATCAATAAAGTATCTATCTATCTATCTATCTATCTATCTATCTATCTATCTATCTATCTATCTATCTAAAATACTTTTCAAACCACTGATTACAATTATTGACACTCGTGTTTATCAATTCCTCATCGTCATACTCGGGGGAATTAATTCCCTTGGCGAGAGGGGATTTTTCCCTTCAGTGCTGCTGCCTTTGGCCGTTTGAATCACCAGGCTCATCTGTTTTGCCTGAAGTAGTCAAAGCTGGGGGAAAACAGCTGTCTAGTCAGTGGAGGGACGCCTTGCCAGTTGAGCTGTGAAATCTACACAAGCAAGCAGGATAATCTCTTCCACCCAGACCAAATATTATATCCTGGGATGGAAATGCAGATTGCACTGTATACATAGCCTTGACCTAACAGTGTGTCATTTAATGTGACAGCAATATAAAGTAGGCCTGATACGCCGAATCTCACGTTGTTGACACCAAACCCAGGTGTCTTTGTTTGAACAACATTTCTACCAACAGTATATAACCTCATATAAAGGCATATTTAAAACATTTGAAAAGGTGAGCAGGTACCTGTAAGCCACAAACAAGGTGAGATGGAACTAACAAAACAGGCAAGCCTCGACTAACAGACATCTGTTCAGCCTCAACCTAAACCCTCATCTGAGGAACGGGCGTAGACTGGAAGTGAGACATTGATGATCTTATATTTCCTCTTCCCTTCCCCACCGCTTCATCTTGTACTATGACGATGCCAATTAATTTTGCCATAGTGCAGCCTAGCCTCTGCCCTGCTAGGTTTGTGTTGTGCTGCAGCCCATTCCTACAGACTGGACGGAGGGAGCTTGGCCGGGTTGTGCGCATCCTCCTTCGGCAGATGCTGTGATGATAGCCAGATGGCTTTGGGTGCTTTTTGTCTGAGCTCTCTCCATTGCTGGGTTTTTTTTTTTGAGGGTGTACTGTTCTTTTCAGCCATGTAACACCAGGCACATAACACCAGCTACTTGAATCGAACCATCAGTGATATACAGCGTTTCATTACAAATCCACAGTTTTGATCTCGCACAGGAAAACAAATTGAAGCAGATAGGAGGAATTCATGTCAGGAGGCTGCATGTTTGGCAGCAGCAGCAGCAACATGATCTGGGCTTTAACCCACTGACAGAAGGCTCAACAGTAAAAAAAAAAAAAAAAAAAGTTTCTCTATTCCCAAGCAACAGACCAGGTGTTTACTTGACCAGATGCCATAGTGTGTACAGAAGGTCTTTGCTTGTAGATGCTGTGGACTAGGGATGCAGCGATTAACCGATTTCACTATTAACCGCGATTTAAAACGTCACGGTTTTGTCACCGTAAAGACTCAGCTACACCGAGATTTCTGTTCTGACTCTCAAAACAGAGACATGATGGTACTGTGGAAGTTGTGCGCTAGGGAAACACGCGGACAACTCCTTGTTGTCGAGTTAAAAGATCACCCTTCATTTATTTCAACATGACTTCACTTCCTAGTTGTCACAGACCACAAAACATAGTCACCCCCTAGGATGTCTGGGAAACGTAGTTACCCAATCTACCAACAGTAGCGTCAAACACCTAAGAACATGGGTGAGATTTCCGTGAATTATTCGTTGTGAAATAAATTGATGCATAATAATCGTGAAACCGTGATTTTTCCTCAGACTATAATCGTCCCATCAAAATCTATAATCGTTGCATCCCTACTGTGGACTATGTCGATATGACAAGATATGACTCTTAAGGGGCGTTGTTCTTTTCCTGGTACTTGTGCTAATCTCCGTAGTATGATCACTCTGTAAATGTAAACAAACACAGTGGTTTGTTTCGCGTGCTTCCCTCTTAACTTCGAACGGATCTGAACGATCAGATCATGGGAAAGCTGTTGTTTTTTTTTTTTTTTCCAGACAGGGGATTACCTGAGAGCACTCCCGTCTCTCCCACCAGCTGCGACATGTAAAAAAAAAGACCTAAAGCGAGCGGTTCACAAGGCCCGCTTAACCAGCAGCTCACAGGAGCCGCCTGCGTGCAGGAACTTGCTCGGAGACACGGAGCTGTACGCTGCTAACCTTGAACTCTCCTTGCTACTGTGAGACGCCACCACGCGCCCAGACAGCGGTGAGCTCAACACCTGCAGGGGCACTCGCTCTCGTACGAGCCGGTGTCCGGTGGGAAGACAGACTCGGAGAGGAATGAGATGTCTTGTGTTTTTTTTTTGGGTTTTTTTTGGTGCATGTGGAGGAGAATGTACGGTATCTCATGATGTGTTACAGCTGGACTAGGCCGACTTCAGTCACAAAGTGAGGCTGTAGCAGAGTAGTGTCGTCCTATTCCCTCTAATTGAAACCCTGTATGTTCGCCCCAATTCAATTCTGGTGGTTTTTTTTACTTCTCTACCAAATTATTTCCTCGAGTTTCATAAAAAAAAGCGACAGTCCGACACCATCCAAAGTGAAATATTAACCGGTCTCAACGGTGTAAAACCAATCCCCTCTGCTGACCATGTCTGCCTGGAATCAAACAAGTTTTTCAATTGGAGACTTTTTGGTTTTTTTTGGGTTTGTTTTTCATGGACGACTGTATCTAACTAATATCTCGCTGTAAAATATCAGTAGCATGTGATATTTTGTTTGTGTGTCGTTCTGGGAAATGTCAGGCCGATGATAAATTATAGGGGTCACATATTTTGTGCACCATAACCCCCCCCCCCCCCTTGGTAGGAGTTAGAGAGCTCTGCAGTGTTTTCTGTGTGTCCGGCTCTGCCAGCTTCAGACTACACAGACCTTATTTGGAATGTCAGGACTGATAGGAGTGGGAGTCAAACAAAGCTTCCCACTCATTTATGTTTTCTTCTTACTTTCTAGCTGCAGCAGTCCCTCTTTCAAACCCAACTAGCTGAGGTTTGTTTCACAATGCCGGCGCTTGCCCTGTCTTAATGCGTCTGTGTGTGTAATTGGAGTGAAAGACGAGAAAAGATGACAAAACTCAACAAGTACACCCAGTTTATTTTTCCAAGCTTGCTCCGCTGAAGTGGTTTAAAATACTAAATGTGTTTCCCTTGTCTAAAAGCAGGAGAGCTTATCAAGACCTGGCTGAGTGAAGCAGCATTAGCGCAGCATTAACCACTCAGCCCAGGTTTCCCACGGGATGTAAAATGGATCCCTGTTTCACTGGGAAATCGCCACAGCCGTGCTGCTAAAGAGCACTTTGCTTGCAATCGCATCAGATATTGATGAATACTGTGGCATGATTTGAGACTGTGGTCGTTGTGTTAGAGAGAGAGAGAACCGACGTCGAGGAATTTCAAATCCGAATGCTTGTCTGGGGTAATTGGTCACTGATAGTCACTGGATATAATACACCTCCATCAGTAGTACACCCTGAGTAAAGCCAGTCAGGGTTGCCTCATGTTAGCTAGCCAGATGATGGTTGTCTGTAGTGGCCAGTGACATGACTGGAATTGCTCAGGGCCGGTGTTGCTCAACTCAACAGTGGCACTATTGGCTCTGGCCGCGCTGCAGCTGCGTGCTGAAGAGCAGCCAGATGTTGAGATGGTGAAACGAGCCCGGCGAGCAGGAAACGGCTCTGCATGCCATAGGAATCGTCTTTGAAAACAGGAAGAGGACTTGTTCCCTGCTTATGGGCCTTTTCCTGTGGCATGACCGGAGGCAGGGCCTTGTGTTTGACGGTTGCTGGGAAAAAGGTACTTATGGCTGTATGGAAATGGCCATTTAAGGGTATAAACACACCAGGAGAGCTCGTGGACCTGCTTCACTTAGGGGGTTTGTTGTCGGAGGAGCTAAAATCATTAGATGGTTGAACTTTCTCATGTGGCCTTGTTTCCATTTCATGACATAGTTTTCTCCTCTACGCCGCCGCACTCGTTACATTTTTGTGTAATGTCACGGTAGAGCGAAAATAATATGTAAGGCACCTAAAGGTTAAGTGGTGGAAAAAATGGCTGTTTGTCATGGTATTCCCGGTGGCACGTCACCTAGGCCGCAAAACAAACGATTACACGCTCGGTGTTTCAGCGCTAACCCGCGCCAGAGCTCTCGACTGGTGGTGTTACTATCCTGGTGTACCTTCTTTACTGCAATAAAATAACTAATCCTAATATCCAGGATTATAATGCATTATTTAAGGTGAGGTTTTTATTCTCATCATGCTCACAGTGACCCCTGGTGTCTATAGAAAATGATATTTCACAATCCTCCAGCATTTGCTCTTTTTAAAATCTGATTTATATCACCCCCCCCCCCCCTCCCTCCCCTCACAGCCTCAAGCTGCCTCCCCGGCCTGAAATTCGTCTCGTACCCTCCACCTCCTGCCCTGAAGCAGACACGGTGCACGTAGACCAATTCAAAGCAACATGTCATCATGGCAGATGCATCGTGTCCGTGTCATTTTTTTTGGTACACGGCGTCGCAGGAACATTCGATGTGGATTGAAATAGCGAGTGATGAGAGAGAGAGAGGGTGTTTCCAGCACTGAGAGTGTTGGGCCAATGAGAATTTAAGTCTGTGTTACCACTAAATTAAACCCTTTGAGCAAGAATAGCGGCTTAGCCTATATGCCCGCTGACAGGCGGAGCGCTGTACAGTGAACTGTGACCGGCTCTGAGCCTGTTGAATAGTGGGAGGCCTTTCTCTCCATCACTTCTAATCTTTCGTTTACATCAATGGCCAAGAAGGGTTACATTCATTGAGGGGAAAAAAGGGTGGCAGTTGTCTCCGACTGAAACAGTAACACTGGAGCCCGAGTGTGAGAACAGGAAGTGCCAGCTAAAACCTGCAGGACTCCACAGTATTTTTTTGTCCAGTATTTATTGTAGCCAGCGAGTTTAAACGTGTACTTCCCCTCAGTGACGTTGCTTATAGCCGCCATGTTGCGCGGAAAGGCTCCGGCGTCCGGGGAGCCTTCGGTGAATGTCTCTCCGGTTAAGAATGACGCGTGGATGAGAGGCGACAGCGGTGTCAGGAGCTCTGCGAGCCACATGGCCCGCGGGTGATCTGATGTGACGGCTTGTCACTGCGATGTTGGCGACCCCGCGGTACGGCTGCAGTGGCGTGGCCTAGCTGGTTCTGCTGGCGACGCCTTGACAGAGTCCTCCTCCTCCTCCTCCTCCTCCTCCTCCTCCATGAAACATCCCACATTTTGTTCCCAGGATCACTTCACTGCCACCCTGCCAGGCTGGGGCATCTGAGGACCCCCCCCCCCCTCCATCAGGAGCCACAGCTCGGGTTCTGTCATTGTACCCGACCACAGAAACGACAATCCAAAAAGGATGCATTTAGATTTTTAGATGAATTTGAGACTCATAAATCCCGTTGGACTGACATAATGACACAAGCTGTCCTAGGGAGGATGATATATTTTGATTATTTTGGAAATAACCAAAAAGTATTTCCAAAATACAACATATTTCAGTTTGTTTCTTAACACTAGCAAGGCCAACCGCCGGTCAGCAGATGTTTTTACTCTTTCAAAATCTCCCTGCATGTCTTTTTTCCTGGACCCAATTTCTATACAATCCAGCGTTGTGTCAGATTTTTCAAAACCATGCAAGAAGATAGAAGTTATACAAATATCTGCCCTTCTCAAAATCCATCGGCCTTTTCAAGCAATTTTCCTATTGGGATTCCTAAAAGTCCTCATGACTATGGATACCCAACGAGCAGCTCTAAATGCCTTGTCCACTCCATCTCAGTTTAGGCCTCTCAGCGTTGTGATGGGCCGAGTGTGCAGTGAACAGTGACTGCAGAGAGATAGCAGCGTGGCTTGTTCTTGTTCTTTTTTTTTTTTTCTTCTTCGCGAGGGGGCCCCCACATATTTTCTTCTGGGTGGGGGGGGGGGGGGGGGGGACCATACATACTTCCAGAGCTGCTTCCGTCAGCCTCCTTTTAGCCTCGGGGGTATCGCGTTGAATTTGTCTGCTTGATTCTGAACAAAGGGCATGCCACGGCAAGGACCGCGCTGGAATGCTATAGGTGTTAATCTACGTATTGAGAAACGGACAGGACGGGGTTGTCGAACGTGAACAGGATTTTCATTGTGTAAGCTTCCCCTTTTTATTAAAAATAGTTCTCCGTCGAACGTTGAGGGCTGAGCTACAGTAACTGTTCAAAAAAAATCTGCCTTCAGTAAACATAATGGATGATTTCTCTTCAAAGGAGCTCTTATCATCTCTTCCCATTTCCCAGAGGCTGCCACAAAGCTGCCTCTCTCTCTCTCTCTCTCTCTCTCTCTCTCTCTCTCTCTCTCTCTCTCTCTTTTTTTTTTCTGCTGCTGCTCATCCTTCTCCCCCTGCCTTGCCTCGCTCTCTGGAGGGCAGCCTCAATCTAATACAACTGTGTCAGGAAGTGTGGGGATGCAAAGTGCTGATGAGCCAAAAGTAGCCCACCTCTGCAGTGTGCAGCCGCTACGTCCCAACACGCGCCAGCCTGATTAGGGAAGCAAAACCCCTGTACTCACATCCCCGCGCAACCTCCTGACACATGGAAACAATAGATATCCGTTACTCGGAGGTTCCTCGATTAATACGTCTGTACGTTCTTGTGCTGCCGGTTATTTTGTTAGCATAGCTGTCATGTTTTTCAAATGGTTGGATACCTTATTTCGCAATGAAACTCTTGATCCCGTTAGCACATCTAGCTCAGTATTTCCTGCTGGATTCGTCAGAAGGTTTTTTTACGACCTGAGAAAATGTCATGAAACCTTTTTTTTTTTATAACAAAGCTTTGAACAAAAGTTTATGTTTTCAATGTAATATTTTGTTGCCCTGCTGCACAACCACGACACAAAACCCCCCTCAAAGGTATACCGTTTCCTTTGTTCCCGGCGCTACGTAAACCTTCTCCTGAAATTAAATCTACGCGAGGCTTTAAGCCAAAGCCACTGTTTGTTCCAACGTCGGCCCTAAAAAAATGCAAAACTGCATCAGTACTTTCTCCTGACGGTAGCGTTGCATCACTGTCAGCCCCGGGGCTATGTTCATGGTTTATGGTTTATAATAAGATACACCGTGTGTCTACGTTGTCATTACCTGACATTTATTAAACATAAGTCATATCTCTGTAATAAACACCGCCAGGTTTGACTACCCCAGTCCCACTGACTTGACTGGAGGCATGATCTACCATATAAAAGTACATTCCTTACCTTACCTTTTAAATCATAAGGTAAGGTAAGGTCTTTTAAATCATCACAATTGTCATGTTAAGTTGTTCTGAATTTGTATTTAATGTCGCTGGATGTGGGGCTTGTCTCGCAGCTTGACATGGCAAGTGGAAATCCTATTATACAATTTTGTTCTCCACAATCTTTCAGCATTCTGGGAGCAGATAGCTGCATTTCTTATGACAGCTGATCACTGGCGCTGGTCTGAGGGCTCTTATTTCTTGTCTGGCAAAAAGAAAGAGAGCTAAAATCCCCCTCTTGCAACAGTATGCAACCTGCAGAACCGCATAAATATTATGTCTCCCTAGGAACACAATAGTCGTATTTATTCCTTTTATTTTGGGACTGTTTTTTCCGTGTCAAATGCCGAGAGGAAGGTTTCTGACTCTCGCAGGAGCAGATTACAACATGTTTAAGGGTTCTGGTGAATAGATTAAAGGCGGGTGAGCTTTTGTTGAGCCACTCTCACAAAACACACACACACACACACACACACAAACACAACCCCTTTGAACACTCTCAAACCTATACCCTCCCAGCATGCACGGCTCTGTGGGCTGTGCCACTGGACTGACAGATGGTACCAGGAGGCCTCGTGTTGTGTCCCTGTGATGGCTCACCCGGAGCCCCATCCACCCTGCTCAGCATCACCGCTCTGCTCGGCTTGACACTCTAGTAGGCAGCACAGAGACTCGCTACCAGCCTCCCAGCTCCCAGGAATAGATAGCCTCTGCTGACACGGCCAAGGTCAGGTCCTCGCAGCTAGCGGTCAAAGGGCGGCGGCGGGCAGGGCCGGAAAGGTTACTCTCACAAATGAAATCCATCAGAAATTACTCCTCCGCTGCTTGAAATTATTTTCAGTCAGGCCCCGTGTCCGCCAGAACCCTCTCTTTGCGGCGCCGGCCTCTCTTTGTCAATATTGAAAGGATGAGCTGTTGCTCGTCCGCGACATTGAGAGCTTAAGAGCGTGAGGGCGAATTCAAGCTGATAGGATGGCTACAAGTCAGCCGTGTAATGTTCTCATGAATGGCTGTCATAAACAAGACACGGCCTGTTAAACGCTGGTAAAGGAACACCGTGGATTCTGTTCTGCTTCCTGGTTATTTGTTTTAGTTGCGAGGGGTTTAGATGAGACGTTTAACAAAAAGAGATTCACGGAAGTTATTTAGTCTTCCCTTAATATTGTGGAAAATCCTTAAATGTGTGTTCCACCCACTGGAGGCTAATGTAGACATTGCTTCTTTGTCCGCATGGAAGAATGAATGTTATCTGTAAGGTTGTCATCTCTGAGATGATTGTATATAATACATATGTTTGAGTCCCTCATTCAGCAGGAGTCACTTTCAAAGTGGTCCAGAGCTTCTAAGCTCATTAAATGTTAATCAAAAAATCTATTTTCAGATCTCTTGGAGATCTGTCATGAGGATTTCAGGCCAGCGGAGAGGCCACTGCTTCTGTGGACTGAGCAAGAAATGAACTGGATGATACTGTATTTGTTGTAACCAGAGGTAGCTCGGATCTTTGTTGTTTTGAATGTACAAACGAATGAAGAGGCTCAAATTACAACTGTAAGAAAATCTCAACCGTGAAAACCTTGAAGGGCTTCAACAACACATTTAGAACATAAAAACATTGTTGTCTACAGTCCATTTTTAAATGGCACGGATGCAGTCGTGAGGCAGCCCGGTCTCAGTGCCTCCGTGCAACAAATCTACTGTCTTTTCCATTATTCATGATGTGTTTTCTCAGACAGTGCCTTGAACCATGAGGAGTAGTCCTGACTGTCCTCTGGTACTCCAACAGCCCCGTGGAATGAGAGCAAGCGTGTTCGAGCTCCACACACTAGAAAGCCTGTTTTCAGCCACATTTGGAGGAAAACAGATGTCCAGTAATATGTGGAGAGATACGTTTGATAGTCTGGATCTCAATGAAGATAGTGAGGGGGAGTCGGTGAAGGAGACATATTGTAGATGAGCCTATGGAACACATCCAAGCAAAAAAAATCTCTCAATGTTTCTTTGTATTATCTCGCCATCGTCCAGATAGACCATCATTACATCATCACACAAGATTTATTTTTTCTGTACTCGTTCTCTCTCTTTCTCTCTGTCTGAGATGGACTTTTCTACCAAAGTTGAAGTAAATTTTGCTTCATTAAAGGTATTGCTTGTACTTGGAGTTGTAATATACAGAATGCTGATTTTACCTTTACTTAATACTATAAATATTATTTGTAAGACCCAGTACTCTTTGACAGAGGCATAATTACACTTAAAAAATGAGTGATCATTGGCTCCGCCCTCATCATCACATCATCATCATCATCAACTATCCACATCCAGTCAATATGTTGAAACACACACTCAGCCCCAACACGAGAGGCTTGGTGAGTCACGGAGGGATCGTGGTTAAAATGTGAGGTTTGTATTTCAAAACAACTGTTAAGAGCATTAGCGGCAGCAATAAGCGTAGTAGAAATGTAGTGAAGTACAACAATCACTCCCATGCCTCCGGGCTGTGTATCATCTTAATGTGATGTGTGCCAGCAGGTGGAAATGACTCCAATTTGTTCCCACGGTAAAAATCTGCAGCACACTGATACTCCTCTCCTGTGCTCAGGTCGGTGTACAATTGGAGCCATTTTATTTCTTTGCTGGCACGACATTAAATGACAACCCCGAAAAAATCATTTTTATGTGTGTACAGTGCCAGTGAACTGTGTGGCTGACACTGGCAATGGGTAGACAGTTTCTTTCTCAGTGAATTGTTGCTAATGACTCATGTGTGCTCATGTTAAGGAAAATGAATATCCTGTTGATTGTGACTATGATGTTCATACCTGGAGGGAAAAACCCATACCTTTTTAATATATATATATATATATATATATATAATTACAGTAATGAGAGTATTTTGTTGTGTTTTTTAATGTGTCAGGTCAGTTTCAGTTTCAGTGAGTTCATTCTCACAGAATGAGGTGTGAGTCATGGCCATGTGCTTATTCCCCTTAATGAAGCCATGGGGGTAGGGCAGAAGGAAGTCAGATATCTGCACCAGCATGTTGAGTCTCAACCACCAGGAGAAACTTGTGCTAGCTAGCGAAGCACGATGGAGGAAACCGACAAAGACCATATTCTTTTCTCTGTAGTTTGACGACTGTATCAGATTCCTCAAACTACATTTTATCAAGCTGATTCTCCAAATGCTGTTAGTGTTTGGCCTCATTACTGCATGCCTAATGTATAAATAGATGTATAAAACTGATATATAAAAGCTTGGTTGATATACTGTCACTGCCATGTGTCTGAATGCAGCTCATGCATGGTCTGAACTTATGGGACTGGGTGATTTCTAGTACTTTGTTATTGTATTGTGTATTTCGTATCTTGCATTGTATTTTCTACATTCTTTGATACTGTTATGCTGCTGCAACCCCAGAATTTCCCCCCAGGGATCAATAAAGTATCTATCTATCTATCTATCTATCTTCATGATAGGACAGTGCATTTGAGACGTATATATTATACTTAACCTCAACCTTATCTGTAATAAAATCAACACTTTATTCTACTAAATTAACACAAAGTCTATTAATAAAAGCGATTCTCCTAAAATTCGCTAGTTGTTCAAGTGAACAGAGCCTTGGAGCAAATTGTGAAATTGGATTAATTTACATGCTGATACTTTAAGCTGGGTGTACAGTTTAATGCAGTGATGCTCAGAACTATCATAATTTAAATTGCCTCGCAACTTGAAAGACGGCTGTTGAATGAAGTGAAAAAATTATACATAGAGGGTCTTGTTATCAAACATTTTTCTTTAGGCCACTTTTGAATTGAGTTTCGAGATCCTTAACCATTAACAAGGTCTTTTTTGAAGAACAAAATGAATTTAAGTTGAGGTTATCCAGTCAAGCACTTTAATTAATTTTCTTACATGTATGTATGGACATGTGTGTGTGTGTGTATGTGTGTGTATATATATATATATATACATATATATATAGCACTGATACTTTTCTCAACTGAGTGTTTGTGTTTTCACAGATTCAAGGATCTTTGAGAAGGAAGATTGAAGGACATGCACCAGGACACACCCCAAAGCAGAATGGCCTTTCCTGTGGCCTGTCCGGTTCAGACTTCAAGCGTATCCGTGTGGACACCGGTGGTCTCGGACACGGGCCCTGTAGTCACAACCTGGCCCAGTCTCAGTCTCTGCAGGGGTCCTCAGCCATGGGGATGCAGAGGAAGAATTACATGATGCCCCATGGAGTGGGCTCAGATATATTCAATATGACCCTGAAAGAGATGAAGAAAGAGCCCACTGAGGTCCAGTCTTGTGGCCAGTCAACCACAGAGATGATTTTTGACTTCAAAGATGAAGGTGGTGGTCAGATTGACCCAGATCTCCAGGATCTGTTTGACGAGCTGACAAAGACAGTGCCCTCACTGAACGACCTGGAGTTTGAGAGGATGTTGAAGCAGGACGACACATTCGGTTTGGACCTAGGTCGGCCGAGCTCAGCAGGGGCAGCTGCCAGCCTGTGTTCCCCGATGGATAAGCCCATAAAGACGGAGTACTCCCCAGATTTCAGCCAGACTCACTGTGGCTCACCACAGCTCCGGCCAGCCTCAGCAGGGCCCTCTTTTACCTTGAGTAGCACCTCTCTGGCCACCTCCCCTACCACTGCAGCACAGAAAGCTAACACTCAGGCAGGACACCCCAGAGCCATACCCTGCTGGCCAGAAGTATCCCACGCAGAGCAGCTGAAGCAGATGGCCGCTAACCAGCAGCAGCCAAACCCACTGCTCCACCACCACCACCAGACTTCACCTGGGGGATTGACGGGCTGGGCCCCCGCCATGAGCAACCATTCCTCAACCAACTCCTTTCCCCAGGACAAGGTCTCCAGCCCAGCCCCACTGAGCCAACAGAGGATCGGCCCCCAGAGCAAGGGGATCAACAACTGCCTCTTCAAGTCGAACGGCCACAATGGTTCCAATCATTTGGACATGAAGGTCCTCAGCACCAAGCCCACATTGCACTTCAGCCCCAAAGCACCCCAGTCTGTCAGTCAGCCCATGCCTATCATGACAAGCTCATTGAACAAGACCTCAGCCCAGCAACAGCAACAGCAACAGCAACAGCAACAGCAACAGCAACAGTCGTCTTCAGCAGGCCAGAATCAGCCGCATTCAGCTCACCACTTCCAGAACCAACAGATCCCTGTGGCAGGATCCCTTTGTCTGCAGCCCAAGCCGATTCCTCAGCATGGAGCTGGGCTGCACTTCAAACAACAACGACAGGTAAGGGTCCAATCCAAAACTACTACAAATATGTAGCTACTATCCTGTATCCTGAGTGTATTGCAAAATATAATTGTTAAGACTATTGAATTGCTAGGTATGTGTTTGAGTAATGACAGCTTTGCACCAATAACCACCAATCCATAATGTCTCAATGAACTGACGTGACTGAAATGTACAATTTTGACTACTTACAGTATGTAGGCTAGATTTTGGGACTGAAGATTATCAGTTGCTTTAAAGAATCATCAGATTATTTTGCTCATGATATTATTTCATTTTTCTCCAGGACTGAATGACTGGATAGAGTATTTTGTTTCAAGATTTGATCGGAGCCTTTTGGCTGAAATAATATAGCATAGGCTCCCCTTTCTTTTGCTGATGATGTAGTAATAGGATACACAACTCAGTCAAACACATGCTTTGGTCTCCTGCTCATCAATTAGCTTTCCTCGCTTTGCTTGCGGCAGTCAACCTGCTGTCTGAACGCAACGCTGTTTGTTTTGGGAGTTATTGTTCTAGCTGCTGTCTGTGCCCTCGCCATTGTGACTCCCTTGAATATGTATTTCCCCCTCAAAGTGTTTTGACGATGACACAGATTGCCAGAGCATGGTAGATTAACATGCAGGACTTCTAATTTCTCTGCTTGTCATGGTGGCTCCCCATCAGGGCACAGATATGCACAGCGGGATTTGCTAATTGGAGGTTGTTAGCTACAAGGGACAAGTGGTGGAAAATGACAGTAATCTGCTTAGCCTGGTGCCGGAGGTTGAATCACTGATTTGTTATGATTGGGGAGATTTAGACCGTCCCCCCTTTCATTTTTGCACTAACAGTATCTCTAGCTGTCTTTGTGTGAAATGATAATGCGAGCCACACAAGAGAGCTCTCGTAGCCTCTACAGATCAAGGGAAGGATGATTGGGCGAGGGAGGGGTGGATAGGGGGGGTTGGCGTTTTACAGGCATGGAAGTAAACAAGGTAGGATGACAAATAACTCGCCAGGCATTAGTATAACACAACCAGTTTCACCACTACGCCTGCTGGCCATCGACACTCTAAATAGAAAGGGCAGCTGTACACCGTTGTGGGTTGTCTTTAAACTCTTTATAATCCCCTAGCAAAATGTTCTCCTATCAAAAGCTTTCTAGACATACAAGACAGAAATATATAGCAGAACCTTGTAAAAAAAATTAAGTGATTAAAATCTGTAAATAATCTCAAGCATTTTCAATGTCCCAAAAGCTCTTCTTATCACAAGGTTAATCAGTTACATGACCCAATTTCAGAATGTGTTGGCTATTCCCTATATACCCTAGACATATATTATTATTATTATTATTAGTAGTAGTAGTAGTAGTAGTAGTAGTAGTAGTAGTAGTAGTAGTAGTAGTAGTAGTGTTATTATTCATGTTGTTATCAACTTTATTTATATAACCATATATATTTTAAAACAGAAGTTACAAAATAGGCAGTAAAAAGATATTTAACAGGAAAAAATGGCAATAGTAAGGAAGAAGAAAGAAATACAGGATAAAACATGCAAGTCAAATTCTGAAAATACTTTTTATACAAATGCATTTTGAGGAGTAATTTGAAGGATGACACTGATTTATCCAGTTTAAGCTCCTCAGGCAGGGTATTCCCAGGCGCTGACAAGTGAAAGCCCAGTCGCCTTTTGTCTTTAACCTAGACTTTGGAGCTGCCAAGGCTGTAGCTAGGAGCAAGTCAAAAGCCTTTCTGCAGCATTCTGCACAGTCTGGGGTTGTGCCACAGATTATTGATGAAATCGGGTAAATAAGGCTTTACTGTAATCAAGACAAGAAGAAATATAAGCATGTATGTCTCTCTCTCTCTCTCTCTCTCTCTCTCTCTCTCTCTCTCTCTCTCTCTCTCTCTCTCTCTCTCTCTCTCTCTCTCTCTCTCTCTCTCTCTGTGTCACTGAGAGACAGGACTGGTGTAATATTGTCAATATTCCTTAGTTGAAAGCTATGTTTTTGCAGAGTGATGTGGCCAAGTGGTAGCATATATATTGAGAATAAAATTGGACCTAGAATTGAGCCTTGTGGTACACCACATGTACATGTAAACATGGTCCTTCAATGGAAACACAAAATGTTATATTTGACAGGTAAGAAGACTAATCCAGCTTCAGACACAGTTTTTACTCACTTCCTTTCAACATACAAAAATAAAACTAAAATTTGAAACTGATTAAATTGCTGACATTTAAAATCAATTACTCTCTTAATTCTGTTGTGATATAGACTAATCTTAACTCTAACCCTATTTAGAAGGTCAAGACTACTTAGCACTGAGGTTACACAAAGATGAATGACATCCAAGTGCTCCAGCTCATAGTGGGTTAAATTCAAACTTCACATTTTATATAAAGCTTTTTGATGGTTACTATCACAAGTAATCAAGTAGAATCTTTTATAACACTAAAATAAAACAGTGAATCTTTGAGAAGGAACAAAAGAGAAAAGGTCAATTGCAAACGTTTTTAATCCTTGTGAACCCTCTGAGCTTTTCTATGCACAAATCACTCTCCAGGTAAAAAGATTATGTGCTAAGTAGAACCATGGAAGAACCCCATTTAACTCTATTTAACTATATTTTTTTTAGCATTTTCATGGGGGATTATTCTTGGGACAACCTTCCCAAGGATATCATGCTTTTAAAGTGCAATGTGTTAATATGCATCCATGAAGCTAGGGATATGATAGCTTAGGGATTTTGGAGACACTGGTAGAAACAGTAGTCACCCTACATCCTTAAGTAAGTCAAGTAAGTGTTTGAAAAAAAAAAAAAGGCTAGTGGTAGCATTTTGAGTGCTTGCCTTGTGGAGTCAGCATGGACAGGGTTAAATGCCTAGCTAATGTGGAGAGGAGGGCTCACAGAGAAGACAAAAAGAGCGGAGTCTCTTCCCACAGTGAATTGAATTAGTAATGCCATAGAAATAAAGGTCCCGAAACAGTGCCCTGATCCCCCGTGTAACACTAGCAACTAGCACTGAACTTCCTCCCACAGGGTGAAGCCCAAGACGTTTTTAAACAGGCAAAGATGTGAGCTGTGGTTCTTGTTTGAGGCTTCTCACAGTTTTAATAATCGGTTGCTCGCTCAAGTATGTCAAATTTCAAATCCACCACTCTATAACTCTTTAGCACTGCGGTTACACAAAAATGCCTCACACACTTTCAGTATGAATACTGTCTGAGAAAGTATAGGACACTTCTGCTTCTTGCAATCAGATAGTTTTTCTGTGGTTGATCGGCAAGGACAAAAAATAATGTATTTCTAATCACTTAACCAGTGGAGTTGTGTTCTGCCTTCAAACTGGAAAAAGGCATACAACTTACTGTTAGTTGTTCTGTTAATTCAGTGATCAAAACGATGGGTTTACTAGAGCATCATCTACTGATAATGATCAAATAAAATTATTGTTCTACTTAATTAATTAAGTAATAATTAAGTAGAGGGTTAGTTAAAGCTAAGTTCAAATTTTGAACTCAGCTTGGAGAGGCAAAACACTTTTTGTATGCTGAGGTTTGAGATTTGTCTTTTCATGGTAAACTATTGAGTGAATAACATTTAAAGATGGGATAACTGTTTATATGCAGTAAATAAATAACACACAAAAAATACCAGGACTTGCAATGTTGCTCAGCCAGTGCCGATGATCTTGTGGCACCACATATCTTTGTGAGGATATGAGCAGGCCATGGGGGTTCAGCCTACCGGGTCACTCCGACAGTGCTGTGAAGGGAGTACTTGTTTCCTGGGAAAGGGAGCTGCGGCCAAGTCCAGATGCCGAGGCCCTCCCCAGGGACAGCGTCCTGAGTCCAGACTGGAGGAAGTGCAGTGTGAGAGCCGGCAAGGCTGGGCCTGGATCACTGTCAGCTGCCTGCACTGCCGCAGGATGGGAGACTAAATCACTCCACTCCTTCTCCGAGGCCCGAGTCACATGTGGTATTAATTTACAACAAGCTTGTGAAGAATGAAAAGGGAAAAAAAACATGGAAAACAGCTTTATGACACATCAGGATGACAGAGAGGATTACTCAAATGTACATGCTAACAAAACACTCCTCATTGGGTTTTTCTTTCAACAAAGATGGAACAAGCCCTTTTCCAGTACCTCTGTTGGGGAAAATGTCTGTGAAGGTCATAATTTCTCACAGTCCCGATAACTGGATACCGTGAATCAACGTCAGCGGCCTCTTGCTTCCTAGAGTAACAGGAGCAACCGCTGTTTTGATGTTTTGGTCCCTGTTTAACCTCACTGCCAGGCTTGGTTTGCTGTGTGGATTGAAGTCAGTGAACATTGGCTCATGTGAAATGGCTTATGACTTCTGAGATTCAGTTTCCCTTGTTTTATAATCTAGTCGTAATTAAATCTCATTCAATGGAACTCTTATTGTATGGTATAAAGAAAAAATAAAAAGCTAAATATTCGAATAGTCCTCATCCATTCACCCAGGTACTCACCCAGGACCTTGAAAAGTGATGTATTCTCTATGGCTTGTGGATTCCTCGTGGAAGTAATGTTAACCCCTCCCACCTCCAGCCCTCTCTCTCTCTCTTTCTGTTTTTCTCTGTGTTTTCTCTGGGGGGCCCTAAAGTGGCCACCCTTTAGAGAGTCATCCTCTGCAAAGAATCTGCCCTCTAAGTAATAGCTTTAGCTAAATGTGCTGTTGGCTCTCTAATCCATTTTGCCCTGGGAAATGTTTTGAATCAACACAATGATTGACATTGTATATACACTGTGTGTTGACTTGGATTTGGTGCATATTAACCCCCCCGGTGACAAATTATTGTACTTGGTAGAGGCTTGGCCATAGTAAGAGTGTCCTTTTGTCCACAAGAAAGACAGGTTTGACTTGGAACACTTTGAAAGTTAGTACAGCTGCACACATAAAGCCGATATGTGTATAGATATATAACATCTCAAACACCTACGCTGGTGAAAACATATCTGTAAATACTTGTAAATACACAAATTAAGGAGGTGACAAGATCGCTGGGTTGGACATCTCAATCTCAATTAAGTGGCTCCAATAACACTTTGATCAGCGTGATAGTGTCAGTAGCCAAACGGGTTCCTAGCGGATGAAATTCTTCCATGCCAAACATAACACAGTGATCAGCAAAGGGGGAGCTTATTAAATGGAGGTAGTCATGGTGCTGGCGCTTAACTCCCCATCGGCACACATTTCCTGCTGTCTCAGGGATTCTTTCCACTCTCTTTAGACACAATTATCAGGGGGAAAGCAGGCCTTGAGGAGGGCTCTCACTCCCCCCCCCCCTCCCAAAAAAAAAAGCCTCTTTCCAAGTCTCCCTTTTTCATCTGCAGAGGGAGTAGCCTTGACCACATTCTGGAGGTTGAATAGCATCTTTGACACAGACGTTTGATTTCTGATAGAGCTTTGCCCTCTAGTGGTATGTTTATATTATTGCATTGTTTTGTCTTGTGTATTCCTATTCACATTACAATTACTTTCATGGCACGTCTTACTCACAGGTGCAGATCTCAAGGCACTTTACAGAGAAGAGGCAAAAGAAAGATAAAAATTGAAAAAAGTAGTGCCGCTGACACTAACGTTATGCCACCTTGTGTCTCTCAGGGTATTCCTCCTGGTCCACGGCTGCCCACTAATGGCAGCATAGGAGGCATGACCGGCCAGCCTCAGTCACAGCAGCGGCCCCCGGCTCCCATCAGCCAGCAGAAAGGCGCTGCCAAAACTCAGACCATGCAGAGACAGCTTACCCAACCGCAACAACACACCATCAAGGATCCAGTAAGCAACATGGTACATTGTGCAGTGTTTACCTAAAAAAAACAAATGCCTTAGTCCATCATCAGTTTCATCATCAATATCCTGATCCTCCGCTTTGTCTTTGATTTTCAGGACAAAGACAACACACAAGATCAGTTCAGTCGTCATCTCACAAGACCGCCACCCGATTATAAGCAATCTAGAAGTATGGTGGGAGTTCAACAAGGAAACCTCTTCACAGGTACAGCATATTTCTGATGGCAATACAAATACTTCAAAATACTGACATATTGCACTGTCATGGCCCAAGTGACCCTCATAGTAATCAGTTATTTTGTTTCCTATTCAGGTATAAATTCCTCTCAGTCTCTGAGTAATGGTCCCGAGAATGACCTCCAGCCCAGGTCTTGTCACCTCTCCAATGGTTCAAAGATCAGTCCTTCACCGACAGACAGGAGATTTGGCATCGGGGCCGACTGTCATCCAAGTTCCTGTATCGGCCAGTTCCAGCAACACAACAATCAAAACAGAATGAGACTCAATCAGAATAAACCGAGGTTCCCAGGGCCGAACACACAAGGAAACTCTTTTGGGATGAACAACGTAGCCAACGTTCAACACCCAAGAACGGCAGTCGACCTACAGTCCACAGGGGTACCGGGACAGGGTCTGGGAGGCTTGATGACAAATGTTAACATGGGGTGGGCCTCAGGGCAACAAGCAAGTGGCCACCGGGCTAGGTATTAGAAGGCTACCCAACCCACTACAGTCTCAGGGTGCACAGCTGGACATGCCAAACCATCCCTACCAACAGAGGCACATTGGCCCTCCAAACCAGGTAGCACCAGACATTGGGATGCTCCCTCTGAACCCTGCAATAAGGGGCACCGTCCCCAGACCCAGCCAGTCAATGATGGCCCCTCCGCCAATTGTGGGCAGCTTGAACCAAGCCTCCCCCGAACAGAGGGTACCTGTGGGTAACTTCGCAGTACCGAGCCCCAGTTCTAGCAGCTACCAGAGTAACCGGGCCAACCGTGTGACTTTTGACTTCCTCCCAGAGGGGGACAACACAGTTCCAGGGATCAACACAGACTCTGACTTCATAGACTCTCTGCTCAAGTCTGGCTCTGGGAATGACGACTGGATGAAAGATATAAATTTGGATGAGATTCTGGGCAGTCACTCTTAAACTGCAGTTAAGACTGACAGACTGCTAGCGGTGAAAAGCCGACCCACAGCTCAACATATAGAGGATTATGGCTATTTGGTGTAAGGGGTTACATTTGTAAATGCTGTTAAAATGGAGTTTTATAATCTCATATTATTTGTTATCCAAGTATACTGTATTGTTTTGTGTATTTCCTGTGAAAACAATTTGTGTTCTTCCCTTAGTACTCAGTTCATTTTGTTCTAGGTCTATTGGCCGAGAAACTGCTTTTCTTTGCAGTGACGATTTTTGTAGTCTGTCATGCTCATGTTGTAGTGTTGTCGTATAGGATCCAGTACCAAATTCACACTGTGAAAAAAAAGCATTGCTGTATTGTTTCGAAATCCATCTTGGTATTTCAAGTTAAGTTCCTAAATCTGCATCCACTATTTAGCATGATAAGGTATTTACCTTCAGATTTTTGTTTTATCTACCATATACACAATACGTATCTTGCCACAACAAATGTTTTCCTACTTATTCTTCAAGCTTTTCATCTGTGGTAGTTTTTGATGAAATTTAAATAGTGTAACCATTTAATTTTTTCATGTAATATTTAATAATTATTGGGATAGTAATGAGACATTATAATTCATGTAATTAATAAAATTGATTTGAACAAAGTATTGGCTTTGTTTGTTTTCCTAGGTTGACTGTAAAAGCTGCATTTGTTCGCACTGTAAAACAACAATAATAATTCATAAAAGAGACTTTTCTTTGTGGCCTATATACTTTAAATACAATTATTTTAATAGCATGACATAATCTTCCAAATCCAGAAAAATGGTACATCCTACTGGTTAGGCCCTTATCTTCTTATGGTGAGCATGGTTGCCCAAAACCAGGCGTCTATTGAAGGATATAGCAAAAGATTGTAGTTGATTGCTCAGAACCATAAAACATGTAGCTGCTTTTAATTTGTACCTGAACAGTTTTAAGAGGGGTCTTGTCAAATGACTACTGTGGGAATGCCAGGGTGACCAGAGCTTGGTGCCTTATTGCTTTCAACTTTCCATCTCAGTGAAGAAATTAGTAAAAAATATATAGAGGCACAAATTCAAAATCTCATTTATAACCATAAACCTTTAAACACATAATAATATCGACATTCCATGTGGAGGGGAATATTGTTTTTATACATTTAATGTTCAGCAGCCCAAACGGAGCTGAATGGGAAGATGAACCTGAAAAAAACGCACTTCACTAGCTAACTGACTAACTAGCTGGCAGACTGGAGATGAGAGACTTTTTATTTACAATAAGCCATTAAATTAAATTGAGCTCTGCTGGATGTCAATCATTTTAAAGGTAATTTAGTGTGTTTAGCTTTAGCCTGTAGGTATCTAAAATGAAGCTAAAAGCCAAAGCCAAGTGTCGGTAAGCTAACGTTGGCAGGCAGGTGGCCATCTGGCCACAAGTGCTGGTCAGCTCGCCAGAAACACAGCTGGCTCTTTTTTGCTGCCTTTCATATTTAGATAATCAATCATTTGTTCCTAGCACATAATGTTACTGTTCTTCTTTTGAAAATAATGAAAAAGTTCCCTTAATGCTTTCTTGACTCTGCCATTGTTTTTCAGACTACCTTGTGTCTTCTGAGCTACAGCCAGGACCGACCAATTAAAATCATGCATAACTTATTTCTTTAGTTCTACTCATATTACATGACAGTGATTGACAGAGCTCCCCACCAAAATACACACACAGATACACCAAGCATAGACAGTTGCTCAATTTGTATGGTATGTACCTTGACGCACCCAAAACTACATTATAAAGCTGGCTCACGTACAAACCACCAGCCCGCTCTGACCTGCAGGGCAGATCTCTGTAGACAGTGTTCATAATGCAGCGTGGATGGTGGATGTTTTCAGCTATGTAAAACTTGACATATATATTTCCTGGTCAAAAAATATTCGGCGCTGATCGTACAACATTCTGGGGTACAGCTCCAAAAGAAAGCCGCATGCGACGCCACTGGTTTTGGCCTGGCCTTGTCTGCATTGGACAGGTTCTGGTCCTGCGCAGGGCTACAGTCCTCCCCTTGCTGTTCTTTCCCAGGCTAATTGAACAGGCTCTGTGCGGGATACATTCCCTTGCGCAAGAGGGCATGTTCACTCAGTCTCTCGAATGTGGGCGCCTGTTCCAGAATATTTCTCAAAACTGGGAATGGGACACATCACCAGATATGCATAGTTTACACTCTTGTGGTTTGGCGGCATTAGAGAAGGTTCGTTCCATGGTGCCTGGTGTGTCACAGCAGCACTCCACTGTATATGTGACAAGGCAGACAGAGTGATGGGCATGGACAGGAGGGGCATCACAGGGATTTTTTCACAGCAGCGCCCAGATTAGCTTGCTTGCTTGCTAAGATGTTCAATAAAGAATTACTTCTTCTGAAGCTGTCATTCTCCGGGATGGCAGGCAATGAGATCAGCTACAGTTACAGCCCTGTGCCTGGAATCAGCTCAGTAATTCATCCAAAATGTGACCAAGAAAACTGAAGGTTGACAATCATAATCAACTACTGAGTCCTTCACCAGATCGCCTCCATGTTTCTTCTACTTGCGGCACTCCGGGTAGGGAGATGGCGACAAACAAATTGGGCCAAGAAATAGTCAACTACAACATGTCAATGGAGCCAACATCACATGGTCAGTAATGTAGATATCCCGTATTAACGAATGGGGGTTACAGAATCTGGATCATTCAAATAAATGTAACCCAGAGTCTTGAGAGTTGAGGATGCCCTCAGTCTCTATGAGCAGGGCCAACAGGAAGTCTTCGTAGACCATCTGGTTAAGGTAAATTACTCGAAGGACTGCTTTAAAAGAGAGGATCAAGTGGTGCTGAAGTGTGAAGCGTTAGGAGGATTAAACCTGAACTCAATCTGGATATGCTCCTGCCTCTCTTGAAGTTCTCACTTCGCTCCTTGGAAATGTGAACCCTAGTCAATGAGGATTTCATGGGAGGTTCCTTTACAGCAGACACCAATCTTTGTAGAGACAAGAGAAAGGCATCTACAGTCTACAATCTGTTAATAGGTTCATCTAGTTATTTTTTTCAACATTTTTCAGAAAAGAAAATGACCAAAGCAGCCCACCCTAGTAGAGGAGAAAGCAGGGTGTACTATAGTGCCGTTGAAGAGCTGTAACATGAGTATTTAAGGAGGAAAGGACATTTTGTGATTGGTATGTGGTGTAGAATGATGGTTTGCCTGGAGCCATTTGTTATTTCCAAGTATTTTTCAGCTGCAGCAAAACATTGCATCTTCCCGCACTAGGCTCGATCTTCAGTTTCAACTTTAAGTGTATTAGTAGGAATGATGCTGCTGCCCTTTGTAATCAACTGGCGCTCCCAAGGGGTGAAAAGTTAAGACCTGGCAAGTTGTTTGAGAAGCCGAGTTGAGTTATGGCACATAGTAAATACCATGGCTCAGTCAAAAACGATCCTTTCCATGCCCTGTCGAGATGATTCATCGAGGATAACACTGAACCAACTCCTTGTTCAAATTCTCTGTGCGCTACTGTAAAATGTTTTCAGATGGTAAGTACAGTACACAAACTGCCAACTGTGCAGTTTACTTACAGTAGTCTTTCAGAAACGACAGTAATGATTTTAGCATGTGAATCTATATGATGTGAATGCTTTGGAACATATATACAATACATAGAAATATGTGGTAATTATTAAGGTAGTACATGTATTATTATTATTTATTTTTTTTAAATCGTATTCATTCATATTGGTTGAGAAATTGTCAATTTATTCTATAAAAACTGAATTAACCCATTTAATGTAAAAGGATATGACAGATTAGTTGAACATACTTGTTTTAAGCACAACTATGTTTTAGCCTAAAGCTGTATATTATATAATATGAATTGACTGTGAGACAAAACAGTCAGAATTGCAGGAGTTTATATAGATTTTAACCTGACTGTGTGGCAAAATTAAATCCATAGACCACAAGGGTATAGCATACATCTTGACAAACATATTTTTTGAAAACCTCACAAAACAGACAAATACAATGGAATACATGAAAATCATATACAGACAACACAAGAAAAGTATTACCACAAAGTATATACTTTATTTCAGGCCAATTTCAAAGTATCATATGAAGAGAGATATAATGTAACAGAATTTATGCTTCTAAAACACATGCACATATATCTATCAAAAATGAACAGATCATTATTGAATATAAATTCATTTCATGTGCATTTAGAAAAATCTAAATACAAAATCCTTTAACTTGTGTGATTAGTCCTACTGCTACAATGACAGTCAACAGCTAATATGCTCTGACAATACACACTAGGTAAGCGTAAAATCATGTTTCTGTGACAAAATGCATCATTTAGTCAAAATTCTGTAGCCGTGCAATACAAGCACTGTAGTGTACCACTCTCTTCAAAGTCATTTTAGTTGCATTGTTCTCACCAACACTGTTTATCCATCTTATATGCACCATCAATAACATGATTTAACGATCAAGGAAATCAAAATTAATGTCTGAAACAGAATCTGTTCTCACAACAACACAATTTTTTGTTCACGTTTCTCTGATCTAAGCAATATTGTTCCGTCAAGTTAATACTACCAATTGTATGTATTGGCTGGCAATATAATCAATGTGACATACTGTAAGGCCGCCTCGACCAAGGACGTGCACGGTGGGCTGATTATTCAAGGATTACTGCAGTAATGCGAAGGTGTAATCAGGATGTAAACATAATAATAATCAAAAGAATCTGATCATGAGGAAGAAATCGTCAATGTGTTTGTCTCCACCGTTGCCGTAGCAGTTCCTTGCTCTGAGAGAATGTAAACAACATGTGAGCGCTATGGAAGAATCGCCTGCTTTCTCTTGTTCTAAAACCTCATCCTTAAAATCTCAGGGTTAGTCACTCAAAACAACCTTCTCGTCTAAAAAAAATGAAATCTCTCAGCTATAACCTATTCAGACATATCCATTAACACACAAAACCTACATCATTTTCTCATTAGCTTATACATTTTTGTTCATACAAAGGTTGATTACAAATCATACTGTTTCTGGACTCGTAGAAAGGGAAGCAGAAATAAGTGTTAGAATCATTACAAAAAAAAAACATCTTTGGAATCTGTCACAACAATTCCTGACTGAAATATCTGATTGTTTCTTTTTCTTTTTTCTTTTTTTTTCCCTCCACGAGATATTATACAATCTGCGTAACTCACCACTGTCAGTCAAACCCTGGCCTTCTACTCTACCCCCTTCTTGACATGACTCTTCAACCTGCTTCAACATGTCCTACCTGTAGTCTATAAGCAGCCCTCGTTTTAACACAGCACAGCACAGCGCAGGCCTGGAGGGCACAAGCTCCCTCTCAGGAAGACAAATTTTTCAAACACGGTAACTCGTTTATACCGGAGCGTCACGAGGTTGAATTGATCAAAGAGCTATTGTTTTCTGTTTAACCTAGAGATTCACCTTTTTGGTTAATGTTGAGGAAGAATAATAAAAGCTGCTTGTGACCAATAGACGTATGATAACACCAATATGTACATAGGAAATCAGAGACGTGGGTAGAATAGGCTAATTGGTAAAAGAGCCAAAATCAATTTGTGTCTTGGAAGACTTCATCTTGGTGAATATCATCTTGCTGAAGTGATGTGCTGAAAGTTGACCCTGTTAAAAAGTATTAATTCATCTATGAAAGAATAAAAAAAAAAAAAAGCAAAATGCCATTTGATCTAAGCTATAATACATATAGAATAACCTAAAATAAAAGATTACTAAAAAGATAAAAACCTAGAATGAATCATGAATTAGGCTTGGATAAGACTGAGATACAAAGAAGGTAGGGTTCAACGAAACGAAACAAAAAATCCCTAAATCCCCTCATAATATGTGTTTATAAAACAGAAATACAGTTTTGATTATTGAACATGAGCGTACATGGAGGAGAATGTGGTTGGTGTTCATGCATACAGCCTCTTAGATATTGCGTAATGCTGCAATACAGAAACTTAAATTGTTATTGTTTTGTTTTGCTCATCTTTCAAAAAAATACAACTGAAGGCACTTGATTTGACAAAAGGTTTAACTTAGACTTGCTGGCACAGCCAAGCAGCAATGTAGTAGGTCCCCCAGGCTCCAACCTCCACCCCATCCCCCACCCACCCCCCACCAAAGCCAACACATCCAAACTGGGCCTCGCGTTACCTTTACTCCAAATCAGTATTGTTCTTTTTGCTTCAGATACATCATTTTTGGTTTCTCAGGCTCATTGCAAATAAAAAGAGTAAAAACATTTTTTTAAAAAAGGCCAAATATAATGCTATTTGAGCTAGAAGCAATAGTCCCAAACACAGATAAGTAGTGCTGCTTCGCACTATATTGCAGGAAAAGAGGCACCAGAGACTCCAGGCGTTATGGATGATGGTAGTCCTTTCAAAAGAGTACATGCACCCGCCCAGCTCAGCTATGAGGGGAGACCAGGGGGAAGGAGCAACCCCCTTGCCCCAGGTAAAAGATGCCCTAGATTCACTGACAGACCTGTGAAAGATTCGGGGACCCTTGAGTAATTGTCTGTTCATGGGCCAGCCTTGAAGACGCAGACAAAATAAAAGAGATAAAACACCAGGGAAAGAAAAAGAACAGAACAATACTGCCTCAAAAAAAAAAGAGGTTGGCCTTACACGCCGTGACAGAGATAGATGTCCAGAGAGGCTTGCTGAAATGTCTTGTAAAAAGCATCTATGCATCCTTCACAGATTAGAGCAGGCAGCAGTTCAGAGTGTAAGGGTTAGGAGGAAGCCTTCTATAACCATGTGAGGAAGTTCTCCTTGTCGATCTTGGTAGCTGCCAGCACAGACTCCATGTCGTTGAGGATGTCGGAGCTCAGGGCCTCCTGGAGACTGGGCATCAACTCCTCGCCCTCCACCGCCATGCTCTCGCCCTCCAGGGTGCCCAGGTCCACGTCTGTCCCCGGGATGGCGTCCAGGTAGTCGGGGAAGCGGCTGGGCTGCGTTGCCATGGAGGTTGGAAGCGAGTCACCTGATAGACGGTAAAGAACGGTGTTAATCTGACTGCACCAGGGCATGGTTTTCAGCTTAATACTAGTACTACTACTACTACTAATGATAATAATAAAGTACTATATTTATATTTTCATATAAAAGTATGTTACTTGAGTGATTCAACCTATAGCCAGGTCCTGAAAGCTTTGACATTTGCCTGTTCTAAACATTTTACAGTTTATCTTTCCAGCAACAGCATCAGCAACCATGGCTGAGCAGACAAAGAAAAGAGCGCCACCTACAGAAACTCAAACTTCATTATCAGAAAACACAAGAACAAAAGAAGACGTCACAGTACTGGACACACGGTTTGATTGACAGGTGACCTCTGGGCAGTGCAGTGCAGAAATGCCACAGCGATGACCACTTCAATGAAGCGATGAAACACTTGAACAAAGCTGCTGCATGTGACTTTCATCTAAATGCCACTACTGCATTGAGAGACGTTTAAAAAGGTAATCTCCCAAGAGCATCACGCGTCGTTGTTTCCAGGCTCACCTGTGTCCATCTCATCCACGCTGTTGAGGAAGTCATCTGGAGTACGAGGGACGCTGTAGCTGCTCATACTCAAGCCGCTGTCTGTACTCTCATCCCTGGAGTGGTAGGTCCCGCTGAAAACACACACAGTTAAGAAAAGGTCAAGCTCTCAAACTCGAAACCCAATAATCACCACACATATTATGATTAAAACTAAAAATATTAAATGTACGTTCAGATGGATGACGCCACTTAACTCTATTTTGAAACCAAGCGATGCCGATCTAATTAAACCATCAAACAAAGCAAACACACACTGGGTTATTAAAAGCAACACACAGGCTGAAGAACAACAAGGCCTGCTTCCGATGGCCTCAATTCCCTCGGGGAGAGTTTGCATATATCCATGTTAACACAATCACTTTGCTGTTATAACTCTATTTGAATGATTACGCCGACTAATCCACAATGACACTCTCGAAACTCAGCTTCGCTTTTTCTCCCCCCCTCGCCACTATTGTAGAATATAGGAAAGAGCAACGATGAAAGGAGCAAGAGCGAGAGACAGAGAGACAAAAGGGGTAGAGAGAGAGAGAGAGAGAGAGAGAGATTTGACAAGCCTATACTAATTAGCAGAGAGAAATATGTAGGCAGAGTATGGTAGAGGCAGGATGAATGAGGCCATTGTGAGAGCAGGGGAGTGGAGGGAGGAGGGGGAGGAGGGGAGATTAGGTTGGCCTGTCTACTGACTGGACCACATGTTCTCATGGCCTGCTTGCTATTCAGCTCTATCCTCACTCTGTCCGCTCGCTGTGGAACTGGGACTCTCGGACTGCTTTCCCAGAATTCCACGGTGCGGCATTCAGTAAAAAAAAACCCTCCAGTCCCGGGTTTGGAGAAATATCTCAAATTGCAACCATTTTCTGTGTCAGTGTGTCAGTGTGTTTTGTCTCTTTACCTGCTGAAGTTGTGCAACTTGTACACTTGGCAAATTTACAATTGATGTCTATGACTTACCCACTACGATTCTGGGACCACGATTATATACTTTTCTTTAAATAATTACACCAGCGTTTGGAGTTCTGATTCCCTGCAGTGCAGCAGCTGTCCACCAGAGGTCAACATTGTGCAATGAACTCCACCTACTGCTGCTGCCGCTCTCAATGAGTCATTACCATGTGAAGAGGGTTAAGCCCTTTGACTGGCCTTCTGTTTTTACTACTTGTGTAACTCAGGGAGCTTGCGCCCCGGAGCTCAAACTCAAACTGCAAGGCACCTAGACGTCGACGTTAAGTCCGACGGGGCTAAACCAGAACGGGGGAGGCCTCGCCAAGTGCACTGACGTAAACTAGCGCCTCAGCTGCTCTTGTACTCAGGGGGGAAACAAAAAAAAATCACCTCCATTTGCTGTACAGAGACTGTCCTGTACCCCTGGTTTACTTTTCTGCATCAAACCAACCTGTTGAGGAATGGGTCAGAGCTGTTGGCGGTCATGGTCCGGGCGTCCTGGGCCATAGGGGAGGACACGGGATTCGGGGTGCCGCCATCCTGGTCCATGCTGGTGGGCAGCTGATTCCTTAGGGCCAGCTCCTGTGGACGATAAACAGAAACCCGTGAGGAACGCGACGGACCTCCACTACTACTCGCCTCAGAGGTGACGCAATGAAAACACGTCATAGCTGCACGCCAAACGACCCTGCTCTCGGAGCGCGTGGCAGGTTTCCCACCGCCTATCACTGTGTAAAATGTTAAGATTTAGGGAGGGCTGCATGCTTCGTTCCTCCTCGCAGAGGTTCAGATTACGTAAGAGACGGACTACACTTGCACAGATTTGTTTTCCATACGTGCAGCATCGTAAAGCCGAGGGTTTGAAGTCACGGCGAAATGTTTTTTCAACCTCCGTCTAAAGTCCTTGAACAGTAGGTCAAACGATTTTCCGGGTGTCGCCGAGCGGAGATCTCACTACACTTTCTACATGGCCAAGGACAACATCGGACAGGCAGCCAGAGGGATATGACGTTTTTAGTAAGAATGTAAAAATTACTGCTAGACACCCCAGCGGTTAGTCGAAGCCTTCATTGGTTGAGGTTGAGGAAGAAATGGACACAATGTTCTCCCGGAAAGAAATGATTGCTGGCCTTCATTAGCCCTTCGCAAAGTATTTAGGATGTTCTTGTTTTCCTTTCTTCTGTTCATATTTCAGATGTACTGGCAGCGGTACCTGAAGGTGTTTCCTTCTTGAGCAACAAGACCTATCCCTGCATCCCACACACACACACACGTAAACAATCTGGTTTCGATTAAGGAGGATTATGAGGACTGTGTACTGTAAGCAACCTTTATGGATTTATGGCTCTCTTTTTTGTGCATGACCGACACCAGCGAGTCGCCCTAACGTCCTCGCCCGTCTTCATCGACACGTTTTGCCATGTGGAACACATTCGGGCGTGGCAGGTATTGCTGCAAAATTTAAACTTCCCCTGCAAGCTTGCACCATTTCACAATAGGTGCATTTCGGTGTAACTTCGTTAATCTGATGGGAAGATGTTTGAATTTGTGAAATGTTAGGTTTTTACTGCAGTGTGTTGAAATACTGGTCCAAACGCGTACACACTCCTTCCCTGCACGCAGTTGCGCCTGCAGTCACAACACCATTTTTTTTTTGTTCATTGCACCCTTTGGTTAACCGGTCAGTGTGGATGTCTGAGGTTCGTCCAATCAGCAACGACAGCAACAAACACATGACATAACGATGCTTAAGCCATTGATTGATTGATTGATTGGAACAGCAGCCAACCTGATAAACTGTTCACATCTTATATTGAATATATGTGTGCTGTGTGTATTGTATGCATGTTCTATGGAAAATTAAATGCTAACATTCCCCAGAAAGAGCAGCTGGGATCACCTCCCCTCTCAGCCGCATGTAGGTCACTTCCTACACGGTGAACTTTTTAACAACCGCAGTGCACGACACGGTAAACACAGTCAGAGGAACCCTCATTCATAACCATAAAGCGCCGTAGTTGTGACTGTTGTGACACAGCCTTGAGTAAACTACTGAACTCGGCTGCACCACCACCCTGTGTGTGGGCGGGTTACGGTGACACATCGCCGGCAGGAAGTGATACAATGACCACAGATGACTCACTGCACTTCATTGCAGGGCAGACTAACAATAAAAGTCTGATGAAAGGAGGCTGTAAAATTCAGCACTGTACCTTCGAACGGTCAGTCAGATGAAGGGGCAAGTCTACATTACATTTTGCACTTTAGTCATTTAGCCCATTTTCCCCTTTCATTGAGTGAGGGGTTTGGGGTTCAGTGTCTTGCTTTAGGGCACTTCAGCGCGATACAACACACACCTGCAACCTTCCTAACACTGCAGGGTCTCTCTAACCATGAGCCCACTGTACTGGCCCCCAGAGGACCTTTAGGTTTCCAGACTCCTGACCTGGGGCCTTTGGCGAAGCAGCTCCTGTTGCTTCAGTCTCAGCCGTTCCTTCTCCAGCTGCTGTAGTCTCATCTGGTTGTTTCCCCCCAGGACTCCGCTGTGGGGGCTCGGGGGCAGCGGTCCTCCCTGCTTCACAGGGGCACTCTGGGAGATCCTCTGCTGGTTCAGGGCTGCAAAAGGAGACACACAAAAAAAGAAAGACAACTGTCAGCAGAGACACCAGCGCTTGTTTAATGCTGTACCAGGCAACTTTTGCGGCAACTGGCAGAGAGAAGCAACCGTTTGCAGGTTTTCTGTGTATTGGAGTACAACATTTTCAATATGGCATCAGCAACCTGCACACAGTACATGTTCACCAACACGGCTGGTCTCTGATCGCCGATACCAAAGAATACCAAAGTGACAAGAGAGGCAAAAGATGCAATATTAGTTTGTATTTCACTCTTAAGTTTCAATTTGTGTCCATAGCCAACACCAGAATCACCTTTGGGCAGATAGGATGAATCTACTGGGTCTCAGTTGGGGCTATTGGGGCGACTAGTGCAGCTTCAACCCCTGACATTTCCCTGTGCTGCTATCTCACCTCTAACAGGGTGTCAGCAACACTTTTCATTTCTATGACTGCTCTTTTTTTTGTCTGCATTTGGCATAACAAGACTGACAACTCCAGCAGGTTTGTCTACGAGGTGAACTTGTAAAGAGAGGAGCCAGTGCAGCAGGTTGCGTCGGGCGAGGGAAGTCCCAACAGAAGTTTTCCGCCAAGTCTGAAACAACCACTATTCCTGTAAGACCTGATTCCCCTCCCACTGCCTGACTAAGACAGGCTTTGTTAGTTTTGTACATTGCATCAGTCGTGACTTGTTTCCTGCAAAACAAAAATCACAGATTACCCCTGAAGACGGCCTTGCCCTGCCCTGCGCCCTGACGTTTCCACTTCAACCGGTTTCATTCATGCAACATCGACGCCGCCTGCCGATCACGTGACTCGCTAGAACGACATCAACACTACTACCTTTAGTTTCGAGGCACTTTCACCCACCCGAGGTGATCGCATGAAACACTAACAAGCTAACTGCGTGTTTACAATATCAATGCGGACCGGTGTGTATTGAAAACCCGCACAGCTGTTTCCCCCAGAGAAACCTTTTGTTGTTCTTCTCCCCGGCGGTGAGGGGGGGGTGGGGGGGGGGCTGATAACCATGCGTAAAGAGCAAGCAAAGCAGCATCTAATTGCAGCAATCTACGCATGCAAACTAGGTCACACGTTTTACCGCCGTGGGTGGAGAGAGAGGACGGGACCACGAGGGGTGTTACAGTAACCGAACCAATGAGGAGCCACGTTTGCTTATGTGCTCGAGGCACCGGCACGAAACAAAAGCCTGAACCGGGGGGCACCGTTTTCATGCGGGCTTGCTTTTTCCCCCCCTCTCTGCCCGCCCGCCCAGGCCCGGCACCTTTCTCATCACCATTCAATCACTGTCTGTTTACACTATCTCAGTAGCTGAATGAACCACGGCTCAGGGCTCTCCCTGGGAAGCTCTGGAGGCCCCACCCTGCCCTGCCTTCCGGCTCCCCCTGTCCACACTACAACCTCCACCCCCCGCCCCCCCCCTCCTCCCTACACACAC
The DNA here is from genome assembly GCA_034670385.1 of Hoplostethus mediterraneus. Taxonomy (NCBI): domain Eukaryota; kingdom Metazoa; phylum Chordata; class Actinopteri; order Trachichthyiformes; family Trachichthyidae; genus Hoplostethus; species Hoplostethus mediterraneus. The sequence continues at coordinate 2,836,449 of JAXDDW010000019.1, read as the reverse complement.
ACACACACACACACACACACACAGCCAGGGAGCTGCCTCCACTCTCCCACACACACACAAACACAACACACACACATCAACCGAAGCCTTGGGAGAGTGTGGCACTTCTCTCTGCTTCTTATCTTTGTCAGATACAGGGCCTTTGTACCATCGGGGCACCATTAGCTGTTCCCCAGGCAGGAGGTGGCGTGCACGTCGGGCGGCGGTTGATCTGTTAAGACGTGTGAGCTTTTGAAGAGCAACGAAATCAAAGCGAAAGGAAAGAGATCCACTGACAAAAAAAAAAAAAAAAAGAGCGTAAGTTTAACTAGCGCACAGTCTAGCAGTTTCTGTTCAAGGACTCCCCCTCGCAGACCAAACAGCGAACAGAAACCTGTGGTACTAGAAAAAAAAAAAAAACATACACAAACAATGAGCAGGGAATTAAATCTTTGGGTGAGATAGGAGGGAAGGACAGGTTCAGTTCAGGGCCACAGCGATAGCATGAAAGGAGGCCAGTCTGGGCTGAGGGGGGAGGCAGGGCAGGGCAGGGGAGGCAGTGCGGGGGTGAGGAGGGAGGGAGGGAGGGAGGGAGGGCAAAGGCAGTATATACAGGCGGTGATAGGTGGTGGGCCTGGGGAGATAAGGGACAAGTTAATGCCGTCTGCCTTTTGTCTTCTTCACGCAGCCCTGCAACACAACGAGCCGGCAACACGAGCCCTTATCGCACCATCACCCCGGCAGGCCTGTTACACCAGAGGATCACCTGGGGCAGGTAGAGCCGAGGGTGTGCCAGCGGTGGGGAGGTTTCTCTACGTGACCGAGGGCACCGGGCCCTTTGAAGGCTGGGTAAATATTTGTCTGCTGTGGATTTAACGAGTTTAAAAAAAAAAAAAAAAAAGTCAAAAAGGTGTTGTGTTTCCAGCCCGGAGATAAGAAAAGTGGAGAAATAGTCTGGACGCGATACAAATACTCTTTTTATCGTGTTGTACTGCAGAGAGACGTCCAGTGTTGACTCTGGCTTTCGCTTTGCATGGCGAGGAGGTGAAAAAAAATCAACAGTGCATCTGGGCAAGACGTATTAAAATTTGGGCGTGGGAATTTCCTGCTCAGTGTAACAATTAATCTTTCATTGACAAATCAAAGCCTCAGTTGAGTTGAGTTTGGAAATCACTCGTAAGGTGTCCCCCTGTTCAACGGCTCGCCATGCCACTGGAAAAGATGAGCACCTTCACGAGTGGCACCCGCTAAGCACCCTCCAGCGAGGTGCCAGCTTCCCCCCTCGGGTGACGTACTATGACTAGCAGAGGCAGCAAAAAAAACAACAACAACATCACATGACGGATCACGTGACACTATCTCTGACCGACTGCTTTACATTAAAAGGCTTTGAAATATAAAAATCAAGTCCCCAGAGGAAATCAGTTTTTTTTCAGTCAGTTTTTTTTTTTTTTTGTGCACAGGAATATCCTCCCGGTGTTTTTTCCCCTTCCCCGAGCACGCATGAAAAACAACATAAGGGCTGCAGTATACCCACACAGGGCCAGCCCCCTTTTGAACTCCGCCACAGTGCACTCACGGCTTGTTCGCTGCTCGCCACCTCCTCGGATCCTTAAAGGGGATGCATGCTTATCCCGTCGGCATTTTCTCCTCTGTTCCTCCCTTTCTCTTTCTTCCCCTTTCGCCTTGCCTCTCCCTGCCCCCCCCCCCACCTCCCTGCCACCCCCCACCCCCACCCCCCTTTCCACCTCCCCCTCTCACATTGGAGTTCTTTGACTGAAAAGGTCTGGAAGAGATTAAGAGTTGGACCGCAGAATAAAGAGGCCTGGCAGAGATTCAAGTCTGTCTGGAGCTGCAGCAGAATGGGGCTGTGCCTGTTGCTGGGCCTCACGCAGGGGAAAGCCAGCCGGCAACAACCCTCCGTTAAAGGCGCTCTGCTGCTTTTCTTCTCAAAGCTCAAATTAGCCTCCATTATCAAAGCAGCTGGCTTATGATTGGAGACCTACATAGCAGCAGTATAGAGGTTTTTCTGAAGTCCAATTCCCATGCACATGACGGGGGAAAACGCTGCTTTTTGAAATAACTACAATTAATAAAATCGAGTTTCCGCTCGAGCCACACGTAAATATCAAGTCATTTTAGGGGCACGGCAACGTAGAGACCTTCCAAATCATGTCAAAAAGGTGCAAATTTGTAATCTATATATTTGTGAAGCACAGCAAAGATTTTTAGATTTAAGTGGAACAAAATGGCAAACGTTGATGGGCCATAATGAGTTAACATGATCTCTCTCTCCCGCTCACTCTCGCTCTCTTTCAGGGGCCCACCAGGCTTGTGTGTTCAAGACTTATAAATCTTCAAAGAGCTTAGCCCCATCAGAGCCGCCTTCCCTTCCCAGCTGCCCCGCTCCTCTTACCACCACCATGTTTTTGCACTTCCCGCCCAGCCTCAATCAAGAGTGTAGGGCACGCATTTACTTGCAGAGAAACTCTCCTGCTCTCTCTCTAAGTGGCCCCCGGTTTCGATAACAACAATGCTAAAATTAAAACAAGATAACAAGGCTGGCGTTGCGTGTCCGCACACGTTTGCCTTTGTGAACCCGGGAGGGCGAGCTTCCCTGGGGAACAGGCGCCGTAGCGGAGGGATGACACCTCAAGCGTAAATGAGTCAGAGTGACATAAGCAGGAACCTTCATCCTCGCTGCGCCTTCCTGGCACACAGGAGGGATTAGCTCATTCCCATGGCCGGAGAGAGAAGTCTTCACCACATGTACCTGGGCCTGTCACCAGTTTGCCAACCTAGCACTCTGCAAGCTGACTGTGAAACTTTAGCATGGCCTGAGGGGGATTAATGGCCAACTCAGCTGTTGCCGAAACACTAAAATGGCTAACAAAAGGTCGGGTGCTGTTTTTTCTTTTTTTTTTTTTGTCTTCCCCGGCACCTATTAACATCGGGGTGGGGGTATATGTTGAAATGTGTTTTTTTCAGAAGTAATGGTCTGACTAGTCACTGCAAAACAATGCACCGGGGTGACCTGAGCTATGAATCATACAGTTATATTTCACTATAACAATTGCGGTGATACATCTTTTGTGGAGCAGCAGGGGAAAGTAAACTGTCACAAGTAGGACCAAATGTTTCAACTCTCTCTATATATGGTGACTTAATAATACTCTTACTTCTACAAGTGACATATTTGCTGTTGTAATCATAAAAAAAGCTTCATTTTGGCATATAAAACATAATAAAATAGAATAAATAGAATAAAAACCCCAATTTTAGTTGCTAAAGGGAACATGGATGATCAAAACAACACTTCACGCTGAGCTCACCGAAGCGTGGGTCGAGTCGTGGGTCCAGCCAGGAGGTGGTCTTGTTCTTGTGGTTGATGTAGTAAATTTCCCCCTCTGATGTAATGGCTTGTTCCCAGCCGTCAGGGAGAGGACCTGGGGGAGGACAGGCAAAAAAAAAAAAAGATAAGGGTGTGGGGAGATCCTGGTAGTTCACTCCCTGCTCACCGGGTATCGTTTTAATTGGGTTTAATTCATGTTGTGAAACTGAACAGACAAACAGAAACAGCTGTGTTTACTATAAAGGTTATGCCATTCATACTGTACTACTGTCACACACGTGCAATGAAAACTAAATGCTTGCTGCACGTGCAAATCCACGTCCATGGCAAACTTATTATTTTTCACCTTTGAGGGAAATCTGAGGCATCTCTCACTGAAAACCTACAGACCGGTTTGTCAATAAACAGGCTGAAATAAGAGATTAAACTCTCCCTGACTGAGAGGCTGACAGGCAGCACAGCGATGACCCCAGAATACAGAGGTACTCCAACTGTAGACACAGCTGCCTGTCAAGGAGCTCTGCAACATGTCGGACAGGACCTGTCACGTTCTACCTCCGTCTCACCCCACCTAGGGCAAATTCCAGCTGCATGGACAGAAGTGAGGTACACCGAGTCTCGGTGACATGTAACAACTAGACTGGAGCGCTGCTGACTTCGACGGTGGATACGAATGTCAAGAGAAGGTCTGGAATCCAGTAACTACAACTACAACTACAACTACTACTACTACTACTACTACTACTACTACTACTACTACTACTACTACTATCAGAAAATAGGGAGGGAATATACGTCTGAGTCCACTACCAAGACCTGTTTGTTTTAATTTAGCAAAAACTATTTTTGGTTTTTAGTCAGTTGAAACTTCTTATTATTTAGAACCGATACTAATCCAAATTTTCAGATCTTTGAGAAATGCTTGTATGAAATTGAAATTGTTCGCACACCATTTTTCTCAAATTGTTGACACATCATATATTTCATTCATATATGAACACCTGTATACAACTGAATTGTTTTGGTCTTTTAACAATTAATAACTTTTTCATTAATAAATTAATAAATCATTAATAAATTAATGATATTGAGTAAATTAATGTGGCCGTCTATGAGTTATGAGTACAGCTAGTGCTTTAACTTTAACTGAAAAATGACATATTAATTAAATTGTTTGATGTAATCTGAGTCCAAAAGAGTGGACTCAGACTTTTGGACCCCACTGTCATCCTGAGCTTAAATATTGGACCTACATGATGACATTATTTGTAATACATGTTACGTGTCACTGGTAAACGTTACAGATGTGATGTGCACGTACCGCTGGCCGGGTTCATAAGGTTCTGCTGCTGGACCGGCACCGGACTGGCAGGGGCGGCCTGGTTCATCTGGAGCAGGGCCTTGCGGGGGTCCTGCCAAGTGGTGGACTGATCAAGATGGCTGAAAGGAGACAAGACAGTCCAGAATTAAAATCCTGATTCCCACCAGGAGTCGGTAATAAGCTCGAGTGAGCAGCCATATCAACACGAAACAGAAAGTCACATGCGGGGAACCGATGACTCAGAACAGTTCCAACAAAACCCCTAATGAAAAGACTGAATGTAAACCCTGCTTTCTGTACATGATGACTATCACAGGAAACCAACTCAATTTGGTCTCTTCTGATATTTGGTCTGTCCCAGTAAGAGTCCACAAAATTCAATACAGATTCACATATGGAGTCAATCTGGCTTTGGATTCATTTTCTTTAGCCTATAGCTGAATAAATATACTATGTCATGGATCAGGAATTTTTTTTTTAAATTATTATTATTATTATTATTATTATTATTATTATTATTATTATTATTAATTTTAAATAAAAACATTTAAAATAATTCACACAGAACACAACTGAAAATATATCAACCCGAACATTTGTCAGAGTGGGTGAGCTGAAACCCTCCAACAGATTGCACCCGGCTCCAAAAGGCTATGATTGGTTGCAAAACAACTATTGTAACGTCAAACATTGTCGCTCCATCTATTTTATGACCCGTCTTTGCCAGGGGAGGGGGGGTGGGGGTGGGGGGTGGGGGGGCGGGCGGGGGGGGGAGGGGGGGCGGCGCATTGTGTTGCAGTCTGTGAAGGCATTGATAATTAGTGCTTTGTTGGTACTTGTTGCTTGATTAAGATGGAAAGCTAATACAGGAAGCCCTCCTCTCCCGAGCAGGACCCTCTCTATTGAGGGAGGGTCAGTCCCAGGGCTCAACGCAGGGGGTCCTTTTTCCTGGAAGCAGCTCGGACACTGTGGAGTGTCAGGGGCTTTAACAATCTGGCGCCACATTTACAAAGCTTTCACCTGCTGGACAAAGGCACAGACTGAGCTACGACCTAAAACCCCACTATTCACTTGTTCTTTTTTTTTTTTTTTCTCTCTCTCTCTCTCTCTTTTAAACCATCCCCATTTAGGAGACCCCGCCCCTCCCCTTCATGCAAATGGGGTACCATACTGATTACGCAACATCGCAACTCTCATACACACACACACACACACACACACACACACACACATCACAATAAAAACACGAAACAAGAACCAGAGTTTGTTTTGGTTGCGTTTGCTACGGGTGCAAAAAAAAAACACCCCTCAGCGTTTTCTATCTCCTGTGCCCCGTAATAAACACGTATGAAACAATTCCACGCGCCGCCAATCTTCCAACAACTCGCCGTTAATTCGATCCCAGAGTGCCATTAGCCCAGATTTCGGAACAGCTGGAGTGAGATCCAGAGAGAGGCTCGGCGGTAATCCCAGCCTGCCTGTCTGCTCTGGATCCCAGGCCAGAGAGAGCGGCCTGACTCAGCACTCCTCCCCCCCCCCCCCCCCAACACAAAGCAACCCATTTTGAAGCCCCCTCTTGTTTATGCTTTACTGATCAAAGGAGCTGCCAAATCCCCCACCAAAAACCCCTCCCCCCCCCCAGCCTTTACACACACACACACACACACACACACACACACACACACGCATGCGCACACACACACGCGCACACACACACACACACACACACACACACACACACACACACACACCACAAACCAAGCAAAATAGCTCTAACTGCTCAGACTGGAGGGGCCCCCTTGAGAAGGAAGGGTCACAGGGGGCGGGAGAGACAACTACAAAAAAAAAAAAAAAGAAAGAGAGGAAAAAAAAAAAAAAAGAGTGAAAGAGAGAGAGAGAGAGAGAAAAAAAAACAACAACTACGGAAGCAATCCCTCAGAACTCCATTGGCTGCATGAGTTGCTGCGGTCCTGTTACACTGCGAGCGCCCTCCCCCCCTCCTCCTCCCCTCCCGTTCGCCTCCTTCCCACTCTGGAAACTATGACATTTATAATAGAGGGGAGGGGAGGGGAGAGGGGAGGGGGGGAGCTAGGGGAGGGGACAGAGAGGAGCACTGGGATAAGGGAAGAGAGGGAGGGCTTAGCGTAAATGAGAGGCCTGCACATCCTGGCACACCGATGCAGAGCAGAAAACGCTGCAAATACTGTATGTACACACACACACACACACACACAACTACACAGCAAATACTCACTAGCAGCGGCGAAGTTGTGCTTCTTTGAAAGTACAAATATTGAACTTTCTATCAAACACTCACTGGGTGGAATAACCTCTTCAGCCCGGATTAATCAGAAACACAGTCGAACAATGCTTCGTCTCCAAACGGGGGGGGGGGGGGGGGGGGGTATCGGGGTGATAATCAAAAAGCCCCGTGATAAGACCCCCACACATCCCGAGAGGCAGCGCCGCACTGTATTCAGAGTTTGACTTTCAAGAGAGCGTGCATGTGGGAATTGAAAGAACTGGTCAATGAGTTACCAGCAGCCAGTAATTCATCACCAGGTTTTAAAACTAACAGATAATCCATTCACCCGTCCAGCCCCCGAACCCTGCGTGGCCGGGGCTGCACGCCACTTCCTGTTGGGAGAACGCAACACAATGTGTCACGGCGGCCGCTGGGAACGACCGGTTGTTGTGAGGCGTTGCTGCTGATCCGAGTCCTGTACGCTCCTCGTCGAGGTGTTGTCTTTACTTGCCCCTCACATTAAGGCAAACCCAGCAGGGTAACCACCCCCTCTCCGCCCTCCCCCTACTGACACCCCCAGGGCAGGGCAGTGGACGCAGAGCAAAGTGGTTCAGATACTCTGAAACATCAACACTAAACATCGACTCCTCATCTGTGGCTCTTTGACGGGACCGTGCACAGTAACCGGAGAGGAAGTGCAGCCGGCGAGGGCGCCGTGCTCCAGTGCAAACCTCAGGAAACTGACCCAGGACCAGGCCGGATCTGGGGCCTGGAGCACGGGGCTGGGCTTGCACATTTTCACTCAAGCTGTCATCATGGTGGCCTGTGGGTTAGGAGAGGCACAGAGCGGGACTCTCGATCCGCCCAGGCACTCGACATCTCCTTGACTGATGGGCCAATTATCAAGGTGGTGTTTATTGTGCCAGCGTTATTTATAATGCCTCATGCTGGGGGGGAGGAGGGGGGGGGGACTCTTCACATAAGGGCTAAACCTGACTTCACTTAAATGACTTGGCACACAAGTTTTGTGTGCAGGAGTGCATGGGCACTGGTTTCAGTTCAGAGCTCATCTTATATCATTGGATTAAATGTACATCATCTAAATGATGGCAATCAAATCAAACCCTTCACTGGATGAAGTTTATATTTCAGAAGAGTTCCCGCATCCCACGCTTGTTGAGTCCTCATCTGATTATAGCACAATGACAACTTTCCTGCCACGCCAACGACGCCCCATTTATCCCATTTACACCAATGAAAAATGACTCTGAATCAGGTCCACCACCTGCCAGAGTAGCAGATCAAAGCTGGATTTGAATCCAGATTGACTCTTTACCTCACCGAAATCATCTGTCTTCGAAACCAGACGTCAAAAGCCACGTTTCTCTGGGTGTAAAACAGGGGAGTGCAGCCGTGATGAAACGCACCCTACAGATGAGTTGTCAAATGTTAAAAATGGGATCCCCGGGCCACGGGGGTCTCCACCCGGGGGTCTCCACCCGGGGAGTATCTGGTGGGAAGGTGGTTGAGGCCGGTGACTGAGGGAGGCCAGATCTAATCAGGGCTCTGAGATGAGGATGACCACCTCCACTCCGGCTGGCTGAGGGATGCCTGGCTGCCCCTCTATCAGCAGGACATCATCAAGAGAGATTATTGGGCCAACCCCTGTGACCCCATTGTAGATTTAGGTTTCCCTTTGAAGGAGGGCTCATATCACTAGACTCACTAATGAAGCAACTAATGCACAAAGTACCAGTACCCGTCACTTCTACTCTCATTCACTAATTCAAAGACTAGTCCGTTAAATGTCATTATTGAGGGCGTTTATTGCAAATCTTTATTTTGATTAAGTCACATCATCAGTTGCAATATCATAGTAGAAGTCTAGTACTTTTGGTAAATACACATCAATAGAAACGCGTCAATAAATCCCATTTTTAAAATATTTTCTTGACTCTGTTATCAAAGTGTTATCCGTTACCGTGAGCTGCTGTGAGTTTGAGTAGATTTGGGAAGTGTAAACCGCAGATGAGAAGGTCCACTTCTGAATGAAGACAGATACTACATCTCTGTGGAGATGCCCTCCATGACAGTGGAGGCATTGATGTCTGGAGCAGAGGTGTTACATCAAGACTTTGGTAAACACTAGCCTGACTTTCTCACAGTCCCATTTGTGTGCTGAGCTGACAGGCCCCCGTTGAACAGGAAGGGGCTTGTCTGTGTGTGGTCAATAAACCAAAAGTTTGACAAACACAAAGTTGCTCCAAATGAAGGCTTCACGCAGGCTTAGAGCCCACAGTCCACCCGGCACCATTTGTGAGCGGCCTTGGTTCAAAATAGCCCGGGATTAAAATCAAATCTGCGTATTTATCACTTGGAGTTTTATTCGGGGTTTAAGTAGCTTAAATAACAATTGATACTCAGAAAACAGCTTTTACATATTATGACTGCACTTAGTTAGTGTTGGATAACGCTGAGAGGTCAACATCATCACTGTGGCTCAAATGGACACGCACGCACACACACACACACACACACACACACACACACACACACACACACACACGCACACACACACACACACACACACAGGGTTTCATACAAATGTGCTTCAAATGGAGAGAGCGGGCCAGGTGGCTGACGGCTTAAAAGTAATACTGAGATGAAAGTATGCAATGGTAGTATTTTGTTTCACCTAATACGAGTGTTAGATTGTTCATCTAAAAATTAAAAACAATATTTCTGCTTTGCACAAGATTAATCCGGTCAAATTGTACTATCCTGCGCCACCAAAATCTCCACATAATCTCAGTGTCCCAATCAGCAGCACACAGATATCCGTCTGCATACAATAAGAGCACACGGTCCGCGCAAACACTTTGATAACTAGTCTAGAGCCAGTGCACACTATATATGTGGCTTCCTGAACATCTGTTGCACTAGGCAGCAGTCAAAGAGACCTCCTATTAGAACAGGAAAGATCAGTCTGTTTAGTGCTCATGGTTACCTGGGGGCATGCAACTTTACAATATAATTAAACTGAGTAAAAACATTGAGAAGAAACGTAAAGCAAAGCCTATAAAAAAACACTGAGAAGAAACATAAAGCAAAGCCTATAAAAAAACATTGAGAAGAAACATAAAGCATACGCCGTGAAAGGAAAGCAGGAAGAAGTCAACAGATTTAGTCACCAAGAATAACGATGCCAAGAGAAGGAAATCAATAACTTCATAGTCTGGCTGCCACTGATGATACTTTACAACCACTGTTGCATGAAACAGGTGAGCGAGGAAATAAATAACCATGTGAAACTCAAGACATTCCAGCTAGAGAAAAAAACTGATCACAAAACAGCTTGAAACCAATTGGGGAAAGTAGAAAAGTGTCTGTCATCCAATAGCTGTACCTGGCCCCGAGGGCAGATAATGGCTACTCCCCCCAAAGCTCTCCTCTGCTTAGGGGTGACTTCCCACGGACTAAAAACTCATTCAAAGCTGCATTTAATAAGCCCCCGGAAACAGTGATTACCCCTCCTAGTTCACTGGTGTGTCTAAATTAGAAACCTTCATTAGTTTATGACCCAGCCCTGGAGACTAGCCCTGCCCCCCATCCCAGCACCAGGCAAGGTGACCCAACCTCCCTGCCCCTGCTGTTATAAATCAAAGGCCACAGCAAACTGCTTGAAGAAAGAGGCGGAAAGGTCAACAGACTTTGTTGACATTCTCCCAGTCTTCTCCCAGCTTAAAGGTTTTTGTTTTTTATGAAACCGGCAAAACAAACCGACAGCTCGAGGCAAGAGATTGCTCATATCTCACGCCTATCGCCATTCAAGAAAAAAACAACAACATTTCAAACTGAAACCATCATCAGCTACACTGGCACAGTAGTAAATCATTTATTAGGACTAATTAGAATTTGCACTAACCTCTAAGTCTGACAAAAGTTGAACATTTCAGGTGTAAAGAACTCAGTAAAACTTTAAAGAAAGCCGCTGCCCTCTCTCACCGCCATCTTTAAATTTCATCTCAGCCATTTGTCTATTTTTGGATGGCTCACATGAGTCTCAACAGGCCTGTGGTCTGAATAAAGATCACTGTTTCACTGCTGGGACAAAGGGAGGGCCGGAGTTTCTCTTGGCCCCTCTTCTAGTCATCTCCACATGGCTGCCATTTAACTCCATTGACACAAAAGAGGCACCATCACAGCGCCATGGCTCCATTCATACTAAAACGGGGCCTTGCTTTAAAGGGAGCGGGACACTGGCGACCACAGCGCCGCTGTGACTCACCGAGCCATTCATTCCCTAGCGTGGGGGCATCAGATCCTGATTAATGACTCATAATGTACTAATAAACAACTGGGAAACAACATAGCTCCTCACTAAACGTTCACGCTGACCGAGGGCTAACGTATGAAAGGACAACGGCGGTCACCTGAATGAAATGTGAGCCCCGTCTCTGCTCGGTCGGCTAGTGACTGACTACCCCCCCCCCCCCCCCATCGCTCTCTCACTCTGCTTTCCTCCCTCTGCAACACTTCTGTGTCAGACAACCTCTGTTTATAAATAGAGGAGTGTCTTTTCCAGCAGCTCTGCCGAGGCCGCCTTTAATTTCAGATCAAATGTCTGCACTTTGATGTGCAGTGGACGGAGGATGTTTCTCTTCCACACATAAACACGAGCTCCACTAAGCATAGATAGATATAGATAGTCCAGTTGTATAGTGATAGAGCATATACTTTGTCCACTTGTATAGTGATAGAGCATATAGTCAGTCCAGTAGTATAGCATATAGTCAGTCCAATAGTATAGTAATATAGCATATAGTTAGTCCAGTTGTATAGTGATAGAGTATAGTTAGTCCCGTTGTATAGTAATAGAGCATATAGCTAGTCCAGTTGTATAGTGATAGAGTATATAGTTAGTCCAGTTGTATAGTGATAGAGTATATAGTTAGTCCAGTTGTATAGTGATAGAGCATGTACGTAGTTAGTCCAGTTGTATAGTAATAGAGCATATAGTAGTCCAGTTGTATAGTAATAGAGCATGTACGTAGTTAGTCCAGTTGTATAGTAATAGAGCATATAGTAGTCCAGTTGTATAGTAATAGAGCATGTACGTAGTTAGTCCAGTTGTATATTAATAGAGCATGTATGTAGTTAGTCCAGTTGTATAGTAATACAGCATGTATGTAGTTAGTCCAGCTGTATAGTAATAGAGCATATAGTTAGTCCAGTTGTGTAGTGATAGAGCATGTATGTAGTTAGTCCAGTTGTATAGTAATAGATCATATAGTTAGTCCAGTAGTATAGTAATAGAGCATGTACATAGTTAGTCCAGTTGTATCATATAGTTAGTCCAGTTGTGTAGTAATAGAGCATGTACATAGTTAGGCCAGTTGTATAGTAATACAGCATATACAGTAGTTTGTCCAGTTGTATAGTTATTGAGTATATAGTTAGTCCAGTAGTATAGTAATAGAGCATGTATGTAGTTAGTCCAGTTGTATAGTAATAGAGTATATAGTTAGTCCAGTAGTATAGTAATAGAGCATGTACGTAGTTAGTCCAGTTATATAGTAATAGAGTATATAGTTAGTCCAGTAGTATAGTAATAGAGCATGTACGTAGTTAGTCCAGTTGTATAGTGATTCTGTAACTGCTGTTCTGTTTACATTTTGATTGCAGTATATGGAAGAAGCTCAAGATGATTACAGAACAGTTATGTAACAAGGACATATTGTTTAAATCGAAGCATCACCACGAGCAGCAACTGAACTGGATAGTACAACAAAGGTTTCAACGTTGAGTTAAGCAAGATTTAGTTTTCCAACCCATACTTTTATTTAGCTTACAAAATTGCGTCATTGTCTGGAAGGGCATGAGACCAGTCAGTTTTCAAACAATTGCAGTGATCCAGTGAGAGTCTGTGAGAACAGTTTTTTCTCTCTCCTACCACCACCACCCCCCTCCTCCACCCCCCAATCCTTTGTACAATTTCAGAAGAACCTCCCCAAAATGGACCAGATGTTCTCCAGATGTGAGACCTTCAAACATCTGGTACTGAAAGCACTCTTTTTATCCCAGTAAATTTGAGGGCTATCATGTTTGTTCAGACCCCTATTGGTCAGAAAGCCGCACTTCAGAAAACTTTGTATTTAACAAGAGCAGGAAAAGGATTTCAGCGTCAGACTCATCTCTGAACACAAACATCTGAACATTTCATAAACTGTGGAACATTTCATAATGAGTGGATTTGCTAGACATAAATTGTTGACTCGAGGACGTCACTTTTATGAATAATTCAATGAACTACAAGAACAAATGACCAACTCATCAGGGAACTACAGAGAAAGCATTGAATGAGTCAGTAAGAAGCAAGTAATGAAGTATAAAAGTAACCTTCACACACCGAAAAGCTCCTGATAAAACTCAGTGACAGGGTTGCTGGTCTTGCATTAGTGGCCTCGGGTATAACTACTACCTAGTATCTCAAAAGTTTACTTTGGATCATTGATGTGGAAGAGATTCACTCCTTAGGAGATGAGTTTTGCAGAGCTGCCCGTCCTTTGCTGTCTGGGGCAGCTACAGTGGTCCATTGTTTCTATTGAAACCTGAGCCCAAGAAAAGGAACACCAAATGCAGCAGCAGTCCCTCCGAGCAGTCCTCTTGTTTGCAGAGGCCACCAAATTTAATAACCTACAATTTAAGTATTGCAATTGCCTCTGTTTGAGCACACTGGCCACCATTGTGTACTGTAGCACATTTGCAAATTATTGTCAGCGTAAAGTTCGCTGAGTTGGGGTTGCAGTACTCGAGTCCGGTCTTGAGAACACTTTGGCGCCATCTTGGACTGCCGTGCCTATTTTGGCTACTATTGGATGTTGACTTTACTTTTTCCTATCAAAAAAAATAAAAAATGGGTAATTTCATTGATGTTTGAACTACACACAATTTAAAGGATTTCAACCTGTGTATGTAATGGTCCTCAAACTATGGAGTGATTGGCCAGTTCCAATAGATTGATTGGATAGATGCTGAAGCTCCTCTAGATAAATCTAAATTTCTATTGTTAGAATCATTATTTGTGCATTTGGATACAAACATACACAGTTTATTGTCCATTTAAGTCTTGAATAGGACTCGATTCACACTGGTCTCAGTCTTGACTTGGTCTCGACCCACATTGGATCTGATCTGTACTCAAATTCAACTGGAACTGGTCTTGGAATTGACTTGGACTCAACTAAGGTGGTCTTCCTGACTACAGCCACTGTCACTGAGCGTACATATTACAATGATGTCCATCGACTCAGCAATATACTTCGAGATAAACAAAAAGAAATACGGCAAGACACCGTGTTGACACTACTGCCAGCACACTTACTTGAGGAAGTATCTCTGGCCGGAGGCAGTCTTGGCCATCTCCCACCCTGGGGGCAGGGGCACATCGTCAGGAATCTCATAAGAGGACTGACGGAGGTGTTGAGGGGAGGCACCTGCTGGGGGCAAACCAGACAGGGAGCCGGGGGAAACAGCTCCCAACTGGAGGGAGGCGGGGGACGAGTGTGCACGGACATGGTGGGGGGGGAGCGCCCCGGCAGTCCCGGCGTCAGTGCTGGCCTATGGTGGGGGTGGAGGAGAGACAGGAAAAGGACACATATTATGGATGTGATTCACAACATGAGTCTAAGAGTAAAAAGTAAAAAATAACCCAATTTTCCCTTCGGTCATTACAGTTAATCTTATTTATCTTATATGATTAAAAATGGCTAAACCCAGTGTTTGTTTAAGTTTACAGTGATACCATAGGGGATAAAAAAATACCCTTAAGTATTATATGGTCACGATAAACTCACTAATAAATACTACAAACACACACCAACAGGAATATGTTAGAGGTTTTGGATGTTGCCCAGATTTTTTTTGCTGAGGACGGATTTTTTTTTCTATAAACAATTTAATCAGTTTATTTATATGAGGAAGCTCTGTTCACTGTAAGTGTGTAAGTAAGCTGAAGTGAATGTCGGTCTTAATAAAGTAAAGGGGTGCTGGGCCTGTGTGGATTGGCCAGAGCGCAGACTCCCGACAGTCACAACAGCGCATGCGCAATGTTGACAAACCTCAACAGATCGAATGCAAGCCTATGCAACAGTTGTGTTTGTGTGTGTTTACGTGTGTGTGTGTGTGTGTGTGTGTGTGTTTGTTTGTTTAAAGGGGGGTGTAATTAGAACAAATTCAGCCATCATATGATTTCTTCTATTGAAAACCTCTCAATGAAATACGACCGACTTTTTACAGACTCTCCATGCTTATTTCTCTAAATCTGTATACCTTCAATACTTTCCATTTATTATACCCGTGAATATAAGTTTCGTTCTAATAGATAGAGAAGTGATTTATCAGCCTTAATCTGGCTAACAAAATACAACTGCAGAAGAAAATAGTTTCAAATGTTCATTATATTTCTTGCAAAGATCCATTTTACTCGCATTCACATGGTTAAAGGACTAACAACTGTGGCCTCTACGATTGTGGTTACTCTGTTGTTAATGCCTAGGCCCATTTTATTATTTTTAACTGTTTGAGAACTGTAATTAAATAAGCTGTAGTAGAGTGTTATGCGTAGTGGATAAATGAAAACAAGTTGTATAACTGCACACTACCCTTACGAAAAATAACCACGATACTCCTGTAATACAGTTTAGGACTCCACTATGAATATCAAAACAAAAACTACAAACAACTGTGATAATATTGAAGTGATATTAAAGTAGATAAAAACTACCATAAAGTACGATAAGGTCACTAGTACAACTCACTACTGAGCACCACAGCCGCACTGTAAACCCCTGTAGGAATATTTACAGGGTTATTATGGTGAGTTTCTCGTCCGGGGAGGGGGGGGGGGATGGGATGGGGAGAGGGGAGGCAGGGTGGTCTTACTTGTCTGGAATGGGACTTTGGTTCTGGAGGTTTGAAGAAGGAGTCTGGCAGCTTCCTCATCCTCATGGGTACCGAGGGGGGTACGATGGTGTTTTTCGGGTTCATCACGGCGTTGAAAAGCGCCTCCAGGTCGGTCTCAGAGTCGCCCCGTACGTGGACGATTTGGTGTCCGGCAGGAGGGTTATGCTGGCTTGGATCCATTATTATCCCCAAAATCTTAAAGTTGCCCGAAAATGTTCTATGTTGACTAAAAAACAAAACAAAAAGGAGTGTGAACCAATCCCAAACTTTTTTTTTTACGCAGCAGCAGAACTGGAAAATCTCAAACGACGTCAATCAGTAATAGTTATCCCAAGTCATTCTAGAGTTGGACAGCCGACTGCTTTTTGTTCCCCGTCCAAAGTGTGTTAGCTGTCGAAATCTGTGGCAAAAGAAAACGTTTTCCTGTTGTTTCTTGAGGGCATACTTATGAATGTAACAAAGCGCATATCTACTCCACACTGTAAACTATGTTGTAGTCTGGCCCCAACTTTCAGAAAACAAAAACGCAGACGCAGCCACAAAAGAAAAAAAAAAGTTGCCTGGAAAACTCCCAGTTCTGCTATTTTCACGGCAGGTTCAGGCTGTTGACTTTCCTTTAAAAGAAGGATTCATAGTATCGCAGTGCAAATCACCGCAACTCACTTTCTCGAATAAGTTTTGCTTGACTCGGGTCTAAACTTTGGGCAGGACATCAAACTTTATGACTCATGGGATGTCTGCTCCAGGGGCGGAGCTTGGCTTTAATTGGGACAAGAGTCTTTAAAGGTACAGTCAGCGTAGCCCAGGGGTCCCCACAGGACCTCTCCGATATGATAGATCCACATCAGACCTTTTGATTTGATTTTGTCCGAAGGAACACATCTCAGAGGATATTTATTCTTAGGTATGATTTATATTATATATAACAGTGTATGCCAGTGGCTCTAAACCCGTTTCATGATACAAACCCCCAAATATACACTTATATACACAATATGCCAAAGACCCCCCATTTGCTAAGATTTAGTCCCAGGAGTCCCATATGTTGTTGTTTATTTAGTATTGACCATGTGTCTGCACTGTGTGTGGGGAGAAATAGTGCTGATTACTCATTCTTATATATTCTACAACTGGGATAATAGTGGATTATAGTGAAATTGAACTGTTTGCTGGGGACCCAGACTGATTTTTATAACAAATACACAAACCTTTGTTAAGCCGGTGAAATATTTATATGTCCAAGCAACATCAAACCATCTCTCAAGGCCTATGAGCAAATATAATATGCCAAAACAATAGGTTAAACACATTTTTAAAAATGTTGTTTTCAGATAACAGGAGGATAATAGAAGTTACTTTACTAAATAGGACTTAGTAATGAAATTGTAACAATTAAATCATAGCTTTGTTTTTCAGTTTCCACATGGTTCTTATAACTAGTTAGTCAAAATGAATTAATGTTTTCTTTTTTCTGTTAGGTTATGTATTTATTTAGCTTTTTTAGCAGAATGTTTTGGGATTATATTAAAGGCTGTGGATATAGTAGGTGTAGGTATATGGTAATATAAATTTGCACTTTTAGACAACAAATAATCACAAACTACACTTGAAGTTGTCTCATTATTATATTTTAATGGTACTTTTTTCTTTTTAAAAAAAAAAACATTTCTTTTTACTTTTATATGTCAACAAATAACCACAAACCCCACTCAGAGTTGTCTCGTCATTATGCATAATGATAATTTCTCTCTCTTTTTTTACAGTGCTGCTGAAAAGTAGATCCATGCAGTTCCCACAATTGTAATGCAAATGAGGCCCCTCGTTCCATTGAGAAATCATTTTGTCAAGATCCACTCTCTTTGGATACAGAGGCTCTGTTTCAACTCTTTTCCCATACATTGAGCGGATGAATGATGATGAAGCCCTATTAAATTCAGACATACACTGTAAAGCCATGATGAACAGATAAAAGACCTGTGTTCAGCTGTTCTTTGCCAGCCAGACGCCCAAGCTCCTGCTATGTCAAATCAAATGTTACTATTTTAGTTATGTTTTTTTTAGCTTGTTATTTTGTTGATTTTTAATTTTGTTGATTTAGTTGTATTTACATACCTTTTTAAAAGTTGCCAGTTCTAATCCTATAATATTCCTATCGGGACTTCTAGTGTGTCTGTGGAACTCAATTGTGACCTCGTAGTAACCTTATCCTACTTTATAGTGTTTTCCTGTGACATCACTATGTTCCTATAATATTCCTATAACATTCATATAATATTCCTATAGGGATTTAAAGTTTTGCTGTGACGTCTGTATAGCGTCATTAAAAAAAAGTATTAAAAAAAAAAAGTATTCTAGGAATACTACATTATTGTCGAGGAACTTTCTAATGTCTGCGCAATACTTTAGGATTTTATTCCAATTCGACTTGTCTGAATGAAACATTACACGCACACATGCAGTCAGCGAAGAGGCGTGCATTGTTTCGGTGAAAGTAGTCATTTTCAGATCATTGTAACGCACTCAGACGCATTAAATAGATGGACTGCAGTGGCCCGGCAGCCCTGAGGGGACCACCCACTTAGCAGAATGGGCCAATTTGGTCAATTGGTCAACATCTCTTCATCTGTCTAAGGCGACTCAGCCTCGGAGGGATTGACATGGATGTTACAGGATATCAACATGCGCTATTTGATTATTTTCTTCTTTTTCTGCATCGACGTCATCGTGAACTCCTGAATTGCAAAACAACTATCTAACTATCAGTCTTTCCTGTTTAAAATGTTTGGTCTTGTATTATGTGAGATTGAAGTAGTACAGTTTCTGCAGGATACTTTTAGCTGCGTGGGAGCATGAGCGCCCCCTACAGTAGGACATACGCATTGAACAGACTTGTACATAAACACACGTTTACACACATTTTACACACAGACACATCCAGACACGCACACTTTTATATTATTGTTTTTCTTCCGTTCTTCCTTTCTTTATTTCACCCCCCCCCCCCCCACACACACACACACACACTGATATGAAAGTAAAAGTACACAATTATTTTCTTTCTTTCTTTCTTTCTTTCTTTCTTTCTACAATTAAATGTAATAATCAGTTTATAAGATATTCAAAAATAGGGTCATGCTTATTGTTGTACTTACATTAGTATTACCAAAGTTATCTAAACTATTTATATGCATCTATAGTATTTCAGTAGTACAAAAAAAAGAACGACCAGACACTCATTGCATGCTATGTGGACTGTGACATAACATGACAAAAGATTCAGCTTCTCAATGGAAAGCACAAAAAGCGCAAGCTTGAACTTGCATCTCTGGAGGTGTCGTGTCTTATTTTCAATTTCCAATCTTGCCCTTTCTTGTTGAGTTTCTGGGAGTTGGGCTGGTTAAGGCTTAAACATAATTAAGCTCACCATTGTACAACGGCTTTGCTCCTGACATTAACAGTAGGCCAAAGGTAAGGTTTTAGAGAGCAGGCCTGCAGGAAACTAATATACTCCGTGAGTAGTGATTCAGTCAGATGTGGTGCAGTTACCATGCTGGGGTGATTGTGACTTTGTTCACTGTTCTGTTTATTGTACACATGATTCAAGTGGAGGGGAGGGATTTAAAGTGCAGCGTTTATCTTTTATTTTGATGCTTTGGCAATGTAATTCTTCACTTTCATGCCGATGAAGTACATTGCATTAAAAGTCAATTGTTCAAAAAATCTGTGGATGTCACGCTGAGGGAGGTTATGTGTCTAATTCTGAGCCTGGAGCATGTATATTCTACTGGACACTTTCTTCTTCTGCAGTCACCTTATGCCCACTGGCTTAGACCTGACATCTATCCCTCCTCAAATAACCACAGTGGACATCTTTTGTCTTTTTTAGAATAGAGGAGTAGCTCTTTTCAGACAGCTTGTCAAAGGCCCGCTGCAGGCATCACACAGGAAAGCTGAGCATTTTGTCTATCTTTAGTTGTGATGTAATATAGCAAGCAGATGATGGCAAAAACACATACGGTAAGATTATTGTTTTTAGCTTCTGGTTGGAATACTCAAAACGTACACATGCAGAGAACAAGAAAACTGTAGTTAAACCAAAGTTTCATCACATCTGAAAGCCCAGCTCATAAAAAGAGCTTGGGCCTCCTCCGCCTCTTGGAACAAGTCCTAGCAGGCTGACTAAGAGGCAAAACCAGACACGCCGACATGGGAGGGGCCACTAAATTAACATCACTAATCTCTACACCTTTTTTTCCCCTGTGGTAAACCTCTCGCTGGCAAAGGAGCTACAAAAGCATTTAATAACAGACAATTTTCTTCCACAAGGACAGAATAGCCTACAACTAAAAACTCAATAATTTCAGTATCTAGTGATCAGTATCTAGTGATGTTACCGAGGACCTAAAACAAGAGCATCATGGTAGATGCAATTGCAACAGAAGGCTGGAAAGCCTCTGGCAGAAACTGCCACTGTCACCTTGTTGAGCCAGTAGGTTGAGTCTAGTGCACAAGACACAATCTTCCTTTTTACGACCATCACAGAAAAGCAAACACACCTTTGACGTTGCGACATTTCTCTCTGTAAACTGCTTCCTTTTCCCAGGCCATTTATTGACTGTGTTACCAATGTGTACCAACACTGTCAATCACAGGGACACGATCCAATCAGTTCACCAATATATTAACAAAACAACTTTATTTATTAGTTCATTATCAAAACAGGTTTACAAACAGTTTCCATGCAGCAACAGCAAATTACCGTCTCACTCTATAAAACACACAGAGGGAACATTTCTCTGGAAATAAATATTAATCTTATACAAACACACAAAAAATCTGCAACAATTAACGCCTGGAAATCAGATTAATGACAAAAGCTGTCTAATGTTAGAATATTTCATTTATGTAGAGGTCTTATAAATATATAACAAAACAAAAAGTGGAAGTACTTGTTTGGAACTTTGTACAAGACATGAGAAAGTGCAAAACACCCCACACTGTGCAGCATTCACTCCAGTTCAAGTAAGGAAACATAATCAAGTAATATCTGTTTGGTAAAAAAAGTGCCACCAGTCATCCATAAAAACATTTTCTATTTATGTAATAAAATAACAAAGCTTTTATAATTTTATAGGCACTTACAATGTAATCACTTAATATTGAGTAGTTCTATTATCCATCTGCAGTACAAGGTGAATTGCTCAAGCTGATGGCGTGAAAACAAAAATAAACTCAACAACATAAACTTCGGTTTGATATCATTTTGCCAATGAGCTTTTTTTAAAAACTCAAACTAGGATCCCTTTCCAATCTGATAACTGTGATAACAGTAGAGTGGTGTTACCCCAGCAGGCACGGTTCGCTGTTTTAGAGGAGGCTGAGCCCATTTTAGAGGGTCATAAAGTGCTTGGTCATACAGTATACGCAGGACAGGTATAATGCACAAATGGAAGTGAGTGGGTGAGCACTGCGGGCTGTAGGCCTCAGGTCAGAATTTCCTTTGGTTTCGAGAGCGGCTGTCAGCTGAGAATGTGTGGCGCTTGTGATGGATTGCAGCCTTACCGTCCCTCATCTGAAAAAACAAATCAGAATAAGGTCACCTCAAACGACAAGGCAAGCTACGATTCCCTTACAACGTCATACTTACAGAGGGTGTATCAACATGTACGAGGCCTCGCAACGTAGTATTTCCCGCAGCATGTTCCTGCACACCTGTAAAGAATAAGAGAATCATCGGTGGTTAGACTGCAGAGGAAAGAGGAAGTGACATCACATCAATGCTTCTGTCTAGAGTGCCTCTCCAACGTGCTCACAGTGCAGCTGGTGGTTGAGTCTGTCCAGGGAGAGGAGGATTTTCTTCTCCTCCATGGACAGGGTGGTGAGTGCCTGCTGCTGCTGGCTGCGCTGATGCGCCGTTCCAGCCCTCTGTGTTTGGGCCGTTTCCATAGCAACCAAAATATCCCTTTCTACCGGACAGCCCGTCGCCGTGCACGTCTGCCAGGTGAAACTGTGCCGCGCTCTCCAAGCCTGTAAGCCGAGGGCGAAGACACATCGATTACGTCTGAGCGATGGGCCTCATTTTTCAGTTTCTGTTTGTTTGTACATTGTTTTTAGATGTATATGGAAACTTCTATGTATGTTGTTGCCTTTCTAAATTGCGTTAGAGAGCGTTAAAGAGGCCCTTTTCCTAAAACCATCAAGTGTCAGCCTATTGATAGATGTTTGTAATGAGAGTATGACTTCTTGCTCATACGCCTAAGTTCTCATACGCCTACGGTTTTTCTGGTGTGCAGGAGAGGAGTCCAATGAGGTGGTGAATTTCACAGAAGAGAGACATTTTTGTAACACTGTTGATCATGTAGATTAAAAGGTTTCCTTCTAACCTATAACAGAACAGTACCTTCATCTGGAAGTGCCATGTCGTACGTATTGGAGAACGGTGGAGCTGAGTCGGTGGTCTGTTTCGTTGGCTACACAAAACAGAATAAACATACGTTAAGCCATTTCCGTTAACCTTAAATAATATCTGAGCAGCCTGCAGTACACTGCAAATGTTTCTAGGTGACAGGTATGAAGCACTACCGCACGGACAAAAAACAAAAACGAGGCGTAAACAAAAACATGACTCAGCAACACAATGCGGCACGATACTGGTGACTCAAGTCTATCTGGAAAGCCTTGACTCGAAAAGCCGAAATCGTGGCATCCAGTTAATTTTAACTGACACTGAAGGCAGCATGAAAGGGATTACACAACCGATTCAACAAGTCCTGACACACCCTGCGCTGATCTCCAGGGACCGTTCTCACTCCCTGCCTTCCCACAGGGCAACTGCATGCATGTACCTGAGAGGGCAGAGGAAACCTTCTGCTCCCCGAGCCGGGAGGCTGTCTGCTCTGCTCCACGCAGGTCCTCCTCCTGACGACACTGCTCTCCAGGGCTTGTCTTCTGACGAGGCTCCTCGCTGAAAACAGAGATAACACAAGTTTGATTATTAACACGAGGAGCCCCGGGGCCATGTAGTCCTACAAAGATGCATTTCGTTAGTCTGAGGTAAAGATGACTGAAAATATTTCTGAACAAAGTTACGAAGTGCTAAAAAATAAATGGAGTGAAACAAACATTTAAAAACAACTGGCTGTAATAAAGAGGAGATGTACTGCTGGTCCATTAAGACCCATAGTGCAAAAAAGCTGGCTAAGCAAAATTCAGAAACCATATTTGACTCCAAACAGACAAATCAGATCAGTTAGTACACAATATCTATATTGTAATGCTGTAATGTAGCTGTTTTAAATAAATAAATAAATAAATAAATAAATAAATAAATACATTTTTATGATAGATACACTATAAAAGTGTTTTGGTTCAATATTTTGTTTTGAAGCAGAACTGAAGAACTCTGAATTCCTATTTTGTTAGGGTGCTCTGTTCCCCTTTTTGTGCCTTTAAAAATTACATCGCAAGCCAATTTATCATATATTTATTTGCAATATGATACTTAGTCAGCTTAGCGTAAGCCCTGTTAAGCTGTGCCATATTTAGAGATAATACTGAAACACATGCTAAAGTGCAAAATGAAGCCTTTACGTCGAGAGCCCACTCTCAACAGTGTCCTTTGTGAAT
Source organism: Hoplostethus mediterraneus (assembly GCA_034670385.1). Lineage (NCBI taxonomy): Eukaryota > Metazoa > Chordata > Actinopteri > Trachichthyiformes > Trachichthyidae > Hoplostethus > Hoplostethus mediterraneus. Next base: position 2,812,962 of record JAXDDW010000019.1, on the reverse strand, counting down.
TCAGATCCAACATTTGATCTCACCGTTGGAAGGGGAGAGAAAGAAGCCACCCATTCTTGTGACAGCTTTGACACCGCTGATAAGACTATCGCCGTTGATGGTAACATGGGACAGATTGGCACGGGCTTGAGGCGAGGCAGACAACGGGCCATTGTGAGTCAGGAAGTTTGTAGGGTCACCTAAGTCGATTATAAAAAAACAAGAGAGTCTGGGAGAATGTTCCAGAATTTGCTAGTTTCCCTTTCTGCAGATATGTAATCCAGACTTCAGCCTCACTGACTTTTCTATATGAAAACATGAGATGACCCAAAAAGAACAGTACATCCGTTATTATATAGATCCATTTCAACAATTGAGTAATCCCGTAAACGGTGGTACAAAAGGGGCCAAAGAAAACGTGACACTGATGCAATTAATGAAAAACAGCTTTCCTGAGGAGAATTATCTCTTGAGAATCTCATACAACTTTGCAAACTGGCAGTCACACAAACACCATAAAAACTATGGTTACTATGACCGGTCATGAAGACAGTTTGTGGTGAAAGGGTTGATTTAAGGGGTCACTGTGAGGATAAAGCTGCAACAGTGTAACGACATAATATACGAATTGGAAAGAAAAATCATTACACAATAAACGTGAAACGTGAAGTTTAGAAAGTAAAGAAAAATGCTGCAGGCAACAACAGAGGCGCGTGGCCTAGACCTGAACTATGCGAGGAGCTGTCAGCCAAAATATACATTACCATCCTTAGTGGCCAAGGCGCTGCGGACGCCATGCCAGAGCTGTGAGATCTCCTCGTCGGTGGGAGTGCAATCTAAACAGAGGCCTTTTTCATTGTACACCAGTCCTCTTCTTCCACTGCAGCCCTGAGTTTCCTGAAGACCTGAGCCGGGGGTGCCCTTGGTGCTGCCCTCCAGGACGGGGCAGGTATACGAGGGTGGCAGCGGTGTATACATAACACCGCTACCCGTTCTGATTACATGGTGTGTGTAAGGTGGGTAGAAACCCTCTGGACTGTCCTTGTGCGAGGCCTGCTCTACAGGCAGAGCTTGTTTAGAGTGATCCACGCTGTAAGGAGTCTTGGTGATGTACACGGTCTTGTCTCCGGTGTTTTCCTCCACAGTTTCCATCTTGGGAGGCGGGCGGGGTACCATCATCTTCCCCTGGGTCTTGGCAATCTGACTCACCTCGGTGGCAGATTGAGGTCGTATGACGGTGCCCTTTCTGGCCCGCGAGGAAACAGGACCCGCCCCGGCTCTGGCAGAGCGCTCTCTCCTAGGGACCTTGGGGCCACCCGTCCTAGCGCCGCTCCGTGGCACCTTGACCTCGTCTCCTTGCTCCTGGTGCATGCTGACTTGAACCCCGACATCTGCCCACGCTTGCTTTGTAAAGTGATAACCAGCGGAGCCTGGAGGGGTCATGCCGGGTCCAGACCTGGAAGCCCCTGAGACTGTAGTCAGACTCGGCTGGTGGTCTTCTGTGTTGTTTTTTGACGGAGACAGACTGGGACTTGCTCTTCATCTGATTCTGTTTCCTCACATTTATATTCTGTTCTGTGTACACCTTTTCCAGATTTACTTCATCAAACCAACGCAACTTCTTTTTAACAGTCTTGCCCTCCACATCCTTGGTTTTGGCCCTAGTCAGTTCAACACTATCTCTCACCGAAAACGCAACTTGTTTTGCAACAATCATTTGTCCTGAGCCGTACACAGCCGCGGTGTCTCCTGACACGTATTTGGACTGCTTCTTAAGAATTCCCTTAATGATCCTGACTTCACAAACTTTGGAAACTGAATGAGACGTCCCTGATTTTGGGGTTTCCTCCTCCAGACCATCAAGGCATTTATGATTGTCTGATTTTATGTTAGAAAAGCATGCTTGTTGCAGTGATTGTGTATTGTTAGACTTCTCAGGTTTGGGCACTGAGTTTGAAACCTTATTGAGGTTGTTTATGGAATCGCTAGACTTATTCTGAGATGGTAAATAGTTGTTTTCTTTCCCAGTCTGCTGGATAGTTTCTTCTTTTGAGGCATTACCTGTTGTGCTATATTTCAAGAAAATATTAGGCTTCGTGGAAGCCTCGAACAAAGTGTCTTTGTGGTTGCCATTTCTAGCGGGCAAAAGGATTTCTGTAGCTGATGGATGTTTTGCATGTCTGTCATCGTGGACATTTTGCTGTCTGAGCTCTAACTGTGCCTCCTGTTTGAGACAAGAAAATTCAAGTGCTGTATGGCCTGGAGCAACTTTGTTATTTGTAACCACAGTGCTTCTGTCATTGGGAGTATTTCCTGGGGAGCTTTCCTCACTGTGCTCTGCATCAATAATTTCACAAAGAGTTAAAAGGCTGCAATTGCCCAGAGGGGGCCGGGCCACTGTATGAGCCGTTTGCTCAATAGATGTGAACCCTCGTGTGGCTTGAGAAGGGTTGTACATCCTATTGTTCAGCAACTCAGACTCCTCTTGTTTTCTGGGCTTAGGGCCTGAATGCATCCTTCTTGGTTGGGGTAAGTTATCACTAAGAAGCATCGTCATCGGGGAAGAACTTAGATCAGATGCTGGACACTCATCGTTTTTGTTTCTCTGGACCGGTTTCTCTGAGGCCAGCAACAAGGATGAATAGGAACAATGTAGATTCATTCTGCTGTGGTCGGGGTCCTCGTTCTCCAAGCTGTCCAGACTTGAAAGGCTTTCAGAGTCATTGAGATGATACACATGGTGCTCCTAAAATATGAAGGCAAAAGAGTGATGATGAGTAGCAAACAACAATATGCATTCAACTTTCCCTATATCTAGTGGCAGCCAACACAACCAAAACAGGTGACATACTGTTTCTGTTTGAGAGGGAGAGAGAGTTCGAGTGTCATAGTATACACTGACGGACTAGTCATCACTCTAAAAGGGGCCTTGTTTGCTCTGGTGATGCTCAAGCACGTCTTGGCAGGCAGATTCAAGGCTAGGATTACACTTTACCTCATGCCACAATTCATTTTCCCCCAACAGCATATTGAATACCACAGAATGAAAGTCTTAGGCAGCGTAATTTGTTAAAAACTATTTCTTCTAGATGATAGGTCCTCTACCAAGTTTTGCATTTTTACCTTACAGAGATGTTTAACTTTCTATGAGAAAGGTAATTTTCACTTATGTTAAACGCCCTAAGATTTCCAACACCATGTTGAAAAGTCCACCACCTGAAAAGCTTACAAAAAAGGTGTAGTTGTTATGTACACTTGCAGAGTTGTAGTTCACGTGTCATACCCTTTTCAAATGGGAATAAGCCAGGTAATCAGACCCGGCGAACAACCCCGGCCAAGATCAGGGCTGAGACCCGGGACCAGCGCTGCTCTGTTTGGCGTGAAACTTCAGCGCCTAAGCCACGTTGTTGTGCCACGCCTCCTTGGCTCGTTTTTCTGGCGTGAGTGTGACATAAAAAGCGCACTATACAAGGTGGGTGTTTACAAAGTTGAGACATAGCAGCGGCCACAACAGAGAAGCTTAACGGAACGATGATCACAGCGTCTGCCGTGTTGCCATGTTGACCACAGAAACTAAACACGCCTGCTTTTGATGACATTAGAAGTTGACAACCCATCGAGGAAAGGGACGATTAAGGAAGTTCTCTTGCGTACACCGGTCCGTCCTGGGCCTGGCGTGAATGGTAGTGACCCGGGACGTTCTTATGTACAAGGCTGTGTGTGAATTGAATGGACCTGGATCAGCATGCTGTGATATTGCCAGGCCTTGTGTGATTTTCAAAATATAGCTTTTGGTCTTGTTGTTTGTCTCCCATTGTTCCTGTCACACATACTATCATATACATGTATATAATATATCAGTTAAGATGGTCGACAAGTATCTGTGCTGCTGAAGTGTCCTTGAGCGAGACAATGCATCCCAACCAGCTCCAGGGGTGCTGTTCTGTAGCTGACCCTGACCTCTGACCTCCCAGAAGGGGGGGGCATGTAAAAAAATAATTTATCTGTGGAGATCAATAAAGTATCACATTATTAATTAACCAATAGTGTTGCTCCACTCACCGAGGGTAGTGCTGCAACTCTGAGATCAGGAATTAGTCAGAATAAACTAAGAAATAAACACAAATAAATATAAATAAAATAAAACAAATAAAAATCTCTCTCTGTTATGAAATTCTTTTGAAACAACTGTTCATGCATATGTTTCACCAGAGGGGTCAGAGCGTAGCCAGGAGGGGCGGCCCTGGTGCCGGTAGGGACTCATGCTACCCTGCTGCCCCCTATAGGTCTACATGTGTAGGATCATATGTTAGAAGAAAAAAAAAGTTTTTGCAAATAAAACCTTTTTCATGATGGGACATAAAAATCTGACCCTTTGTTATAATTCCTTCAAATGGCCAGTAAGTGAAATAATTCAGTGATGAGAAGTAGTCAGGGCATCAGTTGTTGTGTCTTGCATGAAGGATGTCAAGGCAAGTTGTACGAGGGGGAAAAGATTAAAAATATATCAGTTGGTTTATATTGGTTGCCAAGATCAAAACTCTCCCAACACTTCACCAGGCATAGAGGCAAACTATATCCTCTCTGTCTTCCTGCACACTCAAACTGAGGTCACCTACCTGTGGACTGCAAGTGTCTTGTTCCCTCTCCTGTGTCTCTCGAATCTCATTGACAAAAAGCTGTTGGCTGTGCTTGAGGCTAGGCATGCTATGCTCCTGAAGCAGTTTGGAGTAAGCCTCGATGGCAGAGAGGGCCCGGTGGTGGGAGGATTTTGAAGCGGAGGGAGGCTTTGGAGAAGGAGTGCAGCTCCTGAGTCAAATGATGTTTTTTTATGGAAAGAAACAGATAAAATATACAGAGGATTCAAAGATGTAACTCCTACAGTCTTTCGAATCTTAAAACCCAAAATACATGAAGATGCACTTGATTATTTTAGCATGTTGTCCACATAAGACTACGTGAGCAAGGGTTATTTTTTACCTGCTAATGTTAGAGTTGCTGGACAGGAAAGAGGACTGCCGGGTGTACGAATACAAGGCGCCTTGAATCTCACTGAGTGCATCTTCAATATTAGGGATGTTTTTTCTAAAAGCTGAAACATCACAGAGGAAAACATTAACAGTCTACACACCGAAATGTGTCAGGGCCATCGCGTTTGATTTCTACACAGTAAGACATGACACTAACAATGTCGTCTTCTCTGAGAAGGAGGTAGATGCGCTCGTTGGAAGCGCTCGGTGGCATCCTGCACTCGCTGCCTGCGTTGCTGCAGGATGTTCTCTCTCAGCCGTTGCTCCTGAACGTCCCACTGCTTCCTCCTTTCCTCCAGGGCCCTGAGGGCACAAACAGACCGGGGCCCAAGAAATGAAGGCACAATCTAATTGATTAGGTCTAGAGTGACCATGTTTTAGATATAGAAACCCGAGTCCATTCCTCGAGGTGTGTTTTCAACACTGTCATTAATAAGTCAAAGCTACTACTTACTACTGGTTTACAGGGGACGACAACAATGATATCAACCAGGCTCAAACTGATCCGGCATCCAGAAAATGTAATATCTGAATGTTAGTGTAAGAACATGCCTCTGTCACTGAACTCACCATATAGGACAATATGCATACATTTGGCACTTCAACTAAAAAAACTACTTCAACTTTTAACCTACTTTCCACCATCTCTCCTCTTTCTTGCCCTGAAACGTGCACACTGTGTTTAGAAACACTAACACTCACTTGCATCCTCACCGGCGACCATTGAAGCACAGGTTTAGAAGTTTATTATCTGTAAAGGATTTGACTCTCCGGCTGTGCTGAACTTTACCCTCTGGGCCAACAGATCTATTTCCAGGTCTAGACGACGAAATCCTGTCAACCGCTACCGTGACTTGCCGTGACTGTCTCATCCACCACTGCCCTTATCCTCAAAGCTGCCAGCCAAGGTCAGAACCATAAGCTGCCCGTCCAGGAGGCACATTCACCACCAAAGCGGGGTGCTTCATGCCCCCGGGAAGAAGTGAAGCTGTTGCCCTCAGTGTTAGCCTGGAACTGAATGATTGGTCAGGTCTAGGCTACGGTGTGTACACAGTAGGATGAATTGATAGGAGACACAGACCAACTGGTCCTAATATAAAAACAACAGCAACAACACATTATTATTAGAGAGTGAAACTGACTTCCTGCGTCGGTTGGTTTCCAGGGACAACTTGCGAGTGCGGACTCTGCATAGCTTCTGCTCTTCCCCCAAAAGTTGTCGCTCATCTTCAAGGCCTCCATCAGCTCCTAACCTGGAATTTCTGAAAGTGAACTGCTAAGGAGGACTGTTATAAAGAGCAGCGTATCTCTGTTACTTAAACACAACCTTCAATTTCACTGAATAAAAATGTGAAAGGACTACACTGACTTTATGGGAAATTGGTCAACTTACCCTTTAAGTGATGAGAGGATTGGAAGAAAACAACCAACACCAACACTGGATTACTAAAAGGTCTATCTTCTTATGTTAGATAATGCACTTAATGCACTGTATGCTAAGCGTTAGCGTGTGCACGGGACTACCAGAGATCTACCAGAGAGATATCTACATGTCACCCCCATTAAACCGTTAAAAGATAAACTTGGCCAATAAACCAAAAGGTCAGCGTGAGGGCACTTTAAGCATGGAAATGTCATCTAATTATAAACACATCATTTCAATCCATCACTTTTATCATTCTTGTGACTCAGCACATGAAGGGTTTGGCTGGAAAGAAATCTTCTCCACATTTGCTTTGAGGTGTAGTCATACAATAAGCCTTTCTGCAGTAACAGTTAGCTGATAAATGACTATTCACTCGCACACCCATTTTCCCCAATCAACCAAAACAGGATACGAATGGTAGAAGAAGTTGTCCTTCAGAACTTGCATTCTAGGAAACTGCTGACGCTTGCAGATACTGGTTCAGCTGCCAGCAATGCTGCTAGCTTAGCTCACTCGGCTAGCTGCTTGATAGCTAACGTTGCCAGTAGCTCTTGCTCGATTTACTCAAACATTTTCCGGATGCAGATATACTTAAGAGAGGAGATAATCGGACCCATAATGCAATAACTTCTTCGGTGACTCTTCGGCTTGAAAAAAAAAAAAAAGTAAGAAATAATTTGTTGTTTGTATAAATTGTCATTTTTTTCTAGCTAGCTCACCTCTCTTACTCTGTGTACAGTCACGCCATCATGGCAACCGAGGACGCGCTTCCTTGACAACAGGGGCGGTCGGTGGTGACCCGTGTGCTGCCTTCACGTGCGCTTCGTAATCTCCATTGTTTTTAATTAATTCAATTATTGAAATAACAATTTGTAGCATGAACAACATGAAGCTACACCAAAATTGGTTACAATAAGACAGCATGGAAGGAAAAAAACATCATGAATGAAACAAAATAATCGGAAAAAAGTTTAAATACTAGTATTAGTTTTAGAGTTAACTCTAACCTGCAAAAGTAGGTGTTAACTGTTACATATGTGCTCACCTCAGAAGATGTCTGCAACAGAAGGCCATGTTTTTGCAATTAATCCCAATACATTGAAAGCAGGCTTTGGTCAGTAATTGTTTTCCTACCACACTTGGCGATGATGTTTGTGGTACCAGGAAAGAGGGGGCTGAGTGAAAACTCTCTGCTTCTTCCTCCTCACAGCTCCAACTTCTGAGTTCAGAAGATTCAGAAAATATAACTTTGAGCACATTGAAGTGCTTTTGGTTGGAAATAATACTAAAACGGATCCTGTAACAAAGTTACAAACAAACTGTTTTGGTGGCTGTTGCCTAACTTAAGAAATGAAGCACAACTGCTGAACTACTGTGTGCTGCAGTGGCAGATTGAACAGGAGAAAATGTCTTCCAAGCTTGTAATTGATGTTTAAATTAATTTATTAGCCAGGAGTTGTTGTATACAGACTTGTTATAATAAAAAAATCATTACATTTATCATCAATTGTTGCTTCCAAAAGACATCTTGGCAATTCCGATGGCACTGGAGGGCAGCAAGATAATACAGTGTGTTGTCAAACTATACATTAATGCATTTCCAACATATTCATAATTGCTTTGCATAATTGCTCAGTAACCATGGCTGTTAAAAATATGCTTGAATGAAAGTGTGTTGTTAGCGACCTATCTGGTTTGAGTTAAGAGGATTTAGGAAAATCTCCTTTTTCATGATTGTTCCATGCCTTCATAGACATTAGCCACTGCATCATGCAATCTATTTTAAGACAAGCTTTGTGTTTTTCAGGATATAGAAAATTGTAATAAATGGCAATAATCCCACGCCTGAACAACTCTTTGGTTCACCTTGAGAAAGGAGTCTAATGTACAGTCTTCATTTTAATGGAATTTGGACGAGACAGAGGCGTGCACAGACTGTGAAAGGGACACGGGATGAAATGTCTAAAAGGGAAACCTCCAGACTGTGCTGGTGGCTCAGCTGTCCAAGACGCATTCAATACTAATGCAACATCTTGGGTTCATATCCAGCCATCGTTTCTGTCTCGTTTCACTGTGAACTGTCTACTGAAGCAGATATTCCATCAAATCATCTTTAAAAAGGCATTTCCTCAGAAATGCTAGGGGGGGTCCAGGGGCATGATGCTCCCAGGGAAGACATTTTTGAAAAGCTTTTAAAAAGTAATTTCTGTTTTGGACAGTGACATGTACATAGAAAACACAATATACTTACATCTCCAGCCTCTCACCAAGATTAATATGTAATCCAATCTAACTATTACAGGTATAAAATTATATGCAATATGAAACTAAACTAATGTCAAATCCGACCCTACCAAAGTAGTTACTTTGGTTAGGAAGATAGTTTCTATTTTGTTTTCCAGCAACTGGAAACCAGTTTTTATATTTCTGGATTATGTTACCTGGTTCAAACAAAATTTGTAGTGTTGGTATTGAAATGTCCACTTTCATCCACAAGACTCAACAGACAACTCTCGTTTTTCCTTAAGAATTGCAGGTGAAACTGCATTAGGCTGCTAAATGTGACATTTTCCAAATCACTTTATTGATAGTTTAAATATGGTCGATATTATGACTAGTCAGAATGCCAAATGAACCATTTGGATTAGTCAAGCTTACATGTTGACTAATGGTAATTGATTTATTGATCTGTGTAAGTCAGCAATACATAACTGCAGTCCCTTTGCCACCATGTGAACATAAAAACGCACATCTCAGTTACTTTCAATTGATGAAAAAAAATGGAGACGTGTCGGAATATGACAGTCAGTGTCAGACATCTGCAGCTTTTGAAGACTCATAATGTATTTCATGTTCATGTTGAACAAACGTCGGGAAACACCCCCACCACCGCCCCCAATCGTTTGTATTTCCACTGTAACGTTCACTACCGCTCAGTATGCAGACGCTCCACCGTCACCATCAAGTCACAAGGTGGGACGTTGGGTGTGCATCAGCCTGACAGGTAGTGAGGCGAGTTTCAGAAGGTGTCATTATATAATTAATATAGGATGCAATCGCGGGTCGTTTTTAGGTAATTTTTTCGCAGTAGGTCATGTTTTGGACGTACTTTCGGTCTCATTTTACTAACTGAAGGTCCGGGGAAGACAGACTAGTGCGCACCAATCTTCTCTGAGGTGAGTGGGCTGTCCTGTTGGCTTTTGTAACATTGCTGTAAAAAAGAAGGTAATTATTGTAGCATCCTCTGAAAATTAAAAAAGTTTCTTCTTCCCTAACGAAGACTCACTGCGATATTCCTATATGGACTTAAATACTATCAGTAGTAAGTTTGAAGTGACCTTATCGTACTACTTTATGGTATTTTTTGTGGTATCTGTGGTATCTGTGGTATCATTATAATATTCCTATGATAAAATATAGTTTTTGCTGTGATATTTCTATAGTATCCCTCAAAAAATGATTGTATAATCTTTTTGGATAAAGGGATAATAAAAATGGACCTTGCCCAAAGTGCACGGCGAGATTTAGCCACCATAGATGGACTCAATCTCGTAATTAGCCTTTCACAACAAAATAATGTTAAACGGCATTAGGGAGCGCAATTTGATTTGGTGATACTTTCTGTAAGCCACAGAAAGTATTTATGCTTCATCAAAATAATATTTTATTTGTATTATTTATGTTAGTTATGTTGTTACTCGTGTGTTCTCTACCTACAATTCATGGTGAAGGAATGAAAGAAAAGCGTAGAGGTATGGATGTGATGAAAAGCTGTTTACACAGATTTCTACAGAGATGAATGCCAATGCACCGCATGTGGTAGCCCACATGATGACAATAATCAAATCCAGCACAATGTTATCTCGCTTACAATGACTTACAAATGCAGCACAGCAGTGTTGCCAGCTTTGCACTGCAACATGGCATAACTGTGTTTTATTCTCCAGTCCTCCCAGATCACTGCTCCACCATCAGTCTCTGTGTCAGATCCAAGGTCTCCTGTCATTATGAAGAGGAGCAGTGACACAGCAAAAACACCGAGGTATTCTCACAAAACCAGACAGGTAACACCTAATGTTACATATTATACTTTAAAGAAAAAACGTTATAATTAATATATAATTATTGTAACTGCAATAATTAATATACATACATGTATATACTTGCATTGTACTTGGGGTTTTCTCATCTTGTTTGGCTGAGCAGCATGTCACTATTTTAATTTGATCTAATCTCCAGTAAGGTAAATGTTTTGGCAGTCCACATCATACAAAACATTGTTTATGTATTCTTCTATGTATTCTTTAACATTCTTTAAGTATTCCATATCCTCGTCCATAAGTGTGTTGCTCATTTATGTAAAATCTTGTTAACACAAATTATGATTGAATGAAATGACCGTCATCTGTCATCGTCCATCATCATCCATGAAGGAGTAATAGTATTATCTCTTTATGAGCTCCTGAGATAATGTAATTACTGTACAGGAAGTACAGTTCCTAGTTTGACATTAACACATAATATGATTAGCTAGAAAAGTAGTCATATTGTCCAGTGAATAAGGTTAATATAAGTTAGTGTTACAAGTTAGTTTACCAGTAACTGCCTAATATTATCTGAACATTGTTCTCTATAACTCCAGATGGCATTATTTTTGATAACTCCAGAAATGCAAACCCTTCTGCCAACTATCAGGCAGAGGCTGAAACACAAGAAGAATGGATGGACAGTGCCAAGCCATGATATGAGGGGGAGCAGATGATGAGTCTGTGGGTGGTGTCACACATGTAGTGCGAGTTATAATTTTGCTCAGACCAGCTGTCCATTCCACAATGACGGCATAGGTCATATATATATATATATTTATATAATTTCCCATATTTCAATCATATTTTGAAATATAGATAAACATTTATTTGATCTAAACCAGCAAGAGGTCATATACTGCATTATAATCTCACTTATCCTGAAATGTGTTTGCTTTGGAGTTGAGGGAGAATGTTTTCATATATTAACATTCACCGATCCACAAAGAATTGCTAAATTTGCAATAATATGATGGTCACGTTCTCTTAACTAGAAAATGTTTACTTGTGTTTAGATGGAGCAGTGAAGACAGAGACGTGATGCTTCGGCAGACCATGGCGAAACACCGGAGACAGGCTTTACGTGGACCCGGTTACATGTTTTGTGCGCGCTCCTCCGACCTCTCCATGACGGAAGAACTTTTCTTGGATGCTGCAGAATACGGGAACATTCCTGAAGTGAGGAGGATGCTGGAGGAACTGCCGGACCTCAACGTCAACTGCGTTAACTACATGGGCCAGAATGCATTGCAACTGGCTGTTGCCAATGAGCATCTGGAGGTGACCAAGCTCCTACTGAGGAAAAAAAGACTCGCTCGGATAGGAGACACTTTGCTGTTAGCCATCAGCAAAGGCTACATCCGCATAGTGGAGGCGATACTGTGCCACCAGGTCTTCGCAGACGGTCAAAGGCTGACCGACAGCCCCGGCCAGGCGGAGACACACGATGACTTCTTTGCCTATGACGAGGACGGCACTCGTTTCTCTCATGACATCACTCCCATCATTCTGGCCTCTTATTGTCACGAGTATGAGATAGTGCATATACTCCTGACGAGGGGGGCGCGTATAGAGCGACCCCACGACTACTTCTGCCAGTGCACCACCTGCAGCGACCACAAGAGGCACGACTCTTTCAGCCATTCGCAATCCCGCATCAACGCATATAAAGGTCTGGCCAGCCCAGCCTATCTCTCCCTCTCCAACGAGGACCCTGTGATGGCAGCTCTGGAGCTCAGCAACGAGCTTGCAGTTCTGGCCAACATTGAGAAGGAGTTCAAGGTACAGTATCTAAGTGAAATACAGTGTTCATTCTTTAACCAGGAAGGACACTGGAGAGAGTACTTATTTTTTGAGAGTACTCAAAAATAATTCAAACCGTTTATAAAAGAACAAAACTTTTTGGACCTCAGGAAACTGTGGCGAGGCTGTGAATCCATGTGCTTGATTTTTAGCCTCTTCTGCCAGCATCTCCTGATACACAGATATAAAGGGAGAGGTTAATCAGAAGTATACGCACCTCTGAAGTACAGCTCTGACCGACCAAATATCCTAAAGATCCAGTACCGTCAACGCCTACCTAGTGTCAGACCAAGGCCTGTAACGTCTGACCTAACCTCTAACCCCGCATTCACACTGCAAACAACTCTTCTGACTGGTTCTGGGCAGATTGTGCGGGTACACATCGGTAGGGAAACATGGAAGAGTGGAAATCTGATCTTGTTGATTGTCCACACATTGGTCACTGAGCTCTATAGGAGATGAATGGACTTGTTGATTGTGATCAGTGTTCACTGAGGGGTGAGATTACGACAATAATTTCCGTAGACTTGCAGCACAGGTGTGATGTTGCCGTAATGTTTTTCATTTTGGTGTACATGTAGCATTCATGTAGTATTTGCTGAGACTGTAAATGATGCCTACACCACACCTATGCCACGCTACATTTATCTTGTACACGTTCATGCATTAATGTGTAAAGGGATATTGCTACTTTGATAATTAACACTTAGTTAAAAGTGTTAGTTAGGTGATAGTTTTAGTTCACTGTATGGCGTCATCCAGGCATAATAATGTTCTGAGCTGATGCAAAGTATAAATTACCTCACGCCAAATACAAAATATATAATTTACAAAATGCTTTGTTTGCTCAAAAAATGAAGCTCTAAATGCCAGGAACAGGCCTACGTTTTAAAAGCCCTTGACCACTTTCGTAATTGAATGTCAAGTGTGCGTCCAAAAAGAGCCAACAAGATTCATCTCCATGGAAAACACTTTCTGTTGGAAAACCTTGGCCTCTCAAACCTCTCAAAAGATGGTGATATATGAGCTTGGCGTCGTTGAACTTCTGTGCTCGATGCTTCTTTGTCAACAGTCTTTAGAATTATACCAAGCTGTGTGTAAATCCTTGAAACACGAAACGACTGCATTGGTTTATTGAAGAATATCACATCCGCCAAGGCCTAGAGAATGAAAATAGGCTAAACCGCTGACTTGAAATCTCCAATAATACAGCCTATTTAATCAAACAAAAAAAAAGAAGCTTTTATATTGTGATCATATTAGGAGAAATCATCAGAAACTTTCCTTCGGGTCTTAGCAAGCACAGTGAACCCTTCTTATGACAATTGTGTTACTGAGGCTATTTTCTAAAGCATTTACACATGCAGAATTGAGACATTTCTAAGGAGATAACTATTAATATAGAAACATCGTCATATCCTCATATAACATGTAAATGCGTGAATGTGAGTGTAGCGCAGATGCTCCAGGAGGGCGTTGCCAGTACTAGATCGAGGATATTGAGGATAATGACAGAAATCCAACTCACTAGAGCAGCTCCTGCCTCTCTCTGCTGCCTGATCAATGCTCAATTACCACCCTGCCACACTGCCAGAGCTTGCAACAAGATTTATGTAAAAAAGGCTGTTTTATCAGCCTAAATCACAAAGGTGGGTTGCAACAGAGAAGGGTATTCCATCCTCACTGATTGCCATAGATAAGCTCGTTTTTGCCTAAATTAAATTCTAGTGTTTGTATAGTCACTGGCAGGAAATCTTCTCCTTGCAAAGAAAGCAACAAGTCCAAACTTAACAGTGAAATACAAAAAACTGGGCTCACCAACATTCAATCCTTTGCCTCTCTCATCCCTTTGGTATCCTTTATTGTAAAGCAACCACAGACTGGTAAGGTTGTCTTTCTTTACTATTACAGAATGATTACAAGAAACTGTCCATGCAGTGTAAAGACTTCGTGGTGGGACTCCTGGACTTGTGTCGAAACACAGAGGAGGTGGAGGCCATCTTGAACGGGGACGCCGAATCGCACATAAACTCCAAAACCTTCAGCAGACGAAGCCTCATTAGGTTAAAACTTGCGATAAAATATGAAGTTAAAAAGGTAAGATTGTGAGCAAAACAATTTCAGTTTCAGGATGAGAATTCATGTATTTCCTTTCATACTCAACCTCATGTTTGTATTCCACCCTTGTCTTCCCAAACAATCTCTCTCAAACATGCACTACAATCCAATGGATCAGTTTGTGGCGCATCCGAACTGCCAACAGCAGCTCCTCTCCATCTGGTATGAGAACCTGTCTGGACTACGGCAGCAAACCACAGTGGTGAAGCTCCTGCTCGTCCTTGGCGTGGCCGCCGGGTTGCCTATCCTGTCCTTCATGTACTGGATAGCACCTGCGAGTAAGGTGAGGTACAGAAGTGTCATGCATTGTTTTATCTTGAAGGTTAGTTTCAGCAATGTCTTTCTGTAAGGGCAACATTTTCACAGCAGTTATAATGTGATTTCTTCCCATTGTAAACCCCAACTATGGCCATTAGTATTGCATAGAATAGATAATAATACAAATAATCTTTAAGGTTTAGTTAGTTAAGTTTGTTTAGTTTAGTTAAAATAGTGTCACACTCTTTCTCTTCCTTGTCTCAGTTGGGGCAACTCATGCGTGGACCCTTCCTGAAGTTCGTGGCCCATGCAGCTTCCTTCATGATATTTCTCGGCCTCCTCGTCATGAACGCGGCAGACCGGTTCGAGGGAACAACGTTGCTGTCCAACATGACGATCCAGGATCACCCCTCGCAGCTGTTTCGTATGAAGACCACCCCTTTCACCTGGACAGAGTTCCTCATCATATCCTGGGTCATAGGTGTAAACATCCAGCATGCCCTCCTCAACCCCCATTTCTATCTCTATCACACTTATGTTAGTGAGCAGACATATCTCCATACTTCCCCTGATGTAAGTGAGTTTCTCAAAGTATTGCACTCAAATAACTCTTAGGAGCATCCGTGGTCAAGGACGCTGCAAGACATTGAGTTATAATGCTGCAACTCCCAAAGCATTTGTCATACCAAGGAATTGTCCACATAGACAATTATGTATTCTACGTGTACCATAATAAATCAGACTGGCGTTCACTTTCCTAAAGGGAAGGTGACACTTTATTCTAAAGTCAAGAATCTGTAGTCGCATCACACACGCTTTGCCAGCCTACAAAGTCACTAAATCAGTCAGACGGCTGGATTCACGCCAAGGCTGTTGTCTAATCACATTTTGCTGTGATGAAATGAATCTCATCCTGATATGTGATTCTTGCATTTCTTGTAGGGAAGATCTGGGCTGCATGTAAAGACATCTGGTCGCAGGATATACGGGAGTACATCTCCGAGCCGTGGAACCTTCTCGACTTTGGCATCCTGGCCATTTTCGTGACCTCCTTCATCGCCAGGCTCATGGCTTTCTGGCATGCATATTCTGCCCAGCGTTATGTTGACCTGCGCTATACCGACCTCTCCAACATAACCTTGCCTTTTGAGATACAGTACTTCCAGCTGGGTGAGTTCAGAATTCAACTTTTAGTCAAGTCATGTTTTTCTTCATATTGTCGAAACATGTCTCATGTCTTTCTTCATTATATTGCGGGAAGGTTCTCGAAAGTCTGAAGATTTTTTAACAACAAAGATGTAACAGCAGATGTGACTAAAAAATGATCAATGAAACTAATCAATGATCAATTCTGTGTGTGAACAAACTAAACGTGAGAAATGAAGCAAGAGAAATGATGCACTACCTTTTTTTCACTTTGCTCTGGCGAACCTCCTCTTGACCTTTTATAGGTCCTCTATTCTCTAAATAGCACCCAAAGAATTTACTGGTTCAGACTTCAATCATAGGATGCCCCAAGGTTACATGGGATATCGACGCAAGGAGCAGCAATCTGAATGAAAGGCGGTTTGAGCATTATGGCGTGGTTCCCAGATCCATAACAGAGAATAGATAAAAAAAATGAATAAATCACTTACAGCAAACTCTCTCTCTCTCTCTCCTGGATCCGCTGAAGTTTTTCAAGACATGCCTAGGCTAAATTTCAAATTGTAATGAAAAAGATAGTTGTCTCTTATTTCTTTGAGATGAGGCAGCAGTCTGGATGGTAGATGATGTTTACTGCGTGACCGATATCGCCCACATTCAATGGCTGTTCATTTCCAGCTCGGATCAACTGGATGCCCTCGGACCCGCAGCTTATATCGGAGGGCCTCTACGCCATTGCGGTTGTGCTGAGTTTCTCTCGCATCGCGTACATCCTGCCCGCCAACGAGAGCTTCGGGCCGCTGCAGATCTCCCTGGGAAGGACGGTGAAAGACATCTTTAAGTTCATGGTGATTTTCATTACGGTTTTCGTGGCCTTCATGATTGGAATGTTCATTCTGTACTCGTACTACCTCGGGGCCAAGTACAACGATGCCTTTACAACGTGAGTATTATAGATTACTGTAATGATTGCTTGAAAATGCTCTGACAAATTGCTTTCCAATAATGCCTTTTGGCTATAATCAATATGCTGTAAGACTAGCAAATGGATTTCACCAACTTGATTTCATTTCCATTTCTCCCTTCTCCCCCAGGGTGGAAGAGAGTTTTAAAACATTATTTTGGGCCATCTTTGGCTTGTCTGAGGTCAAGTCAGTCGTCATTAACACTGACCACAAGTTCATCGAGAACATCGGCTATGTTCTGTACGGGGTGTACAACATCATCATGGTGATCGTCTTACTGAACATGCTCATTGCCATGTTCAACAGCTCCTTCCAAGAAATTGAGGTACCGCTCTCTTTAAACAACTGCTGTCATTGTATCAACCTGTATATTACAATACATATCAGCAGGCTGGATGAGGTTTATTAGATGATATGATCTGTTTTAGGCCTGCAGCAGCTGTATTTTTTTTTCCCCAAAACATCAATCAGACATGATGAGGAAAATAATACAAATACATACAATTTTACATACAATACATACAATACAAATTTAAAAAGATAGATGAATGAACCTTGTGAACTTTGATGTCTTGAGCGGTGAAACATAATTATGACAAGAAAATGCTATAAACACGAGAAACCACGTAAACACGAGAAATTCTCAACCACTTTCAATTAGATCTATTGGTGTATTTTGTTTTTCTGTATTAATGAAAATAAAATAAATGTTAAGTACATATTTCAGAGGTGTTATCTCAATGCTTAGTAGATGTTTTTCTCTTGCGCTTGCTGCTCTTATGCCTCTTCTCTTATTGGCGCAGGACGATGCTGACGTGGAGTGGAAGTTTGCTAGAGCTAAACTCTGGTTCTCTTATTTTGAGCATGGTGGCACGTTGCCCGTGCCCTTCAACCTCATCCCCACCCCGAAGTCCATCATAACCCTACTGCTGAGAATAAGGGACTATCTCTGCAAGCTGCCTCGAAGCAGACGAGGAGACGATCCAAACGATGACACGGAGCTTAATAAGGTGAGATGTAAGCTGTAAAACATGATTTACCTTCTTCATTTTGCTGATTATAAAATATATTCCATAAATGCAACCTTGTATATTATGTAGTATAGGTTTACAGGGCCCTCTTGTGCCGTATTTAAAAGTTGCAGTTGTATTTTTTGCAGCAAACTACTCGTTTCTTTTTTTGTTCCTAATCATAGTTGAGGCAACAGGAAGACGCTGGAGGTGTTGGAGCGTTGTCTTGTCCAACCCGACACCAAGTAAATGCAATTTTCAGATACTGATGAAGATTTATTCATCGACTTGAAGCAAAACCCATCACCATTCATTTTACATTTTACATTAACCAAGCTAATGTAGGTTGACAGCGACTCCCCTTTTTTTTGCTGGGGGAAGTTGTGAGGGGATTACACACATAACTTGATTGATTTTTCATTACACAGAAGATAATGAATCGCCTCATCAAAAGATACATCTTAAAAGCACAGGTTGATAAAGACAATGACGAGGTGAATGAAGGTAGGTTGAGACACGCTTTTGCTATTATATTGTTTTGGGATACATGGATGGATATACACATTATGAAACATTATCTAACGCCAATTTCACTTACTGTTCCACAGGTGAATTGAAAGAGATGAAGCAGGATATCTCCAGTTTACGCTATGAACTGCTGGAAAGCAAAAACCACAACATGGAAACCTTGGCGGAGCTCATCGGGCAGCTTAGAGAAGTCACGCACGCTCAGCAGACACTGAACAGTGAAGAGCATCAGAACGGGGTTTGGCCCAAATGACCCTCGGTGAACGTTCAGCAACACAAACAAAAAAATGGTTATCCTTCATCGAAATATGTAGGGCTGCAAGTGCACACATCACTGGATTTCTCTTCTTCATTCAGGGACCATTTAGTCAGAGTGAAAGAGCCTGTGACACCAAAAAGAAATGAAAACAACACACTGTTTCCTTCCAACATGAAATATCCACCATTTGGAAAATAAGGTCATGCTTACACTGATATCATAAAATCAAAATAAATTCTAGCACTACGACTAACGATGAAAAACAGTGATTTTTTGCCCCCCCAATGTGAATGTATCACATTTTGGATCCTGTTTGTGTACACTTTACTGACCACACGGTGGCACTAGTGGGACTTTTTTGTTGCAGAGGTTCTACTGAAATATTGTTTACTTAAAGTCAGCAGTGCTGTCAACTGATTTATATACTTGGATTTAGACTAGAGGTTTTTTTGCACATGGACTAGAAAAACAGTGCAAAAGGAAAAGTAAGTATATTTTGGACGTGTCAGATCAAGCTTATGTGTCAGACGTCACAACCAAAACAAAACGAAATGTGTTTGTAATAACCTCCCAGAGAGATTTCTATAATTGAAATGTTATGAGATATCAATTTCCTCTAATATGCCCTTAAAGTCACTCAAGACTACAGTTCAGATTTTCTTACAAGACATAAACCTTTGCTGTATGTTTGTTATGTAATGTGTTTTATTAAACTGATGCTTACTTAAGCGTAATGCCTAATGGCTGTAATTAATGTGTGGTTGTTAATTATTTTCACCTCATCGGAGGCAGAGGGGTTCATGGGTTTTTAACGTCATGACATTATCGCAGCAGAAGCTCTCGTTTTGTCACACTCGCTGTGAAGCAACACAAATGTCTGAGAACAACCTGACCTGCCAGGCAGATAAACAGCCCTCCATCCGTCCACAGTAAAAAGCTACCAAGATGTTTACTTTTCAAAGCCCAACTGGCCCTGAACAGCATCAGCCGGTGTGTTACTGTTGCACATACAAGGCACACATGATAGTTATTAAAACAGCTACATTGATGAAACTATCAGAAAATACTGTATCATCTCTTTTTTCATAACTATTGATAATCTGTGCTTGTTTAAAGAAGTTCTGGAAATGGTGAATAGAAAAGGAAGCCTGAATAGAAAAGGAAGAAACATGTACAATGTGTGTTATGTTACAAAACCACAAAACATGATGAGGCCTAATACATCACATTTGGTGACCATGAGACTGAATGGGGAGGGGGTTGAAAGATCCCTTGAAATGTGATTGGTCACAACGTCATCAATCAGTCAGTGCACAGCGTAACGCGATTGGTTGGTTTTAGCCTGCTGCTGAAAGTGCTGCTGAAGTGTGAATGCAACAAGTGACACTGTGAGACTGTCAAGATGAACAGTCAGGAGAAAGGAAAAGGTGGAGTGGGGAGAGAACAGGAAATGGAAAGAAAAGAAAAGAAAAGAAGGCATATGAATGTTTAACACCACTAGCACTGCCGTTTCCAGCATGGGTCAGTCAAAACATGATGATGCTGCCACAGGGGAAGCTAGTCATCCCCAGCAGCCTTCGAGCCTCAGTCTCACAGACATCCAGGGCTACCGGCTTCTTCAAGTGAAACAACTTCATGCAACTCAAATTTCATCTGGTTCTTTTTATGTTCTCAGTGGGGGCTCCCTAGCTCAGCTGTGATGTGATACCAGGCTACTAACGGGGAGCCTAAGCCCCTCACGGCCTCATCATGATTAACTGGTGAGATTGTTTGGTTAATTGTGCAACACGGGGGCAGTTATAGGTCTCATTTGACTGACTGAGTCTACCTAGTCTCACTGAATTATGTTCATAAGATCCCACAAGTTGCTTCTGACTTTAAGTGATTGCATGTATTTCACTGCATTGGTTATAGTCCTCCACATAGTGTTATCAGTGCTGATGTGACTGCTGCAGTATATGGGCTGCAGTGATGTTACTACCATTATATTGAATCAAGTGGTGTTGTGACTTTTAGCCTATACAGAATAAGTGTTGCAGTGACTGTGCCTACTAACAGCCCTATATGGAATATTATATTTGCAGAAAGTTAAGCAACTTCTCAACCAGGGTTACTACACTGTGCGACTAAGTCAATTATATGTGTGTGTGTTCAAATAGGCAAATATCAGGCAAAGTTTGTAAACTAGAAATGAATAGTACACTATTTAAGGGTATGTGACTTGATAAATATAACACTATAATGTAAAGTATTCAGTGGTGAACATGTTCAAAGTCTCCGTTGCTGGTGTGCAGTCAAGGTTGCGTGGATGGGTGTGTGACTCCCAGCCTGAATTATTGACCCAGTCAGTGGTTGTCAAACAGACAACGGAAATAGTACCAAAAGATAGAAGAACTACACTACAGAAGAAATGGAGGCTATCTGTGGTCACCTTGACCCTTTAAGCTTTACATGTGATTAGAGGCATGTCTGAAAACTAGGCCATTACAGCATTACATAGATATGAAGTTTAAACTGTTATCCAAGAATATGTAGGCTAACAAATGACTGTGGGAATCTCCTCTGATAATGTTAGACTAATGACGCGCTACTCTTAGCGATATGTTCAAGGTCTGCGTGTGCATCATAACTACATGCCGACACGCTGATTAGCTCTACCAACTCTCCTGAATAGTAACAAAACCCTAATGCACTAGGATAACAGACATTTACTGTACTCTGATTTACTCTGTACTCTAATCTTAGTAGATTAGGGTTAGAGCACTGTCCTGACATAATGGTTATTTTGTTTACATAAAAAAAATAGGTTATTGCACTTTTACTTTAGCACTGGTTCTGCTGTTAGATGCTTGTTTCGGGAAGAAATGCACTTATGATTTCTGGTGACTAGTAATTCTCTTGCCTACCTATGTTGAATGCACTGTAAGAATGTAAGTCCCTTTGGATAAAAGCGTCTGCTAAATGACAGTAATGTAATGTAATTAATGGCCTAAATAATGAAAAGGACCAAGATACAGTGATCACATGGGCTGATGCTGTCGGCGGTTCCTGTATTTATAGCTAAATATACAAAAAAATCTGAATGTTATATATATATGTATGTATATATATAATTATTGAAAACTATTGAAAAAATCTGAAGAATTATGTTTTTCAAAAGCTATAACCTTACATACCATACTAGTTGAACAGCTCATGGATAGAGGCTTGTTGTGTTGTCCCCATCCTCTTAATATGTAGAAGCTCAGATCGGATGAAGTCTAGGAGTGGTAAATACACTCCGAAGGACAAATGGAGTGTTTTTGTCCTCCAACCTTCTCCTGTCTCCTGGTTACTGACCAACACCATGCAACCCTAGACCCTCAATGGGCAAAGACACGTGGGTGCAGGAGTTACACCTCATCCATCATAAAACACTATATTTTAACAACAATGACATACTTTACCTTAAGCAGAAACAGGTAGGCCTAATAATAACCATTGTGATTGTGTTTCATAATAATTAAATAACATACTAACAATAATGATTATAACATATTACTACTCTGTATAATACTACTACTACTACTACTACTACTACTACTACTACTACTACTACTACTACTAATAATAATAATAATAATAATAATTGAATTTGTTATTGAAAGCATTGTAGTAGTATTGAAGTTACTGAAGTCATCCTCGAAAGGCCATACATTAAAACGGAGCCATTTAATTCATGGGAAAAGAAATGTCTGGTTTTCTAAGGACAAAGGGAGAAAGAAGATAAACGTCATTATTACCGGAACTCCAGTCAGCCAGCGGGGTGGAGACTTCATGTGGTTATAGCCCTTGACAGATAAACTTGGGAGTGATGCATTGTGGAGTCTCCTCAGTGGCTACGGTCTCCTATCAGTGGACCTCAACAAAGACAGGACACTTCATCAGGCTGATTCTTCCCCGGACAGCACAAAACTGAGAAGGAGAGCAAAGCTGCAGGAGGATCACATCAACTGACCAGACATTTACCAATGTGAGAAAAGGAAAAATTCAACTTTCAAACATTACATTCATGGGAACACGCGTGTCAGTTTTTTTTAAAATAAGTTTTGCGCGTTTGCTTTCTTAAAGAGTTCACCTCTGCGCACCTTGAACCTCTCATCACCATCATCATCATCATCATCATCATCATCACAAAAGTAGTTTTTCAGTTCCAGCATCTTTGTAGTGGAACAGACTCGTTGTGAAAGAAAAGACCAAGTCACAGCTTTCCTCAGCGGAGAGAAGGACTTGAGGAAGATCTCCGAGCCAGCAGACATCACACACCGCCCGCGTCTCCAGGCCGCGCGTGTCTCTCCCTCGCGCTCCACGGATGATAAAATGGAAAATAAAATAAACGTAAGAATGGACACTTCGATGGCAGATTCCACCGATACAAGTAAAAGAGTAAGTGGCTTGTTGGAAGTTGGGCTTACTGATGCCAAACTATTAACCGAGCCGCAGTCTCTGTCTTGTCTGTCCTCGGCCGTGCGTAATTTCGGAAACGTTATTGGCACGTTGTGTCACGGTCCCGGTTCAAGCAACGACGGCGCAGTTTACAAAGACTGTAACGTGGTCGATAGCGCGCTTGCTGCCAAACATTATTATGACCATGCAGCCGACGAGTATCTGAAGTCTGACAGTGTGCCGTGGGGAGATTATGGGAAAGTCCCCAAGGGGAAGGAGGCCACGGCAGAAAGTTTAAGACTCTCCTCGACGCCTGGAGCCTGTAAGTTCATAAAGGATGAAAAGGAGCCCTCTGCGATTATGGACACTCCATGTCCCAACTTCGATCTACGGTCAGAGATACCCGCTCTTGCCGCTACTTTTGACACTCAGGGGAAACAGCAGTTGGGGTTTGGGGATGGAGAGTCGAGCTTTACGCAGACCGCAACGGGCGCTCAAGGGCTGGAAAGTTCTCCAAACTTCCTGATGGACCTGAATCAGCCGCAGCAGCTGGCCACGGTCCCCCAGGCGAGGAGCGACTCCAGATGCGGGTTATCCGGCAAGGCTATGGTCAATTTTGATGCCGTGTCCAACAACACACATTCATCCCAGCAGCTGATGGTGTACAAGACTGAGGTTCCCCAGTGGTCAATGCAGACTTGTCCAGCAGAGCTTCCGTTCTGGGGCAGGTCTCCGGGGGAGGACCAGTACCACCATAGTGCCTATGATGGGATCCGAAACTCAGCTCTGCAACAGAGGAGCCCCACGACCTACACCGTGTTCCCTGGGTAAATGACTCCTTAAGAAATCACCATGAATTTACTGATGAGATGACACCTGTGGCATCCATATACCTTTTACAAGTCATGTAGTCCAGCATTGAGTCTTTTCTTTTCCTTAAAACAAGTGGGGGAAATACTGCCAGTGTGTGAGTGAGATAATGTCACTTCACTATCAAGATGTTGTCTCTTGTTTCTGGAAAATCCTTGAAACAAATGAATTTGTCTTGAGAGCAAATTAAATGATCTCATCCCGTTGCCAGATTTTTTTCACCCAATAGTTAAATGACATGAAGATGGATTTGCAATTCACAAGTGTTGTTTCGTAGATGATTGTTCTCATGTGTGTGTGTGTGTGTGTTGTCCCTGTTTTTTCTTTTCAGTATGCCGCCTCAGAGACTGTGCATGATCTGTGGAGATGAAGCATCTGGCTGCCACTATGGGGTCTTAACCTGTGGCAGCTGTAAAGTCTTTTTTAAAAGAGCAGTTGAAGGTGAGCAAAGACAACAACGGATAAACTAATGCAACATGGAAAGGGCAACGCTGGTCTGCTCTGCCCTACATTGAAGACGTGTTTTATACCGAGTGACATCAGGTATTGGTGTACAGGCCATTCGGTAATCCCCCACCTTTTAGCAAATTGTCTACATTTTCTAAAGATGATGGATTCAATTGCCAATGAATTTCAGGAATTTCAAGCGTAGGTTGCAATTCAGGATATTCAAAAAGTCATGATACCTTTTCTATAGCCTCTTTCACACAAGCAGCAAATTCCAGAACTTATCTAGACATTACTCAGAGGGGTTGTATGTGTCAATGCAAATGTCCGAATCAGCACCCTAGTTTAAAATCTGTTTTATCGCAGAGTGAGCCCAACAACATCCAAGGGTGAGGAAGAAGGCAACTGCTTCGTACTCTTTACTGCTTGCCTGTATATGGCTTTCCATATACAGTTCCATATACATTTTTTTCGTTGTGAACGCATCTTAAACGAACATTCTCCGGCAGGTATGCTGTTTGTGTGGAAGGGCAACTCCGGTTAAAGTGTGGATCTGATTCTCCGGAGAATATCTGAGGTGTGTGTCTGAAAGAGGCTTATGACACAGGAAAGAGGAAAAAAATCTCATCAGCTATAGATTAGGTTAACCGGGACAATTTCACTGTCCTATTCTGAAACGCACTAAACGAGGGTTTACACACTAGCCTACATTTTAATCTCTCACCACACAGTTACTACAGGTCTGTAATGGTTTGGTCCACCCATGGACAGGGAATCACCACTTTATTTTTGATTGACCTTCCATGGTGGTTGTTAGAGGTCATTGGCAACAGTATCACACTGACCAGTGTTCACTGTGTTCTTATTTTCTGACTTGTTTTTCTCGTTATCTTGCAATGGGAGATTTATAAAAGCCACTATGTCTCAGCGTGGCCGTGTCACTCTGTCCTCACAGCCTTGCCTCTATCTAATTTTCTTCTTTAGATCTCTCCTCAAAACTCCTGCCTGACTCTGGAGTGGAGTTGCCATGTTTAATATTTGAGACCCCGATGACATGTTTTTCTTTTCACCGTGTACCTATTTGAAAATCGAGCGCTGTTCTAATTGTGTGTATTGCCTGTGGTCCTTTATTGAGCAGGCCATCATAACTATCTCTGCGCTGGCCGGAACGACTGCATCGTGGATAAAATCCGGAGGAAAAATTGCCCTGCGTGCCGCCTTCGAAAGTGCTATCAAGCTGGGATGATGCTTGGAGGTATTACCATTTAGCTGGATTTCCTTTTGTATTGAACTAATGTCCCCTAAGCTCTTTTGTTCCCCCAAGCTGTGTTATTGTTCCCATATTGAGATGCTTATTCTAAGTGGCATTTTAGGATTTTATCGCTCAAACTCTTGAGTGTTTATTTGGTAACGGAAACTAAGTACCAAGGCTCTATTATGTGGTTTGGGCAGACATTTTGCCCTCTCATATTCTCACATCTAACTAAACCTTGTCACCTCGTCACAGGCAGGAAGCTGAAGCGCTTCGGGGCCTTGAAAGCCTTGGGTTTGGCCCCGTCCCTGATGTTCCAATCCCACTTGGCCATGTCCGGCGACAACCAGGCCTTGACCTCGATGTCTTGCATGCCAGGCATCCGTGAGGTGCAGCTCTCCCCGCAGATCATCAGCATCCTGGAAAATATTGAACCGGAGACGGTGTACTCCGGTTATGACAGCTCCCAGGCCAACGTTCCCCATCTTCTGCTGAACAGCCTCAACAGGCTGTGCGAGAGGCAGCTGCTGTGGATCGTCAGGTGGTCCAAATCTCTGCCAGGTAACTGAAAGAGGCTCAGGGTCACCACAGTCCGTCACCATGGGCAGCAGGACACGCTGAAGGTCTCAGCTTTAAAGATGGGCTTAGATACAAGGCACGGCCCTTCGTGATGTGATAAATATCAGATAGACATAGGAGAGAAGTATCAAAAGTGGTATGATAATCGGTTGATTCATGAGAAATGTTGATTATGGGGAGATTTTTCAAAAAATTCAGACACAAAATCTGAACCACAATGTGACTGGCAATGTGTTTGGGTGAGGAAGTGGGTGCAACATGGGTGCAAGGGCATTTGAAATCAATAACATTAAGAGAATAAGAAGCTGACAAATTAAATGCCGATCTGACGCAGGATTCCTTCTTTTTCCTTAAGGATTTCGTAGCCTACACATCAACGATCAGATGACCCTCATCCAGTACTCTTGGATGAACCTGATGGTGTTCTCTCTCGGGTGGCGGTCCTTTCAGAACGTCACCAGTGAATATTTGTACTTTGCACCCGATCTGGTTCTCAGCCAGTAAGTAACTTCCATCACACAGGGGAATTTAATTTGGCTCTTGGTGATGTAGACATGAAGAAATGCATCTATTGACAGAGAAAAAGAGTTTGTATACGAAAGAGTATCTTTGTTGTTCATCAAGATAAACATTTGTGTTTTTCTGTTAGGGAGCAAATGAGGAGATCTCCGATTTATGACCTGTGCTTGGCAATGCAGTTCATCCCTCAGGAGTTTTCAAATCTTCAAGTGACCCGTGAGGAGTTTCTCTGCATGAAAGCCATAATATTGCTCAACACAGGTAAAAAAAAAACCCAGCAGAAAACCTTGACCACCTTCACCCCACCTTCCGGTTTGAACTAGACGTGTTATGTTGTGATGTGGTAAATAGCAGCAAACAGAGATCTGAAGCTCATGACCATCTACTGTAGTGGAGTACAAAAAAGGGAGTGTTGTGCAGGGTGACTGGACCTTGACAGGATTTATGTAGCAGCTGTTATCAAGTCTCAGTTTTACGATGACCTTTAACAAAAAAACAAGCATCATTTTTGATAGGCTGGCCTGTGTCACTTTTAACAAAACCACAATTAAACAGCATATATTTTTACCTCTCTAAAAATAATAAGCACTTGCAGGCACATGGCTTCCTTCCTTGCAGAGCATTCACTGAAACATAATCTACTTCTACATCTCAAACATGCAACAATTATATTTGGGAGACATCTGTATTTTGACTCTCTAACCGAGCGTCCCGTCCTCAGTGCCTCTGGAGGGATTGAAAAGCCAGTGCACATTTGATGAGATGAGACAAAACTACGTCCGGGAGCTTACCAAGGCCATCCAGATGAAGGAGAAGGGCGTGGTGGCCAGCTCACAGCGCTTCTACCACCTCACCAAACTGATGGACAGCATGCACGAGGTACGCTCCCTCACATTTCCAGTTTGTCTGTATCTTTGTCTGTATTACTTTTTAATGAGCTCAAATAATGACTGTGTCTTTTTTCGGGACAGATAGTGAAGAAGGTCAACCTGTACTGCCTGAGCACCTTCATCCAGGCAGACGCCATGAAGGTGGAGTTTCCAGAGATGATGTCAGAGGTCATTGCCTCCCAGCTTCCCAAGGTCCTGGCAGGCATGGTGAGGCCTCTCCTATTCCACAAGTGATATGTAGTGTAGTGCACGATGGAAAAGCCTGCGAAACAGGGTTTTGCAGGGTGTCCCACATCACCTGTTCAATGGCAGGGACTCTCTGGGAAAGACACTACCTTTAAATGAAAAATCAATTTAGGAAAACATAATTGAT
This sequence comes from Hoplostethus mediterraneus, assembly GCA_034670385.1. NCBI lineage: Eukaryota > Metazoa > Chordata > Actinopteri > Trachichthyiformes > Trachichthyidae > Hoplostethus > Hoplostethus mediterraneus. The sequence continues at coordinate 2,785,000 of JAXDDW010000019.1, read as the reverse complement.
CATTGAGATGAATAAAGAAAATGTGCAAAGACATTTTCATTTCAGGCTTTTTAACTTTTTTTTTTATGTAGCTGTAGTCAGGGAGGAACCTCCATCATGTTGGCAGTGGAAGACATGACTGGTCAATATCCAATATTTAATGAAGGGCAATATTGATCCACCCATAGCTGGGACCCTAGGCAGATCAGTAGGCTAGAAACGTACAAACTGTGTCTACAGTAGAGATGCCTGTGTTGTACAGGTTAATACACTAAATTGAGAGTTCACCGTATCAAGGTGCACCATTTACTCATTCCTTAGTAAAATACACCACAAGGTTAATAAATCACACTGTTTATTTATAGTCAGGTTTATGCACCGTCAGTACACAGTAGATGATTGCAAGGAAACAAACCTGCCTGCCTGCCTGCCAAAAAAAAATAAAAATGGAAACGACAAATGCTTCACATTCAGGTTATGGATATCATTTCCTCGATATGCCGCTGCAAATCCAAACTGTAAGGGAGTATCATTCCAGAATCGCTGCTCAAGGCCACCTCACATTCATTCTCTTGGATGTAAATGGAAAAGAACACCCTGATCTTGGCAAGTGCAAGATCCTACATACCTTGGTACATTTCCCCCCCACCCTAGAGAAAAGCCTCATTCTGGAAAAATCTCTCGGTGTGTAATAATTGAGTAATGAATGCTAAAAAGCTTGCTATTTTTTTAAATTTTTCTTTCTTTCATGTTTGTTTGGTTGAAATAATAACACTTAAGTGAACATATTAAGACATTTATGAACTTTGTGTTTTGGAAATATTGTGACAGTAATAGAACATTAAATATCAAACTAACATAAAATAATCTGATATCTATCTGTCTAGTTTGGTTGACATAAGTCCATGTTGTCATTGCCAGTACACCAGTGTACCAGTGAGTCCAGTAACACAACAGGCTTTAAAGCTGAAGGCTCCACCTCATACACTCATACCATTCACAACATTATAAAAAACAACAACACTATTTTACATAAAAATATACTTGACGTGATAATTTATAGCAATGCACAGTGAAAAGAGGTAAATAGTTTTGATTAACAGAGCAGTAATGTACAGTACCATGTGGCTGACCAGAAAGTGCACTGGGGCAGTGAACAGGTTCGGTGGTTGAACAATGATCCCCGGGGCCAGAAGTTAAGGTGTGAACCCACCTTATTTTTCTATTAGATTCTGTATCCTTCTTTTAAATCATATTTTATTAAATGACTATTATTACAAAAGAAACTGTTCATGAAAATGTACAGATTTCCATTAACGACTTGATGAATGTGTGATGTCGATAGGAGGGCAGAGAATAACATTTCTGAGAATAAAACTTGTGAAATGGAATATGATTGTGTTGTGATTCTCCTGGAGCCTAATACTTTAAGTAAAAACATCAGTGCAGTCGGTGGATAATATAACTCCACCTGGCGAATATTGACCCATTGATACCTGGAAATACGGCATCCCAAAGCAGAATTTGCGACTTTTCAAAAACTTTTCAAAAACTTTTCAAAAACTTTTCATTTTTGTCACAGCTGAAGTCAAACAGGAGTTTTGCTTTTGTTTTCTGACAAAAGCATCAGCATTAGTAAAACATTCACTGCACTGCTTGATTTCTACTTAAAATGCGTACTATGCAGCCATTTCATATGTGTTACCAACGATAACAGCAACGTTACAACAATCAACCACATCGTGTATTATTTTTTTCCATGGATACCATGAAAAAGTTGTACTGTTTACCAGCTTGTTAGAAGAAGACGACATAATTCTCTGGGATTAAACCTGTTTTTCCCTCGTACGTTGCTTGGAGCCAGCCTGGTTCAACTGAAGGGTAGACTGTGGGCAGACAATAAACCACACTTTAGTCACGGAGAAGAGCGAAGCAGAGCGTCTCTTCATCTAGTGAAAGAAAACCTGGCTGTAATCAATGAAGCCGGGTCCACAGGTGTTCAGATCAGTCTTTGGTTATTTCCCAGATCCAGAATGAGTAGATAATAACAGTAAAAAGAAGAGTGCTATTGGCCAGAATAATCAACACTAATGGCAGATCAAGGAAGACTCCAGGTCAGCCTGTTCTTTAAAATTACACCCCAATTGAGTAATACAACCGGCCTGAAAGCAGGCTGACTTGATCACACACAGATACAGAGCCTCAAACTGACTCTTAAGTTAGTAATTCCCGACAGAATGCACCAAAATAATAAAATCTAAGAAACTACATGATCATCAAAAGGATGAAATGATCAGCTCAGACAATCTGCAATAAGATACTAGATACAGAAACAGGCCTATCACTGTGAGTAATAGAAGTGCTCTGGAGCCGCAGAGCTGGTAGGGAGAGTTTGTTGACGTTAGCTGGGTTTGGCTGCTGGCTGTGCTGGCTCCGTTAACAGGGAACAGGCGCCGGTGCCTTCCATCACTAGGTTACAGTGACCTGCCTGCCCTGGTTGTGGGCCAAGTCATCTCTTCATGGAAAATGCAAGAGGCAATAAAAAGTTCTGGGGCTATTTGGATTTTTTTGCAATGTATACGAGGGTGTCGGGCTAAGACTGCTCTGTGCTGCAAGACTGATAGACTGCATACATAGTTTAAATGTGAAGTCAGCTTGCATTCGTTCTGTTATGAGCAATCCAAGAGCAACATGACTATCAGTTGAAGCATCTTGTTTATGTGGCTGAGCTCACCGTTTGAGAAGTGCGCCCCCTGGGGGAAGCTGAGCTCGTGGCTGTGCTCGGCCTCGCAGGAATACATCGCCTTGGCATCCCTGTAAAGACAACAGATGCATGAATGAGAAGGAGATCAATCAGGCCAGACTTTGAAACAGCTGCAGATGGAGAGATGTCCTGCAGTACCTTCCAGCTGGAACAGGCTTGAGTGAAGAGGCGTTTTCAAAAAGCAGCGCTCTCGCGGCGACCCTGAAACATCATTTTAAAAAGGTTCACTTCATTTGATCTGGAGACTGAATACTGTCTAGTAATAATAGCAGTTTAATAAAATATGATGAGTCATAAACATCCCCAGTTGTAAAACATTACACTGTTAGAGAAATTATATAAGCAGCAGAGAACGTCTCAAAATAAGCACTCAGATCAGATGGTGTGGAGTTTCATCTGTCTCATTCTCAGGCTGAAAGTGAAATAAAATCCACTTTGACTTGACACCATAACCAAACCATTACCCGGCCTGAACTTTCTCTTGAACCTGTCAGCGCTCCCTCATTGTTCAGGACGAGGTGAAAGGCGTGACGACACAATAGGGGAGGGGCGGGGTTTCCTTCCTCCCGGCCAATGCGTCACCGGGGTGCAGGAGTGAGCTGAAGGAGGTAACAAGCCTCGCAGCGCCCGGGGCTGACTGCGGGGGTGCTATACAAGGGAACTGCTTCAGACACTGCGCTGGCTGGCTTCTCCTACATGGCGAGTCAAACAGTCTTTTTGTCCCGGGAGAATGAGCGCAGACTGCTGCTGGGTCACATCAACCCCGGAGCAGGCAGAGCGTAATTAAAGCCAGCGCTCCCACCACGGGGAAGAGACATCAATCTGAGAACACATACTCATCTGATCTGAGAGATGATCCACTCTCAACGCTCAGGAATATATGCAGAGGAAGGCTGAGGAGACTGAGAGACAGACGGGCAGACAGACGGGCAGACAGAGAGAGAGAGAGAGAGAGAGAGAGAGACAGACGGACAGACAGAGAGACAAACAGGCGGGCAGACAGAGAGAGAGATAGACGGGCAGACAGACAGACAGGCGGGCAGACAGAGAGAGAGACAGAGAGAGACAGAAACAGACGGGCAGACAGAGAGACAGACAGGCGGGCAGACAGAGAGAGAGACAGAGAGAGACAGAGACAGACGGGCAGACAGAGAGAGAGACAGACTGGGCAGACAGAGAGAGATAGACGGGCAGATAGAGAGAGAGACATACGGGCAGACAGAGAGAGAAATAGACAGGCAGACAGAGAGAGAGACATACGGGCAGACAGAGAGAGACAGACGGGCAGACAGAGAAAGAGATACAGGCAGACAGAGAGAGAGACAGACAGGCAGACAGAGAGAGAGATAGAGAGAGAGACAGAGAGAGAGACAGAAAGATATATAGAGAGAGATAGAGAGAGAGAGACAGAAAGATAGAGAAAGAGAGAGAGAGAGAGAGACAGAAAGATATATAGAGAGAGAGACAGAAAGAGAGAGAGAGACAGAAAGATAGAGAGAGAGAGAGAGAGAGAGAGAGAGAGAGAGAGAGAGAGAGATGTTCCCTCCTCAGCCCTTATTGACCTGTAGTGTTTTTGTGGGGGCATCAAACTGTAAACACACAAAGCCCTCAGATACTTCTAGAAAAATATCAGAGGTATTTACTGTTTTACTCTGATGGATTTCAGTATTGTACATTCACACATCAACATCATTAGTACTGTAACTGGTATCATCAGTATTAGTGGCACTAGTGTAGTTAAATCCATTACACTGAGCCAGGTCTTTGGTAGCCATTGCTGATTGAGTTGTCTATCTTGTGGCGGATCACTTGCTTGGGTGGGAGATCTGGGTGGTCAGCAGGCTTGAGGCTCTCCTTGGGATCCAGTGTGGACAGACTCTGGACGGATCCAGAGCAGCTCCGGTGCCCTTGAGGGGGACAAGCAAATAACAAATAAGCAAATAACAACTCCCATGTAACTAAAAGACACGTGGTAGGGAGTTTTGAAATTTGACACTATAAACATCAGGGAACAAAGATGAACATAATATTTATTAAATCAAGGAACTGTCAGTCTTTGAAAGTAAGTCCAGATGGAACAAATCTAGACAATTTTTATAGTTTAAATGCTTTCTTGAAAATGGCACTGTCATGAGTTTTTCCCCCCCCACTTTATTACTTCAAGGGAAAGACGTGGTTCCAAAATCAATAAACAGACTCAAACGTTGCTTATCTGACGACGTTTAACATCGCCCTACCTTCAGAGAGATGCAGTGATTTCAGAGAGGGGGCAGCAGAGCGGTTCAGCGGTGCTCGCCTGAGGTCGGTGTGGCAGTGGGGGGCTTTCTTGGGTGCGGGAGACAGCCGGGTGGCGGTGCTGACGGAGGACAGGCTGAGGGCGTCCTCCGACTCGCCATCTGTGCGCCCCGCGTCCTCCCTGGAGCTGGACTCGGGGCTGCTGACACATGCGACGCTCCTGGGTCCGTTGGAGAGCTGCGAGGGGGCTCGGGGGAGGCCCGCGAGTGGCTTGTCCTTGACCTGGGCAGAGGAAGCCATCTTGGAGGAGCTGTTCTGCTCGGAGGAGTGGGAGGAGAGGGACTCCATGCTGCCCATAGGGGGTGCTGCTTGGACTGCTGCTGAAAGTATCACCTATACAGGGACCAGGGAGCAGGCATACAAGACCGCCATTACAACCTGCTGAGTGAGTCTCTACGCTTACTTCAGAAGACGACCACATCATGTTATACAGATGATACTCCTTTGTATGTGAATGGATAACGTAAGGGGGTAATACAAGGAATGGGGTAATTTCCACTCCGTGCGAGGGGGTTCTTTGCCTTTGGGCCGTGCATTATTTTTGAATAACCTTCAGTGTTGAGTAAAGCCTAGCATCTTGCCTTCATTCATTAACTGACACTGACTGGATTCGTCTGAACTACTTTTCAGATGACAATTGAGTGTAAAACAGCATTTAACACCAATATTCAGACTACTTTGATCCGATATGAAATTATTATCCATTCATGATCCATCCAACTGTCAAGCTAATTTTATGGACATTTGTGAAATAAATAGTAAACAAAACGCACATTAGGCGAAGAAACAGCCTTCATAATGTAAAAAACCCACACACACAGAACCATTCATCCATCACGCAAAGCTTAAAAATGCATTTCCATCGCTATTTATCACAGAATTTCAACATTTCTTTTCTGCTTTGAACAAGCATAACCTTTTAGATTTTTAATTTTTTAAATTCAGTTTCCATCAATTTTATACTAACACACATAATTGACAAAAATACTTGGACCCATCTAATATGAGGTGAACCTTAAAACCTTGGAAACACTACCCTGACCCTTCCTCTTAGCCTTGCCTATTTGTTGTCAATTATTTGTATGAGCTCTTGTTTATTGGATCTTGTTTATTTGATACACTTATTTGTCTCATTTGTTTAAGAAAAGTAGGTCACTAACTTATTGCACTTTTACCTTAGCGCTAGTTATGCTCTTAGTTGCTTGTTTAGGAAGGAAATGCACTTACGATTTCTGGTGACTAGTGGTTCTCTACCTACCTATGTTGAATGCACTTATTGTAAGTCGCTTTGGATAAAAGCGTCTGCTAAATGCCTGTGATGTAATGTAATGTAATGTAATGAAATGAGGATGAGACGTCCCTAGTGAAGGTGCAGACATGTCTGAGGTGTAATAAGGTTGATGTTTAACCACACAGTGTGAGGGCCTGAGGCGATGCTTTCTGCCGTGGTACTCACTTTCTGCATCTGCCAGGCACAGGGTCGGGGTGTAGAGGCTGCGGGGCTTCCTGGACCCGGTGGACAGGCAGATGGCCCTGCTCCTCCGGGAGCCAGGCCGACTCTGGGGCTGGGGCAGGGGCACGTTGGGGTCCGGTGGCTGGTGAAAGACCTGCAGGTCCAGACAGGAGCATTACTTAACACAACGCACACAAGGTGTCTTTCTACACTTCACCTTTCTACTTTAATTTGCCGAGCATAGAGGTTGGAAGTAGCGGTGCGTTTACATTTCATACTGTCGTGAGCTGCTGCGTAAGCTTTTGGATATCATTAATCACTGCAACACACTGAACATCGGATGAGGCAACTGTAGGCTAACCAAGCCTGCTTCATCATTTTATAGGCTGCATGGTTGTTTAGATTTATTAGCCACTTGTGTTATTTATGTGTATCTATGCAGAATAAATAAAATACTGTGATTTCATAAAACTCTCCACATGCTTTTCATGAATACTGTAATAATCCCCAGGATGATCTCCATTCCCGATGTTAATATGGTCTACTTCTGAATTCCAGACTGTCAAGGGACACACACACACACACACACACACACACACACAAACATAAAGATGTATTTTATCAAAAGTCAACCAAACCGTCCATTTATGGAGTTGCCCCCCCCTCAATTTGTTAGGCGAAACATCAAATCCATGAAGGCCGAGTCGATACTCAAACAAACTTCTCATGACAGCTTGAGATGGGCTGTGTGCTTGTCGATCAATTAAGACTCTTCAGTTTCCCGTCTGATTCAATCAGCTCTGTCACTGTAGCGCTGTTTGGACACGGTGCGTCGCTCTTGTTCCTGCTTATCAAACATTCTTGTTGGCCAATGCAGTACATAATGATTGGTATGTAGTGCACGTGTGGGCAATCATGTGTCTTGGCGGGCCAAGAGTATGCAGGTTTTTACTACACCAGGTGATTTCACTGATCAGTCCCTCGTCTCTGGCTGAAGGTGTGCTAATCAGTGAACTGACCATGTGCATACTCTTGGCCCTCCATGGCACATGATTGCCCAATGCCGCTGTAGCAGGTTAGTATCCGATGTCAAACACAATGCACCTGATACGTCCTCGGTTAGCAAGTAAACCTCCTGGATATTTATCTGTCCTCTCATTCTTTTATTTTGGATAATGGATTGAATTGTATATTACATCAAACCCATAATGGAGGAGACAAGAACACAACACATCTTTTTCCGGTATCTCTCCTTTTCTAGCCTGGTTGTTAATATATTTCACCGTTACTTGAGCACAGCCAATTCTCCAAATGCACTTCCACGATGACGCCAGCCGTGGTTGCTTGGAGATTTGTGACGCAACTGCAAAGCCTCTATGCAGCACCGATCCACTGGATGCAGCACAAAACCTGATGTGGACACGAACACACTCCAAGTACACACCCAAAGCATCACTTGCCTTGTCAAAGTTCTCGATGAGTATTTCCACCACAATGTTCTGGAACTTGATGTTCATCATGGCAGCCACCGTCTCCTCTTGGGACCGCATCAGGGTGGGCCCGAAGATGACACCCAGGTTGGACACCGTCATCAGGTTGAACTGGCTTTGGGTGGAAACTCTGCAGAGCGGGGTAGAGAGGCACGCCGACTCTTATATCTCTTTATACTGCAAACTCGTAACGTTTTAGATCCACTTCTAAATGCATTAAGGTATCTCTGAACTATGAAGACAATTTAATCTGCTTCATTTATATCTTCCATCACAGGGCTGCTCTTTAGCCTTTTTTTCTTCTTCGAGGGCTGAAGCGTAACTGATTCATTACGGGAACACATACGTGACGAGGTGTTTTATGAGCAGCTCCAGCATCTCCATGTTCCTCTCGGGCAGCTTGTGAACCAACGCGTGGACAGCGCACACCCTGTAGTTCTGATCGTCTGACTCTGGGAGAGGTGGGGAAGATGGGGGGGGTAATATGGTTAGGAGGATGATTTACTACCGCTGGAAAGGCCAAGCTGCTGTCGACTGCTCCGTTGAATTTGAGAATGGAAATATCTCACATTTCAAAAATGCCCCTCCATAACTTTAGCTAGATCCACTTTCTTTCAGTTGTTATTATATTTTCCCCCTTCACTTGACGGCTTGTTGGCCTTCTCTTAGACTCCCCCAAATCCAATTGCCTCTCTAGTGATAAGGAGGTGCATTTTATGACATGAGATTGATGACTTTAACATCAAATATATCCTGCATAAAAAAAAACAGTGTTCTACAGCAACATTTCAATGTGAATTAATGATCAATAATGTGTGTTTTGAATCTTCCCTCTACGCCAAACAGAGCTGTAGCCAGAAAGCCCTTTTTCGTAATCTGGCTGTTTGTAACTTTTCATAACTTACTGACAGCCATGATGAAATCTTTGTGGAGCTTGAAGGTCATTAGCGGCTCCGAGAGACACCTGGTGGAATAAAAGAAAACACTTGTCATTTCTCAGTGTGTGAAATGAGTCTTTCAATGCAGGCTCTGAATGCATGACTAACACCAGGGAGGTTTCAAAGAGGCATTATGGAGGTAATGATGATTCCTAGCAGCCAGGGAGACACAGCTGGTGGGGCGAGCTGACCTGAGGTAATTCTTCAGGCCGCTGGTGATAGTCTTGTTGTCCCACGTCTCCGGGTCCAGGTCCATATCCACAGGCGCCTTGGTTGCTATTGGAGACGGCATTTTTATTTCAACAATTTGCAATTAAGCCCCGTGAACCGAGACCGAACACGTGCAAGCTGACACAATCTATCAGACTGGTTAGGAAAGGACTGAGGAAACTGACAGGACAATATGAAATAAATAAAAACAAGTGTGTGTGGTTGTGTGTGTGTGAGAGAGAGAGAGAGAGAGAGAGAGAGAGAGAGAGAGAGAGAGAGAGAGAGAAAGAGAGAAAGAGAGGGAGGAATAAATCACTCACACAGTTCCTGCTTAAATGTATGAAATGTAATGCAGATAGATGAGATTAAGCTGGGTCATCTAACAAGGCAGTGAGGAACCAGATGGCTATTACACTGTCACAACACATGGAGGGACTCTTTCAGCTACGGCCTACCTAAAGCATAATGTGGCCTTGGAAATATAAGGCCTTCATATCCTACATAACAGTGTGACTGAAGTCAGCTGATTGTTGAAAATGCTTATGCACACACACACTCACACACATAATTTATATTATATTACATACATACGATTTCCCTTTTTACTATATTTTTATTTCCAAATAAAATAAATATTGTGTTGTTTTTTATTGTAAATAGTGTGAACCTGTTATTTTGCCTTTTGCACATTTCTGTTGAGCATTGCCACTTTTTTTTTCAAGAGACCTTTTTTTCTTACATGAACGTTACTTACAAAAGACAGTGGTCATCAGCTTCTGCACTTTGGAGTTGACCCCTCCGATTCTGTACAGTCCCATGGTGTTGATGCCTGTAGCGCAAAGAAACACAAATAAAGTGACAACTAAACTCAGCAGACTTGACTTTCTGAACGCTAAACATCTACGCTAACGGGATGTGTTGTTTTGTGTATAACCAGTCAGGCTATACGCTCAAGAGATTCAAACGCCTCACCTCGTATCTCCACCAGGTCAATGCATTTCCTCACAAAGTTAAAGCCCGCCTCATTCAGAAACGCTGTAAGAGAACACAAGAACAGGGTTTGACACGTCAATTACCGGCTGGATTAACCACGAGTCACACAGGAGGGAATAAACTCCCCCCTCTGCTTGTTCTCTGACTAATAAGATGCTGTGAGGTACCACTGTGTCAGCCGAGTGGGCTTATGTGGAGTAATTGTGTTGACGAACAGAGGTAGTCGTAGCTAAGAAAACAAGCCTTGAGGTTAGCATTACATAACCCTTATTATCATTTGAGGAGGCTTTATTTATGCAGCACCATCCATTCTGTGATAAAAGAGCTTCGGAGGAAAGAAAAAAAACAAAACACTTACTCTCTTCTTTCTTGCTGAGGAGAGCGGGGAGGTTGTAAATCTAGAGAAAGTTTACAAAAAAATGATAATAAAGTTAGAACAGCCCAATGCTTCAAACGTTGAAACTAAACAACATGACTGAAACCAGGATGTGATGTCACCGGTTTCCCTCGGGGTGCTCGTATACTGTAAGAGGACAGTCCTATTTTTAGCCCAGAGTGGAGTATCATGCCCTTTCTTAGCTTTTCCCAGAAGGATGCGGCTAAACCAAAACCTCAATCGACCAGAAGAGGGCACCAGTGACAAACAATTCAGTTCCTTGTCAAGCCTTGACTAGCCAGACAGGAGCCAGCATAAAATGAAAATTTCAAAGAAGAAAAAGGCAGACTTCCTCACCGGCTCCTTGCCATCCATCGCCTCCAGCCACAATCTTCTGTTGGACTCTGACAGCGCCTGCAGTGTCACGATGCCATGCCTGGAGAGAGTTCAGAGAAAAGCAAGGTCTCGGTCTGATCTCGCAGCCCCTGGGTCCCCTGGACAGAACCATGTTTATACTGTCCGAGACCACTATAAAAGGACTAGTGTGACTAAAATAGCTCTTGTGCAAAAAAAGTGTTTTAACTTCACACGGTGCCCTGAGTTGGCTCTGTGTTTACAATCCACTCCCAGTTAGAGAACGGGTGCGCTTGATTCCAGAGTGGTTTCATTTTTTGCACCCAACATGCATATGCCTTCATCTCCTCCTGTGATCTACAGCAGCTAGCGCTAGGTGTGCATCGCTAACATCTCCACAGCCATTTCCCTTTCATGTCTCATCTCCGCTTTGTGTGCGACGGCTGCTGTGCTTGAAATTGGTTCGGGGCATTATCTACGACTAACACACAGCTCCTAAACCTAGCTTCCACAACGTAATCTGTTCAAATACCGACACATAAATATGAATCCCCACCCAATGGTGAAAGTTAGTACTAGCGGAGAGCCAAAGTTGCGTGTTGTTGCCATTAAAGATGAGGTGCTGGGATGGTTGGCCCAGTTGTGGCTAGGCTATAGGTGTAACACAATGTTTAATATAATGAGGATGAATGGATGAGCTTGAAGCTGACTGGAGCTTGGCCCACATTGTCCTTGTGGTTGGAACAAGCACCTTGGGGCATCGCCGGTATGATAAATGAGTTGCCCTGCAAATAAACTGGAGTTATTGTCCATGCTCAGCAGCAGCGCTCACAAAAAGGGGTGAGGAGTAGGAGGAGTGCCGCCTCTGGTAGTGGCCGGGGCAAAAAACAATGCGCCGTGATGAGCTTAATCCTGCATTCTGAAACACACATAGCCATAATGTGCTGATATCAAGCTCCCATAACTTATATAACTTGATCAATTCAGCCACTTTCTATTCCAGTGGGGCGGCTGACTTTTCCAGGCGTTCAATTTTCACATCAGTCTTTGGCCTTCGTTCCCCTTGTCCTATACCCCAGTAAAGCATTAAATACGAATCAGTTATGAATGTTCCCATATGGCTGGAGGGTCTTCAGAATTTTTCAATCAGAGTGCGAAATGATCAATTATTAAATAGCTTTTTTGGAATGACAAGAATCAATGCATTATGTGAGCAATTGCAGACAGGTAGAAATAATTTTAAAAGTCTCTTTACATCCTTTAGCCCAGATTGACCGAGTGGTAAGTGGTAAGAGGCGCTAGTATTTCATTAGGAGGATGGGATTGGAGATTCAGTGAAATGAAACGATTAGCAGCACACATGCAGCACATGCAGCACTGGTCAGTTCACATACCGGACTTTACAGAAAAACTGAAGTGGTCTGAAAAGAGTTCCGCGATAGATGTCATTTCTACATCGACACGAACACAGAGAGAAGACGAAATGGGTTCAAAAATAAAAGGAAATGTCTACGTTGAGGACATACAGTAAACAGAAGCTTGGGGGGGGAGGAGAAACATGCAGGACACAAAGAGAGCTGAAAACATCTGAAACTGGCATTAATGTTGATACAGGCGTAGTGTAATTGAACTGGGACTCTTTGAAGATGTCATCAAACTTGAACAGCATTTGCGTGTTCCAATGTTGTCTATTTTCACACTAATGAGGGTTAATTGTCATTTTAAAGAATGATCAATAGAAGACAACATTCACTAGAATAAAACATCTTCAGATACACAAGAGGAACTGTGTTGAAAAGATGTTTCAAAGCCTAAAGGATAATCACATGTGGATCCTTTGTCATTTGTGCTTTGACAATTATTTAATATGAAATAACATAAACAATCCTGCAGTTTTTTTTTTAACCACTGAGCTACTGAGGAGACGTATCCTCTTCTCATCCTACATTTTCTCATACATACTTGAAAATGCAACTTAAACACCTTCAACACCCACAAAATAACTATATTTGATGAAAAGGTCATGCTAAACCTTTTCCTTTACTCCATTTCTACCCCATTGTTCCATAAATAGGAAGAGGGGCTTCTTGCTCAGAGGCTACATTATGGCTAGCATATCAGCTAGCATGTTTCAATACATCACAAGTCTACAGCAATGATGAAACAGCATGAAATAGCTGCCACAATATCTCAAAAATGGAAAAAATACTTAACAAGAGTTCAGCAGAGATATTAGCTCCCATCAAAACAAAGATGATGAAGGACCCACATGTCAAACAGAGTGTCTTTGATCAAATCTACGCTCTGTCTACGAATGTTTTCAGTCCATGTAAGTGACAAGACATGGCTAGGAACACGTAGATGATTCAGACAGTCACAGACCTCTCCACCACTTCGATGTCAAAGCAGAAGCGCTTGTCGATGGAGTCGGTTTTCCTCCGAATGCAGGACTTCAGCTTGAACATCTCAGCCGGGCTCATGACTAGACCGTTCTGAACAGAAATAACCCACAAATAAATCAATGCAGCAGCTGAAGTTGCACATTTTTGAAGGCTACACCTTCTGCACCTCATCCCCTCAGTCTGAAAGGTATAGGCATGCACCTATGTTGGCAGTGGCAGGAGGACATTAATCAATGTCCTACTAAGACTTAAAGCGTAAATAAATCATAACTTCATCACATATCTGCTTTAGTTGATGGTGGAACACGGTCTAAATATGTTCACTTGATAATAGACACTACACTTGTGCTTTCTCTGTATCAGGGTTATGCTAATGTTTTGTATTTCCTTTAGTTGTTATTTGTGGATTCGTTATTTTTACACCGTTCTCGTCCGTTTTGAGATTTGGTGTCTTTTGTTTTTCTGTGCCCAATTCACAATTCTGTCATCTTGACTTTTTCCTCTTTTCCCCTCTGAGATGAGACATGTTTATAAGCTCCCTGGGGTTTCTTTGTTTCACTCGCACCCGACTGTGTTCCCGCTGTGATTGTTAAGCTTTTATGACTTCTATATGCAACTAAACTAAACTAAAGCTAAACTAAACTAAACTACCTGTTTGCCGGCTGATTTATTCTCAGTGTTGCTCATGGTGAAGGTCTTGCTGCCTTTCTCATATGTGCAGTAGTGACGTGTCCATGTGCATCCCAGAGGACCTAGGGCAGAAAAAAACAGGCACAATTCTTTTCCCGATTCACAAGCTTTTGGAATGACTTCTGAAAATCAATTTGCAATTAAAGTGCGATAAATCAAGCGTTGTTTATCGCTGCGGATAAAGATCTACCATTTGCGGCATTTCCTCCCTCGTTTGAGAGCACATCAAAGTGAAATCGGTAAACAGGGCTGAATTATGAGCTCTGTGTGAGAGGAGGATCTCTTCTGCAGAGGCCTGGGAGCGCTCAAGACATGTTTATGGTGATGGATGTAAAACCGTGCACTTATATATGTGAGGAGGGCCTGACTGGCCGGGAGCCGGGGGCCAGAGGACTCACGTTTCTCCTGGACGTAGAGGAAGCCTTCCATCGTCCACTGCCCCGGGGGTTTATAGTCCTGATCTGCAGATCTTATCCTCATCATCAGTTTCTCCACTTCCTGCTTGGTGCTCACAAAGTTGTTACGCGTCTGCACGGGAAAAAACAACACAAAACACAGGATCGGACGGTCACGGCAGCACGCTTGAAATGGTACGTATCTGCAGCATTTTTCTTGTTTTGCCAGCATCAATCAGCAGAAGGTAACATGAAAATAATGGAACGACGACTACACGGACAATTGTACTGACAAGTGCTTTGTATTTGTGTCGAGGCGTTGCGAGAACACCTGCAGGAGAGAACAAATAACGTCTTGGCAACCCGTTTGGAAATGCACAGACAACATCTAATTAGAAGACAAAGACTTCATCAAAACGAAAAAGCGCACTTGAGACGATGCCAAACGAGGAAAACGAGAAACCCGGTTGTCAGAGCTGCCAGGATTCACTTTTTTTTCTCCTCCCAGCCCCCAACAGTCGAAAAGGTCAGCGTGACACATTTTCCGATCCCCCCCCCTGACCAGATTGATGCCAGGATTGCCACACCTATTCCTATTCGAGGCCCTGTGCATCTGAGGACGTGGAGAGAGGGTTACTGAGTGGGCACAGTCCGGGCAACGGCGCTGACATTTTGGTCCAAGAGAAATTTGGGCCCTTAGGCTGCGAGCGGTAAGGTTACAGTGATGGAAGACGGGGGCAGCACGGTAGCAGCTATAGTTTTACTCCGCAACTCCAACTCATTTTTGACACAGTACCATTAAATGGCCCCGCAGTAACTGCCTGCAACACAACACTCCAGAAATATTGATCTCCTGTGCAGCAGAGAATCCCATTTAATCACACAGCTATCCATTTGTGAAACCCGTTGCTTGTTATACCAGAGCATGATAAGCTTCAGAATCTGATTACGTGGATGGTTGCCTTTGTGTACAAAACCATCCCACCCCGCCCACCCACCCGCCCCGAGCTGTAGAGACATGGGATCTCGCAACTTACGTTCTGTAGGTTGAACTGGAGCTGTTGTTTGTACGGCTCAAACTCGTGAGCCAGCTCGTAGCCTTCGTGGTAGAACGTAAACAGACCCTGAAGAAAAGCCAGGAGCTGGAAAAGGGAAACGAGAATACAAAGGGGGGATTGACAAAGAGAAGACGCAATTTAAGATCTGGATTCACGGGCACATTTGAAGCCGCGATGCATCCACTTTGGACAAACAAAAAAAGAAAATCACCATTTGAAGATTATTGTTTGATTCTTGCTCTCTAAACAACAAAGTAAAAGTGATATTGTTCAGTTTTGACCGATAATTGAAGTTCTCTGCTCTCATTAATTCTGTGCCAGCAATTATTTTGTCTCTTTTGAAATGGTGGAAGTCCCATTTTGGAAGAAAACTCTTCAATTACAGTTATTATAGTCAGTTAGTTATGGCTTAAAATCGTACAGAGCAGGATTATTCTTTGTTAAAAAATGGATTACTAAATTAAAAGCAGTTACATATATTGTCTTGAGTACGAAAGGGCCTTAAGAAAAGTTGTGGTTGTTTACTGCTGATAGATATTGATCTCATCCTCTATATAACATAGGAGAAACCTTGACCACTGCGGAAAAAAAAGCAGTGCTGGTATCGTCAGAGGAAGCAAACAGATCCCATCTCCAGCAGGGAGGATCCCTCAGACACCGGGGCTGCTGGCTCGTTCATTCAAATCCTCACGACGCGACCGCTGATTTGATTTCTGAGATGAGGCCGGGTATATCAAATGTTCAAGGATGAGCCATCTTATCTGAGCCCAGATTCATCACGGGGCAAGGTTGAGCCTTGTCATTTTCCCCAGCACTACCTGGGGCCTGCTAGATTTACATTTCTGGCCCCGTGTTCTGGGTGAGCTGCCAGCGGATGTAAACAAATGGGAGCAAGGGGCTTTTTAAACAGCCGCTTTGCTCCCGCGTCACGTTCTCAGATGCTTAATACCTGGAGAACTTCATGCTTCCTGGGAACTTCTCCACTAAAGACGTTAACATTGACTACACCCCCCCCATATGTGTAAAGGGGTGGGGGGGGTGGGGGGGCTTTTAAAGAGCCTCGGAATTGAAGTTGACGCTTCGTCTTGTTTCATTTGACACCTCATGGGTAGACTATAGAGTACATTGACTTTGATGAAGTTAACAGAGGAACATGTAGATATATACATGAGGGGGATCTATGATTGTACCTGCTGGAATACCTTAGTGAGAGAGGGGAGAGATAATAATAATAATAATAATAATAATAATAATAATAATAAATAGATAAATAAAATAAAAAAATAAAATAAATAAAAAATAATAAAAAATATAAATAATAATAAAATAATAATAATAATAATAATAACAAGCCACTTTACTCTGCAGTAAATTTGAAGATACTGTGCTCGCATGATGACAAACCAGTTAAAGTCATGTTTTTACTAAATAAAAAAAGCAAAGCACACATATATATCAAACGGACGCGTCTCTTACCGGCTCGACAAACTCAAATTTCTTCTTTTCTTGCACTTCTTGTATTTTGAAAACGTACTCGAGAGAGGCGTCGTAAAAGAGTTGTCTCTCCTTGTCAATCTGTGTGTCGGCCTGAGAACAAGCAAACAAACCAGGGTTAGTGCCAGGACAAAGACTGGGGGGGTGGGGGGGGGTCAGCCTGGGTGTGCACTGTGGACAGAGGGTTAATGCTCATCACCTGGAAACCTCTCTCGCTGTTTGCTTAGGAAGGTAATGAGTAAAAGAATGGCGCAAACACTAGTCGTAGGTAATCCTAAAACTGCATTATTTAGAGATACGGCTCAGAAAAATAGTTTTCATTTTAC
Source organism: Hoplostethus mediterraneus (assembly GCA_034670385.1). Taxonomy (NCBI): domain Eukaryota; kingdom Metazoa; phylum Chordata; class Actinopteri; order Trachichthyiformes; family Trachichthyidae; genus Hoplostethus; species Hoplostethus mediterraneus. The sequence goes on along the minus strand of JAXDDW010000019.1, from coordinate 2,767,783 downwards.
CTCCTGTAGATAGGCCTCTTTCTTTTTAGACGACAGGTTGAGGTGTCTCTCCAGCGTAGAATAGTACTTTTCTGTTTCCTTATCAAATTTCTTCTTCCCCTCCTAAAAAAAAGGTGCACAAGAAAAGCCAAAACATTACCACAAATATATATATAACATGTTCCTGAACTGGATGCTTGTGTCAGAACCGCCACTAGGTGGAGGTCTAACTACATTGTCACGTTGTGTGTTTTGCAATACGTCATTTGAAAATTCCTCTCAACAAGATTATACACAGGTCATAAAAGTGGCACGTGAGCGTGTAATGATGAGAAGACAATGTCGGCATGGTCAATAAGGACTGTGCATTATCAATAGGGTTTCTGGGACGTAGGCGCTTTTTATTCTCGCCGCGCCCCCAGACCGAGGAAATAAGTTCACAGCCAAACACGCAACGCTGTGAATCATCAACGGCGTAATGCATTTGGCACCGTCACAGACAGAACCGACTCGATGCTGTTTTCCCTTCCCTGATATGCTTCACCTGCGACGGCGAGTCAGGCTCTCTGGCCACGATACCCCGATACCCAGCGTCCCCGCAGGCTCTGAGCAAAGAACAGGAAATGGGCTTTTCATGCCAGATGCCCATTTATTAAGCATATGGACTTAGAGATTGAACATTACACCCAACAAAGGATCCACTTCACAGGCCTTAATCAAACTCTGTCCAAGCAGAGAGAATCTGTCTGTGCGAGGGCATCCGAGTTTGTCCTCTGCATGTCTGGACTTTAAACCAGTCTTAACCCACTTAATGCGCATCTCGCTACACAAACTCTCACAAAAGGGGCTTGAGGAGAGACACAACGGGGTGGGGGGAGGCGGGAGGAGGGGGGAGGAGGGGGGAGGCACTGTGAGGAAACGGCCACTGTAACCAGATCCTGGCTGTTTGTTTTTATTCCCATGGCCCTGAAATTTAGTCTAATCTACTAGCTACTGATACAACCTAGAATAGCATTGTGCCTCGGCAGCCCCATCACAGTTAAAACCCATCGGAGAAATTTCACACGAGACACTGTAACTCCCCCCTACATGACTATTACAACTTCAGCAGAAAGAAATCAATAGATAATTTCATGTGGTAGCATCTTATTTCCATTTTTCTTATCATGTCACGGGCCATGGTATGGTCTTTTCAGCTGGGGGAAAAAAAAAATCAATTGCATATATGTCCGCTATTGAGAAGCAAAGAGAAAACAAACAGGTGGAGGGCAAAATAAACAGATTAATAAATGTGATATCACGTTGACAGGAAATAAATTTCCCTTAAGGATTGAGTCGTTTTTATGAGCGGACAAAAGGGAGTTGACTGTCTACCTTTGTGAGTACTGTTGACGTGACATTATTGTGTGAGTGCTCATGCAACAGACGCCCTGGGGGAAACACACACACACACACACACACACACACACACACACACACGTGTAAACACACTGGGGGATCACGCCACATTAAGAGGTTCAGGTTTAGCTGAGCCCCCGCAAGTCCCAGTAGGCTACGACCAGCCCTGCTGACCGGCGTGAGCGCTCCGGAAAACTCCCAGCATGCACGGGGACGTAACTCTTTCACACTTGCAGAGGGTGGGGAGTGACTCAGAGCTGTGAGGCAGCCTGATTAAGTCACCCAAAAGTCTGCCGCTTTGTTTTGATCCAAGCAGGGATGTGTAATAACTGGTCCTGCCGTAATGACACCCTCGCAGGGCTCCGGGTGTTCGCCGGTTCCCCTCCTCTGGGTTTGTTTTTGTAATCAGAGAGGAATACAAGCAACTGTAAATCGCAAAGACACTGCTGGAGAAGAGGGGGTGGGGGAGCAACGCTGGCAAAAGCTTTTGAAGCCCGACACGTGGTGGCAGAGGACATCGATGTGGATGGATATAGCCCGAAGCAAACACATAGGAGTTGGGATTTTTTTGCAGACAGAACCTGATGCCAGAACCTCGGCGTAATCAGCTGGCTGGGACCGGGATGAAGCCAAAAACGCTCCCCCAAACCCCCCCCACCCCACCCGACACTCTGTGGTGCGCAAAATACACATGAATCCACCACATGGGAGATATCCTTATCTGATTGCTTTGTCCGCCTCATGAATAAATCAGGACGCAAAGAGAGAGAGAGAGAGAGAGGATATTCGGATGCAGATTCCTCAGTGATGGAATTCATCAACCAGCGTTAGATGCTCTTTGATGGCAGTTGTAGTACAGTGAGAGTTTTAATGTAACCTTGCAGGAAAAAAAAACCCACCGTCACAAAAAAAAGAGCATGCAGCTGTTCCTCCTCTGGTCATCGGAGGTTCTTCGTTTTGTTTTTTTTTGCTAAATAAAGGAGCGTGACTGTTCACGGGAGCGAGGTGGTGGGGGGGACAGGGACACGTCGTGGGATATTTGGATGGTAGTCGAGTTTTGACACCGACCCTAACGAGCCTCCGGGCTATCATTTCTGAGCCTTTCATCACCATGGTAACGGCAGTAAGCGGCAAAGGGAGGTAGAATGTGTGTGCATATGCGTGTGAGTGAGTGTGTGTGTGTGTGGAGGAAATCACCCCTAGACATCAGACTTCTACACCTCTGTCCAACACCCTGGAATCTCCAAAGGCGGTATACACTTTTTTCCCCCAGACATCACAGGCGAGCGAAGGCGTCACACGCAGTACATTTCGCCACGTGGTAGGTTTTTAAATGGGTTCTCCGAGCGGTGACATGAAAGGGGAGAGAACACCGCAACCTATCTCTGAGCTCATTAGAGCCAGCTAATTGGAGCAGGAGTCCAGAATGGCGATTAAATAGCGATAGCCGGGTTATTTTGATGCTCCGCCCACATGAGCTGGCCTCACTTCCACAGGGGAGGCAGCGGGAACGCATGAGCTCCAGACGAGTTCAAATAGTTTGCTGCGAGAGCCAGAAATGTCTTTCCCCTCGAAGCATCCCACTTCCTGAGGAGACGACACAGATGTCAAGACGTCTTACCGCCAATTAACGCTAAATAATTTTGAACGTCTGCAATCCGAAAAGTGGAAAAACAAACAGTATGTGTGACACTGCACAACGCTTTTATATAAATAGTACATTCATATCAGCGCTTTGGCACGCGATCCTAAAATATAACAATATGAACAGCTGAGAGGAAAAAAAAACAAAAAACGCTGGTATATGAAAATTCCTTTGATATGCTTTGCATGGATCAGGTATATATACGGTACCGTATAGGGATCCTCCTGTCAAAACCAACCTGAAGCCTAATCAGAGCCTCATTATGGGAATAAAAACTTCCAATCAAGTCTCCTTTTTTTAGATGACACATCTGTTGGTTGTCCAGGGCAACTGAAGATCAGATTTTAAAAAAAGAAAAGAAAAAGAAAAAAGAAAATTTGCCTTAGATGACTCTTCCTGACTTGAACAAACTTTCAGGTGCCTTTACTTCCATCATAATTAACTCATTTTGCTGGGATTTCTGATAATAATAATTTGATAACTAACAAAATGGGGAAAAATCGCCATAAAGCCGATCTCTCCTACAATGGATGTTATGTTTAACCAAGCCGGACAGACCTCTCAAGTCAAACTGTCACCTGACCTCATTATTTTTAATGGCGTTTCTGCTGTATCGGGTGGTGCACGGTGGAAAGTGACAGATGGAGAAAAGACGGGGAAGGAATTTATCTAGCATCCTTTACTTGTTTTTTATGCATGTTGTTGTTTTGGTACCACCTTCTTTCTTGTTGAGCTTAGGTGTCATTTGTGTCACTGTCGTCTTGATGTCTTCCCCTCTCGCTCTCCGTTTTCGGGGGGTGGGGGAGACAATTCCCTCAGCTTCCCAAGCTTCACCTGCACAGTTCATATCTTTTTTTGTATCTCTTTTATCAGAAGTTGCGCAACTCAACACAACAAAACAAATATAATACAATATAATCCTAAAAAAGATGGGCGGAGGAAAGGTTTTGACCAGCGACAAGGGCTCTTACATGAGCATGTTCAGCCTGCTGAGTCACCAGGACACCCCAAGGTTAATGAAAGTGTGAAAATCTATTTATATGATTGAAAAGTTTGAGTGCAGCCCACAGCTGGCGAGTGTCTCCGAGCCACTTTTAATTGATCCCTGTACACCACAGTGTCTCGGCTAGCATATTCCGGGATTTCATATTGTGAATGCAAATGTCATGTCTGCCCCCTCGAGACCAGCCAAGAACGATCTGATTTCTGTACATCTTTTGTAGGACGAGGACAGCTCCGATTATCAGCGGCCATCTGACTCCCATCTGCGTGTGTGTGTGTGTGTGTGTGTGTGTGCTCTAATTCTTCACCCCCAGCGAGTGGGAGACCCCGACAAAGGGAAAATCATATCGTCACGATTTCAGAGAGCAGGCATGCCACCCGCCGGTAGGAAACCCCCTGGTATTCACTTGAGAAAGTCTCCCCGGGGATTCGCTTAAATTCCAAGGCCTTAAAACATCTGAGGTGCACACGCACACACACACACACACACACACACAATTTGTGTGGAATCAGCTTCAGGCAGTTTACCTCCATTGGCTCTCAGGTTCTGAATACAATCCAACATGTAGCCCTTAGGACAGCAGCTTTACGGGACAGTTCAGGCCTGAGGTAGAGGTCTACGCTGGAGGAGATCAGTTAGAAAAAGAGCTGAGTGCGTTGACACAAACACAGCGAACAGTAGATATACTGCCAAACCATTAGAAACTTTCAGTGCTTATTTCCCACCGAACACATTTTTCAGTTCACAAAAATGAAACTGGGAAAAAGGAACACAAAACATTTCTTTCAGTTCCAGATCCCGTTTCTGACAGCAGGCTGACACCGAGGTTTGAATTTCTGCGCTGAAGGTTTTTTAAAAAGAGTCTCCTCACGGTGCTCTCAGTGTGAATTCGTTATACACAGCGCAACCTTTGAGTCTTTACACCAGCAGATGGGGTTTAGCCTAGTGTGAAGCAGAGAGTGCACTTAACAGTATGTGTTTGAAGTGCTGCAGTTAATCTGCAGTGTGTTACGGCCGTGGAAGTGTTGTGCTTGGGCCTAAGCAGCCAATGCACTGGTACGTGACCTCACTGGGATGACCGGCAGCATTCCCAAATAAGGCAAAGAGCTCCTTGTTTTTTTTTTCCACCCCGACGTCGTCGTCCGACACAAAGCGCAATAACTGGAAGGGTCAAGACTGCAACTTTAATCTCCCCGGATTCTCGGAACGGCGGAAAGTTTTACAGCCACTCGTGATCTCTGCCTTTTATCTCACTCTAGTTGGACTAATGTTTGGCGGGGGATGGGCAGTGGGAGGAGAGAGCCATTAGGAGGAAGTGGTCGGGAGGAAATAAGACAGTGGGAGTGACAGGGGCCCTGGCTTTTAAAGAAACCATTTTATAAACAGGGAGAATGGGAGCAATAACACTGAGCATGTGTGATGGGGAGAGAGCGGGCGAGCGAGAAGAAAGAAAGAGAGAGAGAGAGAGAGAGAGAGAGAGAGAGAGAGAGAGGAGGCCGGGCAAAATGTGCCCGTTTCATTACGGTAGATACAAGTGATGACTGGGACGTGAAGCGGAGATAGCAGTCATTGACTCTGGCCGGCATAAAGGGAGCATGACTGATGTAAACACTTCAATATCGCACAAGAGAAATAGTTCTTTTATAGGTCGGCTCGCGAGGACACAAATGACGTGCCATAAAAGTGACTACCAATCGCAGACCGGCGGCCGGCCAAGCCATGCAAAATACATCAAGACGAGTGAGTCCGACTTTGAGGCTGGAATGTCCCTCGCAGGGTTTAGGGGTTATGTTAAGATCAGTGGAGGACTATAGATCTCAGTGGGAGGGCTGTGTGAAGGGCTCGAGATCCACCAGTGTGTTCATGTGTGATCTCACCGAGGGAACGACCACAAACATGCTGCTGCACTTTGTTTCTACGCCTTTTTGCTCTGGCCGGGAATGAAAGCACGGCTAGTAGCAACAAACCCACACAGTCGTCTTCTGCTTCAGCAAAATCTCCACGGTGGAAACAGTGTGCCCTCGAGCAACGCTCGGTACAATATCAACCCCGCCGATATCCATGCAATATAATAGGATTACAGTAATCTGATTACAAAAAAAAGGTGATCATAATAAGTTAAAGATACTCTAAACTCACAGTAATCACATTTTAGATGTTTAAATAAACTGATTACTTGTTGGAAACATCCTTGAAAAACGATCGGCATTTAGGTTGATAAATGATTATAATAACGCAATTCCCCAAATAACGACCGAGGTAATGAAATCTGTTTTTTGTGTAAGTGGATGTTTTATGAATTCTGGAGGCAAAGTAGTCTGAACATAAACTAATTGGATTATATTACTGAGCGAGTATTCCAGTGGATTACGCTACCGATTACATTTTTCAGCAGGTAATACGTAATCTGTAATGGATGATACCCGATGGATGGATCAATACGTGCATAATGTGTCTGTCTTTCTGTTCGGCCCGTTCTCATATCAGGTTCATAGTTACAGTTATGAAAAGTAATGCACCGTAATTACATGTGAAATCATACAAACTGAGTGAAACAGGAGGCGCCAGCAGTTTGACACGGAAATAACCCAGTGGAAAGTGAGGGTGTGGAGGTCGTCATGGTGGGTGGGCATGACCAGAACCCTGACCGTAACTACATTGTTTTATTTGTCTGACCCTTAACCAAAGTTGTAGTTGCCAAAATGTAATGTGGTGTGGGTACAGTACGAATCAAGGGTGCTTAGCTTGAGAAAGTGTTGTTTTGTTAGCAAAATATTTCACATTAAATGCAGGGTAAGCTATGCATCAACTTTAAAATCATTTCAACTTTAAATCACACACTATGTTTATGTTACCTGCCTATAAGGTGGATTAAGTAGGAGCAATCCACCTCTCTTAGTAGTGTCTTCAGTTACTTTTTTAAAGGAAAAATCAACATTTTAACACTGTATAAAAGCAGTTGTTGGTGATGTACCTTGTGTTCCTGGGTCCATTTTTGAATCTAAATCTTACAGTGAATGTCAGTCCACCAGAATAAAAGAGAAAGGCACTGACTTTCAACAATCACACAGGGAGAAATCCATCGTAGAAGAGGCAGAGACACCAATTTCTCCACAGACAAAAGCCTCAACAGACCAGAGTACCAGGTCTATTGAGAGATTTTGGCAGGAGATGTGTTTGGTGTAATTGCAGTCACTGACAGTAACAGCGAGCACTACCTGCTATTACTCTTGATATTAGCTTGGCTTGATATTAGACCTTGGATATTTGTTGTCCACCTCCAGTAACTTGTAATACGAACATGGAAAAGCACAGTAAGGTATATATTTGTGATTACCGGATGTGGAAGAACAATTTATAACCACTGGTTTCAATATTTGAGACAATGTTAGAATAAGAAACAAAACATTATTTTCTCAAATTTTGCCAAAAGTGGGTGTCAATTCTTCTTCTTCTTCTTCCAGTAATCCTAAATATATTTCTTAATATACTTTTACCTGTTTGCTTTAAAGGTTATTGAAGGTGGAAAACCTCACAATCCACACAATATCTAATATCCAATATCCAATATCAGGCTAATTTTACTCTGGTCATGTACACACACCCCCCCCCGTCACAGCCGAATGGAACTAGTTCACGCCCGTTCTCTGGGGGGTTGTCGAAAGGCATTCTGGGAAACGTAGGAAATCAGGAGCTGAAGTAGAAGCGCACGAGGTAGGTTGAGGGAAGGTGGTGGGTTACAATAAAAAAGTAAATTACAACACGTCATCACAAAATACCCCCTAGAACGCACCGACACGCATCACAGATTGACGATATATATTTTGACGACAACATTGTACTAGTATCCGAGGGTGGGACTTTCCTTTAACGACCAACTTCCTGTTCAGCTGCTGATTGCACATGCAGGCGGTCTCTTACCTTTGCGGCACCAATTTGCTCCTTCCGAAATTTTTCCAGCGGAGTAATCAAAACATCATCTGCATTCTGAATCTGAAAATAGATGAAAAATAGATTGGAAAAAAAAAAGAAATACAGACAGACGGATGACAGACAGACAGAAAGATGTGATGTGAATTATTCAAAACTGGCATTAGAAAAGGAAAGATAACCCAGCAGTCCTTCAGTGGAAATTCCAATGCTCTTGCTTTATAAATGGGTAACAAAGTGTGTGACACACAGGAAATTATAGCGCATTGAATCTGAACACAACTGGAGTATATAGAGCAATCACATTCATTAATATCTTTTATACCAGCGACAATGAACAAGGCATTACCAGACAGTGCCTAAAATGAGCATAGCGGAGATAAGAGACGGCGCGCTATACAATGTTCCTTGCGAGATAGAAGGAAAATTGACCGTTTTTATGTGAGCTGTGAAGCACCAGTATTGTCAAGAGCTCTCTGAAATATGACACGGTGCGGGGAAATGAGGGAGCTTTACAACCGCACACCGCAATGCATTTCCTTTTTTGAGGTATGTCTCCTCGTATTGGTGACCTCTCCTTGCGTCACGACCGGAGTAGAAAGGTCTCTCCCGGAGCCTCCGCCGACTCATTCCAGACAGAAACAGATAAGGGGGGGGAGATATATTGTGGCAATTACAGTCTATGCTCAATCCTTTGCGGGGCGAGCGCATTTCGGGAAAGGCGCCATTAAAGGTGCGGCTGATGGCCTTTCATCTGCCGAAATCAGATGACATCAGACTGGCGGGGCTGCTCTGCGGGAGGTGCCGCCGTCACAAAATGACACGGGTCCTCGGCGTGATTTAAAGTGTTATTCTGTGTGGCGAGTGTATGTGATAAACTAAGGGCTGAGCGCTATAATACACCTATAATACCAGCACTAATTTGGAGGTGTCGGCTCAGATGGACTATCACCTCCCCAGCCACAGCCCTCTGAACACACTCTCTCTCTCTCTCTCTCTCTCTCTCTCTCTCTCTCTCTCTCTCGATAGAGTTTTTGTTTTGACCCATTAATCATAGTGCATTTCCATTGCCCCAAAATAACCCTGTCAGCCCCTTCACCCAACCAGAACAGACTACTTCAAGAGGAAGCCACAATCTTTCAAAACACCACATTGTTTTCCGGTAAATCCAGTGGTAGGATGCCAATCACACCATGTGTTGAAAGCATGAAGGGTCATTTTGCAGCTTTGTTGCAGTTATAAATCTTTTTTAAATATTAATATTAATAGTATTTAATATTAATAATATTAATATGAATCTATTATATTGATGCAGACCTGCCTGCAACCATTAAATTATCAATTAAATGAACATAATAGTTATGGTTTTACACTGAAAATTAAATTCCAAACATTTAGTGTCATTACATTTCACCCGCTGTCCTCTACGCCCTTGGACTCTTTCCTTGTGTTGCACTATGCGGCCTTGCTCCACGGTAGCGTCATGATAATGTCATGATCCACTTTCATACCGCTTCGGATTGAAAGGTTGAATTCAATATTTAATTTTATACATATTTCATACGTCGACGCGTTCTGAAAGCTGAAATTCCATTTCAACTTCACCTCCAGAGGGTAGAATAAAGGAAGAGGGGGATAATTCAAAGAAGAAGAAGAACTGGAGTAAATGGAGCTGCAGTCGGGCTCTTGGTGGTGGACGGCAGCAGTCAGCACACAACTGAACAGCTGGAAACATGACAACGGCGCCGAACAGTCCCCGACCCAACTCACTGATGAAACCGGTGCCAGGCGCGAAATATGGAGCTACTCGGCGTCCAGGGTCGACACACCCAACAGACGTAGCAAATCCCCCGTGCAACAGCTGCTGCATCGCTGTCCAAGTCCATACGGTACCACCAGTGAAACACAAAGCATCTCAGTGGCTGTTTGTGCGTGACACTGCTTGATGTTTCTTCTTGTTTGCCGTGCCATCGCAGTAGCGTTCAATTTTTAGATATTAAACTTTGTATTGGTATCAAATTCAACACTCTGGCATCGTGACAACACAACCCCACGGGGATTTGAAAGAAAGTAAAATGCACTTTAAGATATCTGAGACTTTCATCTCCTTCCACCAACCTAACAGGTTTACTGCACTGCTAGAGCTTCTGAGACAAGACCAAATATAGCAACACGTGAACGTTTTTTCACATTAAAATGAATAAAAAAACGGATATATTTATACATGATGAGTCTGTGTCTGTCTGTGACCATGTGCATTTATGCCTAAATCCCCCCGAATGCCTGAAATTGACCTTTCCTTGACGTTTGGGACTATTTTCTGTGGGGGTGTTGCATGGGCGTGGCCAGGGGTGAGCTTGGTTGTGGTTATTAGGTGCAGCTACAACAACAATTGCAGAAAGCAGTAAAACAAATAGTGACCAGTGAAGCCAAACATACGGCAGACAGGACACAAGTGGAAATGGGCATTGCTTTTTGCCTCCACTCACTGTTTGCCTCTTCAACGCCTCTAGTCCCACTCAAGATGAGTGAGTGTTGGGATGGGACTCTGACCGATTGGATGGGCGGAGGGCAGAACGAACAATACACAAACAAACAGACGACCTCTCCTAGCCTTTAATATAGACTAGCAGCAGAGGATCTGACAGCATGGGAGAGAGTACTTCTGCAAGCTAACCGAGACATCTTGGTTTCAACACTGACACTGCATTAGCAGAGTGCAGGAGATTTGATGGCCATCAAATCTAGCGGTTATAATCCCCCATTCATCTCAAAGTCATCATGTTATCTGCTGTGTCAATAGCAAGTATTATACTCTGCCAGTGTGATAATGTCATTTCCTCTGTCTTATCTCCCATGCTTTCAGTCTAATTGAGCCTGCAGCATTACCCTGCTTGAAATGTAGATTTCTAATACCATTAGCTTTTCATTTTCAATGAAATGGACAGCACAATTAAATACACAGCAATAGAGGCTTTTGAGATTACGGTCTAATATTTAGAATTGAATGAAAGCAAAAAAACTAAATCCTATTTTGTACCCTCTGTAACCCTCTGTAACTTCAACAACAAGTCTAATAACAACCGTCTGACGGTGTGACGTCAGACCACACAGACAACCCAGCCAATTGCACTTATGTTACATGGCCTTCACTATTGTAATAAGCAAAGCAAACTCAGCTCTTTTTTTAACGTTCACTTTTTGATCATTAATTTCCGGGAAGCCGATTCTAAAAATGTACATTTGAAAAGGACCAACTTATTTAAGGCTCAATGGATTAGTTTCATACTGGCATTGTGCCCACATGCCCTCAGCAACAGCCTCCCTCTACAGGATTAAATCCATATGAGCGAGCACAGTGTGATGCTTGAAAGGATGCAATAGCGCTGAGCAATTTCATTACCGGTTAGGGGGAGGAATGTCAATGCGCCGTATTTCCCTTGCTCCTGCTTTTACCAATCCAAATATCAAACAGATCAAAAAGTGTTGCTCTGAGGTTAATTTGCAGAGACAGATTAGAATGGCACGAAGGCTAGACCAAATTAAACAGAGCAAAGTGCACCAAGTGAAATTATCCTTTGACACCTGTCAGAAAAATACATTTTAATAAACACTCTAAATAGCTTTGTGCACAAACCTGTTCTTCCCTGCCTCGGTAAATCACCCACAATCACAGGAGCCCATAGTCAAGCACACAACACATAAAATATATATGTACTATCCGGAAAGTTCTGCTGGACACACTGAGATGTGCACACACAGGCAGAAAACACAGGAGGGAGAGTAGCTAACTGTCTCCCATGTCGCCACTTGTTAGCATGGCACCCAGCAGGTGTGCTTTATGGACCTTTTCTGACAAATCGTATCGTTTGTTTGCAAACTCCGATGTTGCAAAGTGTGTTTGAGATCTATTGGGTGGCATTTACAGTGCATTTAGGTTGCCAGGGATCAGTTTGCCTGTTCTCATGAGCCTGTATGTTATAATAGCGTTTAACTGTGAACTGCTCTGTAGCCTGATTGGTCATGTAGGTCTGTGTTACTTCATGATTGGGCAGTAAACATAGATTTTATTTTTCTCCTGGTTGTTAAAGGGCCATTCCAGTATAATTGAGTTTTTTCCTGCTGCTCCTTTCCTACATCCCCTTACTGTTTTATATCGCTGCAGCTCCTTTTCCAGTGTTTTTAACCACATATGACATACGTGCTATTTTTCCTTTATTTTAGTTGTTTTAACAGTAGACATGAATGCACACATTAATATGAAACAGCCATCTCATCTTTCAAAATGTTTATAGCTTGATATTAGCATTCGGATACAACAAAACGCGATTCTTGGCTTCTCATTCACAGTAGTGGATTACTTTTATTGATCAAATAACACGTGCTGGGAGTTGTTTTCTTTGGAGCTGAATGGGAGTGAATGAGCTTGAGCGGTACAGTATAGCAAAACTGATTTAATAAATATCATTAATCATGACATATGCATGTAAAAACAGTCACAATTAACAGTAAATGGATGGAAAATGTAAAGAATCATGCTGGCCCTTTAAAATGACCTCCATAAACTATTTTGACATCCAATATCATACTTACTTGCCTCATGAAATGAATATATTGATTCCATTTTGCCAGTATCCACACAATGAAAAGCCTACTTGATACAGCTAGCCCTATGTATCTCTGTATTTAAAACACACACACACACACACACGCACACACGCACGCACACACGCACACACGCACACACGCACGCACACACACACACACACACACACACATAGCACACAAGCATACATGTCATACAAGCCTGTTTGATGCTGCTCTATTTTTTCCCAAGCAAACATCCAAGCAAATTCAGGCAGAGAGATGTGGAAAAAGACAACAACTGGGCTTTGGCTTGTTGGTATTTTTCAGTCTATGACAGAGTAGTAACACTATAGAACAGAAAAAGGCCAAAAACGAATTGACATTTTTGGATCTGAGGAGAAAAAACATTTCGAACTGCCTACTGGTGAATACATGACTTCAATATGCTCTTGTTATTTTCGTATGTTTGCTGATTCAAGGCCCGTCTATTGGTGTGTACAGGTAAAGTACAGGATGATGAACAGGAACGAGTTGAGCTCTCTGAAAGGACGTGTCAACAACACCAGCAGCACACAGCTCCAATCCATGATCTCTTAATCTACGAGTTTTACGTTTAACACAGGTTGCTTGTCGTACAACTGAATGCATCTGTTTCAAATTAGTGAAGAATTTCACGGAGCCTGTCTTCACATGGTGTTGAGACTAGGAAGACTTCTGCAGACTGAGACCGATGCGGATTCATTGATTCAAGAGTGGATACGTCCGTTCTTGGGAGGGACTACTCTTTGCCGTCAGCCTTGAAAGTAAAGCCTTTGAGACGAAAGCACAACTGGACTTGAATGCACCATTTTGCCAATGAATTACTTGGGTGTGAATTTCACGACAATAATGGGTAACCGGTGAGCGTGGCCAAGGAATGTTAATAGGTGCAGCTTGCAGAGCTTCTGAGTGGGACGGTATGGGGTTGTGCGGTTTCCTCAAAATGAAAAATCCCGTCTCGAGTGCCAGATATCTGCACTGAACTCCTTTTGTCTTGACTTGTGTTACCGCTAATGCTAGCCGGTGGCGCCAAATAAAAATATCAGCAACAGTCGCACCAACAGCCACAACAAAACCAGCAGCGGCAAGCGAGAATTATTATTGTGACCCATTAAAGTAGGTGTAAGCAAAGCCTCTACAACCTAATTAATGTGTTAAAGACATAATAAACGTTATTGCCTTCATCATCACGACCGGATTAAACGCCCCATTTCATGCTGACGGCGCGATGTGACCTTTATGATAAGAGGCAATAGCTGCATTTCATTCACTTCTGTCTGCAGGTTGTTTGGGGTGGGGGTGGTGAGCGGTTGGGTGGGGGGGGGGGGTCTTTATCTGGTGTTGCACTGGCACCTGGAGCAAGCTGACAAGTCGTACTCATTTTACTTTTATTATCTATGGAATAACAACAAACCATCTGCTGACACAGTCGCAGGATAGTGTGAGAGTGCATTTGATACACTGGCAGGGCGTACGGGCTGCTAGACAAGGACTTGAAGCAGCCACTGACATGGGGAAGGGGAGAGGGCAGCTGGTTTTGGGGGGTCCGCTGGAGGATTTTTCAGGATTTTATTTGTTCAGTTTGGCGGCCCGTGACACATTCTGATGCTCGCTGCCAGGTGACGCCTCGCTCACTCACTGGTCTCGTTTTGACGACGCTCGGAGGGATGATGCATCTCTGCGCCGCGTTCAAGTGTTGGGGCTGTAGTTAAAGGTCAACGGTTTCAACTAAAATATATCTCGAAACGTAGAGGGAGTTTAGAAACGTTACACTGACTGGCCTGACGGGGCGCTATGTGCGTGTGCATCTGTCCAATCACACAAACTTGGTAAATACACGTAATAAAAGTGTTTTTTCTTTTACACGAGCCAATAAAATGCATGAAGTTTATTCAAGATTGCACCAGTGTCTGAGACGTCCCATGTGACAGCACACAAATGAACACTCACACTATCCAGACTACCCTCCCTCATACACGAGCTTTAGGTAACATCATTTTCCACGATTAGCCCAAACAGTGAGTGCATCATACGTGGGGGTTGACGTGTTGACGGTTGCCTTTTTATCACCTCGCAAATGCAAAGCCAAATTGGAAAGGCTGCTGTACAGTAGGTGGTTTTCCCATCTGCAACGTGTGGTTATACTGACACCTCACACTACTTCCTCTCGGTGACGGGCCGTCACTGAAGGCACACAGCTTCTGGGCTTCGTCAACACTACAAAACCATTGAGAAACATGGTAGCACCGTTTTGTTATTCTGAACAGATAAGCATCAAGCCTGAAAAGACTCGCTTGATATGAACTCGGCGCGGGGCTTTGACAGTAGGAAAGTCTAAAAATAGGACTCTTATTTACTCGTGTTACCTGAGTGTCAAAACAGAAAGCATGGCTGTCATTCAGCTCCGTGACTGACCCAGATTATGTGGAGGAGCCAGTGGAAAGGTGTAACTGTCCTAACACTGCAGTGAACTGAGATTAAACACATACTATACACTTATACCTATACTGTAACCATAATAACCATAATAACCAGGGTTGGCAGTTTCTGCCGCTTGCCGGTTTCTGCCATGGCAGAAATAGGTTTCTGCCAGCAGGGCAGAAATATGTTTCAGACATCATTTTGGCAGAAATGGCAGAAATAGTCCTGTAGACCATGTATTTCATGTATTTCAGTCAAAATTGGCAGTTACTTACTTATTTCATTGGCTGTTCTGCAAAGTTGGTTCTCTGTTACAGGATGCTCAGAGGACATACAGACGTGGACTATTGAATTCAACATTGTAGTGCACCTAATCACAATGGATTAGTGATTGACTGACTATACTGGGTTCCTTCATTTCCTTGCCAAACGTTGACATGCTTAAATGGCAGTTGAGTCTATAAATTAATGCAGCAGTATAAACTCAGTTTTGATGTTATGATGTTATGTTATGCTGTATCCTATTTCTGCCGCACGGCAGGCAGAGAGTGGCAGAAAACACTTTCTGCCGGCAGAAACTAGCAATTCAGGAAATATTGAAAATGGTGCAGCCACTGGCTCAGCAATTGAACCAGCAACCTAAATTTATAGTAAGATTGTGGGATGCTTCTTAAGGATTGCTAGGTTGAGAATTTATTAGGGTTTCAAGAACAGAGAAATTGGCAGGAACAACTGATTTGAAAAACACAAGTTTATTTAGTTGATATTCATACAGCATACATAACATCATAACATCAAAACTGAGTTTATACTGCTGCATTAATTTATAGACTCAACTGCCATTTAAGCATTTCAACTTTTGGCAAGGAAAAGGCAAGCGGCAGAAACTGCCAACCCTGGCTGTATGAATATCAACTAAATAAACTTGATTGTGTTTTTCAAATCAGTTGTTTCTGCCAATTTCTCTGTTCTTGAAACCCTAATAAATTCTCAACTAGCAATCCTTAAGAAGCATCCCACAATCTTACTATAAATTTACTTCAATTGCTGAGCCAGTGGCTGCAACATTTTCAATATTTCCGGAATTGCAAGTTTCTGCCACTTTCTGCCTGCCGTGCGGCAGAAGTAGGTTTCTGCCGGCAGAAACCCAACCCTGATAATAACCATTGTATCCGAAAAAATTGAGCCTGCTGTCAGTAACTTAGCAAAGCTGGTGGCGTTTACCAAGAACCTTGAGTTCATTTTTCTGCTGAAATCAGATATTTAAGCCTCATGTTTTATATATTAATCCATGTGTGCTCAGTGAACTTCCAGTAAGATATATTGGAACATAAAAAGTCTCCGTGTAGAGAGGTATTTCAGCACCCGTGGTTCTGCGGGATCCAATTCCTCCTCAGCACAGAGGAGCGACAGGAAATACATTATGTCAGCAAACAGCTTTTCCCAGCGACGACTCCCGTCTAAACGCCTCCTTTTGCACCGCACACACACGCCGAGAAACCGGCTGTCTCCACACCGACTATTTACACCAGGAGAGAAAATGTTTCCCATCTCGGGAATTTGATTTGTGACCTTATATCCCCGCTGTAGTGACACATACGAGCACAATGAATATATAGAATAGGAGAGAGAGATCACTGAAGCACAGAGAAGGAACAGCCATAATGCAGCAGGCTTGAAAAAGTGCATCTGTGAGATCTGTACGCTCGGTTTACGCCCGTGAACCCGTGGTCACCTTGAGAGCGCCGGGGTCGATGTGCCTTTGAAATGACTCGGTTTGGACGGTGAATCTGCACATTAGAAAAGATCTGTGTGAGAGTAGATGCATTTGACCACAGGATGGAAACATAAGACCATATCCTCCATAGGAATACAACAATTTTCTACCCTTACTGTTATTGAAATGTCATTTATAGAAGAAATCTCTCTTTATAATTGTAAAAAAAAAAGAATCTACCCACAAAACTGACTTACTAAGCTATTGAATAACATAAAATCACAGTGTGTGTGTGCGTAGAGCAGTTGGTGGTCAAGGTTAATGCATTGACTTTCAGTCCAATCCATGATTGAGGTCAATACGTAGCATGAGCCAAGTATCACTGGGTAAATAACTGTTGGGGGGTTCATTTCAGCTGTCCAGCGGATAGCACAATGGTTTGATATTGTCAGTTCCAAATACTTTTCAGAGTTTCATTAAACAAGCCGCCACGGATGTTGCTCAGAACAATGGCCGTCTTTATTCCACAGTGTTGTGTCAGGGTCAGCGGGACATTCCTCAAATCACAGGCCCAGCACACAAGGTACGCACACAGCCAAGTTGCTGTGCTGTCAAACACGGAGAAAACAGCAGCAGCAGCGTGCAGCACAAAGAGAGGCACTTTATGTCATTTGGTTTCAATTCTGTGGCGTAGATAAATTACATGTAATTGTGCATGTTTAAAGGCTGTTGAGGAAAATGTAAGCCAAAAGGGAAAACTTCTCAGTAGGGGGAATGAATGTAACACGGCACATCAGGGCGGCACTTATGGGACCAAGAGGGCTTTGTTGCTTTTAACATCTCATGCAAGAGCAAGAACGGTATTACGAAATTATGTATTTTGCCCTTATTACTGAGAACCAATGAGGAAGCTGCGGCTTGGTGTACTAAGTTTTGAGAAATGCCCTGAAGAGTTGAGGAGGTTTGGTCTACGCTCTCAACTGAGTAATGTGGAAGCTATACGTTTAGAGAAGCAGAAACTCTCGGGAAAATGTCAGGCATTGATAGTATTACACTACTGCATTTACCCACTGCTGATAATTTGAAAATAATAACATTGATTTGCAACACAGTGGGGAATTGGCATGTCCTCGAGGTGCCCAGCTTACTAGGCCTATGATTATTGGAACAAATGAGCAGATAAATGTGATATTAAACGAGGGCTGACAGTGACAATAACATCATAGAGATACAACGCAATCATCTCTAAACTAGTTTGTATACCTTTAATTAAGCTGAAGTTTGTACGTAGACTACAAAATTTGTGTTTTGTTTGCATCCCCATCGTTGTGCAACGCCATTTATCCATAGAGCACCGTTTTTTTTATAACTCGAGTCGATATTGTAGTGAGGTTTTGCAGAATAGCTAGCTTTACGAGTTTCCTTTCTTCTGCCCATCATACACAACCAATGTCCTCAAGCTATTTTAGGAATCATGTACATTTGTTTAGCTCTGACCTTGCAATAAGGACTAGCTCAGGGTTTACCCACAACTGTGTTTCTGATGAAAAGTGAAAAAAAACAACCTCACCACCACAAGCTCAGGCCAGAAATGGGCTGGTAGCACTCACAGCTTGATTCACTGTTACAAGACACATTACAAGAGCAGCAACGGGCAAAGTAAAGCCACGCACCAGGTCTATAATCTGCCACCATATTTGGGATTTCAGGACCATTTCTATTAGAATTTAAAAAGATGGCCTTTATTAGCTGTTATCAAAATGTCAGTATTATTTTATTTTTTAAATTTAATTTTAAGCATGACTCTAAGTATGAATGTATTTATTTAAGACAACCATTTCATGCGGATGTAACTGAATCATCATTCTAAAGTCAATAAGATACACATTCAATAGGGTTGAATGTGTAAAGCCACACCTGATAACTTTTCTGTCTCTTTTTCAATTGCACAAAGAAAACAGGAAAGAAAAGATTTATTTTCCACCACAGCAACAAAAGCCTCTCCCAAAGGGATATGATCATCACTGCAAAAGCCACAACATCAGGGCAGTGCCCTTCCACTCCTAAATGCCATCCAAGCTCAGCAGCGCCGAACCTTCTCAAACCATGCAGAACCGGAGCCACTCTCACTCTTTTTTTTCTGCTGAAAGGGTTATCAGCAGGGGAATTAGGATCACTTTAAAAAGAACGAATTTGATAAGTCTTCCCATGGAATAACACACTTGGGTAGCTGGCAAGCCAATAACAAAGTGCACAAGCACAAAGATTTCGGCCCTGGCCTCCCGCCAAGCCAACAGACATTAAAACGCTTCATGCTCGACAAGGCCTGCAGAAATTGGGCTACTGTCAAGATCCTATTCCGAGCAACAGTGGCACCTTCGATATATGTTAGTTACTCCACACAAGGGAGCGGGTTTAATGTGAGGCCGACAAGCTTCCTCTTCCTCTCTACTCGCTTTAAGATTTCTGGGTTTCAGTGACTCTTATCAGTCTGTGTCTTTCTATTTTTAGTCCACAGATTCAGTCCAGATGTGAAATGGGAGTAAGGGGGGATGGGGGGGGGGGGGGTCGGGATTTATTTCAGGAACTGCTGTTGGATGTTCACCCTCGCAAAGTGTGAGTGACGCTTTCTATTTAATAAGCTGCTTTTCGCCATGCGTGGCTACGACACATCTGTCCCCTGTAATCGATTAGCAGTTACAAACTTAACAAATGGATTTGCCATCTGGCACACGCGGTGGTTGAAGTGTAGAGGGGTGTTAAGCCTCAGCTGGTACATTTCACCACATCTCATGATTTGAGGATAGTGTTCTTCCCTTGTGAAGAAGGATTTCATACATTTGGTGAACATGTGTTGTTATGTGATGCACTAACCGAGCTCTGTAGACCAACTGCTTTCAAATTACACAAAGACAAGAACGAAACTCTCTGGTCATTTTGCGGTTCTCTGCTTTTTCACCCCCAGACAGACGCAGCTGAGATGAGACTCTGGAGAATGGGAGCGCTGATCCACCTAACACTGGAAAACATTTAGAGAATTTCCTCTCTCAGTCTCACGTGACTGTTAGTGACTGGTTTCTGATCAGGAGGTGTAACGTGTGCTGCAACAAATAAGCTTTTTACAAAATATCTACACAACTTGACCGTTGTTTCATTATTTATCTGCTAAATAATGATCATTTAGCTGAATCAGACACACCTCACCTCCACGTCAGACCTGTTCTCATCCCACTTTCTGCATCTTCTCATCTCATTTTGCAATGTCCAATTAAATGTCCACATGTCCAATTAAATGCCTGCTGCTTGGAAATGCCATTTTCATTGTTAGAGTGAAACCACTGCCAGAAACCGAAATAAAAATCGGGTAAAATCAGTATTTCAGCTACAGAATCTACTCTACCATACCTTTCCCTACCACACCATACCATGCACAATATTTACAAAAGGAATATTACATGCAGTGCACTCCACAAACGTTTCTCTGTTGTTCCCCTGTTCTCCGGTGTAGCTTTTCTGAGCTGCATCTAAAACAGGTCTAATGAATGCATTGTGAACCTGGCTTGTTGTTAAGGTAAACCGATGCCAGCCATAATGGGGAAAGTTATCCCCAAAGAACTCTATCCTCTTCGATGCCACAAGAAGTCAAACCAATTAGTCTGTCACCATGAATGTGTTATTTATTGTTAAACCATGAATTATTTAACAGCAGGCGAAAAATATACCCGTTTTAGATCTGTTAGCATTAAATGGGCTATTATTCTCGCTTACACACTTTGAAACAGTTTGAGGTTTTTAGTTGGTGCAATAGGGATTTATTGGTCGGGAGCTGAAAATAACTTGAATGCTTGGAAAGTGTTTTATGATACTTTTGGATTAGTTCTACAGAAAAGACAAATCTGAGACATTATTTACTTTGTCTGACTCATGCAGAGTTTCAGCGACTTTCAGGGAAAGTTGTTCTCATTTAACCACGACCAAAACCTCACCCTTACCTTAACCAGAGTTGTTTTAGTTGCCTTAGCTTAACCAAAGCAGTTTGAGTTTGGTGCATGTGTAGTGATAGGTTATGTGGCTGTACTATAGCATGAACCAAGGGTGCATAACTTTTGGTAAGCTATCATATGACTGCTGAGAAGATTGTAGACTGCCAGACACTGAGGTTGTTACCGAGACTCTGAGGGAATGTATTTGTAATCCCATAGTCTATAATGAAAGTCGATGGTTAACGTGTTGTTGCACGCATGCCGCCTCGGTGTCTCAAGAAAATGCTATGGCTCCTTTTAGCATTAGCAAAACGTGGATGTAAACTGGAGGCAAATCAAGCTAGCATTACTAGCAGAAGGAATCTGAATTACTTCATAAGTTGCTGTTCAGTAAATTGCCAAGGCTATGAAAAAAGCCTCACACCATTAGAAATCCAGTCTGGCATTTTTAATTATTTATGATGGGGCTAGTTGGAGATGGAGATGGAGATATGCATTGTATAAGTGATAAATGCCAAATAACGATGACCTTAGCAATGAGCTCGGAGCTCGCCTCAAGCTTATTAAGAGATGTCAATCATCGTTTTACAACTCCAGGCGAGGTGAGTCATTAAAAGTTCACAGTTCATTTACAGCAGAAGCAAAACTAATTAATTGGGGCTGCTTTGAGCTCCACTTCCTAGTAGCGTAGCCTGTAATTCTTCTGGCCCGCGTAATCTTGTTGGAGAGCCAAATCAAAAAGCCATTTTTCACTTAATGGGGGCTTTAAGGTTACTGTTTACTTATCACATTGGAGACATTTAGCTGACACTCTTATCCCAAGTGGCGTAATGAAATAACAAGGATTGAAATATCCCTTGGATCTTGTGAGATGGTGATCATTTCTTCCACACATATTACAGCAAGAAACGATGGAGGCATGGAGGAGGGGGATGTTTGCTGCATGGATTTTTTCTTCAGTCAAATTCAATGTTATAATGCCCATCAGCACTCTACAGCCTCAGTCAGTCAGTCGTCGCAACATTAATTTCTTTACATTATTTCCAATCATGCATGTTGTTGTTGCCGTGCAGTTTTCCTCCTTGCTCAGTTTTTGGTGTCATTTAATTTCTGTTATCCAATTCATCTGTGTCTTCGCTTGTCATCTTGATTTGCATTCGTTTCTTTGTTTCCTTTGAGATTAGACGTGTTTATTTATTTATTTTTTTTCTCACCTGCATAAATCTCTATTTTCTCTCTCTTCCTTCTACATTTCTGTCATAAATACATGCAAATAAATATACTGAAATTGTTGTGTGCTCTCCATCCAGATGCCTCATCATACTGCATGTGTGCACCCCAGCTTGTGGTATGCAGCCTGTATACTTTCAGTTTGACCAAATCTGTCATGACCACCCCAGACAGCCATCAAATGACCTCCACTGCAGCGGGAAGACAGAGTCAAGACCACATGCCAGTGCCTAGTTTGAGGCACCAGGCACAGTGAAAGCCAACCAGCCCCGTGTCACACTGAGTTTAGAGGTTGGTATGTCACATCCTCCTGCCTCGCTTCCTGGACATGACTCTACAGATGCTCTATAAGTGTCTGTGAGATAGGAGAGATAATAAAGCAATAATACCACCACATATTCATATAGTAAATGTACTGATCACTGATTGATATGACAAAATAGTGATCCAGTCCATGAAAGCTTTTAATTGTATTTTGCTGATCTAAACATCTGGTGTCAGGTTGGTCTTTCCCAGGAAAAAAATCTTCTGGCACACAGGAAGTGATGCGTTTCACGTTTACGGCAGCGGCAAACAGCGGTTTGTTTTGAAATAAAGAGAAGAAGAAGAACTGGGTGGTTAGCGTGAGCAAGCGATCGCCACCGTGACTGAACAGGCTGAAAATCCAAAGGAAAAAAGACATCACGGTGCTGGACACACTTTGATTGACAGGTGATCTCCGGGAAGTGCAGTGCAGAAAAACACCACCATGTCACCAAAATGACATGAAAATGATTGCGGACCATTTTAAGATGTCTGTCTATGTCAGTTGTAGTACTGCCATCACTATAGTACCATTAACATGTGATATTTTCTAGATGAACAAAAATGTGATGAACAAAAATATAAATAAAGTGAACTTTGGAGCAAATTGAGAAGAGGCCAGTATTAAGAGATAATACCAGTGTTTTATTTAAGCTTGTGCCACTGGTCCTGGTTGCACCTCTCCTATACATTATTCCTGCCGGTGTCTGCACACAGTCATAGTGGTTGGAGATATCCGGCTTTCCTACCTTCAGAAGAAGCTGCCAGTCATTCTTGTAAAAATATGAAAAACAACTTCCAGACAGACTTGAAAATTGCCGGCGCTAGATAATCCATCACAGCAGACATGCAGCCTTAATTTGGTTTTGTCAAAGTTTCTGTTTGATCGTTATTTCATTGTGCCCCGAGTTCAGTGTTTTCATATCAGTGCGCGCTCTGCTTACTGTCAATCACCTGACACTCAAAGGTGGAAATGGAAGTCTCTGTCAGGAAATAATCCCTCAACACCACGTCGCCTTACAAACTTTACTGTCACATCCACATCCTTCTTATTTTGGGGAAGCGTCTTTGTTAGCCGGGACAGCCGAGCTAGGCGTGACACTGTAAAAGTTTGTATTTTAAAAGTGACAAAATATGAGTAAATATTAACAAATCTAATTACACAGGGCATGCATGACACCAGCATTCTCCTTTAGCACAATTTAGCTTATACCATCTGTTGATTGTGTTTTTATTGTGTTATGTGTTGTATGTCAGGTTACTGTTATTTTGAGAAGGGTCCAACTGCAGACCTCCACGCTCAGCACCCTAGTTCTGTGAGCCAATGGGGTTTGAGACCTCCATCCTCAGCCCCCCCCCCCCCAGTTCTGTGAGCCAATGGGGTTTGAGACCTCCATCCTCAGGCCCCCCCAGTTCTGTGAGCCAGTGGGGTTTGAGACCTCCATCCTCAGGCCCCAGTTCTGTGAGCCAATGGGGTTTGAGACCTCCACTCACAGTACCCTTCTGTGAGCCAATGGGGGTTGAGCATGAGTAGTAGGGTTCCGTTGTATGAAGTAGGTAAACCTTCACTTATTTCACCTCAGCAGTCCACCAAAATCTGTTTCTGAACAAATTTGAGGAGAGAAATAAGCTATCCAGTTGCTGAATCTTCACTCATATTCGATCTACAAGGCCTAATTTAAAAGTTTGTTCCGACTTTCGTAAGGCAACGCCACTACTGCACTGCCGGTTGCCACCGCTTTCTTGGCCGTGCTTCAAGCTAGTGGGGGACACTGAAGCGAAGCAGCAAAGCCCCAAACGACTACACATGTAAGTAACGTAGTCTAATACTACTTCATGTCATCAAATATTACAATAACGTTGATAATGTGTTATTTTGTCTTCCAAGGACCACAATGGAAGTGGTGTAAGTAACATACTTGTGCTATCTGGGGTCGTTTATATATATAAACTGTTTTTTTTATCATATATTTTTCTATTTCTGAAATAAAATGAAATCCAAATGAAAGTAGAGCAACTCTTTATTCTCACCAAGCGTCTCCTTTCTTCTTCGACGGTATTCAACAGCTGGGAGAATTCTTTGAACGACTGGGCTGAAACAGAAACAGAAAGAGTATTTATATAACATCACATTAAAGCTGCAACATGTGAACATGTATGACAATGACACACAAGAGGTTAATACGGTCACCGTTTAGAAAGTACACGCCGTTCCACGCTGCTACTGCATTCAGTTGATGGAAGATAAAAAAAAAAACAAGTTAGCGCCTCGGTCATTAAGCATCAGATGTTCCCGACGCCCCTCAAGCCTTGTAGCGCGGCGTTAAAATGTCTATTTGCGCTGCAGCTTCAGAGCTTTCAAAGCAGCATATCTCACATCCCAATAAATTGAAGCAGCTGTCCAATTTAAAAGCCAGACTGGCAGTAAAAAACAATACTTTCATTGAATGAGCCTCCCGTCATTTTCTTCCCTTCCCTTTCTTATTTTCTTTTATGCGCCTAGCTGCTTTGCGGTACAAAATACTGCTGCAATGTAGAGCACACTGATGTAGTATGTTCATAGCATCTGTGCTTTACTGCTACAGTAGCCTGTATTACTTTGAAGGGCCAGATGAATTCGGCGTACAGTACACCGAGGCTCATCTGGCAGTGAACTGTGCCTTGATAGCTTCACAGCTTCATTAAATACGGGGCCAGATACGAAGTGGCCTCTGTTGGTCAGCTCCTGTGTCACCCCGTGTCCAGCCATTTAGCAGCGGTCGAGCTGCTCTGCTTGCCAACACACTAACATCATTATCAGGCACGGCGGCCTGGCATGGGGGCCCATGCATCATCTCAGACACTTTCGTCCATTTACACACAAAAGCTTTTAAAAGACCAGGCAGCAATGATTTTGTGCCAGTGATCCCGCAGGCAGGCCGGCCTCCTATTAACGCCACCAGCTCCTTTATCAACAGCACAAACCTCACAGGGGGTAAAGGGCACAGCTGGAGCCGTTGATGGGACAAGATTAGACTCTAAAGAAAGGAAATGGGAGTCAAAGTGGGGTTACAGCTTGCATATCATTCACTGGTAAATGGAGGAAAGGCAATGGACCTGATGAATCACTGGACAAATAAATTTCACCAACCTCCAGAGAAGAGGCTGCTGCTGAAAAGATGGACATTTATATTCTCTCTATATAAATGTAGTAATAAGTACAATTATTTTTCATACTGTGAAAAAGATAGAATAAAGATATGACTTCATATTGCAAATAATATATCAATTTTTTTCCTATACATTTTCTCTGTCTGCTGAAAGACGATCCTCCATTGGAAGCATTTCCCACCAACATGTGTGATATTTAACTTCCCAGCTATAGATTTTGTGCACATCTGACTTGTTCTACTCCAGAAGACTTTGAATATCTCCGGAGAATAAAGGAATGACCTTCTGAGAGCAGGGCCTGTAACTTTTCTAAAAAATTAAAATTTCTATAGCCACATCAATCTTTTGGCCCCATTGATTCCTAGATAACTGGTGTGGAATGTGAATGTCACTGCAGGAAGTCATAGAGCGAAATCAATAAAAGGTCAGGTGAACCTGTCTGGCAGCACATACAGGATCCTGACGTTACGTGGGGGGAAGTTGGGAGCATCAAAGTGTTACTACACCAATGCTGCATCAAGACGACGGCTGGTATTCGGGCAAGGGTCTGGCCATGTCAGTCAGAAAGCTCAGTTTCATTGATGACTAGATTGATTTCAACAAGCTATTACATTTTTCCTCAAATAGTAATCATGGCCTTTTCTCTGTGAGACGGTGAGGGACCTGAGCAATATAGCTTACCGTGTCAGAAAAGCATTTCACCATAAGAAGATATCGAACATCTCAACTCAATTCTTACACACAAAATACAGCATACGGAGTGTACATTTTGAGCGTACACATGAAATTACTTCACGACCGCAGTTTGAGCCCTGTTTGTGCCAACGTTGCATCCGCGGAGCTCCTGATTAAAGACCTAGCAAATGAATTCGCCGCTTCCTGCATTAGACAGTCAGTGAAATGTGTTCCAACAGATGCCTGCGTTTCTGTCATCTGAGCCTGTACCACCAGTGCCAGCAGTCTGCACCATAAATACTGGGCAGGTCTAACTGGATAACAGGTGGGCAGCTAAATATCCACTGTTCAATCTGAGATCAACAGCACTTCTGATTGAAGGCCAGGGGAAAGGGGTGCGATGCTTCAAATTAAACCATGCTAGATCCTAATGAGGCTTGAATTTTGGGTTTGGATTTTTCCAATAAACATAATTGGTCTTCTTGCCCATCAACGCAGCGCCTGCAGCTTTGTGTGTGTGGGTGAAAAAAGGACTATTCATTACACAGATGAACGTTACAGCCTCATGTGGCGGGAGGGTCATATCCAGTCTAGGCCACACAGATGGACAGTGATTCAGCAGTCTGCAGCCCCGTAGAGCTCAGGACTCAAGCTGGGGATAATGAGCAGTGTAAAAAGAGAAGAGGAAGGAGAGGCCAGACCGGGAGCCCTGCCTATTAGAGCCAGATGAAGCCCTCTGCACAGCTGCTTTCATATTCCTCTTGGAGGCTAGGAGGTTCACACCTCCATTAATCTCTGACACTGATCACAATTAGTCTCTTTGATCTCCTAAAGGCACGAAAAAAGATACAGGAGAAGCATCATAAGCAAATCAATAGCATTAATTATACATGCAATGCAGACGATTGCAAGATCTATACTCACCAAGCAGAATCCATTTCCAGGAATTAGTATGCTCAACTTTGCCTGAAAACATTTCCCACTGAGTCTGGTAAAGCCTTTCTCTTCTCTCTTAACATTTGTTTATTGATAAAACATTTTATAAAAGTTAAAAATATCACATCATATCTATTTGGTCCGGGGCCAGGGGACATCACTGTTTCTTATGCTATGTCGAAGGAGTATAGCCAATAGCGTGCACGTCCCTCCCGAGGGGATCCTTAGGAAAATGTCAAGGAAAAGGTCATGACTGAAGTGACAGTCCAACTAATTGGCGAGAGAGGAAGGAGAAGAAAGATTAGGAAGAGACATGGAGGGAGAAAGACCCTCCTGGGCCCGGTCTAACTAGACTTACCGATGTTCACCTCGTCATCTGTTTCTGCATCGCCTATGCACTCAAACTGAAACTCCTGCAGGGACTGGGAGAACTTTTGGACTGCAGCGGAGAGATCTGGAAAAACGAGAAGGCCTGTGCATTAGAAATAAAGCATTGCACAGCAGCATTGCACATCGGTATTGCACAGCGGCATTGCACATTGGTATTGCACAGCGGCATTGCACAGCGGCATTGCACAGCGGTATTGCACATCGGTATTGCACAGCGGCGTTGTACATGCAAGGCGTCTCTACTAAGGCAATTGTGGCTCTATGGGTCTAACTGAGCATATCTAGATTACAAACTAATCTTAGGTGCAATGGGTTCACACATTATATCAAAGCAAAGTCACCCATAAACGACTGAGTGTAAGGTCCTGCAATTATACCTGGGTCAGAAAACATTATTTTGAAAAGACAGGTTGGCAGCAGGGTGCTTAAAGAGAGAAAATACGTGGCTTAATAAATCATCCCTTTGCAGAGGCGATCTTCATCTATTCTTTTGTTCTTGTGCTCTGGCAATCTTTAAAAAAAGTAGCGGTGGCCTTGTGTAAGTGGCCACCTCAGCGGGCATCTCAATCTGAACAGACTGCAATCCCTTTTTTTTTTTTCGTTCTATCCCCATCACCATGTTTCAAAGTCAGCCCTACAGTAATTTGTCTTGAGCATTTGACTTTGCTATTTGCTTTAGCCACAATGGCAAAAATCACAGAATTTCCCATTTATGAAGCTGTTAAGACTATTGCTTCTGGCGGCAAATAGTGCACTTTTATGTCCTGCTGACTGTCCAATTTCATGCCCACTGACATTTATAGAACCGCAATTCATGTGTGATTGATTGCAATATTTAGTGTATCACTTGTCCATTGATCATAACACCCAGGTTGGTCCAGTAAAAAGGAAGCCCAGCATGAGTTAGCCTCACCTTCTTCCTGTCAAAAGAATTGATGCACTAGACTATAAAATGAATACAAAGAAGGAGGACTTTGTGAAGTGTAAAGGGTGATGGCAGAAATGTTGGTTTTAATGTTTTTGAAGCGCAGAAACAACAACAGGACTTTACATTTTCCAATTAGGATACTTAAAGGCTCAACCCGTAATTGCCGTCCTGCTCAAAGGTGATTTGTGGGATTTAGGACCGAAATTAGTATCAGCTTTTCACACAGTGACTGACAGTATACGTCGGCTAAACAATAATTTTATTTGCATTTTGAGGTTGTAAAAGGTTGGTTCCCTTTTGTGAATTTTGCACTGTAAAAAGAAAACGTTTTTTGAGTTGTAATGGTTTAATAAAGTTGCAAAAGTCTTACTGTACAAACCAAACTCTCTGAGGGCATAGACCCGCTATTTAGATGGTCTGGATTGTATCTTTAAAGCAAGCCATGAATGCACACTGACACAGGAACCCTGTCCAGTGATCTGCATGCCCCAGATCAGCTACAGATTACATTGGGACGAAAGGTAGGAATTTGGCCTCTCCTGTTTTTAAGGCAGGGTGCTAACTGACTACAGAGCTGACCCACAGACAGAGTGCATGAATCATCTGTAAAAAATGTTTATAATGCAACAACATTTCAGGATGAGTTACATAAGTTCAGTTACATAAAGGTGTGAGTGTGTGGGTCTGCTTTAACAGAGGGTGTCCTCGCCGAGGTTAGCGCAACCTATGTTTACACTTACAAGTAGGATGAGGCTACAGCACTGGAGGCTTTTATCACTTCATAATTCAACTGGGTTTATTATTAAAGGCAGATTCTAAAACTCTGACATTTTAGTCTTCAGCCTACACAGCTGGACATTTACCCAGTAAGACACACATCTTCGTCTTATTCGATGCCGACAATGAGTCACCAATGAGCCGCTTCTCTCTTTCTTCCCTTTAGTTCAGAGAACTTTGAGCTTGAAAGACTCTCGCCTGCAATGTAGGATGAACGCACACAACTGGATAATATCGACACTGCAGGCACTGAAGCATATACTGTATATCTGTGTGGTGGAAAATCCATTAATTAGGGGAGCTGGTGTTTGTAAGATGTTTTGAAATTGTACTTTGAGAGTCTGAATCAAAACTGCAAAGACTCGACTGTCACGGTTTTGTTTTTTCGAGTACCTTTTAATATCACAGCAGCGTTTTTAAACTGTAATATTAATGCAGTTGTTTTCATTTTATTGAAACCAATTATGTTCCTTTCAGCATTGCCCTCTTCATTATTATCTAAAATGAGTAAAAAGACAACCTAATTATATCTAAATGATATGGTGAAGGTGACAGTCACAAGATCTCTTAGGGACTTATTAGGTCCTATTATTAAGTGTCAGGGGACCAGAAGGGAGAATCCTCTGTTTGGAGAAAACACTGAAGAAAATACTCATTACTTCGACAAAAATCCGAATGGAGACATCTTGGTCTCACAGGTCACCAGTATTTTGACATTTTACTGTCTGTGCTTTAGCAAAATTGTTGGCAGGTTTCTTAAAAATAATCCCAACAACATAACGAATGCTACAATGTGGTGTCTCCGTAAAAAAGATAATAGTATTATTGGTGTAATAGGTGATGCAATTCCTTTTTGGATTAATGCTGAGGCTCTAAAAACTCTAATGATAAATTAATACATTCTCAATTCCTGAAATAATACTCAATTGTTTGCTTTCATTAGGATTTAATACAGAGAATTACAAACTTTTTGACATTTGACTTGTAATTTCAAAGCGTTTTGGGTATTATTAGACAAGCCCTGCAAGCCTGTCCACTTGAGCTCCATTTTAACTTTGATCATAGTGGATGGTGGATGAGGTAACGCATGCAGCTCCTACTGTGACAACATTTTATCGAAGTAGCACCCCGAAGCCCAAAGTGGTCTTAAAAGCGCCCAAAAATCAATGCGCTCATCTCCCCAGAAACATAAATTGGTCGGAGAGCTTGATAGAAAATAATTTATATTAAGCTATATTTGTCTGTGAGCGACTTTACTCGACCTAACAGTATTCTCTTATATAGAATTTTAGCTATTGGTAAAAATAGAGTTTTTTTAATCAATAACTGGTGCTGAGGTTGAAACTCTCTTCCAGACAGCTACTGTATCTTGAGTATTTGTGTATTTTCCAGCACATATACATGGTTCAGTAGCAGCCCTGAGTGTCACTCAATGGAGCTTTCCAGAAGATGTATTGTGCCGCTGCTGCGCTCCTATCATTCCTGCTTTGTCTCTGGAGCTGCTGATTTGAGATCAATACCTCACTGCAGTTGTCTGGATGTGCTCACAGGACCATCAATAATGGATGATCTTTCAGCTCTGACTTTCAGACAAGACCCCAACCTCGCAGAACAGACCTATGCCTTCCACCCATTACGTCAACCCCCGTGCATAGTTCACCTAAGCCACCGAAAACAAAGGAGTGCAGCAATAGAGCAGATTGGATCTATTCTTCTTTGCCCTGATTTTTGCAGGACTCCAGCAACTTCAACTGCAGCAACAGTTGATGCGGTGCAGCTAACTAGGCACCGTGGGAATGTACAGCGTCTGTACCTGTTCTATCCTGGCTGTTATAGGTTTAGCCTTGGCTGCTAATGTAGGATATTGGTGAAGACACTACAGCTATAACGTCTGACGATCATGAAATAACAAATACTCCGGCATTTTATAATAAATCCCATTGTTGTATAAGCAGTACTTTGTTAAACAGCAAGCCAAGTAGCCTAATGTCACTGTGTTCTTCATAGAAAAGATGACGGCAGATGGTCAGCTAGGGAACCAGAGAGCAGAGTTCAAATAAACTGATCATGAATTCACCACAAATGCACCACGGGACAGAATGTGTATTTGTTGAGCCTTTTATCATGGCCCGGGGGATTATTCCAGCATCACCCTGTTGCTGCTATACCTTCATGATAACTGCACAGTAGATGATGGATGATAACTACAGTAGATAAACATGAGAAATATTTACACATTTGAAATAGGACAAGACAGAGCCACCGCAACAATTTGGTGTTTATATGTGCAGTTCGGTTTGGGAATGACCAATTATTTTTGCCTATTTGCTCGTTAGCAGGTTGGTATCCAAGCACTGCAGAGGGAAAACTGCACAAAACTCACTAAAAAGTTATCACAAGACCAAATAACAAAGATGAATGGGCAGATAAGGAAAGTATAAAGGAAGATAAATGAACAGCCCATTTTTTTTTTTTTTACCTTTGGCATGTAGCCAAGGCATAAGGAGTAACACACTCCACATTTTAGTGGACCCCTTGGAGGCAAAGACCCTCTGCTGCAGCTTCAGCACCTATCATTTGTTATGTTAGTCAATATGTCTTTGCGTACAGTAATCATTCTACATAACAATATTTAGCATATTGTTTTATGACGTTTTTTGCTTTATCAAGTTCCTAATTTTCTAATTTGTGTAGCTGGCAATGCTTACAATATTTTTTGTGTTGTTTAATCTTAAGATTTGACTAAAGAGCAAGTTTAAGAAAGTTCTACAGAAATGTACTTTTGTAAGAATTAGCTTTCTCTTGCTCAACCTAAACATAGAGCAAAATATTTTAGACATTCAAAAGGAAATAAAGAAGAAGGATTCATCATTAGAGGCAAGCGAGACATCTCCAGTTACGCACAGCTGCTCACACACAACACAACACACGGCTCCAAGACGCCTCTTCTTTCATGTTGCAAATTACTCAGACACAAGAAACTGCACGTTTTTTTTCTACCAAACCTGCACTGAATTGAAGTTATTTTCTTATTTATGTGTGAATATGGGTTTTAAAAACAAATCTGTGAATGTCCAGACAGTACAAATGCATTAGTAACTCAGCCATAATAACACCATACTGCTTCTTCTTTACAATGATTATGGATACGTGTTCATGCCCACGGTGCTCAATACCATCATTACCTTACCATCATCACGGCAAACAATGGCCTCGCAGATGTTATTACAGTAGGGGCTGGGGACAGAGCGCATCTTGAAGAGCTCTGTGTGCTTTCCTGGCAGTCTGTGAGTATGTCAGTGCATCATGGGAGGATGTATGCACACGGATAAGGCCCCACTGAGATGCTAAACGGCGTTGACATTGGACCGGCGAGCATATGTATGTTTACTGCTGCAAGACGCCACTCCAAGAACTCCATAACCCCCTCGAGCACCTAAAAAAGCACTAGCACACTGGACACACAGGAGCAATTTGGAGTCGCCAGATTGGCTCTCAAACTAAATAGGCCACACAGCTCGGCAGCCGTGTTGTTCAGGTGAGTAATAAAGTAAAAGAAGCCTCGTTTTGATAAGATCTGAATCTGAAGATGTAACACTGAAATAAAAAAACAACTACTGGAGCCGTAACAGACAAAATTTTGGTTATTTTACGCATTAATTCACTACTTATACTGACACCCTGAAATAGCGTGTTCTAATTTCATTACACATGTT
Organism: Hoplostethus mediterraneus; assembly: GCA_034670385.1. Classification (NCBI taxonomy): domain Eukaryota; kingdom Metazoa; phylum Chordata; class Actinopteri; order Trachichthyiformes; family Trachichthyidae; genus Hoplostethus; species Hoplostethus mediterraneus. Next base: position 2,734,976 of record JAXDDW010000019.1, on the reverse strand, counting down.
TCAGCATTCGACATTTTATCTCCTCTTGCACGCCATTTTCTCACGTCGTATTTCATCAGGCGTAATTATTCTTCACACAGCAGGCGTGTGCACAACGGGTAACAGACAGAACAATTTTCATGCTGCACCTCCAGTCACGGGGTTTTTTTTTTTTTTTTTTTTTTAATCAAAGAATAGAGCTCTAACCACCCAGCCAGGACGTGGTTGGACAGAGCGGCTACCCCCAGTTAACTCGGTGCCCAGTGTGAGATGTGAGAGAGGACTGTGGTCGCTTGTCACCACACATCAGAGCCCCCTGGGTACACCTTTTATCTCGTCTCCAGGGCAACCACATACTACCGCATTCCATCTGCTGACAACCCCTGACAAAACACAGACAACAACACTGCAGTGAAGTCTGCAGTTTTCTTGCAAAGAGCTGAAATTTAGGCTTAGCACAGCAGCTATTTGGAAAGCAAAATATTAAAAGAGGAGGAAATTTCGATTTGCATAAATTCTGGACTCTGAATTGCACAAATATATACAGGAAGGAAGTGTTGTAAAAACGTCCATCTGTTGACGCATGTTGAGGGGTAGCCGCAGATTGCCAGCGTGCCCTGTAACTCCGGCACGTTGTGTAATATGACCGCCAGACTCGTACATACTCGTACCATTAATTGCTGTGATAGCAGACACAACACATAAGCAGCATCCTTGAATGCGCTTTCACTCCTAAGAAGCTCCTAAGAGGTATGAATGAAAGGCTTTCACACAAACGAGTGCACCGAAGCTTTGGCCAAATGTGTAAATATTCCCCATAAGTAAGAGCGTGCACGCAAAAAAAAAAAAAAGAAATCACAGCTTTTGCTAAATAGCTAACATTTACACTTTCTCTAAATGACTTAACATGCATTGAACGTAAATATATTTCACTCCGGTGTTTATTTACAAACTACATTCATAGGATATCACAGCGTCAATCCATTACAAGACCGTCTCCGTCTTTCACCGAGGCCAACAAAAACACCCCTGCAACATCGGACTCCTTTTGTAGATAGTCGGTAACACGGCGTATTGTCTGCAGTCAGTAGGAAACACCATAGCTACTTTATCTTGTCAGAGAGGCCCTGCTGATTTGAGATGAGAAGGTCTTCAAAGGGGAACGCTTCCATGCACCCAGCTTAATGAGAGGCAGGGGATCTCTTTGATGCAACAGTAGGGTGTATTGTGCCACTTTGATTCTATTTGGAGGGATTGTGATGGAGGAGCTGCGCTTCAGGTAAAGGCCTCTTCCACCTGCTTACAATTACATTCCCCCATCAGCCACCCAGCAGGGGAGGGAGCATATCTGTCTGAGGAGAGCCAACCAGAGGGGCTCGAGCACTCCTGGAAGCACTGCTGAGCCTTTCCCACCTTCAGGCGCTATAGCTGAAACAACGCCTTATCCAATAACTCCAGTCTCGCTGCCGTGGTAACGCTGTAACTTTAAGCAGTGCTTGCTCAAACTGTTAACTTACTCTGTAGTGACAGAGAGGTTTATGACTGAATAAAACATGAAAGGAAGTGACTCCAGATCAGTTTCAGGGGTGTAATGATATAGCCCGCAACAGTATTCAGACCTCTGATTTATCTTTGGGATCAAGCGCAGGCTTCTCCCAATAGAGAGGTGAGTAATGAGATGTTATGGATTCAGACTTACAACTGCAGTTCCTTTAAGATGCATCATATCTGCGCTTGAGAAGGTGGAATAAATCTCGCGGCGTGTTCAAGTGGTATTTTGAAGAAAAACATAATCAGTCCTGATTTCGATGAGGCAGAAAAGCCTGTCTAGGATCTATGAGCAAGCCCTGGCTCGGCTATTGGCTCATTGATTATATTAAATAATAACAAGAAAGGTACTTCAAAATTCAGCCAATTCTCCTTTCAATCTTAAGATATCCAAAATGAGCCACACCCTCCACTAACAGTCTGTGGAATACAATCAATAATGTTAATCCTCCACACTTGGACACAGATGACATCAACGTTCATCCCGGGTTCAAACGAGAGGTCACCTTCCATAACATAAATCCTGTTCAACAAATAAGGCTATGCCAATCGCAGGGATGAGAATGATCACTGACGACTGAAATCTGATGTTGAGTAATGAGGCGTATGAACCCATTATTACTCTGCATTGCGTTCAGCTATCTGCACAGATTGGAGATATCAACAGCGCATCTCTGATGTGAAGTTGATACGAGGCTACAGCCTTTTCTTAGGCCCGATAGAAAAAGCCCAAAGTTATTAGGCCTCAATTCTGCTGAAATGAAAAAAGTCAGGCAGGCCGGCCCACATCATTTATCAAAAAGTCTGTAGCCTTTAGCCTGGGTATGACACAGATTTCTTCGGAAGGGCTTGGAAACACAACAAATCTCACACTACGTTTGGGGAAGAAAAACCTGAGCGTCAATCTGAAACCGACAGCGGTCACAATATTTTAAAAAAACTGCTGCGTTTACTTACTTTCGTATTTCATGAGAAGCCTCCGCGCTGTTGTCTGAGCCTGCACGATTAGCCTGAACTGATTTCAGAGAATACAAGACTTCTCAAAGGGAGAGGCGTGCAAAACACATCTAAAACACCCATTCTCCAAACACTTCCCAATAAAACTTGGCAACTCATGCGCTCAGGCGCTGAGACAGTTTATTAATAATTCAAATGCACTGTCCGAAAGCAGAGTTAAGATCCTGCATGGGCCCAGTCTGAATACAAATACAGCATCTTTCCCCACACATCTCTTGATTGATCCGACGGATATCCGCACATAACCTGCTTTCCACCGCCTGCATCAGAGCTACCAGATGATGTGAACAGCAAAATAAAATCACTGCAAGACTGTGTGGCTTCATCCTGGTCTGATCTCAGCAAAATATCTCGTTGTTTATTAGGTGCAAATTGTTTTTTTGGCTCAACAGCACTACAGAAGGAAAGATACTTGCCGTCATGGGGGACTGAACCTGGCCTTCATTCACATTACAGTAATGTAAATGAACTGTACGATACTGTCAGATGCATGGAATAAGTGGATCTTGCATGTTGCTACGTGGAGGAGAAACACACTGGCGGCGGCTCATATCATTTTTTCGGACTTAACTAAAGAGACATCAAAAGCAACGGAGCGCGAAGACAGATGACGGGCATGAGAGCGGTGTGCACGGTGTGACAATCACTTTGAGTGACGGAGCAGAGTGCTTCAGAACAGACCTCAATCTGCAGTCGAACACATTTCAGCAGCACAGTCTGATGGGAAGCAGCGGCACCAGGCTTTTAGCAATACGACATCTAATCCTTTTATCAAAAATCGCTCCACAAAATACCCACAATCCCTGGCGGTGCTGGATGGACTGTGTGCTCGCTGCTTTGTTGCAAAACAAGTCATATAACGTACACTGGATTTAATTTCCATGACACGAGTGCAAAAAGCGTCGATGTAATCCGGGCAATGCATAATCCTGCAACATACACACTGCCTTACAGCTGACATGTCCGGCAGAGACGCACGCACACACACACACACACACACACCCACACACCCATCCAGAATGATGTCAGGCCAAATGCTATCTGGGGGAGGATGGGGGGGGGGGGTGGTTATACAAGCATGTTTACAGGACATTTCCTGTGGCTGAGCCTTGGGAGCATCATCGTTACTCAGACAAACAAACACACCGAGTTCCCAAAGCTGTGCGAAATCACTTTTGACATAATCCACACACACGTCATGAATTGATTTAATAAAAATACCAGTTGCTAATGACGGCTCTATTAATTTGCATAAAAGCCTGAAACGTGTATGGATGCCATTTAAAGACTCGCTAAATGCGGTTGTTTTTACTGTAACATGCCGGTGCGTGTCAACCATTCATTATTGGCTATATCCTTGGGAGGAAGCGTCTCTCTGTAGCCAGTAAACAGGCATGGGGGGGTGGCAGAGATATAAAGGTAACACAACGGGTTTGCTAGTTTAGACTAAGCTACAACTTGAAAAAATAACACAAGTTTTCTTCCTGTTTTTTTCTGTTTCTGACAGTTTTAAATAATAACTGTGATGAAATGCCAAATGCATGAGCTGCCCTGGAGTTCTGTTTGAGTTCTGCAGAAATTATAGGCTACAGACAGATATCAGGAAGACGGGCAGTGACATACTGTTTCCTACCTGTCCTAATCCACCAGCAAGTGAAAGGCATTTTGCTCATTGTTTTGCAAATTGTGTGTGAAGGACGCCGGCTATCAACCCAAGGGCTGCTCACATACGAGCGCTTCTCCAAGGATTCCTTCACTTCACTCGGGCCGACGTACGCATTGTCCTTTTCATGAATTTTTCTATAAACTCAATTCAACCAGAAAAGTTTACTTACATGAAAACATTTTGAATTACCCAGGGAAACAGTTGCAGGCAGGGCCACAGCTGAATATTGAATACCTCCAAAATGACCCCTATTCCCTCATCAATTTTTCACACATTCTCACCTGCCAAAAAACCAGCAGTGAGGTGATTCTCACGCCCCTAAAGCACCAAACTGTTAGGCTTTTTGGACACACCTGGACCCTGGACCATACCAAATCACCAGCTAGTTCCACTATGTAACAGATAGCCTTTACAAACTAGATTGTTAGAATAGGATCCTAAAATGATGGTTGGTTACCCGCCCAAGTGGCACGGTAGACGAACATACCAACGACAGTCCCAATCACCATTATCTGGCTGGTGGCTGCAGTTAATTCACCCCCCCCCCCTACTAATGTTCTTGAGTGTATTCAATTACCGCAGTCAAAAGGTGGACTTCATAAAACTCAGCAGTTGTTATTTACTCCAGGTGTGAACAGTAGGTGACCGCCGTGCCAGACGCCGATAGGAAGTGAATGCTGTTTACCGCAGCTGCAGATAATGAGTAAATTATAGTTACACCTGGGACAAATTATCCATCCGCCCACTGATGGAAGAGCAACTTTTAGAGGGGTCTGGAAATGTTAATAAAACACGGTCCTCGTCGTGGCTGTCAACAGAGATGGTTTACTGAACATACACTACGAATTTTGCTCACATGGATATGTAGAAAGGATAAATATCTATCTATCTAGCTATCTGTTAAAAAGACTTGTGTCAACATTATTACATCCTTATAAACCATTATTATACCTGTTGTACGGCAACAATGTAATCCACCACTGACACAGTAAGAATTAGTGGGTCCCTGAAGGCTAAATACAGTATAATTATCGTACAGAAACCAAGGCCAGAACAGGTTCTAACCTTGTTTTCTTTTAACCGTGGAACCTGGTTTCTTCAAGTCCTGACTGTACGAAGGCATTTTCACTCACCGCAGCAGCCCAGGGGAGGGGTTGCTGTATAGGAGCTGTATAGTTACACACATACAGTACACACCTGGGAACTGCAGCTACAGTAATGCAATGTGTCAAACCATTCACAGGTAGTGTATTAATGTGAAAGTCAATCCCAGCTCAACTGGCCTTGTCCTCAACGATAGCAGCTGGGAAGACCGGTGAATTATGGTATACTGTTAGATTAAGATTAACTGAAAAAAGGTCTTCAAGTAATGTCAGGACATATAGGGTCAAAACCCCTCTGTGGTATCCCAAGCTAAGGAGCATCAATAATTGACTTTTTTTCTATTGAGCCCCAAAGGAGAAATGTATGTTTTCGAAGCGCAGGGTCAGCTAGCGATCAATGTTTGGCTCGAGGACACTTCAGCAGGAAAGACATGGGGGACTGAACCTTGGCTTTCCAGCTGAGGTCTCCCGGTCTCCCTGATCACGATGCTATCATGCTTTTACAGAGCCTCTGTGTGGAGCCTCCTGAACATAGCACATATAAATCTAATCTGAGATGAATGAACGTAAATAAACACTGAACTATTACTATAGCTGGCCGAGTTTCTGAGTAGCACAATTATTTACGAGTGCAGTTTAACCACCAGATGATCTACATTCCTCATTTTGGACCTTTTAATTTAACAAGACCGGCGACCTGGTGCAGCTAGGCCACATCAGCTAGCAGTGTGGGGGCGTGGGACCAGCCAAGACCTTCGCAATGCAATTTTCCTGCATTAATAATCCGAGTGAAGCCATAGCTCCAATCCACTGACGTGCACAGAGTAAGAGTGGTTATTGGCCATTCTCTGGTTGAGGTCTCATTCGGGTAAAGCTGTTTGCATGCACCTTTGAAACCCTGCAATTGAGTATCCTTGTTGCCATGTTAACACAAAACACAAAAAGTATGAAAGGTGCAGTTGCAAGCTTCCGCCTCCCCGTCTGCATAATACTAGGTTAGGTCTAATGCAGGGGAAAGAAATGACGACTCCAATCGGCAGGTCTGCACAAGCCCACCTTGCCCTGGGACTTCTGCAACGCACTTAAAGCTACAAAATGAAAGTTTTCCTTGAGGCATGAAGTGTATTGTTAGTCCCATTGTTAGTCTGCTCCCTCGGCTGGCGTCTATTTTGAAACGGCACCTAGCCTGAGGCTGAGCCAAGAGGCGTCCGTAAAGCCACCAGAGGCGCTGAAGACGCAGACGGTGAACGCAGGCAATCTGCAATTCATCTGCAACTGCTTTCCACCATTGTTCTTATAGCTTCTCTGCACTGTGGCCACTTGCCTCACCTTGATAGCCACAACCCAGCTCACCGCTGGCCACGCCCATTTGACACGTGCCTAAAGCAACTGGTATCTGTCCCAAAACGTCCCGAACATCTTTGAAAAGCCAGTTTAAGGCAGATGGGGGTTTTTTGGCACGCACACACAGACAGACACAGACTCATAATCCATAATATATATTTATTTATTGATATTTTAACCTGAAAAAGGGTGCATATTGCAGCTTTAAAACCCTTACGCCCACTCCTATTTCAACTTTCAAGTTACCAAACTTGTGGCTGCCTGTTGTCTCAACAAGTCCAATAAAGGTTGAATGACCTTCCTAGATTGAATGGTTCAAAACTTATTTAACTCCAAAACCCTCTAGTGTGCTGACTGATGGGTTGAAATGAATTGAGTATTTTTCTCCTGAAAAAGGGATAAAAAAGTTCATATAAATGTAAAGATCTTGAACTCAAGACAACATATTCAGTTTGAACATTTAATTCAAATATGACATTGGAGGAAAGAATGTGGTCTTTCATTCCAAAACACAAAACACTATACATCGATTATTTTGGGGTTTTTTCTGTTTTAAGCCAAAAATGTAAGATGTCTCATAACTTCAACGTCAGCACTTATGCACCGCATTATAGTGCAATACAGATAAGATAAGATAAGATAAGATAAGATAAGATAAGATAAGATGTTACAGCCATGCATGTCTATCCTATGGCACGACAGCTATTTTGTTTATTATATTTCTAATCTTTTTAAAGTTTCTGGCATCGACTATGATATAGCAGAATAGGACGTCCACTTTAATCAGCATACTGGAATCTGAGAGGACAATGACCCATGGCCGGCATCCTCATCCCAACAGTCATATAACTCTCATTCAAGCAGGCATTAACTCTGTTTTCATTCCCTCCTGATAAGGTGACTTGAAAGCCCCCCGAGAGTGAAAGCATCCTTCATTAACGGGCTGAAGTGAAAGCATACTCTGTGCCTTTCACTAATGATCCCCATATGTCTGGCTGTTGCCTTATGAAACCATTACAGCGGAGAGTGAACCCATTCATATCACTGAAGTTTTCCTCACTCTGGTGAACTCAGGCGCGCCCCGTGCACGCAGGCAACCCACACAGGTAGTTAGAGACACAAACAAACAAACAAAAGTCCTAAAATCACTGCAACCCATATAACAACTTCTTTAAAATGAACTAGTGCGGTTATTCCCTTTAGCAATTAAGAAACCCCCATTGGTGGAGACTACGTAGCCTCCGTCCAGCATCCAGTGACGTCAGTGCAAAGACTGAACCATTCAGATAGCGTTAATAGTGCGAAAGCCAGTCGACTCGAATAAACATTAATACATCTTTTACTTCTAAGTCGACGAGTTTCAGGTAGTTACACATGAACGGGGTGTGTATGTGTAGGAGTGTAAGGCCAGGTTAGGCTACTTACTCTTAAACGCCGTGATGAGCATATTCCCATCTTTGATCAGGTCTTTGATGAACTTATTCGTCCGCTCGAGCTCTATCTCGTGGCATTTGAGACGCTCTCTGAAATCCGGACTGTCCAGGAACGAGTCACTGAACTCCAATGTTGGGAGTCCCATTGTACCTGAAGGAAAAAGTTGCGCTCTGAACTTTTCTAACTCGGCATAGAAAAGTTGCTCGCTTTCATCACGTAGTGCCGGTGTAATACCCGCAGCTCCAAAGTTGCCAAAAAAAAAAAGTTTTCCTGCTCCCTTCCTCTCACTTCCGCATTGGCTTTTTTCGGCTTTTTTCGCTGCCTGTCATAATAAATAGTGGTCGTGTGACTCCTGCTGGTTAGTTTTGGATAGTTGACAACAGTATTATTGTAGACGCCGACTCTTATCCAGCTTTATCTAGTCTAGTCTCTCCATTAAAGTGGTCTAGCAACTGCGTTTAATCACAGAGTATAAAAGAGAAACTTTCACGTGGAGAGGATTGACGCTCCCCACGAGCGAGTGTTGGACAATTTGGCAAATCGCTCGTCAATAAAAAGTTCATTCTAAACAAAATTCCCCTTTGAAATCATTGGAAATCGTTACCCCCCATCTGGAGACATTCTACCTCAGATATGGCGAGTATCTGACATGATTTCACACCAGGGCGTGCAGTTTTCATCAAGTGAAAAGAAATGGCTTGAAATTAGGACTTGTTTTTTGAAGTTGTTTTTTTTTTTTAAAACATCTGTACTACTGCACTGGGTACCAATGCTGCTTCTTATCTAAACTGCAGACAATCATGAGCTGAACAGCAAAAAGCAGGTAAGGAAAAATGAATGAATGAATCAATCAATGAACAAAACTGAGTCTAGATGATATGCCTGCTCTTTAGATTATCTGTCAGTTTAACTATGAGCCTCCATATGTTGCTCTAGTCTATTTTAACTCAGTAAAACTTGCTTAAAAGTCTTTTAAACCTAGCAAATATTTGTGTCAGAATGTTTTTTTAACAGAATTTTCTTTCACATCCGGACTCCTCATCTACCCAGTGCCTGCCAGTTGAAAGTAAGTACGTTTTTTTAGACCGTTTGGATGGAAATCAAGAGGTATTGTGGAGGGCCAGACTGCCCAGATGAGCTGAATACTCAAAGAGGTGCAAAAGAGTAAACTAATATCTGTTTCACAAGTTATTTCACTTTTAAATAATATTTCATTATTAATAATGGCTCAATGTTCCACTCATCACCTCAGATTTAATTTGTTTGTTTTTTTACACATGAGCCGTCGCCGTGCTTCACCCTGGGTTCTGGATAAGCGATGCCACTGCAGACATCCTTTTTAAAAGTCATGAACCATGTGCTATGTGGAAATGATGGTCTCATGATGCATCATACTGGAATTAGTGAGCGTACGAGGACACAGATCTGAATTAATACCTTGGTAAATGGAAGTAATTAGACTGGAGACTAATTGGAGTCAGAAGAATTTGTCACATTCTCTTCATGGAAGAGAGGGGGATAATGATAATGATGTCAAACCCCAAATGAGTATTTGGTAGGCATGAAGCGGTTGCTCTGTCACCAGTGGCATTAAATATCCTGACTAACTGTTGTTGCTTGTGCTTTACTGCACCAGGGAGCCAGAAAAGGGGATGTATCTCAACGGTGTGGAAATGCTGCATTAGCGGACAGACCCGACATACATCTAATGCCAGAGTGAATCCGTGAGTTGGTTAAAATTGTTCAAATTTGCCCACAACATACAGATTTGTTTCAATATCAAGCAGTAATAACCCACTGGTCTTCACTGGCACATCACCACCTTGGACCAAGCCAGACCAGCAGGGATTGACTCTCGGGTTAACACACTATGTCTGATTGGTGGAACCGACGGCCAGCCTGGTGCTAGCGGTGCATGACTTCTGACATGCAGCCATGCGACTGTATTTTGCAAACCCAAAATACGAAAACTGCCCCGCCGGCTATATAGGTTGAGGAGTTAACCACCGAGGCTTCGTCTATTTCTTCACACATTATCAGTGTACGCTGTTATTGTATTTACAGTGATGAAATCTCAAGTCTGGGGAATGGAACGGAACGAACCCTAAATGATGAGGTGTAACGCTGATTATGGTCACCATTAAAAACATATTAAACTTGCATGTGACAAAGCTGGCCTGGGAGTCAGCCTGGGGATATGTGATTATTGCGTCCTTAATAATAATGCCCCCAGAATGCATTACCCATTTAGCGGGGATACGACCGAAGGAAAGGAGTGGTCCAGTGATCAGGTAATTCTCCACAGAGATAGCTAAATGTGCCGCGCGATGCAACTGTATATTGATTTAGGCAGAAAATTAGTCTAAAATATTGCTTTTAAAAACACACACACCAGCAGAGACTTGTGGCCGAGTGGTTAGCCGTATGAGGCATGGCTAATTGCAATCTAAAATGGCTGCCTGTAGAGTCTTTGAGGGAAATTGTGTTTAATTAAGACGGTGCTCGATAGAGAAACTCCCCGTCCCTGTACTCCTCTCTCTCATACCAGCTTTCACACGCCCATAGCAGTCGTGTAAGTATGAGTCTACACAGCAGCATGTCCCTTTCTGTGATTGCACCTACGGAGACCAACCAAGAACCATAAAGAGACTGCCAAACACACACACACACACACACACACACACACACAAACACATACTGTAGTAACCACACAGATTTTGCGCAAGCACACTAAGTGAGTGAGACATCTTTCACATATTGTACGTGTGGGGAAAGAAATTAGATATGAGACACACACATCCTCCCACATCCTCAAGTCTCATTCTCAGTGCATTAAACAGGGCAACTCTGCTGGAGAATCAGCAACTCAGATGGAAAAATGGGCTCCGATTTCACGACGGGGATCGCCGCCGTTAGATATCAATAAGCCACGCAGAAAAAAAAGCATCGATTAGTTTTGAGATGCAGGGCGAGTTATGTGCAAGTCAAGCGTTTTCTGATGATATTTCCCCCCCCTGATATCACGGTATCACAAAGTGGCACAGTTTGAGCATGTGAGAAGATGTCTGGTCCTATTATGGTGGTAGTGTGTGTGTGTGTGTGTGTGTGTGTGTGTGTTGAGGCGGGGTGGGGGGGGGTTGTTGGTTTGAAACATGGCCTTGTCGATTCCAGCTCTCTTACTATCATTCCACAGCAGCATCCCTCGGGTGGGGAAACAGTTTGTTGAATCGCTATAGTGAGCAGAGAAATGCGATACATTAGTGCAAACACAGTCGATTTAATTGTGGAGTAAACCGAACTGACCCTGGGATGGGAGCGTCAGGGAAAAAAAAGACAACTCTCAGTTTTCCCACGTGGAAGTGCGCTGATGATAGAGCTGGCAGTGTCGCAGCTTGACATCCGTAATAACTGGCCTGGCTGTGGCTGTCAGTCTCACGTCACAACATCACCCTGCAGCTGTACAGTAAGTACACGTGTAGGGCAACATCTCACCTGAGTATTGTTAAGCAGAAATGTGTTGATTGTGCACCCGAGACAGATGCATCATAACAAGGCCGAGATAGCTAGACTTCTTCTAGCGATGGCAATTACCTCTAAATGACATGAGCTGTTTTCCCCCAATTAACAATTGACACCGCCATGCATAGTTTTCATTTAAATCAGGTATTAAAGTAATTGCAGTATTTCCGGGAGGCAGTCAGCTTAGTTCCAATGGAAAGGCATTGGAGAATAAGACCTGTCACCGCCGTGCCCAGCTCATGATTAATGACCCTAATTTAGAGTTTTCTTTATCCAATCATGCTGTGACATTTCCTATCAGATGAGTCCTTCCTCATCCCTCCTCTGTTTACGTCCTGACAGCGCAATCTGCCAAAGAGGCAAGTGCCGGGGCTGTCATTTATGACTCCCGTGTCCAGATGTACTTTGAGAAGTTATGCGCGATTACCTCCTCTTTACACAAAGAGGCATCTCTGAAGCATGTGATTGTCCGGCGGAGTTTCATTTATCACTCTTCAACACTCGGTGCCAAAACGGGGGATGAATAGGCAGCTTTGCCGTTCGAAGCGCCGCGGCTGCATACAGATCTCCTCTGGTCCCAGGCCAGCCAACAGAGACCCGTCCTATAGAAGACGCCCCGAGGTAGAGAACATAAAAGCTGCATGTGCATCCTCCTGTATCGGCAGCTTTTTGACTCACTTCCTCTTCTGGGCAGAGCTGAGAGAGTTGTCTGTAGCAGGAAAAGTTGGTTTATTTTTTTTGCCTCATTGACCTTCATAAGAGGATACCTGTCCAGGAGGACCCCAGGCACAAATTTAAGTCAGGGTGATAAATTATAGAGCTGCTACACCAGCGTTGTAAGCAAACAGTTTGTGTGCCCTACTGGGACTTTTTCTTTAATTTGGGACCTGCAGAAATTCAGAGGGCTCTCATCTGCAGCGTGCCCCTGTCTAGCCAGATAAACTGCTCTTAAGCAACCAGCCCTGCCTGCCATGCAATTCATCTGTTGGGCCCCCACACTGTGAGGATGTTTTATCACATCATGAATCATTGCAGCGAATGTGAAATGGACTGAAAATCTAAAATCGTGGAGCAGAGAATAGCATTCAAGAGATTTGAGAGTACTATACTACAGAGGAGCCTTTGTTCTTATTTTTAAAACGGGATGTAGGCTGCAGGATGCCACTTCAAGTGCTGGCAGCTTCTTTTGATATCCTCCGAATTGCAGAAAAGCCTTTGATTCCATTTTAGCTCAAAGATGGAATATTTCCTTGCTAATAGGCTGTTTGAAAGTGAATCTCCTTCAGTGTCTGTCTCTGTATCTTTTCTTGCGGCCTTATAAACAACATTCTCTCCACCCTGCCATCCTTCACAATCATTGACAAATCAAGTTTGTTTTGGAGAGCGGGCATGACAGTTATTGTGTTATTTTTTCCAGTTCGTTTACCTCTGTATGTTCTGCATGTCTCGCTACCTCACGAGTGTCCTTTACCTTTACTTTCCTGCGGGGGGCAGTATTTCTTCTTGACTTTTTACAACATGAAAACGAGTTATTATTTCGGTCCAGATTCCAATTTGCGCCTGACTCCACTCCCATGCGGATTCATCATAAAAAATAATTTTAAAGGACGACGGGCAAAAACTAGCCACATACACCCATTGGTATAATTTATTGAACAATTCATTTTAGCCATCTGGGAGTTAATTGCTAGTGCAGGACTCAGTGCATAACCTACTCCCAATAGAAAACAACAGATTGCATGTAAGACTGGAGTTCGCAATCATTCACTCCTGCAGCTTATTCCATCTGGACACCACACTTTCAGACATCCACACATCCTTTTTGAATGCTATTTTTGGCAGAAATGATGTGATGTCTTTCAATTTTTTTCTCATCACACATTGGGCTTCAGCAGATTTTGTGAAATGAATTGACACCGAGTGGCAAGTTTGGTAAAGTTTTGGGATGGTGTCAGCCCTTATTGCACTTTGAACACTTTTCAATGAATCCCACCGTACATGCTATTTAAACTTGAACACAGTTACTTCAAGGTGACTCAGTTATGTTTTGTTTATTTCAGTGGCAGTGTATTTTGGTATCGGTTTTAACAGTTATAGTTGACTGCACTATGGCTTTTTGACCTCATCATGATGAGAGACCTGCATGTTTGTCTCTTCTTTCCTTTGGCTTAATCATTGCTCAGTGAAGACAAAAAGTGCTCTGCTACTGCTTTGCATCAATATGAGATTTATTTGATTTGATTATTTTTTTTAATTATTTTGGGAGCATTTTTACCTCATTGGATAGTTGAGTAGAGAAAGAGATTGCGGGGGAGACAGGGGGATGACAAAAGCGGAACCACCAGGACGGCTGGATCAATTTTCTTTACATTTTGCATGCCATGTATTTAATGTCTTAATTACAAGCATTAATACCGGCACAGCACCATGTGTCTGTTTTTACCGAAGGCTGTTGACGCCAACAGATGGGTCACATTTATATACGATGGGTGACCAAGTGCGACAGCCTCAAATGATACTGTTCTTAAGTCATGAGTCCTCTTCAGCCTCATCTCTGACTGGTTTATTAGTATTCCTCAAGCAGAGCGCAGACGGCTGTTGAGAGGCTCTCCTGATCAGATAAATCAGCATTAAGAGTTTTCATCAGAGAGAGAATTACACAGGTGCTCTGTTGCCTCAAACCCTTCCTCGGGGGGTTTGAATTATAATTTTACATTTTTCAAAAGTTTTCCAATCATTTCCCCTTCTCATGGTCAAATTGAAAGTCCATTAGTTTTATGTCACCGAAGCTTTTATAATCCAATATTTTTTTCCTCTGGTGGCGGGGAGAGAAAGGGCCGAAGAGATTCACTTCTGCATGCTAAAGAAGAAATCAAACAAACATTTCTCTCAAAATCCCCAAATTGCACCCCAGTGAGACTGTGTTTCCCAGAGGCAGAGAGCTGCTATAATGATTGTGAATGAAGCAATAGAGCGGCATAAGTGAGCAGTTACACGTGCTGACGCTACTGGGTGCCGGTAGTAAGCCGCTGAAACCTTAAGTGTCGGGGGAAATGATGGCGACGTTTTCCAGGTATTTTCTGTATAATTGTGTGTGACATAACGGAGGTATACATGCCACATGCAACACAAAAGCAGTCTTTGACAATGACGAATGATGAAACAAAAACTTCAACGCTTTTGGAGCTCGAGCAGTTTCAATAATACCATTGAGTTTAGAAATCCTCCTTCAAAAAGAGAGAGAATGCAGAGGAGAATGGGCTTTATTAGCCAAGTGGGGGAGAGGGCTAATAACCAACGTTCAATTTTAAAGGACACAATTGCATGCCTCCAACTGGTGCTGATTGACTGATAGAAGTTTTGTTAGCTCTTTGCAGGATCCTAATAGCTTTGAGCCAAGTAATTGGAAAAAAAAAAGTTGTGTGTGGGTCATCACTGAGAAAAGAAACTAGACAACTAAAGGCAATTTATGGTCAAGAACACCAGACCATAAATTTAATTGGGTTGAATTTTATTTCAACCCAGGTAAATAGCGTCCGTGCTCATAATGCATTAAAAATAACGTACCTTTTCCCCATCCGTCAGTGTGGTCCAACAGGTTAAATACAGGAAATTAGCACAGATGAGATGGGCATGATAGATTGATGCCTCATTTACTATGAGCGTGCCGTTCTTCATCACGGCTGTGCATTTCAATTGAGGCGCTTTACAGCTAACTCTGGAAACAAGGTATTAATTGATACACATTTTATTCTGTCAATACTACTAATAATAACAACAATAATAACAACAAAAACATGCTATCAGTCAAATTCTACAGAAATGACTTCTGTCAGAATTTGCTGATCATATTTCCTCATCATATTTTTGATGATTTTTGCAAATGCCAAGTCATATCTATTCTCCTAAACACGATGCTGAACATTGTAAAATAAGCCTTCTTGCAAGTGGCAGGTGAGGTCACGACTAATGACTGTCTTGAATGTCCACCAAGACAGCTCTGAGAGTATCATCCATCTCCCGACCAGAATGCCCTTACACAAGCACAAAGCTGGTAAATGGGCAACAGGGTGTGGAGACTGGAGTTGACAGAGGCTCAATAATCCAAGGTCAGGGCATTTAACAGACAAAGACAAAAGGCTTATCTAACCACTTTTCTTTTGCCTCACATCACCAGTAATGCCAGTCACACCAAATGAGTGACAGCTTCCACTTAAAGGTTCATGCTAATCTAAAAGGCTGCGATGAGATCGGGGGCCTGCTGTGGTTGCGGTGTCAGGATTCATGAGCATGTCAGGACCAAAGATGCCCACAGCAATTTAGACAATCTTATTGAGATTTAATTTCCTTAATCTTCACTATAATTTGATTTAATAGGAGAGACTTGATGTAACTTCTGATAAAAAAGTGTCAAAACATTTATATAGGATGTAATATATATAGACAAGGCACAGGAGCATCCTACACAGAATGAATACCTTCTGAATAGAATAAATACTCTATTAATACCTTAATTGACCTTGGTTTGAAACCCAGTTAGCGTCCATAATGCCTGAATAAGAGCTACATAATAGCTTGAAGACTAGAAATGTATGTAATTTGACACAGGAGTGGCATTGATAGACTTCTCACAGCCTGTAACTGTGAGGTGTTACTCCAGGAAGGACATCTTGATATCTTGATACCTTGAAGTGGTACAGTATGAGAAATTAATTGGTGAATAATTTGAATTTGAACAGTAGCAGTTGGCAAACAGTCTGCTCACCAGAGGGGGTGACACAGCTGAATGATACAAACTAATCCATTAATTGCTTGACGTCCTGGCACAACGTTATCGGCTACAGAAAACAAATAATTTGCTGGAGTTCAAGGACGATAAATGAAGGTTAAATTATGAAATTATTTCAGATCAATAAATTATATATAAACATTTTAATGCGTCATGTTACATCATCAATCCACTATATCTGCTAGAGTAAGAAAATGTGACTTCTTAACTATTAGCTAGTTTGTGGTTGGTGAATTACTTGGCCAAATCACAGTTTTAGTATAATATAATATAGTATATAAGTATAGCTAGTTTGTTCCACTATCAACAGCAGTTATAGTCAGTTTAGTAATGGGAGATGCAGATCATTTTAGTGTGTAGCTACAAGAGCTACACTTTTTCATGATTTTCCAGATATAAATGACAATTTCCATTATTTTGAAATTTACACTTAAAAGTACTATGTGTAGTATTTAAACATCAACAAATCATTACCACATTGCTTGTATGTATAATAGATACATGTAGATGTATAATTACCGTAAAGGATTGCCGGCCTCCACCAGCCTTTACAAAGAACTTTACTTTGTGTGTCACCAGGTTGGATTTGGGGGGAAACCTGATTGCTTTACGGCACAAAACAGGAAGAGGGCGCTGTTCTTCCAGCACAAACAGAACTAAAAATTACAGAGTTTTGGGCAATGGTACATGGTGGAACGAGTAAAAGGCAGATGGAAAAATCACTTCTTATAATCACACTGATTTATCCTCTTCAGTGAAGTGAAAGAAAAAACAAACACACCGGGAGGAGGAGAGGGGACCAGTAGCAACATCCTCTTTACAACTGGACCAGGTTTTATGGGAAATGTGGTCTTAGTTTTGAGAAACGTTAGTGCTAACAATACCACTGGTGTGAGAAAGAGCCTTTTGTTTACAGTAATTACATCAGGGTATCACAATTAACTTGACAATGATATATTAATATTTAGAAATGCTACACGTAGCAACTTTAACTTCTATCTATATCAAAAATGCCATCGGTATTACATGAACACCATGTGAAAGCTAGCATACGGTATATACATCGGCATTCATTAATGTTCCATGCAGTTGGTTGCAGGTGTAATTGTTTTACTATCTGTGTTTCAAGTAGATTAATTAATTAATTACAGAAATGAAGTTATGAAGGCTAACATAAGGGTTGAATCAGTATCAATGAATTTGTCGTGATCTTATTCATTTCAAATAACATTTTAGTTGCCTAGGCTGTTATTATAAAGGATTGAATAAAGTGAAGATGCTAACCCTCGCAGAAGCCTCCCCAGAGACAAGAACTAGCTTTGAAATACTCTCTGCTGCCCACAAACTATTGAAGAACAATAGCACTTTTAAGGCTGACAGCTTTCAAAGCTCATTCTCCATGTGTTTGGGAAATTTTGAGGCTTTTTGGTCTGGATTGTTTTAGTCTTCTCTTTTAGTCTTCTGTTCTTGCGGACACACAAGACCCCGCAACTCCTTGGAGAATGCTATGTAGGACCAAACTATACTTACTATCCCTACATACTATCCCCTTAAAATGGAAGCTGTGTGAGTTTAAGAGAGATGTTTCTCCAAACTGACATGTAAATAGTAGCATTAGCAGTAGCATTTTACACAACCTTAGTTTTTTCTAAATCTACCTAGATAACCCACGTAACAGGTACATTCGTGAATACTGCAGCAATCTTCATGTCACCATGTGTTCATCTAAGTCTTGTGTCATTTGTGACATAGAGTAAATGTAAATCGAGCAAGAATTTCAAATTAAAAGTCCTCCTGGCAGTAGTCATTTTAACTGGACATTAAATGCACCAGTCCATTCTATCACCCTTTGCTCCATGTGCTTCTCGTCCTTTTCTCTGAAGTTGTGCTCGCTAAGTAAAAAAGAAAGAGGCTGATTTACTTTGTATAAGACTCATACGTAGAGGCATATCTGTCACTGATATCTGTGCAAAATGACTTGTGAACATGGCAGTGTTCACGGCACAGCCTCGGGGGCAGTCTGGTGGGAAACTACTTGAGCTGCAGCTTACATGTACAGCTGCCGTTTCAGAAAGATTGAAAGTGAGGGCTACATGTCATTGTTAGCAAACGGCTTGTTTTGAGGCTTGTAGTGGTCAGCCATTGTTTGAATATCCACAAAGACAGCCTTTGTGTGGAAATGCTAAACTGAGATTAGCTCCAGCAGTCGCGCCGGCTACACAGAGCCTCAGAAGAGTGTGCGGTAATCGCGGTGTTGCTCTGATGGTTTGAAAAGCCCTGTAACCGAACCACTTAGAAGACACAGTACAGCTGTTCCAAGAGAAACCCAAAGGAAATCTCTGAAGATTATCCACCAATTGCACAAGTTAAGACATCCATTGGGATATTCTGAAACCCATATTACATTGATTTTGTGCCAGTTCACAATACAGTAAACCACCGACTCTATTGATTTCAGTGGTTCGCTTCTTGTACGATAAGTAGCCGCCTTGATGTCAAGTAAGTTCAAACCAAATCTCCTTTTATTAGAAGCCTCTTGAAACGTCATACGTCATAGCTGCGCTATATCACTATCATCTATCAGTAGCTGAGGTTGACATTAGTACTTCCATGCAATGCCTTGATGATCCTTTCCATTTCCCAGATCATCTAGATTCTAGTGAAATACAGACGACGTCCATCAATAATTTTCCTCTTTATGCAGTCAAATTGTTTTCCCAGTTGTTATAATGGATAAATGGAGTCTGAACAATATGCTTATCTTCTCATGTGTATCATCAAACGTGTGCACGTCCATTTTAATATGGGAGTCATCTCATTTACTGTGAGGAGTTTGCATGCTGTGATGTGTGAAGGCGATGGCTCAGACAGCTCCCACTATTATTTGAAAATGTATTTCTCTCAGTATGGGCATCTGCTTTGTTTTTGTATCTTGCCTATCTCGCTCCCTGTGGCTCTTTTCTGTCTTCTATTTCTCCCCGTGCTTTTATCACAACCATAAAGGAGTCATCTAAAGTCTTGATTTGTCTCCATGGCAACCTGAATCAAGAAGACCTCTCAACAGTTAGGACCTTGAGGTCCAGTTATTATAAAATCACCGTCTCACCTTCTCATCAGCCATCTGTGACTCATTCCAGTTGTTTGTAATGCATACTCAACATTCATTTGACTGATGTTTTTCACTGTGTAGGAAACTTCCAGTACTTCCATCCAGGGAAATACAATCTGCCCACATGACATCCTGGTCTGGGTGAAGGCTAAAGTGCACTGCTCTTGAGAGCAATTTCCTTATTTGAGCATTAAGTCAATAAGGTCAAACATAAGGCATTAATCATCCAAGTTTAGAAAAAAGAGAAAATCTCTGTCTCACTACAAAGAGAAGGGCCTCTCTGCTCAACCTATGGGTGCAAACCTAGATTTCCACCCTACAGCTCATTAAATCTCAATTGAATTTCTTTTCAGTTGCCTGTGTTGCAGATCTGCAGTCACCTCGGGTGATAAACCTCTTCTGGCTTCCAATTAAGGCACAACATTTACATGCACAGCACAATTTAAATGCACCACCGTCAGAGCAGACGTGCTCAATCACCTCCAAGTCTGTTTCATTCATCATGATCTTACTCACAGCTGCAATCTCCTTGTTTATTGATTCTGTTGCATGTGTAGAGACTTGAAGTTAGTTGGACATTGTAAGTTGTCTAGGGACTGCATTGTTTTGCCATAGGGCTTTGATGGTGCACAACTGTCATAGAGAGTGAAGATACTGACAGTGCTTTGTGTAAGACATCAGAAGTGAATGATTTCAGCCCTGAGCGTATTGGTAGTCTATACGGTATTGATGAATTGCATTGATTCTACAAGTATCATTGTTGTATCCAGCCTTTAGATGTATGTTGTCTTCAGGGCTTTTGAAGTGTACACCGACATGACCTGCTGTAGCCATAGTTTGTACTGTGTAGTATCCCTGTGGTAAAAGAGAATGAAGTTTAATGTTGGAGAGTTTTAAACAACTGATTTAGCAAAGAAGATGTACAGTGTGTTATCTATGACGTTAACTTGTGCATCATCAACCTTCTGCCATCTCCTGCCTTTGCCAGTTGCCGAGCTCGATTACAATAAGCAACACAGACAGGTCTTGGATATTGGAATATCTAACATGGCCATTTCCCATGTTAGCTATGAAAACGCATCTCATAATGGACCTTTCAATACAGATTAAAAAAGAATCAATCTCTGACGTATATATTTCAATAACTCAGTCACCTGTGTAATGGCGTGTTGTACTTAATACTGTTAAATGAAAAGTGGCATTGCTAATTCTTTTGGATAACAGAGCCAAGCTGAGAAAGCAGTTATTTTCTCCATTTTGTGCACTGTAAGGTTTATACTGTACTTCATGTCCACACAGATGCTCCCACCTCTCTTCTGTCCATCGTGGCCATGGTTGCTGGCTTGTTAGAGGTTACAGACTGAATGGGAGGATTTGGGAATAAATCCACTTGTCCTTTTACAGTAAAACTACATCCTACCTCAAGGATAGTAGGAGCAAATGGATGGACATGACTATATATAAATATATGAATAAAAATATGTTATTGATTTGTGTTACCTTGTCTTTTTTTTTTTACCTGTATTTTTAGAAATGTTATGCAATTTGGTATGTATGTATGTATGTATGTATGAATTTCGATTACATATTTTATGGCTCATGAAACAAATGAATAGTAAATAGTAAATAATTGCTATGTAGTTACTCTGAAAGTGGTTCAACTTCAGTCATGGAAATTCTTAGATCTCTTCCACTGCAGAGTCAGATGTGGGCAAACACGGGGCTTTCTGATAATCCTGCCAATTTAAACTTAGAGCGGAACAGCAGAAATCAGCAGAGGAATGAGGAAAGCGTGGCCTCCATTCTGTTTTATTACTTAGTTTCACTTTGAAGGAACCCTCAGATTGCCTCAACTGATCCGGGTTTTACTGTGGCCTGCCACCCAGGGAATCTTTAAATCAGGCAATATGTCAGCTTCACGAAAGGTTCGCCACACCTGGCTTTACAGTAAAGTAGGCAATGAAGCTGTAAAAGGCCAAGCGATGAACTGGATGCTCCCTTACACACCCAGGCTTCAGACAGAGGATAAACCCAGCATTTACCTTTCCTTCCTCCAAGGAAGATGGAGGGGGGGAGGGTAACTGCAGCAAGGTCTTAGCGACAGGCCAGGCCAGTTCAATCCAGGAAAAAGCCAGTGCATTAAAGGGGCTGATGAGAGTACTCAGCACCTGAAACTAAAAGCAATGAATAAAACATAAGGTATTATCTCCCAATCCACTTGTTATTAAGGTCTTAAAGAAATGAATATACACAAGACAAAAGAGATTGGGAGCTGAGTTGATTGAGTAGAATCTATACTCATCTGGGTAACCTTGTGCTGAGAGATATTTGTGGTATCAATTTATACCACACATTTAGCTGTTAAACATCATGGCAGTACAAGGGTAAAAAAGGGTAACAGAGATTCAAAGGGAGAGTGGGCATACACACACACACACACACACACACACCCTTTGCAACCCTAACCGTTACCCTTGAACCATTAGCCATGGCCATCTGAAGGTACTCTTTCTTTAATATTGGTAGATTTACATTGAATGTAACTAATTAACTATTACCGTATGCTGACGACATACTTATGTTTGTCTCGGATCCTGGGCACTCTCTCAACTCTCTGTTCAAAACAATTGATATGTTCTCCTCAATTTCTGTTTCTTAAGTAAATTGGACGAAATCTGATGCCCTTCCCCTAATGTCGAGCTGCCAAACTCTGGACAGCACGTCTGGCAGTTTTACCTAACCATAAGAATGGTTTGAAATAGCTGGGCATAACATAACATAAATTATGACCCTAGATTTTGACTTCAGATTTTGACAGATTCCAAACTGTGGTCTCCCCTGTATCTACAATGAATCTTTGCAAACAGTGAAGACAGTGGTCAGCGGTGGCTTGGGAGGGCCTAATTTATCGTACCACTATACATTCACTATGAGACACATGGCGCAGTGGAGCCTGCCCCCAGAGAGACCTCCCCTGTGGTTTGACCTTGAAAGCTCATGCTTCTATGTGCTACATCACATCTAGGTTAGCCCCAGATATACAAACCTATTTCATTATATCACACATACAATGAGTGTGGGGGAAAGTAGCTCGGGTCCTCAAATTCAATCCCTACCTTCGCCGGTCTGGAGGGATTTGGCTAAATCCTATGCTCTGTATAAACAAATCACCAGTCCTGTGGATTCTTGGTTCCTGAAGGGCATTACAACTATGGGAGACATTCATTCCCTATGAGGAGGGAATATTGAAATCTGTTGAGATGCTTACCAAGATACAGTCTGACATACCACACAATCAAATTTTGTGAAGATTTACAACTGAGACATCTGTTGGTTCAAATATTTGGCTCAATATTACCACTTAACATTGACACCCCTCAGCAAGGCATTTTTGGGATTGAACATGAAATATCTGCCTACTACTCTGTGGCACTTACAGCTTCAGATACTTTTGGGTCCAGCATTACATCTTCATAGGAAACAGACCTGAAAGTATCAGGCCTGATTACACAGGCAGATTCTTAGGAATGGGGAAAAAGAGAGAATTATGAACAAGACTAATCAAATTTAAAATAATAAATTGTTTTCCAGGCTATATAAAGTTGGGTTGATAGCTCCAGATGGAGAAGCCACAATGCTTGGAGTTGCCCAAAAAATCAAGAATTACGGCTGGCTATCCCTGGAAATATTCAAAGAATTATTGGGGTATGTATTCCTTTCTCCCCTACCCTGTATATTTTGGCCGATTCCTTAGCTGTAAAGGATTTGGCTCCATCGTGTGCAGAATAGATCCAGACTATGATCATGTGGGGGTGGAAACTCCTTATTAAAGACTCAGTATCTTTGTGGCGCATTGTTCTCAGCCACCTTGTTGCCCTAGAACTGCTGTCATATTGGCTTTTTGGCAGGCTGAGGAAATATTACTTGAAATGTTTAATGGTGTTTCAGTTCATAAATATACAGGAAATTGTGTCATCAACTCATAACATTTCATATAGTGGAGTGCTTTGTTTTGCTGGATAATACACAACCTGCAATGCTGTAACTGTAACTACTAACCTTTTAAAATAACAACTAGCTACTAACTTGTTTTGGTTCCATTTTGCCTGTGTTGTCTTTACCGTTTGTTCTGTTTTGTTTACGATGTTTTGTGATAGTGATAGTGTTAGTATAAAAAATACTACTCATAAAAAAGAGTGGGCCTTCGACTCACCTTTACCATTTATTTCCATTTATTTTCTATATTTAGACTGTGGGGGAGTAGAGTGGGAATGGAGTAGGGGAGACACTGGAGAGAAAGCTCTATCAGGGATGAATCCCAGGACAGTGGAGGGCATGTGTGGTTCCAGAGGTGGGGGGCTCGACTATCTCTGGGCAAAGATTATTGTGTTTTTGTACAACAATCAGGGGAAAGATGTATGAATTTGATATATCAAGGTTTATTACTTTAATATAGGCCTCTGTGGGGAAACCCCAAATGGCCATTAGTATTTTTATTACACCAACAAGTCAATATATATAATATATATCTATATATATATATATAGATATATATATATATATATACTCGTCATCAAAATGTGTATGCTCATCATGAACAATATAGCATTTCAAGCTAAACCAATTATATTTGCATAACTTTGTACCATTCTTTTAAAAAACTAAAGCTGCTGCCTGTGTTTGGCAGAGGGTCTACTATTAGAGAGGAAGTACACAAGCCATTTTGATATACTCTGATCACTACCACATAAGCAATGAAAGTAAAAGTACCCTGCTGGGAGTCCTCATTAGGGAAGCATCTCAAAAGACAAGACAAGTCTGTTGATTAAATTTAGCACCCTGTGTAGTTCAGGCTTTGTTTTTTGTATCTTAAAACAATTGCTGGAATATATATTATCAAGTATAATAATGTTGCTAATTGAACATCAAGGCATGGATGTGTAATTGGACATTTGAAACAAATATAATAAATCAAATGCTGTGAGGGCACATGGGTACTATGTAATACTGAAAATGCACTTAGTGAAAGCATAGAGAAAATCTTGCTACATCCTTATGTGGTACTCTATAGCCCCATATCAGCAACGAGCAGTATTTATTCAAGATCACAAATTAAATATATAGCTAGCTTTTCCCCAAAGGCAGATGCTTAGACTGATTAAAGTCTGCCGTGCTGTGAGTTACTATTTAGGAATTCAACTTTTCCTCTATTCCTCTATACATGTATGATCAAAGATGTTGTTTTTTTTGCAGGCAGTTTCAGACCAACTTCAGTAAACACATCACAACTGGCCTTGGTCCTGATTGGCTCCCCTCACTAAAGAATTTGAGAAATTCGTCCAATCAGGCCAATTTTCAGCATTTGAACTGGAAAGCCTCCACTCAGCAGAGGGGTATTCCACGAAGCGAGCTTACCACTTATCCAGGCTTATTTCGCTTAGTCTGGCTCATTTTCAGGTTCATTCGGTTCCACAAAGCAAGCTCAGCATAGTTCAAGCCAAGTTGCTGTGGCAACTTATGCTTCCAAACTATCCAGCCTGCCTCGGGGCAGGGTGGATAGCCCCTGATGGGCCTTGTGTTTCCACAGTTGCTAGGAGACGCATTAACTGTTTCTGTATGGGATTTACAGTCACTGTAGAACACACTTTCAACCGTTCAATTTCCAGGATGGAAACAACCAATTTCATAAAAATGTAATGAAAGTAAGAACCAGCCCGAACAGCTCAGTCAGTAGAGCATGAGACTCTCAGTCTTAAGGTTGTGAGTTCGATCCCCATATAGGGTCCAGTACAGTACGATGATTGTAATGTAGTAAGATCAAACCTTACGTACAGCCTTTACTACATCATTTATGGCGATAGATAGTACATTTACAGTCTTGAGGTTTCATATATGGCATGGTTTCATTTATAATATTTTTAGTACAGCTTTTCAGTTCTTTTTGTTGGAACACATTATATTTAATAAGGTCTACACAATTTGTTTGTTTTTAATTCAATAATTACTTACATTCAATCTAGCAGCAATTCGTTGCCAATCTTTCTCTCTCCCTTTTATTTATGGCAATCGTATTTCCCTTTTCATTGTAATATGGCTGAATTCTCCGTAGACCTCCACTAAAAGTTGCTGTTCAGTGGCCGTGAACATTGCGGCTCTGTCTTTACCATCATTTTTCGCCATGATGAACCGATCAGATCCATGATCGACCTCTCGGACTGCTTAAATAAACTGTGTATAAATGTGCACGCGCAATTATCTGGATTTCTTGAGCCTGGCTCGGTTCAGCCCGATCACGGTAGCTTGACTTGGGCTTCGTGGAACCGCTTTAGCCCCGATTGATTTGTTAGGTTAATTGAAACCTGGCTTGCGAGGTTAATCACCGCTTTTCTAAGCCTGCTTTGTGGAATACCCCCCAGGTTTACCTCTTTTGAACTAGAGGGGCTGGTGTTGTTGGCCAATCAGGGCCCAGTATTGTTCACATTCACCCAGTTTACCAAATCCAATTCAACTTTGTTCTTTATTATTATACGAGGTCATGGTCTATCCTCAAATCCGGGCCTCGGTCCAGAAGTGCTGCTGGTTTTCTATTCTGCCAGGTAGTTTCCATTCTAGCTGTCTAATCAGGGATGATGAAGACCTGGGATGCCAGGTGAATGCAATTAACTTCCTGGTAGGAGAGAAAACCAGCAGCACTCTGGAACGAGGCCCGGATTTGAGGAACTCTGGTCTATTGGAAAACAAAATCATGAAAACTGAATAATATATGACCTCTAAACTACTAAACAACAAGACATATAGAACCAATAATGACTCTAAATGGAACCATTACAATATGATGGAGAACCATCAATCATTCAGCACCAAAGGGCCAAAGAGCCATTTAGACATCCGTATCAAGTTGTTCTTCAAATAGTGATGGTTCTGTGAAGCAAACCTCTTAAGAACCATATTTACTATTATTAAGAACCATATTTACTACTATTTTCTAGGTCCCCAGTTTATTCTGGGGACCTAGAATATAGTACACCCTCCTGACAGCACGTCACCACGATGGCTGCACTTTAAAGGTCGAAAGCCAGCATCAATTATAACTTCAATATTTACTGCGCTGGTACAACATACCATATGTTGCTTTCCACTGTGATTCTGCTCCTTGAATCCGGCTGCTCCCACTCTTCACCGGAACATGGCACACCTCCCTAATTCTCATTCTATGCCACTGCCCCGAGGGACCCTTCGGGCCAAAGATCCAAAGATCACAGAAACTCCCAACAGCCAACACAGATCTATTAGCTGTATCGGTGATTCAAACGACTGTACTTTGACACAGACATACCAGAAAAATGGAGAACGTTACGCACCGCACCAAATATGGAAATGAATGAAATAACCCATTTGATATCTCACTTAACAGCTAAAAATGATCTTATTTGGGGTACATTTCACTATACCAGAGGGTTTTGCTTCACACATAAGCTTTAATTATACAATAGGACTATTAACCAGTCATCCATTGGCTGAAAATAATTAATGGAGGACAATTAATTAAAAGCTTATTGAGAGAAATTGCAGACAAAATGAAATTAGGGCAAAACTACAATTATGGTTTTTTTCAATGATGTCTGTGAGTGGTCCTGAGAAAGCACATTCACACACGTACACACACATGCACACACACACACACACCTGCATTACTCAGTTGTGCCGCCTCCATCTTGAAACAGTGTTCCAGTCACAAGTGATCTGAGTTCACATAGCACCAAACATCAAATCAGCATTACCTGTCCTTGAAGGAAAAACATTTCACATTAATACATTTTTACCAGTTCTTCTTTTCAGCTGTGAATAACTCACACAAAAAAAAATGGAGATGACATTTTTTGGTAAATGCAATTCCTGTCTGGTGGCGAAAGTGGTGAAAATCACAGGCAAGACAGAAAATGTTTGATATTACTCTTTATCTGTAGTTGCAGTGGATGTGCCTCCCCCAGCCAGGACTGTTGAAGGGCCCTACCGCTCTGGCAATTTCACGATGAGAGCTAAACTGTGACCTGCCTGAGAAGAGAAGTCACAACTCAGCTCTTCATCACGGGGCGAATCCTGCAACAACAAAGCCACTGAGACGATTTAATACTTGACTTTGTAAGTTTTGGAAGGCAAAAGGACATACGGGGATGGCTAGAGACAGAAGTAGTATCAACTGATACTTGTTGGGATATTGTATTTGTATGGGTTTGTTTTGGTGCAGAAGAGTCTGCCTCCTTCAGCGTATGGATTGATTTTCAGTTGTTCCAGATTCAAACCCAGTACCGGCAAGTTGCGTAATTTGATGCTGATACTCAGGTTACTATCACGTGACGACAATGTGTTGCTAAAAAGTCTACTGACAGTGTGATATGTATATAGAATAATGTATATATATGTCTGTAGATTCAATGCCTGGGTTAAGGTTAATCTTAGGGTAGGTACTTTATTAATCCCCGGGGTTACATAGTCTGTAGAGTTACTAGTCTGTAGAGATGCAGCAAATAAGCAAGTAACACTATGTTGACCACCTGATAGTTGAGTATCAACATTGGATTATCAAAATAAAACGTTAGCTTGATTACATATGTCCAAAAGAACACAATGTATTTATTTGTTTATTATTTATTGTGACTTTTTACTATTTATTATTACTAAATTAAAGAATATCCTCAAGGGTGTTAAAACAAACATTTATACAATGGTTGTCAACACGTGTAGTGTCTGAAAACCTTTCTTTAAAGTAATATACAGATATAAAAATAAAAAAGGAAAAAAGACTAGCTCACAGGTTACCACAGGAGTTGGCATGACAACCAACAAAGCTCTATGGGAATTATCAGTACAGCTGGAACGTGTCTGTGACCAATCAGATGGCTTGAGACTGAATGTATACTAGAGCGTAGATACCACTGAAGCATCGCCTCAGTATGCACATGCTTAGGTTCTGGTTTTGTTTTGAATTATGATATAAAATACCATTTATATATTGAGATAAATGTATGTATAATTGTCTTCAATGACAGGCAAATAAAATAGGAATTTAAAATCATAACTGAAGTATTCTATTAATCTACAACAATATGCATTTGGCTTCAAAATCATCTAGCATAAAATATAAAGCTAAAAAGTGTTCACGTGCGCACGCACACACACACACACACACACACACACACCGAAACCTACACATACTGACATTAACCTAGGGGGAGTTCATGTTTTAATTGCTGACACTATAGCTTCTGGCTCTGTGAACCAAATGGGTCGCCGTGCAGGATACATAATCCATTATCATAAATCAGAAGCGCCAACACAGACAGGTGCTGCATGAATAATTAAAGGTCGGTACATTAGCACTTGTGTGGAGGCATGTGTTGGGCCAACGTCATTGAGCAGTCTAAAAGCACTGCAAAACCCCTCCATCCACATTAAACTGCTTAATGCTTTGCATTACTGACAGAGATGATGTACAACTTGAAAAAAGGAGACCAACTCTGCCACCCCCCCCTCCTTTGAATTAACCAAAACAGAGAGGTCTAAAAGAAGAGGAGTTTCCATGGGATAGAAACCGCTTGGAGCGGTGTTTGTCCTCTATCCTGCCGTGTGGTCTTATCTCTTGTGGTTGAGCTGGTACCCTTGTCTGAGCCTGAGCGGGTGAGCCAGGTTATGCTGAGCCGGTAATGGAGAGTCCAGGGAGCTGGAGGCAAAGGAGGCAAAAGGTCTCCTCAAGCAAGTAGGTATTGGGACTATTCCATGGGCTACAGATCTCCGTTCTTACATTAATTACACTTGAGGCAAATTCATTTGGATTTCTGCCCAGCGCGAGATAAGGTTTTGCTGCAGACAAGGTGAGAGAGGAGCCAGAGAGGAAGGAGAGATACTCCTTATGCTGCCCTATTTGGCTCTGCAGTGCTTCTTTCATCACAGAAAGTTTTATGGGCTCTTGCGCCACATGTGTGGAATCCAATCAATTCCCATGGGAATGGATGCTCAAAGTGTGGAACTGTGTGGCAGGAGAGCAACTCTTAAAAGAATCGCATTTGCAGTGCAGGACAAAAGTGTCTTGTGTTGAGAGTAATGCACCCGCCTTGCAGTGACGTCACTGTTCTCTTGCTACCAGATTGACCAACGTTTAGAGAATGTGCTTACCATCGCTGTTTTATTACCACTTATTTTATGTGCCGATCAAAATGCCGTATGTTACCGTACCGTATGTTGTGCCGTCGGTTATAACAATCGTGCCAGGATGGAGGCGGTGAAATTTCATTGATTGCCCACTGATAAAAAAAGACACATGGCAACAATTTATGAATGTACCGTTATTTTACCCGCCCCGCTTTTGGATAGTTCACCCACCCTGAAGTGAAACCGAAAAGCATCGGCGGTTTTGTATGCCTGAAGTGTTTCATTGGAATATGGAGATGGGTTGTGAATAAGATGTAGCGGGTTGTATATACTGTGGAATGACAGATCGGGGAGTTTATCTGCAGACTCTCGTGGTGTCAGTGATGCTGGTGGCAGAAAGTAAGGCTCGCATCCTCCAAGGACTAAAGTCTTTTTAAAGGTGTTTCCTTTTCTTCCAAAGTCAGTTGTTGACGGTCACATATTTTATAGTCTCTGGATTAAAAACCTAGAAATTAAAGACCACAAGCATTTAAAAATATACATCACATTTATTTGTACTGATACCATGTATATGGTACTGGTACAGAGTTGTCTTCATCTAATGATGTGTTTGGGCACTACAGGCATGTACCTGTTGTCTACCTCCATACATCCAACAGTCAACATATCACCAAGCATTGCTTTTTTCGCTACCAAAAAACAGAAACTTTGACGGAGCTGACACACACCACTGTTTTTTTTTTCTAAAGGTAACACAATGTACAAAAAGCAACTCTGGAAATAGTAAGATTCTTGGTACCATAAAAAACTTTTTTCTCTCAATGTGTGAATAAGAAAACAATGCACTTATCTCTACTGAGCTTCTGCTGCATTGCTTGTTAGGCAGCCAAGGGGTAAATTGATGCAGATAAGTAATGAAAAGAAGCAGCCCGGCTGATCCCTGTATTACTTCCACAGCAGCTTTCGAGGAACTGTTCACGCTCTGTAACGCCTCAGAGCTGTAGGAGCCGTCTGGAAGTAGTTAGATGCCAGTCAATGGGAAAACGCATGACGTTAAAGTAAATGATTAAACAAGTCTTTCCACACAATGTACACTACAGTACAACACTACAGTGATGTTGGAAAGAACTGCACAAATCAAATATCTAGGGGCCCAAAAGGAACAGGGAACTAAAGTGATGAACTTTGAAAACCATCTGTTAATTGGCAGACGCAACTCCCCTCGGCAGGCCTCAGGCCCGTTGGGATGGGTAAGGCCAAAGCAAGCAGTCTGGGGGAATGAGGGAGCGGAAGACTGGTGGCTCCCTCCATGGAGATGAGTATTCCACAGTGGCCTCACCAGGAAGCTGAAGGCACCAGGAGAACCAGGAGCAATGGTGTCCATGTTAGGCTCTGTGGCAGGCAGTGCAGTGAGCACTGGCTGCTTTTTGCTCGAACGCCTGGGAAAAGGGAAGAGGAGAGAAGGGCAGTCAATACAGATGACAACAAAGTGGCTAAACAAAACGCTTTCGACTGCATTCATTTGTACAATTGAATACTGGCATTGATCATTTGAATGAATTGGTGTCCTGGTACATGGAGCTGTGAAGGAATAGTCTTTTTTTATCAAAGAAGAAAAAAAGGAATGGAAGGAAAGAGGAAATAAGGAAGAAAAGAAAAAGCTATCCTTTGCCCTGAAAGATTGGTTGTTCGTGACGTACAAAGGACCGTAAACTTTGTGCTCATCCTGTAGCTTGAAAGTTAATTGGCTGTGTAAGAGTAGGTAGGTTTGTGGGGGCGAGGTAATTAAAACGGTATTAGACAAAGAAAACTTGGCTTACACAACAGCTGCAGTGACTCAATTAAGGGCAGAACACAAGATCGCTACAAAGGAAAAACAGTCTCTGCATAGAGATTGGATTGCAGAAGCCAGGTAATGGAGTGTAGAGCTGGGAGGAGAGTCTTCCATCTTACCGGAGGAGGTGACAATTCGGACTTGGGAGCTGACTGCTCCCTCTCCCCCTTCGCTGACTGCGCGCACCTCGATGATATAGGTGCCTCCCTCTGGCAGTGAGAGCAGGGTGGAGGGGTTGATGGTTCTTGTCACCTGGTTGTGGCCTCTTCCTTCCTGGCGCAGTAACACCTGCAGTACACACACACACAAGCAACACCTCCAGTACAGATAGCACTTCCAGAGCTGATAATACAACAATGTTCAGTGGCTTGCAGTCACTTGCCTCAGCCCTCTTTTCCTGTATTTCTAGGAGTGTTTGCATGTTTTTCAGTGTCTGAATGTTCTTGAAAGAAAATGAATAAAGAAGATGTTAGTGGATCTTTACCATGTACCCAATGACGTCAGATTCATTGTCTTTTGCCTTTACTGGGTCCCAGCTCAAAGACACGTTGTTGCCCTCTTGAATCCACATGAGGTTGCTTGGAGGCTGAGCTGGAGCTGGGGAGAGAGTGCAACACTCAAACTGCAGTACTTATGGATACAAATTCAAACAGACTCGGTCTCAACCAACTAGGTCAATTACTACACTTTTTACAAGGAGATTTAGAGCAAACTTAACAGGTAGCCTCCATTCCATATATAGTACCGCACGATTAGTGTCAGTGCTGTACTCACGGGCTTTCCTGGTCTTGGCTGTGATAGCGGCGCTGGCAGGACCCTGGCCGATGTTGTTGAAGCCTTTTACTGTGATGAGATACAGACTGTTGCCCTCTAGTCCTGTCAAGACCATGGACGTCTCGTTTTTCACAGTTCTTTGTTTTTTTCCTGACTCTTCCTGCTCCGTGTCTTTCCAGTAGCTGACCTAAGAACGCAAATGAATGGCTTGGAAAAATATTGTTCTCATGTTCATACACATGCACAAGGGTATGCATGCATGTATGTGCAGAAAGATCACATGCATATATGTTCAAGCATACATGCACACAAACACACACACACTACACAAACCTCATATCCTCTAGGTCTTCCAGGGCCAGGGTTGGGCAGTTTCCAAGTGATCCTAATTTCTGATGAAGAAATGCTGGAAGCTTTCACATCAGATGGGGCCTCCCTGGGCTCTGAGCAAAGAGCATAGAGAACTTTACAAATGCAACAGACGGTCGAAATGCTTCAAGCCATCCCCTGTGTATTCTTTAAATGCAACCACAATATCTCATCAATTTACCCCCTTCGGCAGAGTAGACGGTGACGACTTTGCTGAAAGGCCCGTCTCCCTTATTGTTGTATATCCCAACCTTCACTTCAAAGGGGGTGAGGGGCGGGAAGGTCTCGTCTCTGTACTTGTATGTTGTGGAGTCTGCCGAGGTAACCATCTTCTCCTTCCAGCCTCGGGTCCCGTTGGCACGAAAAGCAACGATGTACCCAAAGCCCTCGCCGTTTTGGAACTCCTCGGATACCGGCTAAACACGGGGAACAAGAAAAGAACCGTGCACTGTATAAGCGGACAAAAGACAAAAAAGCTGGGATTTTTAAACACTCGACCCTAACATTTGCTGAATGAGCATGATAAAAAACAATTACCTAAGAGTGCCTTTCAAAGAGATTATTTCTATCCTGGCTTACCAGCACTAAAGCTCTGTAACTGACAGCTCACTATTTGTAAATGTTCTGAATTGGATAGCTCCTTCAGTGAAAGGAAGGCTTTCCAAATAATATCTTCAAAAGTACCAAATCGAGGACACCAAGATGCATCTGTTCTTTTTGAAATAAATGACTTGTAAATGTCATGCGCTTTTCACGGCAAGCTTGAATGCGTCTGTTAATTGGGATCACCTAGCACAAGCAACACATCAAATTGGGATCACCAAACAAAAACCTCTTTGACCGTGGAGTGTAAAATACCACCAGACAGATGGTTGAGGTGCTAACAGTTTAGCACGGTGGATGTGATTTCCACACCTCTGAACACTTTGCCATGCACACGTTATTTTATAATAGCACATTATTATACTTGTAGGCTACTAAAAATTAAAAAACTAATAAACATGACTATTGCCTCTAGAGCATTACAAGCTTTCTATTTCCCTCCCCATTACTGCAGCTGTCTGCCAGTGCTAATAAAGATACAGTCAATCTTGAGTAATGAAAACAAATCCTATTTGGTTTGGTTGTGCCAATCATGTAGCAATTTAACTTTCCATGTCCAACTGGAGGATTTTTAGGGCACGCAGGGTTTGGTGTGCTGGCTCGAATGCATGTCTGCGGTTTTCCTGAATTGGTGATACTGGGAGCTGTCTCAAACAGCTGCTCCACACTTAATCAAATCAAACGCAATTTATTAAGTGAGATAGAATTTAATTAAAATATGAGCTGCAGGAATTAAATATTTGGCTGAATTTAATAAATGGCAAACACCTGTACACCTGTTTGGATTCGCATCAGTCTGTCATGCTGTAATGTGTTGATTTCATAGGCTTCAAAGTAATATTGTCCCCTAAAGGGATCATCCAAATTAGCCATGTAGTCTACAGGGGACTGGTGGTGGATGGAGATGTAGTTCATATTTCATTCAACAATGACCAATCACTGTGACTGCCTAATTACAAGGATGATCAGTGAAAATAAATTAGCTTCCATCAAACTTATTATCAGAGTTGGCAAAGCTCTTAGAGATGCCACGAAATATGGGTCTTTAAAAACAGCATGACCAAATTAGCTACTCCAGTTAAGTGTAGTAACACTTGCGTCTTTGGGAGTCGGGATTGACACAGATAGTGAGACATTACGAGAGGGCTGATATAACTTAGAGGTAATTCTCCTGGATGGGATTGCGGGGCCTGCTGGGCTCAGCGACGGTGACTGTGGGGGCATCACTAATGGTCCTCCCAACGGCTCCTGGTGAAAAAGCAGTCTCTCACCGTCGACTCTAATGAGACGGCTGAATGAAGCTGCAGAGACTGTTTAGTCATTCATCCTGCTTAATAACCCTGCCCACCATGGCCATCTAGGCTCTGACAACCCTCCACAGATGATTGGAGAGGCAGAACTGCCATGCGCTCACATGCCCTGACTGCCAAAAAGGGCTAACATTCCTGCTCCGTCTCCTTTAATATTCATCTCCATTGATCACTGACGGAGCCCTGATTTATTTCCAAAAGCATTTAGCTGGAACAAGAAGAAATAGGGCAGTGCTAAAATGACTTAAAATGGCAAGTGCAAAAAGGAGGACACTGCATCCAAGTATAGCATTGGAACATTGCCTTGTGATGCTCCACCAAATTGTCGTGGTTATTGATGGATGACCGATTCTTGCATCGCCACAATGAGCCAAGAAGAGCCCTTTCACTATTGCACACTCTGTAATGCTTAGAGTTTATTTCAGAGATGTTTGAATTGATCAACTAATAGCTGAATAAAAAGTTCACACTCTGATCATACATACTCAGAGTCCATTGTATGTAGATGCATTTGTTTTGGTTTGTGACAAAACCGTTGCAGATACACAGTTTATATTTTATGTCTTCAAGAGAACCTTAAAGGAGAGCTCCACCTCAGATACTATTACACTTATATATATATTTATATCATCAATGTATGATGTTCAATGGGGGTTTTTAATGATGAAATCTTCTAATTTATCTTTTTGTTGTACCCACTTTCCCCGCAATCTCCCCGCTTCTACTTCAGTAAGTGATTTCCTACATTTCCCAGAATACCTTTCAGAAAGTCATACTCCTTACTCAAAACACAACATGTCTTACATGTTGCATTGTGTGAAATTTTAAGTTTTTCCTTAAGTATTCTTTGACTGGGGATTCTGTTGCGTAGTAATTATATAGTAGCTATTCAAATTACATTCTTGAGAGGTTATAAATAGCAAATGTTTGAGCACCAAAACACCTTCCCATCTGGAATGGGCATTTTCCCCCATAATGCCCCACTGAGGTGCACTTCTCCTCATGTGAAGGTTATTTTCCCGGTGACAGTTGGGCTCCCATACTTAATAACTACAAGAATAACTGTCGGTTGCTTCCACATCTGTTCAGCGTTCCCCTGTTAATATAGCCTTCAACTGCTCTCAATTGCAAATGCTGCAGCTTTGTTCGCCGAGTTCATCTGTACATGCTGTGCCCTCAACTTGGCTGAGAGCCAAGTTGCCCATTGACAAACAATTCACGTTAATATCCTCTTAACTTGGCAGGATTGATTACATTTTGTACAACCATTGTAAATATTAAGATTACAAACTGATACTCATAAACATCCCTGGATTTATAGGGAATTGCTCTAAGATTGAAGGTTAATCATCATTGCGCCTCTCTGGTGGGGCCAAATTTTAAACTCACTACATCTTAATCACTTGGCAGGCTGATGCAGCTTTGTGCAATACACAGGGCCAGGCTAGCCTCCTTTGAGCTTTGTCAGCATATTTTGCAGTCGTGAACAGGCTGTGCCCTCAAACTCCAAGACACTGGATGGTGAAACAAATATCAAATTGAATATATTGAAAACCCGTTTTAAGTGCAGTAAGCTGTGATCGAGGTGTGCTGTGAATAATCGAACAACAGTTCATGCCCTTTGGTCAATGGCTACCAGCACGGCTAACGATACTCTGTGGAGAGCCAATGCTGCACGTTTGCACAAACTTCAAATGTGCTGGAAATTTGTTGATTTGTAGACTGCAAATACCTGGAAATCTGTCAATACTGAGCATAGCAATAATTGTATCAATATGTTATGTTTTTATTTTGTTCAATATTTGTTGTATTCTTACCTATATTGTATTCTTTGCTGCTGCAATGACCCCATTTCCCCACGGGACCATTAAAGTTTCATCTCATCACATCTCATACAGCTACCTCTTTTTTTAAATTATTATTATTATTATTATTTTTTTTACAATATCTTACAATATCTGGCCCCTCAACCTCTGCCCTCCTGGAAAACCATCATAGCCCAGTGGAAAGAACCACTTTCACCTCTGGCTTACTCCACTGCTGGCACAGGAGAAGCCTCACTCAACCTGCTCCATCACCCCTGTGCTGAGTTGCAAGAGAAAACCTTGAAGTAAAGAGAAACCAGCAGGGTCTTCTATCTCTCCCCTCTCAAATGGAGCTAAAGCCATATGAGCGGCCTCACCTAAGCCCCCTCATATCACCCTCTCTCCTGATGTACTTGTGAAGACTACAATGTCTATGTTTGTGTTATCCCACTGCACAGGATGTGCATCTCTTGCACGTTGCTGTATCAGTAAAGATTCAATGCCTCCCAGGAGCCTACGTTCTGTACATCCATGTGTGGCTCCTCACTGTATGGCAGGCTGTAATAATGCCACCGCCATCATCAGACAGTTTCTTCCTTTAATAATCTCTAAGGAGTAGTAACGGATGACTCCCTGTGTGGTGCTGACCAGTTCAGCTGCTGAAAACGGACTGCTACAATAGTGATGTTACAGGTTTAAAAAACTTTGATTTTGTCTGAGCATGTGCTCCTTTTTTAAGCAGAATATTGTACCTCCTAAGTGGGGAAGTGCAGACATGCTCATATGTAGACCTAAATTGTTAGCTGACTCTGTACCCCAAGGACTGCTAGCCCCTGCTAGAACATGTCCACCTTGATTATTCAGCCTTTAAATAATCTCTCAGCAACACATTAACAACTGCAAGGGAATGCTGATTGGAGACAATTTAGATATTTGGGCCATTTTAATTAGACTCAAGCTGGTAACTCAAAAATACCCAGGTGTGCTAAATATGGCAGTATATCACATTCTAGTAAATCATTTCCTTTGAATGATCCTGAGTAAAACAAACTTGATTTGATGCTCCTGATCACACCTAGTTAAGCACAAATGGGCCTGATCTCTTTTAAAATCATGCCTCCATAGCTAGTTATTAATGTCATAGTGTTATTAATGAATAACATCCCCTCCATACAGATGTAACTCACCCAAAAAAAAAAAAAGAAAGGCCATTAGATATTCATGCAGACATTTTTGATGAGGCCAAGGTTCTGTATGGGCTGCTATTGGGTTGATACATGATGTGATAGTCTGATGAGAAACTTTTTAGAGCTGAGAAAATTACATAAAATAGTAACTTCAAAATGATCTCAACACTTTCAAGAATACCTGCCAATATATTGTGGCGTATTGTGACAGCATTTGTTCTGCCATGGTGGCTATTACTGCTCATACTAACCAGGGTTCTTTCCTGCACAGAGAATTGCGAGGCGGCTGCCTCCAGCTCTCGACAAAACTCTGACGGGTGTCTTCATGGAAAACACTATTTTCTACACTTGGTGGATTTCTGTCATTTGTAACTGCAATTGCGGCACTACGCCGATGTGGTGGCGGCTGCGATGTATCGTAATCAGCACAGTGCACCGTTAGGTGCTGCCAAAACTGCCAGAGAGGAAGAAAAGAGCCACAATTTTCCTCAAGGAATTTCCTCCAAAGAGCATCTTCCTACAGCAGGAATGTGTCAGGCGGTGCCCTGATATTTCGTGGCTGTTGAAACAGGTGAATATTGTTTACTTTGCATCCAAGCACGTCTAATTTCTTAAAAAGTTTTTTAAAAAGTAAATTAACGTTACATCCCATCAGTGTAATGTTTTCAGCGATTACTTTACAAGGCGAGTTCGCGAGGAGGAGAATCATGAGGGCAGATGAAACAGTGCAGACATCATCAGATTATTACAGGCAGTTAAAAGGTAATAATTTATGTTACTGATGAGATGCGGTAAATTTGTCAGGTCTGAAAGTAGTGCACAACCACAAGAAGTGGAAGGGGCCGGTGATGGAGAGGATCAGAGTGCAGGAGTCAAGGCGAGGTATTCAGTTGCCAAGTCATTGGCAACACTGGCAAACACTAAATCTCTATATTGTGTGTTCTCCAGTGTAAGATTTTAACCCGTATAACATTTGCAAAGTGAATTAATGATTACAGACATTACTCACCTCTGCACTCCACGCAACTTTGGAAGAACAGCACCGTCAAAAAATAATAATTTCATGTGAGGCCGTTTGGTAGGAGACCTGATGCCGTTTGGTAGGAGACCTGAGACTTGACAACCTTTGGCCAACAACTGAAGGATTTTAGTCCGAGGAACGATGCCGTTTACTGTGAGACACAAGAACTGACAACGTTTAGTCTGAGGAATGATGCCATTTACTCTGAGGTCTGAGGATGTCCTATTATGGACACCGTACATTAGGAGTTTATTAACACAAAGCTGACGTTTACGTGATTTTAATGTCACTTTTTATTCATCTTCCCAGATTTTCTCAAAAACACAGAGCCAGTGGTTTTGACCCGCAATGGCTGAACAAATTTAACTTTAAATTTAATTTCAGACATAATGAGACGGGCATGACATGTTACCTATGCCAAAAGCACCGTGCGCCCACGCTGCAGCATGCTGCTGGCTTTGTGAGACAGCCGTCCACAAAATACAGGCTGGATACCTTATGAAAACAATAGCTTATATTTGATTTGATTTTAAACAACTTTGCTGTTTGTTAACTGTGTAAATTAACACATTAGCTTTTATGTTGTATTTAATTTAATATTGAACGCTTTAATGTGATAATTGTCATTTTCTTCAATCATATAATTATTAGAACTCCTAAAATATGTTGCTTGTAAAAAGTGTTTGCTTGAGCCAGTTGAAAGCACGGTACACATGCACATGGTCAGGATGGTACCACCTCCGCCTCATTTTGAGCCAGGAAAAACCCTGCTAACTTCTTCTTTTTTCCAAACAAACAGCTTTTGCTGCTGGAAATGTAAAACGCATCACTTCCTGTGTACCAGAGGATTTTCCTGGGAAAGATTTACCTCACACTGGGTGCTCACAGCAGCAATTGTTAGAGCTTTTATGAGCTGGGTAAAGGTTGAATCACCATTGTGTTATGTCAACCGGCTATAGAGAGACGCAAAACAGACATTTATCTATAGAAAATGTCACAAATTATTACTTTCAGAAGGTGGGTGACAGAACTCATGACCGATGACGGCCGAGTGCACCGAGTGATCTGTCTCTCTTCTGAACTCTGCAATATTGGCCTCCTCCGCTCAACCCTGTTCTTTAAATATGATATCGAGTCCCTCAATACAGTACATGTGCCATCTTCCATTTTAAGTAAATCCCCAGACTGTTTATTATTTTCTGACATGTCTCAGTTGCTGAAACTTTCATCCATGTTTTAATTTGTTCCCACTTTGATGATGCTGGGAATAGGACAGCAAATAAACCGCAGATCTCCCAATCCACATTGCTACAAAAAAAAGTCTAGTATGTGCGAAACTGCAGCTACTCATCATTTCTCACCTCAAGTGAGTGCAGGTGACTGTAAACTAATGTGATGATCTGTATATCTTAAAGTCATTAGATCGTTTCCTTCAAGCTTAGGAACCAGCAGGACAAGCATCGTCCATCAACCATGCTTTATCCCCCTAATAATGTCTGAC
Organism: Hoplostethus mediterraneus; assembly: GCA_034670385.1. NCBI lineage: Eukaryota > Metazoa > Chordata > Actinopteri > Trachichthyiformes > Trachichthyidae > Hoplostethus > Hoplostethus mediterraneus. Next base: position 2,694,915 of record JAXDDW010000019.1, on the reverse strand, counting down.
AAGTATTCCCAGGCAACAAAAACTGAAAGTATTTAATGAATGGCACATAGGAACCTCTACATGATCATTAACTCACATTCACATGCGGCATTTATTACTGGGTGACAGTTATAGTCCTAGGGGAACAGTGGCTTAGCTGTAGTTTCAATATATATGTGTTTCAAATGAAACCTGCTCTGATAAGCTTGTTTTCACTCACTGGTTTAACAAACCCCTGGGGGTCGGGCCCCCCGGGAGTTTGGGGGTTGTGTGATGATATATGGAAACTGAAAGAAAAACTAATTCTAATGTAAAAATCTATTATCATGTTTTTAATCTTTGTGATAAATAGTTTTTTCTTATGGAATGATGGAAAATTTGCTGCCTCTAGGTGTCTTCCAATAATTATTCATGTAAAATTGGCTGAAAAGAGAAAATAATCATCTCTTGGTGTCAAACTTCACTTCGCAACAAAGGGGTTTGAGTAGTTTGCCTTTTTGGGGGTTGTAAGCTGAAAAGTTTGAGAAACACTGTGGGATCTGGAACAGGGTATATGGTTTTGACTTACATTTCAAAGCACAGATTCATGTCAAATGATCACTTATGGACCCAACAAGGCATTGCAGTGATCTATCAAAGAGCAAGACCAATGGAACCTATTTATTACCAAGCTGACATCCCCTTGAACTGGTGAGTGACTAGCAACTTCAACTAGTTTCCTGTCCAGTCTGTCCATGCTACATGACCTTTTTAGATGCTTATTTCACACATTTTCATAGATTGGGTTCAAACTTGCAATAATGACTCTTTAATAGTTTATATCTTCAAGAAATTGTTCCTAATGCTCATAAAAGACATTGTTAAATGGGATAAAAATGGTAGAGTAGCCTCTGAGTAGCCCCTCACAAGGTTTCTTCCATTTTTTCCTAAAAGGTTTTGTGGGAGTTTTTCCTTGTCTTCTGTGAGGGTCTAAGGCTGGGGGATGTCGTGTACTAACCATTTACTGTTTCACATGTTGGGCACTGTGAAGCCCTTAGAGACTGTAGTATGTATGTATGTATGTATGTATGTGCGTGTGTATGTATGTGTGTGTGTGTGTGTGTGTGTGTGTGTGTGTGTGTGTGTGTGTGTGTGTATATCCACTCCAGTTAGAAAATCACAGAGCTACTTCCTGGTATGTAAATGCACCGCTCACCAATTTAGAGCTGCTCATGCATGTGTGACTTCTATCATCCTGCCTGGTGCTCTAGCGCACACTGTATTTCCCTTACGCAGGGTCTTAGGGCTCTGCATGGCCTAAAGAGCACATGCCATAATCCCCCTAAGAACAAACCAACAAACCAACCAACCAACCAACCAACCAACCAACAAACCAACCAACCAAAACACAGAGCCCGGCTCTTTAGAGGCGCCCCGGAGCACCTAGTAATAATGAGGCCACATCCCAAAAGCTTCCGTAAACTCGTCCACTTCATCCAACAAAAATCTAAGTATGCTTAAATGAAAGACAAGTGTTTCAACACATACCCAATATATGCTCACTTTAGTTTAATAGCTCCATATTTCCATGGCGATAACAATCCTAAAAGTCCTAAAACCTTGTTATTAACTCAGGAGCTATTTTGTTCAAGCCAGCATGTGGGCATTGTGTTCACTGCCCTCATCTACTGAGGTTCTATTTGGCCAAATTATATGCAACACTTGAGTTGAGAGTACATGAGTTGTCACACTTGTGCTTTGGAGCGAGGTTAGCAGAGGGCCTTACCTCCCAGGAGATGACCAGTTCATGCCTGCGGCCGTTTCCTCCGCTAACATTAGCCGGTGCCACCGACGGGACTGCATGAAACAAAAAGGGCAACGCTATATCAGGTTTTTGCTTAACCACAGACATTTACAGTACAAACTCAGTTTAATACCTTTTTATATATGGCACAAAGTATGAAAATACAGAATCAACAAAGCATCACTTCTCAGACAGTTGCTTATGATTTGGCGGTCAGCAATTGGTCCTAAGGATGGATTAGAAAAACTGTTACTAGATACAGTAATTAGTCTGTTAATTATGCTGAAGAGATAGGACATATTAAATAAGCCAGAATGACCACTGACCTTTGTAATTATTACATTTTATAGACGAGAAATTAGCAGTTAGTGAAGCGACACACTTGATCCAGACTGTCTTAGTGAGTGAGTTCTTGTTCTCCATAAATAGTTTATTCTGCTGTGTCTTTGCCTCAGGCCTGGCTGCTTTAACTGAAACACTAAACTTGTCGAAATTCATGTAAGCAGCTTATTTTCAACTTCTTGTCCAATTAAAACTGAGTGAGTTAACAATGGGGATATAACACAGGCATGAAGTGGAGTGTCGAGGCACCGACTAAGCTCTCTAGCTATGACATTCATTAGCTGGAATGTGTTCTCGACACATCCTCGACTTCCTGGATTCCTGGATGTTTTTCAAGATGTTGTGACTTGAAGTTTGTATATCCAGCACTCCTGACTTGAGTGCTTTTACCTGCTTCTTTAGTTCTAACTCCTCTTGAGGGCGTGCTGGGGTCTCCGGTCCCAATGGCATTCGTGGCCACCACTCTAAACTCATATTCCACCCAGGGGTTGAGTTCCACAGCCATGGCTGACTCCATGTCCCCTGTGACTGGGTCTGGGTCTGTGGAGAGAAATATTGCATGTGTTTATATCAATCTATCGTCACAGTATTTAAAGTTGAGACACAGAGATATACAATTTTGTGTCACTTGCTAAGACAGAAAATGTGAAAACTGTATTCCCTGCAACAGCCTGCTGATTGCAACTGCCTATTATTTCCTTGAGGAAATGGCTACTGGCCATTACAAAGAGTTGTGGAATAGTAGCTTATTATCCCAGCTACAGGAAGCTAGCAATCATTTCATGACAATGTGAACATTTTCAAAGTCTTGCGGAGAAATCATTGGTTTACAAGGTAAAGTAGGAGTGACAGCTGATTTCTACCAATCAAAAAAAGTCACAGCTGATTGGTCTCGTCCTGGCACATCGAAGCCTCGTTTTGATTGGTGATTGGCGGAAATAATCAGACACCACTTTTTGAAATTGTTTCCGAGAGGTTTATAAATTTGAAAGGGATAAAACTGGAGGAGGACTTTAAATGTATGACCCACACATCCACGTTGAATGAATACTTTCCGAAGGCTAATTTAGGTGTTGAACTCATGAATTCATGAATGCACCATGTTTCTGTTGTCAATCTCTTGGCCAGGTTTTATGTGTTTTACAAGCAGGTAACCCAACTAATCTAGTTTCTCCAGGGCTGCCATAATTAGGCTTTGTCAATATTTATCCTGCAACAATAAACAAGCATGTGACTGAAAGCATAGCCACGACACAAATGAACCAGAAGTCTCACTATGCTAACTAGGGGCCATGCATTCAGAGAAACAGTGCAGCTTACAGTCTTATCATTCGATGCACAGCACCATGAGGCCACTCTGTCAAGCATGCTGCTCTTCAAACACGAGCTGATAACTCTGTTTGCAAGGAGTGGGAGCTAAAAGCCCTATTCCCTTTATGCTAATCTTAACAAGTTCACCACTTACAATGCATCACAGAGACCTAATTGTGCTTTATCAAAATGTTGAACAGACGTGATGTGAGGAATGTATGCAAAGTGTGATTTATCTATCTATGGGGATGAATCATTATCACACCCTAAACTCTGCTATTATTCTTACACAGCATATTAGGATGGATTACACGCAATGCTTAGCAAGCTATCATCCTTTGACATTAAATAATAAACAATGGTTTTTCTGTCAAGGTACAGAAAAAAAACGGTTATTTCACTTTTGAAAGCGACACGAAAAATTCTGCGGTACATTCACATTGGATGAACATGGATTAGAATTATAATTCAAGCCGAAAGAGGTTAATTTTCCACTAACCTTTGAGATGACGCTGAATAAAATTCAAACCATTGACATTTAATATAAGATCAACTCGCTTTTTTACTAAGCTCTTCTGAACAACAGCCAAGTTCAAACGTAAAATGAAATGAAATGTGGACAGCATTTAAACTTTTCAAACAGGCAGCTAAGAAGAAACGTAAGTTCAAAGTTTGTTGTGGAGCAAGACGGTCCGGTAAACTCTTTCCTTTTCTGCTGGAGGTGATTTTAAAAGCCTAATTGTGTTCATATGTAAGAGTACCATGCCACTTGAATGTGTGTTTCTTATAATAGTAACCTTGTTTGTTGGGTTGGTTAGGCTTGTTCACTGTTTCTGCACAAGACTTTGGGCAGGATTAAAGGTTTTGTATACAGCACCACATCCACCCTCCCCAATCCAGAGGCTGCATTTTCCTCCTTATTGATTACCTGTTCTGACAGTTTGCCAGCCTAATGAAAATGGGCTGCGGGCCTGTAAATTATAGGTGCTGATAGGGCTGTGGTTGTCCAGCCCACGACTCCAGGACATAGTGGCTGTGGTATCTGTGATCTCCTCCACTATCACCACTCCAGGGGGTCCAGGGGGACCTAGTGGAAAGAATCAGACATACTGGGTAAATTACTATCTTAAACAGCTTGACCACTAATGCCGCACAAATGCCTAAAGAGAAGCAAAGAAAAACACAACCTCCTCTGCTGGTGAGCTGGTGTATACTGCCATGTCCTCATCACGCATCGTTGTTATTAGCCAAACCAATCGACACGCAAGCATAAAGCGGGATGTGCTTCTATGTGCATGTGATGAAACCTTAAATTCCCTGTTGTAATCTCAGCACAAACAAACAAGAAGCGAGAACACAAAGACTTACTAAACTGGACCAGGATTTGGGCAGACACAGATCTGTTGCCAAGGATTTCATGCTGATTATGGGGTATTGAAGGTTTCTTTTATTTATTTTTTTTGGCTTTTCAGAGGCAGTTTGCCAGTTCTGCTGTGTGGTAGACCTTCCTCTGTTTTAATACAGGCAAACATATGTTTACCTCAGCCTTCGGAAGTAAATGTAATCTGCAGGAGCAGCAAATGTCTGAGGACTCTAGGGGGAACAGCTGTAAATGAAAAGCTGGCAGCTGGTACGCTCAATGAAAACCAATGTACTGTGTCCCCAAGAAGTGCCCATTAGAAGGTTGCATTGAAAGGTACATTTGCATTTGAGGACATTATTCTGCATTTTGTGTCACTATTGGAACAGCACCCTGTTTTAAGTCTGGACGGACACCATGATATAAGCTCTCCTGTCTTGGTGTTAAAACCATCAAACTACATACTGTAGAACTGAGTCAATGGCAGGCTGACATCACTCAGCACCACTGAGCTCAATTTGGTTCTGGTATTGACATTTTTGTGACCTCTAGTTTAATAAGATAATCAATCTTAGTAATAACATTGTGGGGAATTAATACATTACATTGTGTAGGTTCAGGCAGCACATATTTCCTATCGATTATTGAAACTCCTTTAGACTACTGACTATTCCTATAGACCATTGAAACCAATATGCCTGGAGGTAGTCTTTATCCACTATTTTTTATTTATTTACCCCCACCCATCCCCCGTGCCTTATTTCTTGCATAGGATATGGTTGTCATGGCAGTCATTGCTTACCTATCTATCTCAAGCTGTAAGGGGAAATCAACCCTAAACCTAAATTCCCTCATCCCCATGATGTTGGACAGCTCAATCACAACATGAACAACTCCCTCTGAAGGGTTCCCAACACACTAGAGGACTGTGATAATCCTAAAAGACTGTGGAAATTGAAAGGTTCAGTTGACAATGGATGACTGGTCTTTAAAAATTGCAAAAGTTTGCTGTGGCAAGGATAGAGGATCACACACTAAATTATGCTCACACAGCCTCAAAACATGTATAAATGTGTCATCATGAGCCAGTCTAAAACAGAGCAGGAGCTGCATGACCAATAATCATTAGGTTCTGTTAGTTGCAATAATCAGAAATAGGCATTGGTGATAATAGAATCTAAATCTGATTGCCAGACATTTCTACCAATCTGCCTAACTGCGAGCATTAAACTTGTTCATGCAGGCCGACCGTCTGTCCAGATTGCACCAGACTCACAGTGACTATAAAAAATTAGTCAAGATGGCCAAATGGGGGCTATAATCTGGGCAATAGTCATTTGGTGATTGTCCTCACTAGAAGCAATCCTCTAATTTCTGATGTAATAAACCAGCACTTCCTGGAGTTGCTCCACTGGCAATGAATTGGAGGCTAATTTTCTAGATTCATGGAATAAGTTAACTTTAGTAACACTATAGTTATGCTCTGAGACAGAATATAAACTTTATTCTTATTCTAACAATAAGTGAATAATTCTTTTGGAGGGTGGAGTTTCACTTCAAGGGTACAGGCATCTAGCGGTTTACAGTGAGCTGCCGCCTCTAGTGAAGAATGTCAAAGATGTTACAGTGTAGCGAGTACAGTGACAGATAACAAGCTCACCTCTAACAAGAAGTTCAGCCTCTGCAAACACAGTGTCAGCACTGGTCTGGGCCCGGCACCCATACTTCCCAGCATGCTTCAGCAAGATGCTCCTAATCATCAGATCCACTGTCGAGGACTGCTGCAAGTGGGAAAGCAAAGAATAAAAGGGTTAGGTATAACCCCAGTCTAAATGTGCTTGACACCAAAAAGTGTGCTGCCTTTACACCTTGTAGAGGCTCATGTGGCTTGAGAGATTCTTGTTAAATTCAGGAGCTTGCTTGCTGCTGCGTTCTTCCTCACCAGTATTTTCTCTGTTGAAATGAGAAATGCCTGAGGCAAGACTGGGAATAATTCAAGGTCTATAGGCAGCTGTTAAGCAGGGAACCTGATTAAAATTACACACCATGCATCAGCCAGGAATCTGTTGTGTCTGTAAAGGACTGTCACAGAAAATACTTTCTCTCCGGAGCACGGGTGCTAGCGGAGGACGCATGAAGACAGATGTGAGTTTAACATCCACTGTTGTCAGAGGAATAACGGTCTGAACGGGGCTCCTTGCACTCATTTGCAAACTTTGTACTTTAACTTTTTTTTATGGCTCAATACCGAAGTATTAATTTTCTTTGTATTCTGGAGAGGGAAATATGGGATGTACAGGATTTGGGATATGAATAAAAGCAAAACCAAATATCATAACCTATAACAAATTCATTTTACACATTATTCCTAAACTTCTGAATAGGTTATTGTACATGTATGTGTATACAAACAAGCCACAGTCTGGAAATCGATTTTTACATTACATTTTCCAGTTTAAGAATTGTTAGCACTTCCACAAAAAAAGTTCATTGGGTTTAAAGGCTTAACCAAACATTCAACGGGTTCACAATATCATTCTCCACAGACACATATGAAGAGACACGGCTAAGCAGGAAAAGCATACAGGCTTACACACCGCTCCCATCCAAACCACACATTTTTAGATTGGCACCAACAAATATGTTTTGTCTTTGCTGGCCTGTTATGATGTTATACCATGTTGACTCAAACAAACGCTGAGAGGGTTGATGACAGGCTGGTAGCAATGCAGTACACTTACTGGAGTTATGCCCTGCAACACAACAGCTCAGCTTAACACAGCTTAATGATATCTACAGAATGTATTCTCAAAGTGACATTTGGCATGACAATGCTATCTGTTCACTTGGAATGGGCAATTTGAATGTATTTTCCTGCTACATGTTTTTATTTCTGAGTCTTCGTCTCTCTTTCCAAGATTTCTGTCTTGTGGTTGATCATTTGCTGACTAGAGACAAATATAATGAACCAGCTAGTGTGGTACAATTCAAAATCAATATGTGAAACCTCCTATACAGAAAGCAATTACCTGAAAAAGGTGCAAATGGAAATAAAGAAAAACTGTTTTTAGTTATGAGTATGAATATGTTTTTAGAAAGTAGTAATCCAATGAATGCAATGATCAGTGGTACAGTGGTAAAAATAAGCATGAATAAGCAATAAAAAACAACAATAAGAACAGGATTAGCATCATGGGGGTTCACATGTGGTATAATTTTCATAGTTACAAGCCCAACATTGTTGATTTTCTCATCGCTCACTCTAAGTAAATGGCTGTTACTGCTACATCGTTTTTCCTTGCTAAGGCAACCTCTGCTTGCATTTTCGCCAAAAACCTCCAATCTCAGACGTTCCATTCAGAAGCAAACAAAAGAAGGTGTCTTGAATGTGACCTGCAAACCTTGGTCAGGGCTGTCTGGTCGAGACATAGAGAGTGTGCCTGTATAGTGCTGCCACTTCAGAGAGGATAAAGGAGGAGATAGGGGATAGAGGAGCCTTAACATGTGCTCCGGCTTATCTGTCTGCTCTGATAGACTTTGATAAACATGATTGTGTAATTCACTACAGGCCTTTAATCATGATGACACTCAGGGTTGTCTGACCTTTAAGGGATTGATTCTTATTCAAGTCTAACAAGTGTTTTGTACAACGTGCTGTGTCTAAATTCAGTAATTATAAAGCCGAATTAGAGACAACAAAAGAGATTTTCAACTTCTGGAAAATGAACTTGCATACAAACCTGTAAATGAAGAAATAAACAACTACATAAATAGTTAAATAAATAAATACGCAGCCAGCCCAAAAAATAGACAGACAGACAGACAGACAGACAGACAGACAGACAGATAGATAGATAGATAGATAGATAGATAGATAGATAGATAGATAGATAGATAGATAGATAGATAGATAGATAGATAGATAGATAGATAGATAGATAGATAATACATTTAGTCTTAGTCTTACTTTGGTTCTTACTCTTGCTCTTACTGTTTGGATGTATTCAAAGTGGCCGCCATCCTGTTGAAAGTTGATTGGATTCTGGTTGAAGAGCCACTGGAAGGCCACGTCCAGCGATGTGTCATGTGTCGCCTTGCAGCTCAGCACCACACTCTCCCCTACAGTCACTTCCACTCTGCTAGGGCTAAGCTCCACACGCATGGCCTCTGCAAGCACAAAGCTGCTGCACTGTCATCTCCGGATAACCCAAAGCTAACGTCAAGCAGCTGCATTCAACTGTGACATTAAATCGTGTGAACCAACCCCGGCATAGGCAAAACACTCACCTTTGTCACATAAACATTCTGGTATGCTCTGAAACTGGACTGTGTACAGTATGAGACAGGCCTTTACACTGTTAAAATGTGTCCTTGTAATATGATTCCTGAATGTGAAAGCCCTCGCTTCACGGTTGAGCAAACACAATAAATTCCCTGGCACCCTGAGCAAAGGTGGGGGAAAAAAATGACATTGGGGACTGTTTACTGGTGGCTGACTTGTGCTAATTTGGCAGAAAATAAAGCCCCCCTGGGCATCACTTACCTTTTACCCACAGCATGGCAGTCATCTCCGCCGAGCCAAACTGATTCTCTGCCCGGCACACATAGTTCCCCTCATCCGCTCGGCTGGAGTTAACAATTCTCAGAGTGTTGTTCCGTAACAACATAATCCTGTGAGAAAGGACACGAAAATCAATACAGGTATGAGAAACAAATTCACATATGAACAATTGAACTACAAGTTCAGCCATGGGGGTTATATGTTTGTGGTAGTGTAGGGCTACAAGAACAGTGATATTCACAAGGGATGTTGGGAGGAAAGTTTAATAGAACAGCTCAGACGCAAATAAGCATACGTTCTCTTTACGTCCTAACAAGCTTATGCCACTGATATTGAAGGACAAAAGGTGTCCAACGGTACGTTCCTTGAGTTAGGAACAGGCTCAGAGGACAGAGGACTTTTGTATTTGCTGGGTAACCTTCAACAAGGTAACATAAAAACAGTGACAGGAAAACAGCCAATCAAATGCTGTTTCCTGCATTCAAGATCAATCAACAATTTAAATGTGTTAATGAAACTGATTTCCAGATACCATTAGATAGCCCTATCTCACGCAGGATTAAAACACAGACGCTAATAGAAATGATAAGGATTAAGCTAATTGGGGACAAGTGTTCAATAGAAGAAGAAAATCAAGTCAAAAGAAACAATTCTCTGATGATAGCATAATCTCACTAATGTTGAGTGATTCGGTAGTGTTGTTCCAAAGGCCTTTGAAAGAACAAGCTATGCTGCCATTTGTATAATTAGACTTTTAACTTCATTAAAGGTAACTTTTTAAAATACATTTGGGAAAAACACTGGAATGATAACAATTCGAATGCAATATGAATAAGTACATTTCTTTATCCTTAGTGACTCTGCATTAAACTTTTCATAATAAAAATCGAAATGAATTGGGGCATTCATCTTGCACAGTGCTCATGAATCTACCTGTCAAACCCTGAATAACCGCTGCATTCAACAAATCGGAAGCAAAAGACATATAAAGCATATCATCCAGCTCTCCTCTTGGGAAACACCAGTGTAATAGAGAGGAAAAAGCAAACCTAACACTGCTATGATAAACACCCAGCCTGTATTCACCAACACCACCCTTATCCAGCCCAATGAGACCGGCCATATGATATTAAAATGTAATTCTGACTTTTCAATAACAGACCTAAAATAGAGTGCTTGACGTCAGGTGACAAATAGGATTTGACCCTACTCCAAAACACTGCAAGCAGGTGTGTGAGCAAATGGCTATATAGTGGGGATCAAGTGAATGTATAGTAACAGGAACCACGGTGAGTCACTGTTCTCCCCAGTGTCCAATGTCAACTCCTTTCATATATTTTCATTATGAATATTTATAATTACATTTTTATTTGAGCTCGGGCCACGGAAGTGGGGATGAATATTTACAAAGTTATCATTTTTTTTATTAGAAATTCAATTTCTGCCCAAAACAAACAATCTGAGTGATGGGGGGAGTGGGGTGTTCTCTTGTCTTTTAATTTCATTCCTATTGTTTGGCATTCATATTTACAGCACTAAGCTCTTTCATCATGGTCAAGGTGATTGAAATTGGCAGAGAAACTCATGGAGGCGTGACAAAGTCTTGCCACACATAGACAATTCAGAAGCAATATGCAGCCAGGAGACTTTCTTTTTCAAATTAGGGAGGGAATCCACATCCGACAAGGACACTGAGACAGAAAGGACACATGATAGGGGCTGCTGGGTATACAAAATATGCAAATGAATTCAACCTTAGGAAATTTAAAAGAAACATTAGAAGATCACAGTAACCTACAGCACTTGGAGCTATTTTTACATGTGAAGTAAGGTTTCTGAGGTAAATATTTAAAAAGTCAGCAGCATCAGAACATGCCACATATATATTTTTAAATTCCCCAAATCTGCTGTCCTTTTGTCTGTCATGTACCATGCCATGTACTTTCAAACTAATGGGATTAATACTTTCTATTTAAGAGACAAAAGCCCTGAACATTAGCGGAAATCCATGTTAATTACAAACCTTCATTAAGTCTGCACAGCTGTCAATGCCAGATAAACGTGAAGCTGTTTCGATTCAACGGCCTGTTCTTCACAGAATTGAACGTCTCCATCCATAAACTACTTACTTTTCTATAGGTAATGTCAGAAAATCCTTGCAGAAGTCACCCTGTCCAAGATCTAAGAATTCAAGGCCCCTCCTGTTCATATCAGCCTTTTCCAGAGGAAGATAAGGCAATCATGAGCAGCAGTAACTCCCTTGATACTGTACGATACAGTTCATTCATTCTACTACACAACAAACACTCTGTTAAAGTGTCAAATTCAAATAAGATTTGCTTATGAGTTTCGATTACAAAAGTATTGATGATAAAGCAGCTCAAGAGTAATATGTGAGATAGGCTACAATTATTGATTGTACACATTTTTTTAATTGAGGTTATCAGGAAAATAAACCATATACCTGGATAATGCCAACAGTTAATATCAAATGACAAATTACTCTGAGGGGAGAGATTAACTAACTACTTTGTCAATATTTTGGTGAACATTTTTCTGCTCTCCGGAGACAAGACTGTAAAGTTAGTTGGAAACAAGATTAAGGTGTTCGAACAGGTATGAATCTCCCTGTGGTGTATGGCGACAAGACTGAAAAATAGATTTGTAAGGGTTTGACAAATACCTCAAACGCTTTATCACATCAAGACAAGCCGCGGCCATGAATCACTATTTTAGGGCAACACACTCACTAACTTATCCCCATCCATCAGCTCTACTGAAACCAGCTATTTTATAGAAAATAGATATCGCCTCCAAATTCGCCACTGAGGACCATTTTTCTTTCAAACCAAAAGTGAAATATTCTGTAGATTTGTACTGACCTCGAAAAATTACTATGTTAAAACTACTCCTTGAATACCCAATTTTTCCATCCACCTGTTAGTAGCAGTATGATTTGTCACTTCGTCTTTGAGGGGCAAACTGAGGATATGATTAGCAACTGGCTGCCCTTGCTGCTGGGCTGTTGAATGGATTACTGGATCTTGGCTGATAAACAAAGGTCCTGCTCCCTCACTCACAACTTGGGATGCTCAGCAGTGACTGATAATTTCAGTGCTGTCAGTCAGTTTGATTGATGCACCATCGCCCTGCTCAACCCCCCCCCCCCCCTAGGCACAGCAGAGAGATGTTTCTCATAAAAGATGATGCATCAAACTGGATGCGAATTCAAAATGCAATTGTAGGGTTGAAATTGTCAGGGTCCCTGAGAAAGAGCTGGAGTTCAAGATGAGTCTCCAGAGCTTTGCTGGTACCTAAGGTGTTTTATTTGAGCAGTGACACTTAATTTCAGTTACAGTAACGAAACTGTGAGGTGTTAAAACAGGACAAGTAAACAATTCCTTGAGGGCCTGAGTGGGAATGAGAAAGTTTATGCAATGAAACTATGGTGAAACATGATCTAAAGATATTGAAGGAAACAAGTTTTTAAGATTTCATATTTTGCAGGGGAGTTCATTTTCAGTCATGATATTCTACTCTGTAAACTGTGCATAGGAAAAAAACTCTTACAATTTATAATACTGGGCTCCAGTAACTATGTATAAAAAAAACATCAAAGCAAAGTTAAACCTCACTAAAATGTTTGGTCGTGAGTTTTACTTTCATACCAGCAATGAGTTTTTTGCAAATAGTGGATATCTCATTTGAAGATTACTTCATGTTTAACCAATAATTTCAACAAAGGATGTGTGAACACTCATTTCTGTAACTTTTCAACACAACATACCTGCATGTAAATAACTACATATGTTCCGCCAATGTGTTATTAACATTTCCAGTTATTAACTCCAGTTGTGTTGATTATTATTATTATTATTATTATTATTATTATTATTATTATTATATTATGTTGGACAGCAGGGTGGTGTAGTGAGTAAGGAAACTGCCCTTCAAGTGCTGGACCCGGGTTCAGGGATCTGCACTAAGTGACCTTCAGCAAGACACTGAATCCCTACCAGCTCCAGGGGCTCTTACAAGCTGCAAACAAAAACAGAGTTTCCTTACGCAGACCAAAAAAGTGCCATATCATTATTCATTATTATTATTGTGACACATCCAAAATGAGATATCCACTATTTGTTAAACATGTAAAAAGCACACCCCTATTTAAGAGTGCAGTGTAATAGTTGCTTTACCTTTTACTTGGTTGTATCCTTCTGTTTTCTCTCTTCCATGTTATCCGGGGCTTGGGTGATGCTCTGGGTTTGCATTCTAGTGATACGTCTTTTCCAAGTGTGGCAATGACCCGTACAGGATTGGGGATAAACATAGGTGCTGACGCTGTGTGGGACAAAAACATAATTGTTTTGTTTTTAGTTTTGAAAAAATAAAAAGTGAAATAATGTAGTCATATCACAGTGTATCATGAAATCATACCCATATTTGTATGTATTTGATTCATAATATCCACTGTTCATTGTAGTGATAAATCGATGGGCCAAACCTAACTGTTGATTTAGTGATATCTACATTTTATATTCCATGTATTTATGTATTCCAACTCATAGTCCTGATAAAATGATTTTGTTTGTAAGGGATGTACAGTAGTTTAGTTAGTTGAATTGCTTGTGCAGCGTGGCTTTAGAAAGAAAGAAAATAATTCAATGTTTATAAAAATAATACTCTTTCCACCTCTTCAACTGTGGCATTTGAAAATAATTACTGCAAAAATGCTAGAGGCTTAAGACTGACACTTACAATGACTCAAATGCTTTTCTATGAAAAAACTAATTCATTTCATTAATTAAAAGAGCCCAAGTCCTTTGTTTTAATACGTTTCTCTGTGAAAATTCAGTATCCTTTACAATTACATAAATAAGCATTTTATTGTGTAGAATCAAATGTATTGTCCATTTGGACATACAAGGAACTTGACATTGGAGCGTAGCTTTGATTACCAAATAATCTTCATCATGCCATTGAAGACATAAATCACACTGCGGTGAAGCAGCAACTTTGTTTGCTTTTTTCTTTAACCTTTATTTAACCAAGTAATTAAGATTTAAAAATTGTTTGTTTTCGCAATTGTGGCTTGCCTCTGAGGAAGAATTAAGCAGAGAAGGCTAAGATACAGTATGTATGCAGGCAAAAAAGTCAGTGTGTCATTGTGTATACAGCTGTATAGCACATCAAGGTCATCTATAGGCTGCAAGGCTTGTCAACCCTGGTTATTCAAATATTGAATGATGCTTTATAGGTGACATTATACACAATGACAATTCAATCCCATCTGTGGCTAGGGGCCAACCCCTATCCCTATAACCCTTGTGTCTTTGAGCCTTGGTAGTCTCCTGAGTGGCAGAGGTCCCTCTAGACACAAAAAACAGCAGAAAACAGAGCAGTTGCTGTGGCTGGGTGTGTGTTTGTTTTAATCAAAATAGTAAGAGGTGGCCTGCAGCTGGTGGCAGCGGTACCCTTATTGCTTCCCCCACCACCCTCCCAGAAGAACTGGATCTGGGACAAGATCACACACATGAGGGCAGCCAGTGCCCCCATATAGCCTCCAGTGATCGCTCATCTGCAGGCTGTTATTAGCCATGTAATCTGTCCTGATAGTGTTTGCTCGTGGACATCTCCAAAGGACACAGGTCACTGGGACGAGTTGCCAGGGGGACATAGTTATGAAAACATTCATCTCCAGCGTCCAAATATCATCATTCTGACTGTTATTCCAGGGAGGACGAAGGCACCCCCTCGTCAGCTTAGATAAAACTTATTAAAGTGTAGGAGTGTGAGTCTTTTAGACATCATCATGAAATGTAACAACGGAAACTGTGGTTATCTTACATATACTTTCTATAAATTATTTATGGTTTGGCACAAGACATTTTTAAAATAGATTTTACACAAACATGTTTGCCAATTTGCAAGAAGATTTTCAATATGCCATGCTATTCCCCTTCAAAAAAGGGCATGACACACAGACAGTAAATCAAACTGTCCCAGAGGAAAACCTAAAAGGGGAATGGGTGTCACCAGATGGGTCCCAGTATTGGAGCTGACAGGGAGAAAATGGTGTATCAACAAGAAATAGTGGACAGAGTCTCGGAGTTCAGTTAGAATTTTAGGCTGAAGGCTGAAGAGCACAGTTTCTTTAGGGTGTAGTGCCTTTAAATTCACAAAAGTACATGTACATCTATTTCTACTAACCAAAAAAAACAACAAAGATACAACAATGACCACTCATTTCAGTATAATGAGAGTATATCAAATATGAAATATAATATAGACTCAGAGATGCAAGGGTGCGCATACACATGTAAGTCTAGTACTCTGTTAGAATTTTTCAACTATCGAAAACATCAACAGTAAACGTCACATTTGGGTGTCAGTCACTCAGACTCAAAGAGCAAGGGCTTCTTTCTAGACTCACCATTTTGCATCCATCACAGAAGAGGAAAATATAGCAATTTCTCCACAGAGAGTGAGATGTTGCATTTTGCATAAGGGGCGTGAGTCTACCTTTTTCTCCACTGACAACAACATCTACCACTACCACAATTGCTCTCTCCACCTACACATGAAAACCAGAGTGAACTTGAATTTCTTTTTTTTACACCTTCAATGACTTGAGAAGCAAAAATGAATATATTTGTGAATACTTAGAGGAATATAGAGGAAGAACGATTTACAACCACTGCTTTCAATATTTGAGAAAATAATGTTCTACTATATGAACACATTCAAATATCAATAGCATCCCATATGAAGTGGAGGTTGCACAAGAAAAGTATCTTCTCAGATATTGAAAAAAGTGGTTGTAAATCATTCTTCCTTTTTCAGTAATCACACATATATTTATTAATGTGCTTTTACTGGTTTTCTTTACAAGTTATTCAAGATGAAAAAACAAATATCCACAAAATATCCAATAGCCAAAATCCAATAGCCAGATAACTTTCACTTCACAGCTAAAGGGAACAAGTTTGTTTGGGGTTGTTGAAAAGCATCTTGGGAAATGTAGGAAATCACTAATTGAAGTAGAGGTAGACATGGCAGGTTGAGGGAACATGAAAGAGTAAATTACAAAACGTATGTGTGAATATTAATTTTCCTTTACGGTACTCCTCCAATTAGCACATTGTTCACAGATAGCACACCCTTGCCATTCTCATATTCTCTTATTTAAAGTGCAAATTGAAATATGTAGCTAATGATTTGACTATAAACATAGATTAAACTAGAGGACACAAGCCTACGCCAATGCCAAACAATTCTCCATCTTGCTACCACACCCAAAGATATCATTCCAATCACTTTTTTAGTTAAATTGATTTCTTGACCCTGTAACCCCTTAGGATTTGGAATCAAGTCTCTATGTCTGCTTCATAGCGATGGATAAAAATCCCCCAGAGGAGGATCACCACCTAAATCTAATCACTTGTTCCTTGACCTAAGGTCTATCTGTCCACCAAATCTCATGGAAATCCATTCATAAATTGTTGAGAAGACAAAGACAAACTAATGGGCGAAAATATAACCTTGATCCTGATGGAAGTTAATATTATAATAATTGCAGAATAACCTGCAGAAAGTAGTGTCTGTTTTTTATATTGGTGTTGATGTTCTATTTTGTTCTAGTGGCAACTGATAGAGCAGAGATACAACCCTAGTCATTAAACAACATCAAAAGAAACCATTGAAGCCTTTCTTTTAGTGTTTGTTCCCATAAGTACAAATCTATACCTGCAAGTCACTGCCTTCCACTGTCCCCAGAATAAGGACAAACTGTTATAGGCTCTCCTCAACTTGATGTGTGCAGACACCTCATTGAATATAACTACAAGGGTCCTTCTTTTATTCATGCCAACCTCTGCTTGGGTTAAATCAGGGACCATTGATTGCCAATCAGTGCATCTCACAGTTCAGCGTTCTCCCCCTTGCATTTTAATCTTTGTTACCTATCACCCAGTGCCTTATTCAGATGCCAATACTCTGTCAGTGATTTCATTCTTTATAGAGTATCAATAAATACACTTGACAGAAAGGAAAATATACCTCTTTTAAGTTTATAACAAAGTAGCACATTACCCACTTCATTCATCCTAACAAAATGGATGTCAGGTTTAAGCAGTTGTGACAAATGATCTAATCACAATTATAAAGGTAAATCAATTTGTTAAAATGCTTTAAATAATAAACTGAAGGTATATCTACCTAAAATCTTGAGTTCTGCATTAGAGTAGATGGCTCCATATTTATTTTCTGCAACACACTGGTACATTCCCGAATCCATCTGCTGCACTTTGTGAATGGTCAGTTCACTGTTCACTAGTTCAACTCTGCTCTGTAACAAAAACACAGTTTAAACCCAAATTATGCTTTAAACCATTTAATAGGAATCATAAAAAGACACAGACGTAGCAAATGGGTACACAACACATACAGAAGAAGAAAAATCCTTTTACTCTGAGTATATATATGCTTGTGGATATTGTACTTGGCTATCTTGTAGTTGTACCTACAATAGGAATAATTTAGATGTTTCATGGTGTCATCGACAAAAGGAGAGGGTATTACGTGTTAAAGTAAGTACCTGTGGTGTCAAGGGCGAGCCATTGCGAAGCCAGCGATAGGTGGGCCGGGGCCTGCCTGTGGCCTTGCACTCCCATTGGAGCTTCTCTCCGCTATCCATCTGAGTGTCATTAATCATTCTGATCCATTGTGGGAAGGCTTGAAGAAAAAAAAATTCAATAAAAATAAAAACATCCTTGAAACAAACTCAAAACACAAGCATGATCATCTGTACCTGTATGTGAAGGTACATGCCTGCATGCACACACCCATGCGCACATTGTGAGAAGTTCCATGGTGAATGTTGTAACACATGTTTAGATAGTACATTCCTATTAGACAATGCATACTAACAATATGGTTTAGGGCATATTAAAGAGGTAATCAGTGGATTCTCACTGCACTTCACAATTAACCAGTATCAGCAGCACTGTGACGTCTTTTTCCTGTTGATGAAGTTTGAGCTTTTGTAGGTGCCGTTCGTTTTTTGTCTGTTCAGCCATGGTGACTACCCAGCTCTTTTTCTATTTCTTCCAAACAAACTGCCGTTGCTGCTTCTGGTAACGTAAAAACATCACTGTGCAAAGACCTACTTGACACAGGCTGTTTAGAACAACAAATGTAAAAGCTTTCATGAACTGGTAGGCTGAATCACAATTGTGTTAAATCAGTCGGCGACAGAGTAAAAAAACACAACAACTGACATTTATTCATATGAAAATGTCAGATTAATACTTTTTTGTACTTTTCTTTTGTACTTTTGCCTTTATTTTTGAGAGTTAACAGTTGAGAGAGACACGAAAGATGGTGAGAGAGGAGGAATGACCTGCGACAAAGGTCCCAGGTCAGTTTGAACCCAGGACGTCGTGGTACATTTTCATTATTCATTACATCTTGGCTGTTGTGTACAGTGATTACATTACACGTGGCTGATCACTACCCATCTACTCATCTGTCTACTGTCTCACCAATGGTAGGTAGACAACTTTAGTAATGTCCTTGAATTACTGCCTTTGCCATAAACTTCCCTATGTGGGTGCATGCAGCCCACTCCCCCGAGTCTATACCATGTGTACAGGGCCAAGATAATGAACAGCCTCAGCCTTGGTAAGCTACGTTCCCAAGGCCCTGTACTCCTTGGCAACTTCCATTCTGTTGACATCACAAGGAGAATAGGGAGCCTAATTTGTAGCAGCCTCACGCTAAATGTAATTTACAGAGGTCAGTTGGTAGTTTGAACTTTCATTGTGAGGGAGACCTTCCTGACCATAATCATTCAATGAAACCACACAGAAAACGTATACACTGAAGGTGCCATATGCAAAAAGTAGATCGTGCCTAGCATTCTACTCTAGGGGTAGCAGCTCAATAGAGGGGTTCCTTCCATGTGCCGCTCCACACTGCACAAGAAACCAATATGCCCTGCACAACAATTGGGCATGGCAAGTGAGTCCAAATTTCATTTTGTTGTTTTTATCATTATAATGGAGAATAATGATCATGCAAAGATTGCCAGTTTGTCATCATCAGTAATTGTTCCACTTGTTCCCAGAAATGTAGTCTATATAAATGGGTTTCAAAGTTTTGGTGGAAAATTGCATTACATGCAGAGACTTAGGGTTTAATGATTGATGCCCCTGCACTACCCCCTGAGCAGCACCATCACACTGCCTCAAATCCAACATGCGGGTTTTCACACTGAATTCCCGCAGTCTCTGTCTTTCAACTGAAGGGTACCATTAATTTCTCTGAGAAGGACACGGGAAGTTTCATATACAGGTTCACACCGCGTTGCAGCAAAAATCCCAGCTCTCTTTGCTATTTGCACAATGCAAAAGACATTTGATGTCTGATATTTGCATGATATTTACATAACCACAAAAAAACTAAAAAAAGCATTAGATCAAGCCAAATATAATATACTATTATTGGTGATAAGATGTGATTTAGTAAGACATAGAAATAGCATATGCTAGAGGCCACAACTACACAGATATTGTAAGTCTAGAAGAGTCTTTGGTCCTACTTATTATTAGTATTTCCAAGAACTGATTATGCTGTGCTTGATCTGTGATTGATCCGTGATTTCATTTGAACAGGCTTATGCAGATAGGTTAACTGACACTTGTATTCATGTGGTGACAAAGATAATTATCTGTTGGACTACTCAATAAATTCATTGCCAGTACTGGTCCCCAGCCCTGAACTTGAGAAAAAGTAGCCAAGATCATATTTTTGGCAAAACAGCCTGCTAAAACAAACACAAACTAGAGTAGTAGTTCAGGACTTTTGGAGCCAATCTAACAACCACAACTACCAGAAACAAGCACTCAACAATATTGATGTATGCCTGTTAAAGATTAACAAAACAACAGAGAACAAGAACATGTCCAGACTCACTGTAGACTTGTAGATGGCCTTTGAAAGCAGTGCCTCCCCGTGGATTCTCAGCTTTGCACTCATATGTCCCTGAGTCATCCAGCTGAATGTTGGGAATCTCCAGTACAGCCTGGGACTTTCGAAGTCTTGCTTTTTTAGGGATGTTGCCATTTATCTTCCTCCACGTGATAGTTGGCACTGGACTGGGAGGAGAGAACAGTTGAATGATATACAGCACATTTTATAACAGGAGGCCTGGCAGTGCGGTTTGCTTTACCTCCACGATGTGAGCACCGACGATTCAACTCACTATCAATAATTAAAAATGTCATGCTCTTTATTTCCTACATAAAATGAGCTAATGAGCATTAGCATTAAAGACTAGAAATCAAACAGAGTAAAATATATATTTGTATATTATGTTATCCACCGTTTTGAGCGTGACCTTATTCAAAACAAAAAACAATTGTTGTGGTTTCTGACGTCTAACTGCAATCTAAATAAAAAAGTGCAACCTGGAACTTTTTTGTCTTCTCTGGCTTGGTGGGAGAACCTTTAAAGAAACAGTTTAAACTTTTTCAATGCAGAGGCCTTTCGTCAGATTACACTCGCACATTCTTCTAGCTAAAACTGATGAAATACAACTTGCCACAAAAATTGGCATTGATATTCAGATCACAGAAGTCTTCCATGTGCAGTGATCCCTTCTAAGTATTGATATAACATCAGTCCACTTTATATTTGTTCTGCTCCACATTTGAAGTGCTGACCTGCCAATCACTCATGTTTACCACACCGAATGCCTACAAGATCCAAGGTTTCAGAGGGACACCGACAATATTCAAATATTCAGGTTACCACACTAGCCAGAGATTTTTATGATTAGTGTTTGAGCAATGTCATCTATCACTGTTTGTTCATGGATTGCCCTGTAGATCCTTATGATAGATGGCTTGCACATGCAGGAAGAGAATGTCTTACTACGTGCTATCAGTAGTGCTCTTGTATGACAGCTACATTTGACAGGTCTCTGAAAGATGGAAATGTGACACCATAGAAACCTCCAGTGCACCCATCAATCATTTAGCCAAGATGGAAATGTTACATCCCTTAGCTTTTTTATCTGTTCTAAATTCACAAGGACAGTGAAGTGCTCTTGGCTGCAATGGAGTCAAATTGGGATTCAGAGCATGTCCTGTATTACACAAAGCCTTTACATGTCAAAATGCCTTCTGTTTCCGCTGGAGTAATGTTTTTCAAAGTGTGCTTTTCACTATGGACCCAAAACTTCACAAGATCTTCTGTCATATCCAAGATGTTTTTGTGGACTTCTTAGATTGGTTAATGTAAAATGTACATTGTTTTACCTTTTGTTTTTGGATACCTAACTCATTAGCTTACAGCATTTATTCAGACTTCCTTACATCATCAGACTTAGAAGTGCTATGGCAACATGAAGAATCTGTTGAAGCCCCCTATTTTTTCCAGGATAATTTGTTTTTGAAAATAAGTTTTTGAAAAATAATAAAACCGAGGTTGTCACGTACTAAAGCGGATTTAGGTCTAAAATGTAAAATTACCCAATATGATAAAACTTTCTTTCTAAAGTGGATACTATGCACATTCTTTACATATTCATGATACATGTATGTTTTATGACACTTTCATGGATAAGCAATATTCACAACAGCTTCTTCTGGTTCTCAAAATGGAATCCAGGAACCTCTAGGGGCACTTAAAGGGGTCCCAAACAAAATTAGGTATAATATAATTTCACTATTATTGAATTTACCAGAAATTATTCCAATTAGAAAACCTCTGACACACTGGATTTCAAAACAAAAAGTAATCTTAATGAAAACTGACATACGAGTCGAATCGGTATTCATGAATGTGGCATGCAGTTGTTATGAGGCACTTCCTTAGACGTGATTGGAGAATTATATGCCAGTAACCTTTGCTCCAACTAAACTCTTGACTACCCAGAGCACACAGGCACTGCCCCCCTTCTGAATTTGTACCGCTTCTTATGAATTAAATAATAAGGGTTACAAATTAAATCTAATATCCATATATAATACAAACATTGGTTTCCTTAAGACCATTAAGGCCTAGATACTATCATCAATTCAGCAAGCTTTCCATTTCTGTCCATTTATGCACCACTTTTTTAACATTTTTAAAGAATCCACGCTAAAACGTTAGAACTCCCATTTTATTGCTATGATCTTGGACCATTGGATCAATATCTGTGAACACAAACAGCTGTCTTTCAAAAAATATTAACCATAGAGCCATTGACAATGTGGTCCACCTAGTCCTGTATAGCTCAAAGAGTGAAGTAACTGAAAGGTTTTCAAGGGCTTCATTCCCTCTGGTCAGCCCTACTAAAAGTGTATCCACTACTCTACAGCACTTGGGATAAAAGCATCAGCCACATATTATATATTAAGTGGAATGAGTGGAAGATTTTTTTGAACCCAAATGAACTTAATTTCATTATCCTTGAAATTACTGTCGATACTATCCCACACAGTTGGACTTCCATTCATTCAAAATGGAGTGGCTTCAGTCTTTGATGACCTTACATCTTAGATTCTTTTGTGTTTTGCCTCAATCTTTGTGAGAGGTAGATACTAATATTCACAGATATTAAAGTGGCAATCCACAAATTCTTACTTTTTTCTTTTTTTTTTTAACTTGGCAACATCTTTGGTGGGTGACACGGTTAGCACTGTCGCCTCAGAGCAAGAAGGTGCTGGGTTTGAATCTCGGCCTTTGTCCTTTCTGTGTGAAGTTTGCATGTACTCCCCGTGTTTGTGTGAGTTTCCTCCAGGTATTCTGCGTTCCTCCCACAGTCCAAAGACATGCAAGTCACATGGATTGGAGACTCTAAATCGCCCAAATGTGTGAATGAGTGTGTGAGTTTGTCTGTCTATGTATACGTCCTGTGATGGACTGGTGACCTGTCCAGGGTGTTTCCCTACCTTCCACCCAATGCATGCTGGGATAGGCTCCAACCCCCCCGTCACCCTGAATTGTAATATGGGAAATTAACGAATGAATGAATGAACATCTTTGGTGCTAAGTGGTCATCGCTGTGGTGTTTCTACACTGCACTTCCCAGAGATAACTTGGCAGTCAAACAGTGTGGCCAGCACTGTGACGCCTTTTTTCTTGGATTTCCTGTGAATAAAGTTTGAGTTTCTGTATGTACCTGCTTTTTCTCTGTCTGTTCAACCATGGTGGCTAAAATTAAATAACAGAATGATATTTGCCCAACCTTCTACCTTATGAACCCTATTTGAGATTATATTTAATAGAAAACACTTCTTTGATCCCGCATGCATTTCTGTCCCTTGGTTTTATAGATCTCAGTAATGAACTGTGCAAAATGTAACAATTAGGACTGAGCAACTTCAATAAAATCAATTAAGCCCTAACATCAGGAATGCTGACATCACTGTCATTATGTTGTCTGTTTGTATGTATTGACACACAATGATTTCTGAGGCACTGTTTGAAGACAATGGCGGACTTTGTCAAGTAAGTCTATTTAGAGGAGATGCTGATTTTCTGGAAATGATGATGTGCGGACTTCAGCCTTTAATTGGTGTCGCTACAACTTCTGACTGGGCATATTTTTTCTAAGGCCGGTAAATGCTTCCAAATTGTGTAATTTTTTCCTTTGGATTCATAGTCAACCCCATTTACAATCATCAACTTTGCAGTCAGTGAGGCTGCACTTCCACCAGATTTACTACTAAGTGCTTTTATGCATAGTATCACACAGAGTAAGTATGAATGAGAAATCCAGTGCTAGACTATTGGGCATTTAACATTAGAAAGGCAAATGGATTTTGCGGGTCTAAAAGAAGGCGAAAAAGCTATCAACTGAAAGGGGTTTAATACAATTACAAATATGATCTCCATGATTTTGAAAATCTAACAGCACTGGTTTATACCGAAATTATGTTTAAGGAAAATATTTCAATTCTAAGATTCAGAAAGATGTGAAGGACCTGCTATGAATGTGTTGAAGCCCCTTTCCAAACAAAGTCTTACTTGGGTTTGTTTACTCCACAGATTCATTCTACTTCATCTTGAAAAATCAGGGGTAAGGTGATGCACAACAATACAGATAATGTTCAATGGCTATCATTCCACGGGAACAGAGAGGCCTCTGCCATACTGCCTTGAACATAACTGAGATACTATTTTATTGTTTAGCCTATATAAAACAATATATATATATATATATATATATATATTTAAACAATAAGCTGCTGAAGATAACAACACCATTGCAAGCCAAAATAGATTGTAAACATCCTCAAAGTTAAACAGGGCAGCGTTTTCATCTCCATCTTCCTTGCCCTTGACCGTGGCCTACAACTGCTGTCACTGGTAAATATCACAACAGACAATCATTTCAAGAAGCTTTGGCATTCACACACAAAGAGCTTTCTGGCCTGTCTAAGCTAGTGGGGCCATCATACATATTGATCGACAGCAGAACAAAACCCATTTTAACTTAATTTTCAGTGCTATATAAAGACTGGCATTCCTTAATAGGGTGCATTGATAAATCATTCATCTGTAGGTAAAAGGGTAAGTCAGTGGGATCACTATCTGACTGAAAGCCATCATGCACAAATTACTTCACAGAAGGAAGCATAGGGCAAGGTCTCAAGCTGTTTGCCTGTTTGACAAGCATCCAAAAACTCCTACTTAGTTTGATAGGAAAAAAGGGATGTGAGATTATAATGCAATGTCTATATATTTAGGAAATGACTTACTATAATGCGGATAATTAATTGTAAATGACTTTCACTCAGAAGGAACCCCATGAAAGCATGGTAAACAATTATGAGGTCCTTAGTCATCTGTAGATTAGAGACTGTTTGCACTTAAAATAGGATTCAGCGATGAATAATTCATACCAAATAATTATAAACAAAACGGAGGAGGATGATACAAGATTATGTTGTGAAATTAAAATTATTTCTTGTAATACAAAACACCACTTCAGCTTTGCTTTGCAGAAGAACAGATTGAAAATATATTTCAATTATTTTCATCATGAATGTCTTCAGATCAGATTTTCACAGAAAAAGGCTATTTCCTTTTCAAAGTAGGCTTGCCATAACTCAGCTATCACAATTATTTGAATACAAAACTCATCAAAATGATGCAATTTAAAAAGCTAATACCAAACCAGCAAGGGTTTGGTATTAGGTATTAACTTTAGCAACCATGGTAAGTGCCCTAGACTCAACTCTCTGTCCATCAACTATGTGGACAAAAGTGTTTTTTCCCCTCCTGGCAGTCCACTATTACCAATTTCATTTTTTCATAGAAATAACCTTGGCTTTCCACATTCATAACAGAAACTGAAAGCACCCAGGAAACACTGATACATTAAGGGCTCTCAATTATCGGAACACATGGGTCCCTAGGGCTGAATTCCCTATTCAGTCCAATCCCCTATGAACTAACATGCCATCTAACAGGCTAGCTACGATGCTGCACTTCTCTACACTCACTTAACATCCTGCCTGCAGACATGTCTTCATATTCAAGTAATGGAATAATGTAATTTAAAAAAGAGGAAAAAAGATCATGACGTATTACCAAAAGGTTTTTCTAGCAAGATAACAGTGTTTCAAGGGATAGGCTGTGGTTTTTGGCGAGCGCTATTATATTATCATAAATAACAACTATCTACATTTGTGCAATACATCCCTGCTTACTTACTTCCCCAGGGCAAAGCACTCCAGCCTCACAGTGACTCCTTTGGCAGCCAGAACAGATGTAGGGAAATGCACTTCAATTTTGGGCTCATATTCACCCATGACACCTGAAAAAGGTAAAAAAGAGCAAATTAAGATAGTAGAGCAAAGTGACTAGAACAAAGGCTACTGCGCCTACCCCCCCCAAATCCCTCGCCATCTTCTTATCTTCTTCCCATTTTTAGTTGAACAGTGCCACACAGAGACCCAGAACAGTGATTTAAAAACTGTGGGAATGCCAAACCCCCCTTCGGCCCTGGAATCTGTTTTACTTCTGTGAGCCAAAGATGCAACAACTGAAAAACAAAACGTATTACCAGATCTACATTGCCTGAGATGTCCTGGTGTTAGGGGCCCTGCTTAGCTCTCAAAACACACATTAAACATTAAATCATGCAGTCTACAGGTCTGGGACTTCATATTACACACACCGTCTGCTTATGTCTCTGCTATCCCCCTTAGTGTTTTGCAATCACACCCACTGTTCTTTAAATAGATGATATGGCAGCAATGAATAAATAGACAAATAGATACTGTACAGGTGTTTCGGGACGTTTGAGTAAAGGTAATCGGTTAGAATGCAACTACATAATTATATTTTTGATTTCTACATAACATGGTAGTTAAAATGTTTTAATGATTCTTTGTTTAATTTTACAAAGTGTTCCTTTAACTAGATGGTATTTATTAATATATTATGTGTGCAATACATGTACAGTGTAATCTAGGAGCTGAATTCTGCACAGGTAGTGAATTGTCATGGCATTACTATCCGGCTTTAAGAAATGCTCAATGGTGTCACAAAAACAAACCAAAAGCTAACATGCTAACAAAGCTGTATTTACCAATGGGAACATGGAAAAGTAGGTTTTTGTAAAGAATTAGTACTACAATTCGCATTTGAAAAAAAAAACACATTTGAAAGGACCTAAGAGATAACATGTTATCAGTATTCCTAGGTGCCACTATGACGAGCACCTACTCTCTTTAAGCCATACCCAGAGGACATGTTTTCTTTGTTTATTCATCTGTATGTTAAAGGGGGGCATCTATATCCATTTGCCAGGAAGATATGTCAGATGGCATTGAGCAAATTTGCAATAACAAAGGAAAACACTCTCATCCGGGATCTAATTACCATTATCCGTCTTATTAAACGGGAGATTGTGATATGAATATTACATGAGCGTTTTACTCTTTACACAGGAATTTTAAACACGCATTGCTTACGAGCCCCGCAGATGGACACACTACTAACCACCTTCCTGAATTTACAACAAGACAAATCAGACCATTTACAGTGCTGCTGCATCAGTGAGATAAATGACCAGCATGACATTTGAGAAACCATAATTATGTGTCCTACATGAACCTGACATTTTTTATGTGATAAAATGAATGTTACGAAGAAAGAACAGGGTCGTTGAATTGTGGGTCACTATGTATGGAAAAAGATTTTTATGATATTTGTTCCAAAGAACTTTTCAATTTCAATCACATTCTCTACATTTATGGCTCCAAAGCAGCCCTTCACAACTAATGAATTTGCAATATTTCACTGCCTCATGCCGTAGTATATTCAATATTGTATTCAGTCTCTGCAGGTTGGTCTTGATAGAATTGGGAAATAGTATCTATTCTTGGTGTGCTAAAGCACTACCGACCATTTATGTTCCAATTTCATTTATCAATGACACAGACATTTTTTTTTTTGTTCTTTGGTCTAATGGCATGCCATGCAAGCCAATTTAATAACAGGATGTGTGTCCTGAAATCTATCAGCAACAGAAGAAGAAAAAAGGGCTTCATTGGGTCTCTGATCCAGTTGTTGGATGTTTTCAGTATAGGTGCCTCTCAGGAAACTACTGTCAAGAAAATTTTGGAAAATATGGTGACACATTCATAACAACTGTATTTAAAAACCTACTGTATCGTTCACTAAGTTCATATGTTTTACGAGTGAAAAAACTGAGAATAATCATCATGAGCAACCAAAGTATACAGAAAACTTAAATCACAGTGTTCGATGACTTCAAACAAGCATAAATGCATGAATACATGAAGTTGTTGCTTTGAGCCTTCAAGTCGTTCCAATGAACATTCGCACATCACTTGAACACAGTCACATTCACAAAAGGAGAGCAGCTAGTTGTAACTTAGTGTGTGGAGGGAGAAAGAAATAGAGAAGTAATTATGTGTGAATTGGTACATCCAGTTCTTGCACAGCTGACCTGTTCTCCCCAATTCAAATTGGATAATTGTCACACTACTGTAGTACTCATCTATCCTGCATCAGCACCGCAGACATTGTTTTTTCTTTAACATTATAGAGTAGAACCAAAATTAGTATAATATAACTCTAACATCTCTCAAATTACTTTAACATGCAAAACATTATTTTTCTGAACAATTCATTTTGGGGATGGAGCAGAATTACAGCAGCAGTTCAAGTAGTAGTTCATTCAGGCAGGAAAAAGTGGGACTTATACAATGATTGCATATTATACATAATACGATACATAGTAATTCAATTAAATGATAGAAATTTAAATTGTTTTTTCACATTTTTCAAAAGGAACAATCATCACAGAGTTTGAGATTTTGGCTAAGCAATTCTTTCAATTGTCACTGGCATATTTAAAGACTGTTTCATGTTCTTTCATGATGGTAGAGGTTGTGTACTCTCGGGGTAAACATGATTTGTTTTGACTATACCACTGAAAATCTGTTGGTTAATAAAATCTTTTTTAACTGTCATGCAGTATGGTTATTGGTCTAAGGGCTTCAATAATAATTCTGAGTATACTATAGAAAACATGCCCCAGGGGACGTGTCTGCCTGCAAACATTATGCTACACTGATACAACTGTCAGTGTAGAGAAAATGTGTTATGACAATAATAATACTACCAGAGTTGTGGTCCCGGCAGTAGACAGTAGCAGTAGTCTTTGTTTTTCTTCTTCTGCAGAGCATTGAAACATAGCCACAAAATTGAAAAGAAAATAATATCTGATATTTAAAAGACTGATATCGCTAGTTTGAAGCAATTTCACTTTGCTATAATATTTATAGTTTTTGATAGAATTAAGCTTCATGTGTGTTCTGATCCGAAATCACCTGTCACATATTATGGACATCTTTTTAGTGTGAATTCTATATAACAGATCAGTGTTTTTGGGATGTATGTCTGTCTAAACGTGCATTAGTCCAGAATTCTATGCTTAGCCCTGCTCGGCTCAGATTGGATTGCGAAGTGAAGATCAATGGCTTCCAGCGGGGTATAATGGAGCCCAGATGCTTGTTTTGATTAAGAGAGTCAGGACTGGAGCAGACAGTGGTGAGCTGCACACACATCCAGCTTGAACTGTCTACTCTGTAATCATCACTCACTTTTATTGAGGCCCAGATTGTGGTGTCTGATTGGTCAGACTCCAATGACTGAGGGGCACACAGTCCGGGAACATTTGGGTGTCAGCTGTTAGATGTGCCAGTGTAGTTTTCAGCATTTTAGATCCAAATTCACAATATATAAGGTTGTTGAACATCCGTGAGATTTGCAGAGCAAGAGCTGCCAAGACATTCTTTGGCACAATAGGCCTACAGCTGTAGAGATTTGTGTTGCCATGTTTGTGTTAGTGATGAGAAGACACTCCTTCAGCCCACGTATCGTACCCACATGTCACAATATGGCTACCACAAATTGACTTCTCTGCCGACCCTTTCTATTTCTTCATCAACCCATGTATCACACAAGGCTGACCACATGCCCTTCTTATTCTGCACCTCGGTTAATGAGAGGAACAAACCAATTTAGCACAGTAATGTGCTTAATATGTACATCTCTGAGGATCATTTCACACAAGGTTATGCAAACAGAGAGAAAGAATCTTGCTGGAAGGGATGTAATCCTTAAGAGGTAAATAAGTGTTGCAACATGTAGCAACTTGGTTCCTAGGCACAGAAGCCCTTTCACAACTTCACTGGGGATGTAATCTCTGTAATCTTGACAATGACAGGCACCTGTGTGCGGTGATGGACAGTTCTCTGTGTAGTCAGATGTAAAAAGCCTGTAGGTGAAACCTGCACCTGAATCCAACAAACAGCTCTCCAGGATGGCTCCCGAGAGTCTAGTATAAAAGACTGAAATCCCATCCACAGCAAGGGCCATTGATTCAGTTAATTTTATGCTGGAAAATGATTTCCCTGATGGCAAGTTTCACCAAAGCACATTGTGAGTGAAGCTCCCCACACTAATGTTAAAGCATTGCTTACTATCTATTTAGGGTGTGCATGGAATTGATAACACCTTCCCTCAACATGAGGCTCATTGTAAAGCACAAGACCACCTCACCTTTAACGACACATCTGAACTCACATTTTTCTGAACACATTACAACGTAATAAAAAGCACGAGCCGAAAGTAAATTCTGCTTTTAGATTTTCATCTGTGCTGACCAGGGAGGGAGGAAGCATTGTAATAGAATTCATAAAACATTTTTTTTGATTGAAATCCATTAGCTTTGATCTGGCCAGTGCATTGATCCAAAACTGGACCCGTCATCTCTCTGTGAGTCTTACCATCGGTTTTCAGTGTCAGCGGTGTTGGCAGGCTGAAGACCCTGGCGTTGGTCACTGTGTTCTTTACAAGACAAATGTAGCTACCCACATCTGAGGGTTGGACCTTGGAGATGTACAGGTTCCCAGTTACTTGGGAGATGAAGCGCCGACTGTCCTCAGCAACAAACGAGGGGAACTCATTGAACACCCAGCTATATATAATCTCTGGAAAAGCAAAGACAGAAAATACAGATGAGAAAAATGCAGGGCTGCAGTACATGAGTCCAGTTTTGAGAACACTCTTCTGACTTGACTTGGTCTCAATCCCCTTTGGAATTGGTCTTGACTTGAACTCAACTGGACCTGGTCTTGGAATTGATTGGGACTTGACTAAGGTGCTCTCGACTACAGCCCTGGAAAAATGTAATTCATAAAGTACCACCAGTCCACCAGTATTCACCTAGTGGACTTAGAGGAGGGCAAAAATAATAACATTGCTAAAATTAATAGGACTGTGTGGTAACACAATTCACTGTGGCTAACAGTCTCGAAATAGACAATCAATGATAAAGATTAGATGATAAAGGCAATTCAGTCACTTTGCAGTGTGTACAGAGTGGGTTCAAAATCATTACCAACATGAAATTCCTCTCACATGAAAGGGTTTGGTGGCTCTCCTGGTATGGGTTATCTCTAGAGAAATCCTAATACTACTAAAATAACAATTCTGAGTGATCACCTTCACACCTTGACACATTTGTTTCCTGATGCAAATTGTTGTTAGGATAACAACCTCTATCAATAAGGCATACATGGGTACCCAGTGATTTGCAATTCACAACTATAATGTTTGCCACATGCCAAGACCTTCTCCATAACTAGATCTAGTCCCTCTTGAGCATTTATGGGAGATTCTGGATTGATGTTCAGACAGTGTTTTCCATCATCATCATTTGGACCCAGGTGATCGCTTAGAATCATTACAATAATGATATCATAATTATTGTGTGAGAAGTGATTAATATTGATCTTGTCTTCTTGGAGATGAGAAGACCAAAACCATGCCAGAAAAAGCACATTATTACAGAGCTGCTGTTACTGAGGGACTTCTTTACACAGGTGTTTCCATTATTTAGACTTGGACAAATAGGCATGGATATGCTTAGTTAATTATCCAATCCAATTAATAGAACTGGGACTATCTGGCTCAAGCTGTTCATCTCATTGATCTTTTTTTTGCTATAGGTTTGCAATGGATAATACCAAAGACAGTGTGTCTCTGCAGCATCATCCCATATCTCATCAGGCTGAGATATGGCAATTTGCAAAATTGCAAATTTGTCCTCTCAGCAACATTATATCAAATGTGAGTATGAGTATGATCAAATGTGATCTGATGCAGTTTGGAACAACTTTGCAAATATGTATGTGAAGTTTTAGTTTGATGTAGACAGCTGAAATCTGCTGTGTATAACATTTGTTGGAGAATGAGTTAACTTTGCAGGAGTACTGTGAAGTTTGGTTACTCTAGCATTTAAAAATGATGTTCCTGTTTGCTCATATTTGCCGTTGTTTCTGTGTCACAGGCCAACACTGGATCAATGAACATAAATCCAAATATGCTGTATGCAAAGAAATGGGAAAATCAGAGAAATCGCAAAAAAGAGGTTTTGCATAAAATTAAAAGTCAGAAATTAAACCAGTGTGTGCAATGGCTTCATGTTGAGTGAAGGAAAAATCATTCTAGGCTATACGGTTCAGGAGTTATTGGCAAATATGTAAAGTTGCTTGTTATATGTGTATGATGAGTGCACAATTTCATGGAGATTCAATCAACTTCAGCAAAAAAATAACCTTGAATGAATTTCACTCAAAATTCCCAAAAGGACAGGGCGGCCTTCTCTGTACTATTGTCTAATCAGGCCAAACTACAGTAGATAGACAGCAAAGTTGTATGTAATCTTTGTTGAAAGATTATCAAGCTATTTGCATCAAGGTTGAGTCTTTTGTATTTTATTCATGACAAAACAGTGTGGGATAGGATAGGATATAAACTCCCTGGCACAGATGTGCATATGAATTTAGTATTCTTTGTGATGCATGCTGAGCTACAAATCAAATGACAAAAAACAGAAAGATCACACACTTGCTTAGAACAAAATAATATGCAGTTTTGCAGAGAAAAAACAAAAAAAATGAACAACTAAATTACCCGGAATATGCAACAAAAATATGAATATGATCACCATAGAACAGATAGAGTTTGATAGCATGCTGTTTGCTTCGTGTCTACTGTGCATAATTCTACATAGCCACATCCATCACTGAGTTCATAAAAAAAAGGACAAATCAATCCACCCAATGTTTGCTGCGTGATAATATTTAAAAGCTTGTTGATTCTGGATCAATAATTTATCTATTGTGGAGAAAAATTTCCTTGAAACTCTTGAGGCTTTCTTTGTGAATAACTGCAGTGAGGTAGAACATTTAATCGAATACAGGGCTTTTTTTTTATTTTTTCAAACACCGCATGTCAACAGATTAGTTGAGTCCCACCAGGATTTTGCAGGGTTTTTTTCTGATTATTGTGGCCCGAAATTATTGAATTTGCAGTGGCTTTTAGCAAAAATCTAAATGAAATTTACAATATTTTCTGTGTTACCTTGTGTGTTACAAGTCAGACAATTTGTGATTTTTTGTTTAAGAACTTACCAATAATATAGAATTAGTCCCAGTTAATGTAGTATATAAAGGCAAAATCAAAAGTATTCAAAAGCGGCCAAAATAGCCCAAGACTCCTAAGGGTTAAAGCAGGAGTAAAACAATATGCAATTATATCATCAGTAAAGCTGGTGTTCTTTTGAGTAATCATACCTGTATGCAAACAAAACATGCTGTAGAGGTGTGGTAAGCAACACATTAGCACCACTTAACACTAGTTTTGTTAACACCAGATTAAATGTATCTATTGATAATTTTGCTTGAACATAAACCTATATGCCAGTGGTGGAACATCTGTGCTCTCTGCTGTCTGAATAACATCTCAGCTTGTTTTCTTCTGAAAAATCATAAAACTGTGCACTCAAGATAAAAAATAAATAAATAAATAAATAAAAACATTAAATTATTTATTGCACTCAACTTTTTCAAATTGTAGGGGTTTTAAATTCCAGGAACCAAATTAAATAATTTTCCATTCATTATTATATTTTCCTGAGCATATATAGCTTTATTAGAATGTCCATACATTATGGTGTCTGAACAACACATTGTCCAGTGCTCCTTGTGTAACTATATCAAAAAGATAAAAAAAAGGCTCAGTTTAACAAGAAAGGAAATGGTGCAAGTTGGAAATCTAAATGAAAAAAAGCACAACCTCCCAAACGTGTAGGAGTGTATACAACTGAAACTCAATTTCCTCCTCAGAATCTTCCTCTACTTCATCTCTCTCAAAAGCCCGACTGCAGAGCCGTTGGTTGTGGTATAAGAAGGACAAAGCTTTGAGGTTTTTGTCTGTCATTGATCTTCTCCTGCTGGACAACACCAGATGCTGTTGCTTCGTTCAGCATCAGCTGAGTTTCACACAGCAACTTTGTATAAAGTCTCTCTTGCAGACCATCCCAGAAGACATCCAAATCCACCACTCCACTGGCTGAAGCTCTGAGTGCTGCCAGATAGCTTTGCAATTGCAAGTGCAATGTGACCAGGATCAAACACCCTGACCTCTTGCAGGAAATCCATAGCAGGTTGTCCATCTGACATGTACTTGTTGAGTTTTTCCTCTGCATTGTTGTGCCTCCTCCACTGTGTGGAGAATTTGTGTTTTGATGGTGGAGGACAGGTCAAGCTCCTCAAGGTAGTTGGCACATGCCTCATACTGTAGCTGTTGATCTGTAGATCCTGCAGGTAGTTGAAAATCTTGGTGGTCACAGGGCATCTGCTCTGAAAGATATCCAGAAACTGGAGGATTACTTTGCATTTGTCTGTCATAATGTTGATGTGGACCTGCAGGGGCTGAACCACGTCTGGATTTTGTAGCATTTCAAGTATTCTCTCGACAAACTGTGCCACATACCTGCGAAAAAGAAAGAGAATATTCACAAGCAGTGGCATAGGCACACATGATGATTGTTTGATCCATGACACATTTGTGAATTCTGTGAGCCTGCATGTGTTTGTGTGTAGGTGAGAAATAGCGTGTGCAAGCTAATGTTGCAGGGTGTGTATATGTGTGTGTTTATTGTGTATGTGTGTGTGAACCATGAGTTGCAGCGTACTGCACAATGGTTTGGAGCCATGGTCCTTCTCTCCTGCTGGCATCTTGTTGTTGAAGGTATGAAGGTAGTGTCTTTTGCGTGAGCCAGCGTGGTGGAACATCTGTGAGAAACTCAGCATGAACGTGTTGACTTGAGATATGAGATTCATTATGTGCCATGCATGTGGTGTGCAGTGAGTTGAGGAATAACGATTGCAGTGCACAATTACGTTCATATTCTTGTAGACACTAGACCACAACCATGGAGGCAGTGGAATTGTTGCACTGCTCTCAGAAAACAGTGTCAGCAAGGTAGGCCAGAACCCTCTCAGATTTTATCCTTCTCCAGTGGTGTGAGGAGGATGTTAAGCACCCATCTTCCCACTATATCTGGTGTCTCATCAAACATCACAGCAACAGGCTTTCCTGCAAGTTGCACCTTCATTGCTTTTTTTCCTTCTCATATACTGCCCCCATTTCTCTTGAAGCTGGTGAGCACAAGGGATGGCTCCTTCATGGCTCCTACCTTCTCCTTCAAAACCTTCCTCATTACAGGATGGTCATTCTTAAGAGAGTGGAACAGCAGTGCAGGTGGAGACCCAACCTTCATAAATCTAAGCACACAAATAAATGGCCAATGCATGTTAGGTAAAATAATGAATTAATTCTGTCCCTAATTCTGTCACACACACACACACACACACACACACACACACACACACACACACACTTGATATCTCTCTCTCCCCTCCACTCTCTTTCTCTAAGATTTTCATTACCAACTTTATTCAGTAACATAATAAAATGAATTGAGCACTCACCTTTGTTCTTTAAGCGCATGACACCAGAGAGAAGTTTGTTGTTTGTTGACATGATTTGAATGGACCAAGGCTATTTGTGGCTCTGTATTGGCCCATTTTAGGAAAGTGTGGTGATTGGTCAAATTTGAAAGCATTGTGTCATTCTGACCATTTTATGTGGAAATATTGCACAAAATTAATTAAAGTTAATTCGCGATCGCGAAATCCTGGAGGGACTGATTAGAGAAGACAACATTATTTGCTTGATCTCTTCAGAGGAATGTTCGATAAGATAGCAGCGGTTGCACTAAGGAGACTAAAGCACAGATGTAAGAACAAGAACAGTGAACAGGGATATATTCCAGAGTTTGAACTACAACACAAACTACGCTGCTTGTACATGAAACAGCCTCTCACCCTGCTCATCATGTGAATCTCATTTACTGTGTAGTTGAATCACATAAAGAGGACGAATAAAGTCACAACAGAAATTTCAATCATTTTAACATATACAACTGTGAATTAACATTAGCAGTTAGCAGAGTTCCAATGTATTTTATTCAAAGGTCATCATACTGTAACTTCATAAAGTACAACATTGTTTACCAAAGACACACATTATACCTGATCACATGGACTCAAAGCCATGAAATGGAAAATAATAAGCTGTTCACATCTCAGTGATTGCAAATTATTTTCACTTATGAAACCTGTCTCATTTAAGAGGCATTCTAATGTCTTTGGATCCTCCCACAACCCACTTAACCCTAATATTGTTTAATATTTCCTATACAGTATGAATTTCAATTGTGACACGGTCTGACTCACATACCAGCAAATTTTATGGCTAGGGCAATTTTTTCAATTTTATTTGTTGGTCATTTGTCATTTTTTGTCAGAAAAGCAATGTTGAAGCTTGCCTTTATTGTGTATTTGAGTACAATCCGTAAACCTATAACATCACAAAAAAGCCTTAAAAGCATGTTGATCATGCAGGATGTATAAAGAGAGAGTCAGCCGGCTAGTCACTGCTCACTAATGTCTCAGGAGTAAATATTCCAACAATGTAATATCCATAAGTGAAAAGACAGTTTCGGATCATCTTTCACCCGTGTTAAAAGGATGAGAGACAAAAAAAAGTGTACCTTTATGAAATGCAGTTATTGTGAACTATGTTGTCCATGCATAAAGTATATCTTACCTAAAGGAATATTGTGATGAATTCAGTGATGCTTTTTGAGTTGTGTATGTTTAGTCATTGTCACACTTCTCTGCTTATTTGCTCATGGCAATGTCAGGAGAGGAAAATGGGTAGACTTGTTCAAGCTAACAGAAAGGCCACAGCTGCTAAAATAACAGCTTTACTACAGTGCATTTATTTAAATTTACTGTATTTATTTAATTACGTGCAGCTCTCAGCTCTGATTCTCTGCTCTGCTCAACACACAGCTCTCCCTCCCCCATCAGACTGGCCCCTCCCCCAATAGATTGACTGTTCCTGCCGACAGGCTCGCTCGTGCCGACATGCACACATAATACCGAGAGTGCGAGAGAGCTCACTCATGGGAGCCACCGACCATAAAACGCAAAACTAAACCAGAATTTTTTTTTGACGTATGCGCTGGGTGAGCAACTTTGGTTGAAATTAATGGGTGGACATTTTGCATAGCTTCTCCAGTTCTTCTATATAACCTCCTTGGAGGAATTGGAGGCAGAAAACACTGCTGGCCACAAGCGCTGCCAAAATGCAATAGTGTAGCTTTAATTTATCATGTTCATTCAAACACCCATTAGACAAGAATGCAAATATTAAAGTAATTTAATGAATCACTACAGCTCTTCGACTAGATTTGGATATTGAGGTTATTTGAGGTTATAGGGCATAAAATCCCATTGTTCTGAAATGAACTTCAAATGTATGTCTGGATATTATTTAGACAATAGATTTTGCATTGATCCACTCAGACTAATGCAAGCCATATAACATGAGGGTCTTATGTCACTGTGGCTGAAAACTTGGTCCATTTTTACTGCTCAAAGGCAACAAGACTTTAACAAAGACACAGAAAATCACATTTTGCCGATCTCCTTCCACAACTTCACCTCCAATTCTCATTTCATGTCACTGGTAACCATTCAAAAGTAAGCCTTTCTTGAGCTGGAAAAAGAAAAGCCTGTGTGTGCAGTAGCTTGTCCTGTAAACGCAGTGTAAAAATTGCATACACAAAGGCAAAAGCAACACCTGTGCTGAGATTAATGCAGAACCTTAGCTGCGAATCATCTGCGCCACAGTTTTTTTGACAAATTTGTCCATCATGAAATGCTTAATTGTGAGGGTGTCAGGTTTTTTTTCCAACCATCTATTCTGTCACTGATTTTCTACTTGCCACCATGTCATACAAAATGGCATCCACGAACGGGAGCTGATGCTGAGGAGCACTTGGCAAACATTCCCACGGGTCCACTGCAGCAGTACGACAGAGCTGATGCAAACAGAAAACCTGGATGATTCATGGCTCACATAAGAGCTTACATTAGAGGACAACTGCAGAGAAGGAGATTCAAGATAAGCCATTAAAAAGCAGTGCATGGTGCTCTGCCTATGTGAAATAATTGGTTGTGTAAGATTTCTTTTTTATTTCTAATGATCCAGCAAATTTGATCTCTGAGAGTCTGTGTTGGCTCTGTTGTGTCTCTATAACTTAACACACTCGTCAACAGCATGGATAGATGGAAGAATGGATGGATACAAAAACTAACTAATCACCAAAATAAATGCATGAATGAAAAAAAGATGATAACAATCAACCACCTTGGTAGAATAATAACAGCATTGTTGCCATAGGAATGGCAATTCATAGTGATGAGTTTATTGACAATCTCAGCTGTAGTAGAGACAAACATCAAACATCAAAATATTGTCCTTTTGGGACAAGGCTGTGAATGAGGGTGTCAATTCTTACCTGGTGAATGGGGGGGAGGGGTACACATGAGCACCACACCCTGGCCTTCACGCACAGACACTCCCCCTCGGCTCTTCCCACTGAAGGCACCTAGATCTGGAACAGGACACAAAGACAATCCTTCTCAGTCTCTAACAAAACATTTACTCATACTAATACCACTACTAAAAATACGAAAAGAGCCTAGGATATTGATCTTTGCCTTTACAATTTCCTCCCCTGGGGATTACCTACATACCTAGCTACCCACCTACCTACCTACCTACCTACCTACCTACCTTACAAACAACCTTTCAAACAAGTCTGCAATTAAAAATGGTAAACTTGCTACTGGCTTGTTAGTTTTAAGTGTCATCTATTTTTTTCTCAAAATACATTTCACAAAGGAAGGGACCCTACATTGAAAAGGGCTCTACGCTGCAACTTCAAGTGTTCTACAGGGAAAAGCAGAATAGCCTAACCCATAAAAGGTGGTGCACTTAGTCAACTATTATCGTATTACTTTTTGAAATATACTATTTTATCTATATTATTTTGAATGTACTAATGTCTGTAGTTTTACCTGATTGTTTTTCTGTGTAAGGAGAACAAAGCAGGTTTGACTGAATGCTAGACTCTCAGCCTTTTGGGGCCTAACACTGCCAGTTTAATTTCTAGTTGATGCAATATCAGACTGTGGAAATCAAGTGGCAGGCTGCTGACCCAGGGCGGGTTTCTGCGTCTCCGCAACTTTAATTCCATCACTATGAAGGGCAATGTTTACCATTACCCTGAAACTGTTGGATAATTATGCCTCAGAGTGACTTGCGGAACCTGCATTTCATCTCAATTTCTGATGCATTAAAGAAGGATCAAGGTTCACAGCCTTCATCTCAAAATGTAACACATAGTCAATTTCCTGTCAAATTAAATTTCTTTTTTCAATTATGAAAGATCAAAGGCCTTGTACAAACTGGGCAACATTCAGCTGACTGAATTCACCTATGACACATACAATGTCAAAAAGACATACGTGTTTTGAATTCCATATAATAATAATAATAATACAATAAAATTGCAGAAGGATATTTTGGCAGTTAAGCAGGTTCTCCTGAGGTAGGCCTCCCCTTGAATGCCAAACTGAGAAACCTGGATTCATCCCAAGATGAAAAAAATGTTTATACTGAATTGGTCACATGTTTCTCTGCAAACACTGGCCTACTGTGCACTGCATGTACTTGAAAGTCATGGGAGAGTAACTGGAGCAATTTTACAACAGGGTTACTGACTGATATGTTTGTAAATTGATAGACACAGGTTACAGTGATGAGGAATTTGTCACACAATAGCTTGCTGAAACATCTTAACCAGGTCTGTTGATCCCATTCAATAATGTGATCCACACTGACAAACTCACCCTGACAAAGACGTTATGAAATAAAAACTCAAGAAATTATGAAAAGAAAATGGTGAAAAGAAAGAGGAAGAATAAATGTTGCATTTTCAGTAGAATCAGCCGAGGGGGGGGGGGGGGGGGGGGGCTGTCATGCCAACTGGATTTGCAAGCTTTCATTTCACAACACAAATCAATCTGGCCAAACCAACCGCTTACTGTCTTTGGAAAAGGGTAGATCCAATACAGAATGGACAGTTTTATCAGCGTCAGTCTGTTGGTGGGGCAGCGTTTCAGGTTGGGAGATTTTTATCCAGACAATGGTGGATACCATCTCCTCTTGCAAGCACTTGCTACCCAATTCTGAAAAAAACATGTTTGATAATTTTGCATTCTGCACCTTAACCAACTTAACCCTAAAATTGTGTGAGCTCAACTTGCCAGTGTGGAGATGTCTTGGACTATTCTGGAGATACACAATCCCCCTATCTTGGCCCATTTGCTATGTGTGACTAGTGTTGATTTATCTGTGCTAACAAGCTGCCACCAGAGTATAGGAATCGAGAGCTACTGATTGTCACCATGTTCGCTATTGATTCACCAGCAGCTGTCACCACCCTGTCTTTTTCGTCTGCATAGCTACTTTCTACCCCTTTCTCTTTTCAATTCAAAGACAAATCATGAGTTATAGTAAATCAATGTCCTCTCCTGTAGTCTAATAGCCACATAGATGATAGATAAAGATGAGGAGTAAAGTGAGTGAGCGAATAGATAAATGAATAAATAAATATAGACACAACCGCTGTACGTGTTGTTGACAAAGACTCTGTGCCTTCAACTACTGAAGTAGAACTACTTAGCAACCCATAATACAAGACTGTGGTTGTACTTGGCAGCCATCAGTGTGAGTATGTGTGTATGCAAGATGATCTCTGAGACATGCAGTGGAAAAAATATCACAGCAGTGACCAATCAGCATCAAAGATTACCACTTTAAGCATGATTCAAATAGAGACCAAGCTGAGGTTTTTGGCAGGCTTCCTGCCCTATAAGAAACTAAAGGCAATGTTAGAATCATCCTATATTTTTGGAGCCAGAAGAAGATCAAAGAAAACTCTTACTGACCTCACTGATTTCCCTTTTCAAAATGAGACTTATGAGAATGAATCAATATTAATCACTCTTTAATAATGTAAAAACAGCATAGTCATTAAAGTGTCCTCAAAAATTTTACATCAACATATGTCGATATAAATCATTTAAACCCAGAAATGCAGTGATGAAATTTGCATTATTACAGCACAAGAGCAGGTACTCAATGCAAATTAATTGTTTTAAGATCAGTATGGTTTCAATCAATGGCCATTAAATACTGATCAGTTCAGATTTTGTAGAACATTTCAGGGAGGAAAAGACAATCTTTTAATGCTCATGTCAAAGCAACCCTAAGACTCATTACTACTGTAGTGCTCAGAGAGGCTCGATACCTGAGCCTCAGCTCAGACTCATGTCTGCAGAGAGCGGAGAAGAACTCTTTGGGGAGAGAGATCACAGGCCTCCCTTCTGCCTGATGCCTTCAAAGTCATGGCTGCAAAACAACCCAAGTGTGAGTTCAGCAGCTCAGAATTTCTAAACAAAGAGAGAAAAAAGGGTCCGACTGGAACATCTTTGGAGGCAGAGTAAACGAGCAGTGGGTAGAATTTAGAAAGCCTTGGCCGCTGCACCTTTCCTGACGCACTCTGGTTGGTCCACCCTCCCTCTCCCCTGTTTCCCTGCAAGCCATGAAATAAGGCCAGGTTCAGTATGACAGATTGACAGACCAAAACCCCTGTGGACTAGAGTAAGCTGTGCCTTAATGTTGCAAATACAGTTAGTAATGGGAGGAAAAAAGTTCCAGCCTTTGAAGACAGTTACTGTATGTATGTGATGTTTCAATCTACATGGTACAACAACACAAGTCAAAGAATTTGGCCATTCAGTTCCAATCTTTACAGAAACAGGGCAGTATATAAGTACTTATTTAAGATATTCAATTTGTAAGGTACAACATTTAGCAATGTGTATCTGAACTTTATACTCTGAGCAGTCAACACTGTCAGTGCATAAGAATGTGCAGGGCCAACAAGAAAAACAAATGTGAATTTCAAGCTGGGTGATAAATACCCACCATTCGTTATGCTGAAAGAGAGAGGCAAGGTTGTGCATCCAAATGTATGCTGCAGAGCACTTCTCTTTGTTTCTCTGACTAGCCTTTTTAAGCCATTTTAAAGCCATTTTAAACAAATGTAGAGTGAGTATGAGACTATTACAGATTGATGCTATTGAATATTGGTACTGCATGAAGCTGAAGAGAGGCACATGTACATGAGTCATACACTGATAAACCCACATAAGCTACAAAACAACATTAAAGAAAAAAATAACTGATCACTGGATGAGATGAGTAGACAGGTACATCTAAATGCGGCTTAGAAAACTGATCTCTCATGTCAAGGTAACTCTTAGCAGAACTTCTCCAAGAAACATTCCCAACAGATTGGCTTGTTTAATGTAGAGAATAATTAAATGAAGAAAAATGCATTGTTTTATTATAATTCTACAATTATATCATGAAAATGTGCATTAGCCAGTCATTGCCAGCTTTTGGCCAGTATTATTGTCCCTCAGTATAGTTATTTTTGACTTATATCTGTTAAGGTAAACAAATGTCGATTTTGCTACTCTCTTTACTTTACTGTTCTAAACACCCAGTGAGTAAGTATTTCAGAGGAAAAATCCTCTGGCACACAGGAAGTGATGCAGCAGCAACAGCAGTGATAGCCGCCATGGTTGAACAGACAAAGAGACGAATGTTACTGACAGAAACTCAAATTTCCTCAACAGAAAAAACATCATCATACTGTCCACAATGTTTGAATTAGAAGTGATCTCTGGGAAGTGCAGCACAAAAACACCACAGCAATGACCGCTAAGCACTAAAGATGTGAGGAAAAAAAAGGTTCTTACAGATTACCACTTCAAGGGCACTGTGACTCTATTAGATCATGTGAACAATAAACCAAATAGACAGCATTTACACTAAACGCTAGCTGTGAGATAGCTACTGGGACACGTGCCCATCTCTCTGTTTTAACCTAGAGATTCCACCCACAGATACTCTTACACTGTTATATATCATCAATCCAGGGCTGGGCGGGATGGCCTAAAATTCATATGACACTATATTTTTCATTTTGGACGGTAACGTTATATATCACGACAGGGTTTCCCGCAAGAATTGTCGGCCACTTGGCTGAGAAATTCCCACAAAATCAATATTTCATTTTATTCGTTCATTTCATTGGGACCAAACTGTCAACTGAGTTCCAGAGTGATCCAGATCAGCGACATCTGCAGGCAAAAAGCGTCACCACAAGTAGAGGGCAGCATCACGGTATATTTATTTATTTTTTTAACTTAACCCAAATTGTTTCATCGTTTTCATTTTAACTTTAATGTTGGTATATCTGTGAGCAATAATCTTATTGTAACTACTTTCACTGCATTTACTTTCAGTGCATCACTTTTCATCTGCATTTACGTTAGCCAACCTTACCCTAATTTTGTGGATACAGGAAAACAATATCTCAGTTGCCTTCCACATTAAGCAGAAATGGCTGATTAAAAAAAAAGCCCAACATAACAGGCTTCTTTCAGAGCCAACTCCACAGGCTCCAGCTTGTGCTCCATCCACAGCCTGGCCACATGCACACATCACATCACTCCAACTGGCCTGTAGCCATCCCGAGGCAACAGGTGAACATATATAAAGGATATAGTTATTGGTAAATAAAAAAAAT
This sequence comes from Hoplostethus mediterraneus, assembly GCA_034670385.1. NCBI lineage: Eukaryota > Metazoa > Chordata > Actinopteri > Trachichthyiformes > Trachichthyidae > Hoplostethus > Hoplostethus mediterraneus. Next base: position 2,651,048 of record JAXDDW010000019.1, on the reverse strand, counting down.
TGACAACACAAGAAAGACTGACAGTTGTTGATCTCCCCAGGCCATCTCCACTGATTTTCCAGACAGAAACACTATTTTCTTATGTTTTTTACTCTTTGTCAGACTTAAATCCAAACCACGTCCAAATGATAACACCTAACACGGAAATAACACCATTCCTTCTAACCAACTCCTCTTCTCATTTGTAACTGACACACTCGCGCTGCAATAGCCAATCTAAAGAGCTAACATTATGCAACACCACCCACATTTTTTCCAGTAGTAGGCTAACCTGTAGGCTCTTCCTAAACTGACAAGTTCAGTTGACATGTTCACTCTTGCCTGGTACAGTGAAAACAACATGTAGTCAAATCCATTTCACAGCCAGAATTTCTACCAGTGTACCACGAATACCGCTATACCGCCCACCCCTACATCAGTCTGAGTTGTAATTTATGTGTCTGTGTTTGACCACTTCTCCACGGGAATAACAAAAATGCACCACTAAACAACAAAATGGACCCAACAATGCATGACTCTTCACCAATATTGGATATTTCATTTTAGGTAATAAATGAGTACCTGCATGTTTCATTGCTCTGTCCCCCTTACAATTTGTTTTGATTCTCAAGAAAAAGAATCAAATGTTTTTTTTCAAAGACAAAATAACATCACATAGAACTGTGCTTAGCAGTCTTTTGACACCTTGAAGTACCTTTTAGTGATTTGACAATTAAAGGGGTGGAGAAGGGGAGAGTTGGGAGGACAGGCGAGGTTACCGGCTGAGGTGTAACAGAAGCTGTTCTGTCCTTGTTTTTGGAGCACCATTTGAGCAATTTAACCTACCAATGCAACCTGGCTTATGTTATATTTAGGACAGTCCTAGTTTTGCTTTTGTTTTACTTCTCTTATGGTGCAAAAACCTTGTCAAGATCCCGGACAAAATGGGTAGTAGAGATAGCTACAATCAAAACAATTTCTCCATCAAAATGAAAAATGTACAGTACACTTTGTTAGGAAAAGAAACTTTAGTGACCAACTCTGACCTTGTTGGTCTTAAGAAAATACAACATTCCTATACCACTGCATTCTTTTTTGTTGTCTCCCTCCATAGTTTCAGGCAAATCCAACCAATCGCTTTGCTAAGTAATCTCCATAACAACTGTTAGTCCCTAACACATTATACTATGTACCATACTTTCTAGCAGCAGCTGAGAAGCTCCCCATAGGCATGCCAATAAGGTTATTATGGTCATTGCTCCTGGGGAAACTAAGGAAAACCAACAATGCATTTCCCTCCTAGCATAGTGCCCCTGGTGTCTCCATGTATGCTGCCTTAGCCTGTGATGACGTTTTGGAGGTACACCAGGGGATTACAGGGGGAAAATGTGCTTTTTGCTCTCATTTACCATTGAGGCAAGGTGTTCGAGGACACATACCCTGTTAACAGTGCAATTCAACAGTATCAGATGCAGCCAGTGGGAACTAAATGCAGCAGCACAAAGTTGCTTTAGATAGTGTGTATTTACCCCTAGAACCAAACAGGTCTATTTTAAGCCAATGTATATCATACCAACGTATAGTGGACTTGTGTAGAACTGTGAAAATGGTTGAATGAAAAGAACAGAGGGCTACTCACAAGCAAACTGCAAAAGGGCATCCCGACTTAGGATGGTTCCAAAGCTGTTTTCTGCCTTGCACTGGTACTTTCCAAAGTCAGTGATCTCACTGGCATTGATTATAATTAAGTTTCCATCAATGAAGTTGTAGCGGTAATCCGCCTCTGCATCTACTTCTGTCCCATTGATGAACCAACTGAAACACAACATGAATTTCAGTTATTAATAATGTCTGGCAAAGGAGGATTGCAATCAGCAGACAGACAAACACATACCATACCTGTATGTGGGTGGCGGATTCCCCCGCGCTTCACATTGCATCATCACCTTTTTCTCATCAGAATCCAAAGGAAAAATAGCATCGTCTGGCTCCTGGATGAAGACCGGCCCAAACTCTTCACTCTCTATAAACAAAGAATTGGATTATTGTAGAAGTTATTATCGGTTAATGTTAACACATTTCCTACTGACCCTCATTGCTAGAAACAAGGATTTGATCAGACTCTCTGATTGCATGCAGATGTACAACTCCATAGAGAGTTGTAATTGGAAACAAATACAAAAAAATGACTGACAGGAACTAGGACGACAGGCTGCAGGGTGCTCTCATATAAAATGTGTATAAAAGGTTTTGTGGGAATTTTTCTTTGTCCTCTGTGAGGGTCCAAGGCTGGGGGATGTCGTGTACTAACCATTTATTGTTTTCACACTTTGGGTACTGTGAAGCCCTTTGAGACTGTAATGGTGATAAGATAAGAGATAAGAGATAAGATAAGAGAGACTATTAAGGGCTTAACAAATAAAAAAAATTAATTCATCGTAATTTTATATTTCTGACTGCAACAGTCAGTAGTTTGACATTGAAATAGTGTGGTGGAAAGTAAGGGCAGCATAGACCTTGGGGGTGGCTGATGGGTACATATATATATAGCATATATATATATATATATATATAGGATAGGATAGGCTTTTATTGTCTCAAAGGAAATTTGTCTTGGACAGATACAGTACCTGCTGTTTAAAATACAAATAACATAGATACAAAACATACACAAGCTGTCACCACCGATGTACACACACACACAGACCTACATACACAGACTGCCAGCAACCAACAAGCTGCACACTGCCTGTCATACAACACACCTCAACGACATAAAATCATCATAAGATGTACATTTAAACATTATTGTAGTACAAATTAAACAAACACATTTTAATTGTACAATAATGTAATGTACAATTAGGGCAGCATAGACCTTGGGGGTGGCTGATGGGTATATATATATATATATATATATATATATATAGGATAGGATAAGCTTTTATTGTCTCAAAGGAAATTTGTCTTGGACAGATACAATGTACAGATACAGTACATTGTACATTTATACAATTAAAATTAAGAGCAGCGTTACAGGGGTTAGGCTCTGGCTAGCTTATCACTTATGGCTTTGATGGACAGGGACACAAAGGAGTTCTTAAAGCGGTTAAACCTGCACTGGGGACTCTGCCTGAGGGAAGAAGCTGGTACTCAGGGTGGAGGATATGGTGGGGTCTGAAATAATCTTCTGGGCCTGTCTGGTGATTGTTTCATCAAAGACAGCCTGGAGTGTGGGATGTTGCCTGACTCCCATGATTTTCATGGCTCTCTGTGTTAGCCGGGTAATGTGGGTTTTCAGCTGTACACTTATGTTACCAAACCAGGCTGAGATGCAATATCACAGGATGCTCTCAACTACGGCATGGTAAAAAAGGAGCAACACTTTCTGGTTGACACCAAAGACCCTCAGCCTACGAAGGAAGTGTAGCTGCTGTTGGACCCTAGTGCAGATATTATACACATTGCATTCAGTGGATAAGAGCAGGTGTTTCTGTTTAACAGGTGAGAGCACTACTTTGATATGAAACTCATTTAGGTGTTTATGTTTAGGTAAATATTCTCAAGTATCCTCAAAGCCTGAGTCTTATTCATGGTCAATGGGGAAGCTCCAGGCTAGCTTCAGGCTTTCCTTTCCCATAGAAACAACATGTGATTTCTTAAGTTCAGAGATATTGCCCTTTGATCATCCAATTCCCTGGCTGAGCATAGTTCACTTGAACATAATTTTCACATGGTAAAATGTGAACATTGTAGCTCGACTGGGTTTAGAAATTTCACACATTTGATCCCAGGGCCATCAAATGAATGGTATTTTCCTCTCTCACATCTTCACAGACTCCTTGACCTACTGCTACACGCTTACATGGCGAACTGATGATTCGACAACGATGTTAACATGGGTCTTCACCTTGGGATCTTAAAAATGCGTTAATTTGCCACGGACAGTCAGGAGTTCAACAGATAAAGATATGTAGCGATCTGTAATGAGTGTAGACTTCTGCAGTTTCTTCACCGTGACTCGCAACGGTGAGGTATATATTATTGTGAATGAGTCTCTATGGCCTATTTCCCACAATGACCTGGATTTGTAAATGTGTACATTAATAGAGACATGTATGTTCAGATAGTGGTAACTAGTGGTTACGATTTACATGCCACCATGTTGGAGGAGTGATGGCAGCAGGGAAAAATGTAATGTTATCACCTCTTCCTGTTTGACCTATTCCCTTTTTTATAGTATAATTTGAACATGCCACCACTGCACAGAAATTAGGCATTAGGCATCGTCCTTGTTTTGTCAGGGAGGATACAGACTTTACTTTCTTTCTCTTCCTTCAACATTGGTAAGCATTCTCCAAATATTATGTGATAGGCCTCTATCTGCAAACAGCAAAGTTCTACAATTAAGATTATATCAAATAATACAAGCCTACAGTAAACTGATAATAAAATGATATATACTGATATAAAATATTTTGGTTAATCAGTGACTGTGAAATTGTGGGGAACAATTATTTAAGTAGTACTCATATATACTTCCAATATACAAATCAATGCAATAAAGCATACTGAACATTTTATTTTCGTGAAAGCAAAAACTTTGTCAATTCTCATATACAGTATCATTTCTGAACAAGCTTATTTGTATCCTCTCTGTCATAATGTCAAATCTATAAACACCGTTATTTTTGATTACTCATGTGAGGGTTGATAGCAACATCTTTCTCTTCACATTTTATTCAAAATTGCACATTTTTTATATTTGAATTATATCTAGGTTGTTTATATCAAAAGCTATCTTTTGACTATATCTAGAGGGATTTATTGTACCTTCACCACTGCTCTTTCCTGCATCAAATACAAATATATCCCCAGACTTTTTCAGTGTCTTCTATTGCACATTTTTCCTTCAGCCCCGAGCCATATGCACCACTAGACAATGAGGCGTCTCACAAAAACAGTGTTGATGATTCTTGGTAGAGGATCGACTAAACAAAAACAAACAAAAACTCTAATAATTTTAAATTTGCACCTTCGCTGCACAAACGCGCCTACATATCCATGTACTAACTATATTAGTGTTTCTTCTGAGTAATTTACCCTTTCATGTAGTCTTCTGTTAACTTAAAAGTTAACAAAAAAATTTATATATTTATATTTGCCTGCATTTTTTCCATCTCAGAATTCCAGTTTTACTGCACAAAGGCAAACCTTGTGTTCTTGAGGTCTCCATGTACTTTTTGGGATGGACTTCTGAAGATTGTAAACCCAGTAAATACAGTTTGTGTGTTTACATGCACAATCCTTGACAACAGCTGTCTTCCTTAGAGTATATCCATATCCATGCTGTTTGGTTTTATTTAACTCAAGCTTTCAAAGTGACCACATTTCAGGTTTGGACAGTATAACATTTTTTTCTGGTATATAAATAATCGAATGACACAAGTCTGTGGCAATCTACAATATTTCTCACTATTTAGGAATCATTCGATGGCAAAAAGAAACTCTTCCTCGGGGTATGTGTAATCTCGCCAACCTCTTGTCAGCAAATTACTGCTCCACAGGGAAATAAAAAAACTTTTGAAAATAATGTGTAAATCAGTAGAGGAAAATGAATCAATATTATGTGGCCTGCCTTGCTGTGACTATACAGCAAAGCAATTTGGTGTAAGCAGAACAAATTTACCACTTTAACAACTACTGCTAAAAATGTAAATGAAAGAAAGAAAGTCTCTGCATTTCCAAGTATAAATCAAACACACATGCTTAAAATCAGGTATTTACTCCAATATATGCTCTTTGTAACTTAAAGTGGTATGTATGTATGTATGTATGTATGTATGTATGTATGTATGTATGTATGTATGTATGTATGTATGTATGTATGTATGTATGTATGTATCTATCTATCTATCTATCTATCTATTAGTAGCAGCAGTTGTAGCAGTAATTCTTGTAGTGGCAGTACTCTATAATGAAACAATAATGCAATATTGCTTGAGGCAATACCGAATCAATAATGTACAACATTAAAAACAAAATAGCAAAACATGAGTTCAGAACTTTCTCCTGTGGATTCAACAGCACCAACAAGCTGCATGTACAATATGCCCTGTTCTGGTTTGTGGAATAGGACATTATATAGTATATAAATATATTGTATATGGTAGGCTTGATCTGTGTTAAAAGGCTTTACTAGACCAAAGTCCACCTACAGTAGAATTCCTGATATTATGTCAAAGCATTCAAGAGTGGGCTGACTAAAAGCAGTCATGCTCTAAGTTTTGTAAGGATCCGTTGCTGAAGGACATTGAGAGAAAGAGTGGGAAGCCAACATCCTATGAATAACTCTTCACTCTGAGCACTCACATGAAAAAAAGGAAAATAAATTCACTGGATGGAATAAGTACAGCCTAACTAGGCAAATGGTTTGTGGTGAAATGGTGGATGCTTTTGGAATATATTGCACAAATAAATTGCATACAGTGCGGTCCAAAAGTCTGAGTCGACTACCAAGAACTCTTTTGTTACATTACATGTATTCATTACATATATATAGTTTAATATAAACAAATAAATAAAACAAATAAGCATTTATTCATTTATCAAAAACTAATACTAATTCCTCTTTCAAACTTAAAGCATTAGCAGCGGACCATATTGCTTTAGTTTAATTTACATGTGTTATTATTTGAATGAAACAATTTGAGAAGACCTTACCAAATGGTCTGCATGCAAGACATTCAGATATATTTCAATTTCATACGAGCATTTCTGAAAGATCTAAAAAAAGAAAAAAGATTTGTATTAGTTCTAAATAATGTATTCTTGAATAGGAATCAGCTAAGTAAAAAACCCACTATAATGCAATATGCATCAAAATTACAATAAGAATCTAAAAGTTTCACTCAAAAACATACTATATTTGGGGAACAGAGTTATGGACAGCTAGCAGTTTCACCCTGCAGAGACCCTTTAATCACTCAACTACAAATGCCACAGCAATTTGTCAGACTCGGAAGCAAAAAAACGCCCTTTAGGCCACCAAAGGTGCAATACATTTTGGCAGCCATTTTATACACTGCACATCAATCCAATGCAATGGTATGATGCTGTTGTCACAACACAAACAATGGAGAAGCATTACTCTCACCTTGGTTATAGAAATGTAAGGTTTTAAAGTTTTACGGTCAGGTAGTGGTGACACAAAGAAAGAAAGAAAAAAGAAAGAAGATGTATACAGTATGCATTCCTATGTTTTACCCAATAAGTTACTTCATTACTTCCAACATATGTTGAAATTATATTGACCAACTAGTTCAGATTTCCGTTAACTAAGCACTGCAGACTCAATAAGAAAACAATATCAGATTAATCAAAAATTAAAGCATTAATGTGTCATTATGTCCTCTAGAGTTATTCATACTCTAAGTGAGGGCAAAAAGTTACCCACGTAGATTTATGGTAGTCTGTTTCCCTGCTGTGTTTGGGGTATTAAATCTTCCCTTTTGACAAAGATATCCATCAAATCCGTAGTTCCTGTGCTGACAGGAGTGGAGAGAGAGGTGGATATTGCCATGATCCCACTTCAATTTCACAAAGGGCATGACCCTGGTCACCCCAGACCATGCACAGTGATGATGGATAGGTGAGATTCATTTCCAGACCAAATCTAAACAGGCAGGAGGCCTGCAGACAGAAGGCCAGACCAGAGACGACAAACTATTTTGCCCACAAAGAGGACTCAGGACGCATGTACAACAAGCTTGTTTGGAGCAGTGTATTCAAAGACTGGAGTGCTTGCGCCTTTAGTTCAATTTATTTGGGCAGGTGAGAACTGCAATGCAGGTCTCAGTCGTCTTCCAAGCCAAACCGTTGTGCGGTTCATTCAATCCAAGCCAACTACAGAAAACGACCCAAAAAAGCACAGTTTTATGTATAAGAACAGGATGTTGACTTCTGACAGCAGTTGCTCATGCTTGGAAAGCATAGCATAACAACATAAAGCAAGGGCAAACTGCAGTGAGTGATTCAGCTATTTCTTTATGTGTTCTTAACTGGTATTAACGCCAAAGAAAGTAAATTACAGCAAAAAGCACAGACAAGTCCGTCATGCTTAGCTAAACTCAGGGACTGGAAGTGGATTTGTTTGGACGTAACAAAGTAAACTTTTCCACTATGATTCATACCAAAGAAAATGAACAGATAAATGTGATCACCCCATATTCTCACCTTCACTCCTGTAGTCCTCCTGAGAGCCGAGTAGACTCAAGGCTGACAGGTGGTGACTGGAGAAAGCTGGCCAGTCAGGAGTCACCAGGCCGCTGCTGTGGTCTTGTCGAGGTCTGCTCCGTGAGCTGAGCAACGAAGAGGAGCTGTCTGGTTTCATTCGTAACACTGCCGCATATGATATAGGCCGTGCTGCAACACCTTTGGCGAAGTCTGAAAAAAAGGAACACACGATTAAGACACCTTGAGTTGTGATTAAAAGAAAAGTCATACGTTTTAACGGATAGTTACAGTGTAAAATTGTACTAACTGCTTGAGAGTGATGCACATTCAGTCAATTACACTTACATTACAGATAATAGAATGTGTCTAAAATATGAAAATGCTTAGGGATATAATATGAAGGGATATCTATGCAAAATGTATGGATAGATGCATACAGTAGCTTAGTGGCTTGAAAATAGAATATGTCTTATTTATTGTACTGGGAAGTGTGTATTCTACTATTCTCTACAGATCAAATACTGACTATTGAACATTAAACCATCAAACAGTTGGGAGTGTAATTCAAATACTATGAGGAACAATGTGCACCAATAATGTTATACAGGCAGACATCCTGCATGCAATAAGCAGAGATAGCTACAGTAAGGAGGTGTCAAGATTCTGAGAAATCTCTGAGTGAAATCTGTGAAAACATTCGCATTCTCCTCTCTCAAGGTACCACTGGTTCACTGCATATACATCACTGTCATCAAAGTCCAAAATTGAGTAAAATGCTAACTGTAACAGAAAAGGAGAGAAACAGCTTCCTTTAAAGTGAAAGAGTACACAGAGGTCCACAATAATACACTCTCTGAAATGGAAGCTCGAGTTGAGGCTGTCACGACGCATCACTGTCACCCTGTTCTTCTAACACTGACTATACAGGAATACAATCTGCTTGATAAGGCAGAATTTGCCACTATCTTGTCTTTTATGATAAATACAAATCAAGATTAGACGCAGAATTATTGTCACTCATGACGGCTGATAATTAATACATTTTTCCAAGGCAATTGTACAACACCACTACAAAAAAGTACTGTACTGAAGCTCAAAGTACTGAACATAGGAAAGCTGTGCTGTGAAGATATAGCGCTTAAAAATGTAAAAGACTAGAAGCTTGAAGTTCAACAAGAGTCTAATCAGAGCCCTGGAAAGGGTTGTGTTTTGCTCTACATGATAAAGTACCATGAAAGAACTGAACAAAACTGAGAAATAATTATGTGCCGTTGGGGACTTGTCAGCTGCAAAAATCTGCTATCTGCAAATTTAGAGTGGGCAATTACTGTAGTACATATTCTGGGGAAAAGTGGGAAAGGAAACTATTTAAAATTAAAGGTATTGTGAGTTTGAAAATTGATAAGCAAAGCAATTAGCAATTGGTTAGTCATTTATCTTGTCGAGAATCAGCTCAATCGACATTCTCGATATCCATGGATGGCTGAACAATGCCTAAGCCTTACATTGCAAAACCCAAAACTTTTAACATACCTACTACCAAATATTTCAAAAGATGCTGAATAATGGTTACTAACACCTAGCCAGTCTCTGAAGAAGGCCCCTGCCCTTGATAATTTTAAGAAACTTCGAAAAAGCTTTTTAGTTGCAATCATCAGCATTAGCGCCTCTTTATTTTGACTATTGATTTCCTCTCATTTGGTTATTTTTCATTGATTTGTTGCCATGCATGATTAAATTGGATGTGATATATTTGTTACTAATATTTGTGGTGCTTTTACCTTTTTCTTGCTGTGTTCCATGTTGTTAAGCTTCCTGTACGTTTTATGGTGCATTTATTTCAAATGCTTGTTTGTCATCCTCCCTTGTATCTACCACATTTGTGTGTATATTCTTGCATGAAATGTCCTTCAATATTTCTAATATTGATTTCTGCTTGTAGTGCTTTTGAGTGTGTTATAATAAGGATGTAGTATTATAATTACTATTATTATTATTAGTATTAGTAGTAGTATTTCTAGTAGTATTAGTAGTAGCATTAATAGTATTAGTAGTTAATATTGTTATTATTATTATTAGTAGTAGTAGTAGTAGTAGCAGTAGAACTAGTGGTAGTAGTACTAGTCACAGAAAGAGAAGAAGTGAGATCTGAAACGTTTTCTAACAGAAATTACAAAGGTGTCTTTTCCACGAGCCAAAGCCATTAGTCTTAGCCAAGATCAAAGTGAACCTACATGATATGAATACAAGTTGACTGCAAATCAAGGAGCTGGTAATTGGTGACACGGTGGATACTTTTTCACTTGCTTTCAGGTCTCCTAAGTTAGATGAGAAAAGGAATGATGTAAATCTTATTTCTCAATGTAAAACACTCAAGGGAAAAAGCATTTCAACTGGAACCTGCAACAATGTAAATCTAAATAATCAAGAATCCTATTTTGATTGCTGATATCTTCTGTCATTTCTCTTTGTGCAACAGACTTCTCATCTTTTCAAATGTTATTTCTTTGTAACTCATCTTTTCAAGATTTGATTGTACCCACTCTTCTACGCTCCTATGGTTCATGTGTTATAAATAGGCTGTTGGATTATTCTATCAATTGTCATTTGAAACTTGTGCTAAAATCTACTAATAATACCATTTTGCAATATTGTTGTCAAGAGCAAGTTAGAAAAGGTCAGATTCTTTTTCCAGGACAGTAGCATTACTTCAGTTCAGATAGGGGCTAAATCCTGACAAATACAGCATATTATAAAAGAAGGACTCTTTTGTCTGTTTGACTGGTGAAGCCAACAAGCGCTCACTCTTGTCAGCTGTCACCTTCATCTGATAAAAGCAGTGACCCTTGCAAATCCCACTGATCCCTATCTTTCAGAGGTTGCAAAATCAGAAACACTCATTGTTGTCGAAAGGCCTGTATCCTGATGCAATTCAGGGAGCTCTAGAGCAATGCCATGAGTGATCATTTCAGGTCTTAACATCACCTTCATGATAACATCACCAAAGGAGACAATGGTCATTTTCTACTTGAACAAAGAACAAGAAGCAAAGTGCTCCTGGTACTGTGTCCCTGCTTTCTCCTTCCTTCTAATATAAACTCAATTTACATTGTTACTTCTTTATAGATTATGTGTTAATTATTATGTGCAATATGTCAATCAATGGGATTATTTTTGGGGACATCATTCAGTATACTTCTAAATTAAACAGCATCCAATTTAGACATCTATTGCCATGAGGGATGTTATTATGCAGTATGACCGACTGAAAACCACTTCTTCAGAGCCGCATTGCTTTGAGACAAATTACTTAACATGAAATAAACAAACTGCTAAGATAAGATGAAGCTGGTGGAAAACATTACAGGTAAGCAGAGTGGAGAATATAGGGAAACATTGGGAATATCCTCTACTTGTATTACATTGTTGGGTTGGAAGAGCACAAAAGACAATGCATGAATCTTGGAGTTGTCTGCAGCCTCTGGACTGTAATGTGAAAAATTAATTAGAATAACATAAGTAGGTGAGACGCTCATGGGTCTCAAGTAGACGGACATGATTAGCCATAGCCTGTAAGATTAATGAAGACCTTCACAGGGAGATTATATTGACTGAAGCTGATTATGCTTGAGACCATTTACTCGGCAGAATATCATTACAGATAGAGCCAATCCATATATCATATGCAACCCCACCTCACCTCCTATCAGAGCTAACTTCTTACTAAAACCCAGTCTTTTTTCCTGATCCGTGGAGCTCTATGGGGATTTTATGAGTGTAAAATGTGTTGCTTCAACCTTGCAACAATGCAATATGATGTATGGTAGTAATGCTGTTATGCTGTCAAAAGGAGGGTAGTGGAACTCTCTAGCTGGGATGGGATCCTTTGTCCTTAACCATGTTGTTTATTATTGGATATCATACAGGGAGTCACATAGACAGTATAGTCTTATTGTAAAAATGTCAATAAATTAGTTCTGTTATATGTTTTCTGTATCTTTCAATCCTAAACAAATGACAATAAAGGTTTTTTTTAACCTCAGAGGCACTTCATAGCAAGCCTCTTTTGGCATCAGCAAATATTCTCATATGATATGCCCGCACTTTAAAATGCCAGAATCCCCAAATCCCTGGGTATTGATTTAAGTGTTGATCACTCTACACACCAAACAAGAATGATTGCCAAAGCTTGGGTGTCCAACTGCTCATGCTTACAGAAATCAACAAAATGTATTATTTTTTTCCTGGACCCAAGTTACGAGAGTGTCACAGCTCAAGTTTGCCTGCCAGTTGGAGAATATCAAGCACTCATGCGAAGGCCAACAATTGTTCCAAAAATTGTATTGTGTGTGGTTCAGCTTTACATACCTGATGCCTTACAGGACTGTGACTAATGCTTCATACCAGCAGTGACTGTGTAAGTGGCATTTGGGTTCCTGGGATGTTCGTATGTTTGCACAAAGGACATAGGGAATTGAAAAGTACAGTTCTTAGCCCCAATGTCTGGAGAGTGACTTTTAACAATACTCCATAATGCATTCTTTTTTTACATTTATTTTGCAAGGTATATATCATTGCAAGGTCCAGCTCTGTGCACTGCATGCAAATACCCATCCAATTCCCCATAGGAAACCATATTTCTGGTGCAGGACTCCTTTGCCCTTGGTGAAAATGACTTCATGCATCACTTATACAGCACTACACATCTATATTCCCCGCAACCCACTTTTAATATTGAGATACCTTCAGAGTTAGCTGAGGCACAGTTGAATTACCATACTGCACTTAACACTCCAAGCAACATTGTAGTTCAATCAGGGGCGGACTGGGGGAGAAAAAATGGCTCTAGACATCATGCCTGCCCAACCCACTTTCAAACATGAGAGAAATCTAATTGTGTTGCCCTCTCTCCTTACCCTGTGGTTTAAATATGTATAGAACACAAAAGGACAGGAAAGTGGAGAAGCGTAGAGAAGAAAATAGAATATAAAAGATAGGTTACTGCATTCAAAGAAAACATTTTCAGAAACAGAACAGTAGGTTAACAATCGACCATCACGTCAAAAGTATCACAACAGACAAACACCACATCACAGCCCATTACATACAGTCAGTCTCTGTGTCCAGCAGCCTCTCGTTTTTAGCTAGCAGTGCAGATGCTTGTGGGAAGTGCTGTTCGTGACACCTGCTGCCTGTGATATTAAAAAAAAACAGTTCGACGTGCAGCACTCTTGCTAAAAGGTGACGCATTTCTGATAGCTGTGAGTGCTACAAAAATGCTCAATCCTCTTGTGTTTTTCTGTGGCGTTGTTTTAAAATTGAAAGACAAAATGTTGAAAGTCAAAACTGATTTAAACATTTGGTTATTGACAATAACCCTGCTAAATTGTTAATGTGTGGATGGATGATGAGAGGAAATAGAGATCTGATAAAAGTCTGTTGAGAGCCATCCCTCTAAAATGACCCAGTAGGAATGAGTTCATAATATTTCTCCCAATGCCAAGAAAACGAAAGACCTGTCTTTGCTTGTTACGAGGACACCAACATGCCTGAGGACAAAACAGATGTATGGAGTGTATCTTCTTTTCAGGCTTTTTATGTGATGCCTATGTAACTTATCTCTCATTACACAAGAATATGTGAATTTATGGAGGTACAGTACTGTACATTTGTAGATATCAGAAGATATAGGCCAGCACTGTATAAACTGACACAAACAGACCCATACACAGTATATGCACAACACACATAATAGTGGTCATTACTTATATGCCACATTTAAAATGGATATTTGAATATGTGTTCAATTTTCTACAAAATGAAAACTCATGGCACAGTTTGTCTCAAAACATATTAAATATTTGTCAACTATATTGAGTCCACATGGTGAAATAACTGAAAAGCTCTGCATGTATGCATGGAATCAGTAGACGCACTGAGCCACCGGAGTCAATGAGTTTACCACTCGAGTAATCACAGTCAGGCACATACTATCCATGTCCTGAAAATCATCGAGTGAACCGAGTGTTCATCTAATGGCATTAATTTAGGATGTTATCGTTGCCAAAAGGTTAATGACTCTCAGTTTAAGAATTTACATATTATTGTATTACATCGGACAAACAAATTGGTTTTAGCTGTAGAGCCATGAACAATTGTGCAAACCAGAGAGCAAACCTCCTTCTCTGTAATGTGAGGCAGATGCACAGTGTAGTGAATAGGAGAATGTTTTTTTTTTCCTGAAATTTTATTCTCAAAAGTAGTTTTATCAGTTCCATACCAGAAAATCTACTCTTGTTATACCCAAAAAAATCTTCAGGGTACTGTCACGGCTATGTTTTCACATTGTTTTTTATCATTCTCTGTGGAGACATGCACCGGTATGACATCAAAGATGGAGGAGCGGGACAAACTCTTCTTACTTGTTTATAAGTTCTGGAGGTGGAGTGGTAAATTTTCACAAACTACCTAGTACCACAATCTGTTTTAAGGAATATGAATAAAATACAGTGTGCTCCAGAAGTATTTGGACAGTGACATATGTTCTGATGTGTTGGCTCTGTGGTCTTGTCACTTTGGATGTGGAATGATACAATGATTATGATGTTTAAGTAAGTGTAAGTTTTAACTTGACGATTTAAAAAAATACAAAATGTGTTGGACATGGACCCTGTACTACAGCATACCTTAAAGACCAAGTTTTTGGAAGTTTGGCCCGAAATAGTTCCAAAATAAGTGACAAGGTCACTATATTATTATATGTTTTTCTATTTAGCAAATGGGCAGAGTATGGAATGTGAAGGAAGAAAAATCAATCCCCTATAAGAAAGAGCCATGGCATTTTTAGATGCAACTGTTTTGCAAAGGAGGCAGAAAATAGGAGGTGATACAGCAACAGAGGGTTAAGAGATACCTGAAATTAATAAGTGAGGCAAATGCTGTCAACTGTAAGCAACCAAGCTACCATGGAACCGAATCCTGAGATCAAAAATCAATGGACAGAATTGACTCAGCACAAACAAATTAACTGCACAAGCCACTCAGACCCCGTTTATAAACTTGATAAACCAGTTAAGGATTTAAAGAACAGACAGCAGTAACAAGAGATAATGACTTTGTCAGCACTTGATGGATATTTTTACTCTTCAATGTGCAAGGTATTAGGGAAAAATATGAATAAGGCACAATAAGTTGTTGTAGAAGAACGGGCAAAATATGTGGAATAATGGGGATAGAGTTCACAAATTGCTGTTTTCATCCAAATGGTCGTATTCTTACCACGATACAAAATACAGACAATTATGTAAATTTTAATCTTAATATCAACTGAAATTGGGATACATAAAATCACATTTTTTACCTTCTCTCTAGAGGTCATGGACATATTTGAGTAATCCCTTGCCTGCCACTCATAGCCAAAGACAGCCATGACCATGTTTTGTCCAACAAAGCTGGTTTCCTGTATTCACTTAGAATCAAATGGAATTTGAGAGAGATCTGACACTGTGGCAAACACAGTGGAAGACAGAAAATATTCTAGAGAGTCTGCTGATTCTATATCGCGTTTTCCTATTTCCCTGTGCAAGATGCTGGAATAAACACCACTGCACCTATCCAGCCGTGGCCTTTGCCTTCATTTCACACAACGGAGATAGGCAGACATCCACTACAGTTCTATCATTATTTTTACTGACTTACCCCTGGAGTGAGAAGGCTGAGAAGGCTAAAATAATCATTGTATTTACCAGTTTCATTGACTATAGAAGAGGCTTGTTTGACTGGAGGTGGGTATTTTTACATGTAACACCTGGTCTTAATCAATATCTCCAAGAAATGCTAGATTTTTTCATGTTGCCTCTTCCTTGGAAATGGATGGTGGTGTACATGGCAACAACACCAAAGACACCTTCAGTGGTATTAAATGTTGCCTCATATTGTGAAGTGCGTCAAGAAACAGCACAGAAACAAACAGTATTTCGCTAGCGCTGCAATTTGCTGAGCTGTGCCAAAATCCACCACACTGTCATTTCATTATTATTTGACTGTATCAGAAGTGTTATCAGTTTTATTGTGTAAATAGTTTGTTTTGTATTCCAAGTACTAAGTTGCAAGTTGTTGTTTTTTTAAAATGTTGCTTTCCATATAGAGCTCTCATGGCTATGCTAACCCAGGGGATTACTGCCCTACTTTGTTTTTGTTGTATTGCATAGCAACTGTAGCTGCCACAGCTACCACATTGTACAACAAATTTGTTACCCATCATTTGACAAAAATGATCCCTATTATATACATAATTATCACTGACGGCACAGTATGGACCACAATTAAAGTTATCTTAGGACTTTTTACTGCAAAATAGCTCTGTTCTTGAGGATAGAATCACTCTTGTTTTTTAAATATTTACTGATGAATTCCAGGTAGCATTTTCCCCCCAAAATGGAAATATTCCTCATCCCCATCCTCATCAATCATCACATATGGTTCAGACGTACCTATGAAGAGTTCCACAGAAAACATTAAGCCTGCTTTATGCCCTCATTTGTCTTGCAAAGTTACTGTATTTCCTAATCCTCAGACGGCAATGCACTATCTGCAATCAAGTGAAAATTAAATCTCAAGTCTCACCAGGACTCCACGACACACTGGAAACTGTGCTAAACTCAAAATTGCAAGCAGGTGTTACATCCAACATTTGCAGACAGACCCCAATATCGTGTTAGATCTTCTTAAAAACCTGAGGCAAATTGTTTCCTCAATACTTATGAGAGTTAGCTTTTGTACAGCATAACAAATTCATTCAACCTTTCTCCTCTGAAATCTACCACAATATATTCAGAATTAAACAGTCCCTGCAGACATGGCCGAGAAGTTGCGAAACAGTTGATTTCATTTAATAGTATGGTTTAACGAGCAGACCTGTGAAGACAATGTTGTCTGTTTGACTGCCAGTAACAAAGCACGCAGAGCGGCTGAGAGCATGAACTCTCTTCTGGTGGGTTGAGAGAACCATTAAAAGGGCAGAATCCATTACAAAGACAAACACTTGCTCTAGACTGACCGATGGAGAAACCTGAGCTCCAAGACTGCTGATGTCACTATACTGTAAAGATATGCTATACTGGCGAAAATAAGAAATCCTTCTATAGCTCAATGGATGGAGCATGGCACTAACACTGCCCAGGTCAAGGGTTTGCTTCCACCTGGGCCCATGCTGAAAATGTATGAACTCATAGTGCTGCAAGGTGCTTTGGATAAATATGTCCACTAAATGAAGTTTATTTTTCTTTTTTTTTTAATAAGAAATGCATTTCTCAGGTAATGCTTTTCATGGTGTGAGTAAGGCCAAGTCAAACCACCCTCACTGTTCAAATCACCTCGACCATAATCAGGACTGAGGACCTGCTTTAGTATGGCCCTATCAGAGGCTGACAGTTTCCCTAGAGCTCCTGCTGTTTACGGCTGCCAGTAGAACTCTGTTGAAAGGGTGTGACAAACCCTCTCAAATCTATGAAAAACTCAAAAACCTCACAGCATAGCAATGTTCAACAACCCATGGCATCTTCATTTCTTCTGAGATTTAAATGCAAAATACATCATTTTGTCGACCCTTTCCCTCTTCCAGAAAATGTGAAAACCACAAGCCTCTCACGTCCATAAGTGATGATTTTCCATGCTGTGTCACATTTACAACAGCATGCTGCCATAGTAGATTTCAGTGTGCACTGTACCATTTCTCCTAATATGAGCATTTAAACAGATCTAGTTTACCATTATTATCTCTGATGATTACCCCAAAAGACTCTCTGAATACTGCCTTCTGAATTTCCTACCTGAAAGGCCACTGATGACAGACAGGAGGAGAAGTGGTTTCCATGGTGACCCCATACTTGTTCAGGAGGGTCCCTTCTGCAAGGTGCTGCAATGTTAGCAGGTCTGTTTCTTCATTAAAGCTGTGCCTAAAAAACAAAGACAAAAAAGCAACTGGTTGGAAGATATATCCCTGGTTATCACATAAAAGCCACATCACAGCCAAAGATGAGTTGTCTTGTAGACATGCTTGTCTCTAGCGTTTCAGTTTGAAAGTTAACTGACTGGGAATGAGGGAAATGTTGCTCTAAAGAAAACATCATTTTTAATGATGAAATAATAACAATATAAATTATTTTACATATCGTATCATTCGTCATGAAGAGTTCATTACCGAAATACTATATATCCATTTTGGAAAGCAAATCAATACATGAACCTCATAATTCAGTATCTTTAAAATATAGAGGTTCTGGACTACATGTGCTATATATTTGTCAATTAAGTAAAGTGCATTACATTTATCCTTTATAAAGTTACCCAAAATCTATTTTAATTTTGTGATATCAATACATTTGTTTATTTTGTTGTTGTTGTTTTAAAATGGTGCATAAAACATTTCAGAACAAATTTCTATATGCACACAATATGGAGAAATTAAAGTTTTCATGGCTGATTCACAGAGAACCAGTGCTAACATTTTATCCATAGGTTGACGGTAAATGAAAGCAAATGATGTCCTCACACCATAAATAATCTGCATGGTAGTGGATAGTAGAACCACAAGAATCTCTACTTTATTACTATACCTTACTTACGTAACTCTGCTCGGATAGAATATATTTATTGTTTTGAAATCATATTTATGGCCATTTCTAGTCTGTGGTGGTAGTAGTGGGTCTTATACTGATTGTGGGTTGCAGGGTAAGGGTGAATATCTGAGACTTGGTTTAAGAGAGCTCATTTGCATTTATGTGTGTTGATATGAGAGGTCTCAGGAGTCATTTGAATGTGGCTATATGCATTTTTATCACACCGCCGTCATGTCTGAACTCTAGGATTATCACAGCCTCATGAAACTTTATATGACGAAACAAGGCACACTGATGATTAAAAACTGACTGGTATTTGCTGGACAAAGCTAAAGTAACGTTAAAGACAAAGATAAAAAAAATATCATGAAAAAAAGATTTTAAAAAACTCATGCTGTGGGTGCTCTATACTGCCTGTACAGATCTGCAAAAACCTGTGACAATAGACTGTCTGCATGTTTCGATTGTGAACACTTTTTTAAAATATTTTTTTAATGGCTCAAAACACATAACATAAACACAAAATACTGGGGCAAATAAATGAGGCTGCAATTACCTTAACGGTCACATTAAAGGTTTTTTGTATCACTAGGATTTTGTGGCTGTCCTTTTAGCCTCTGATTGTTTTTGCAGACAAATGTATCTGTTATGACATTTGGGCTATGTATGAGCTCATGTGGGGGTACCTTCTAGCCAGGTTTCTACAGGCACTAAGAGATATTTACACAAGCACTCATGTGTTGGTAAAGTAGGCAGGGACTATAATGTCTCAAACCCTCTGTGTTCAATCAATGATTGCGCATCACTACAGCCAGTCACACTACTAACAAAAAAATGAAAGTAACACTGCAATTTAGCCCAATATTCTATAAAATTATATGACCAAACACTAAAATTTGTGCTTTCATCATATGAACTGTCAAAACAAGAATAATTCTACTGCTACAACATGCACTAGAACCATTACAAAGATGGGCATCAAACCAAGACCGAAATTACTCTTAACAATCACTGATTTTCAGGGGGAAATTATAGGGAAAACACTCCATCATACACTCCATATCTCTATCCTTTGAAAAGGTGAAATCCATTCCTGGAAGTCCATTAGCAAACAATGCTAATGGACCACATTATAATGTCATGTGTTCAGTCTTATATTGTTGATGGTTTACTGTATGTGGTATCTATTGTTGACCTTGTCATTCTCCACCAGAACCAATCATGTCCTAACGCTCACAACAACAGTGGGCCTCATTCACAAATGTTTTTGTAAATTATTTGGAAATTTGTCGTATTTTTGTGCGTACAAAAACATGAACGTGGGCATGAAACGTTTGTTCGTAAAACAGGTGTATATTTGATGAATGCCAATCGTTCGTAAATTGGATGCGTGTGCCTGTTGAAGCCGATCTGCATAGGTAAACGCCCTGTTCAACACCGTGAAAGGCTGCAGACTGAAGGGTCGTGTGCAAATAAACCAGGGTAAAAGAAGGAAAAAAGAGGCACTTGGCTAATAATAGGAGAGACCTTACTGTCGGGTGTCCAGTCGGCATTGGAGTGGGACACAGATCAAATCAAGGCTGCATCTTCATCATCTTCATTATTGTATTTGTAAGGCGTCCAGTCCATGTGATCAACCCACAAGTTGGATAATCTTGCGTTGTTATGAATTAGGACAGTTCAGCAAATATGCCATTTCAGCCTATTAGGTCTTTTTCTTCTACAAGGCCACTGAAACATCTTGTTGTTGTTGAGGTTTGGCACTACTGTAATGGATTTTTCATGACGAATCAGCCGTTCTAAGAGCCTTCCTGCATGTTTCCAAACACACAAACACATTCCGCATGTTTCCAAGCATTCGTAGGATTTGATCGTACCAAACGAATTCAGATACGAACAAAATGATGAATCCGACTATGTTCGTACTAACGTTACACAATCAAATCTGATCATACGCATGTTTCGTGAATGAGGCCCAGTGTTTCTTCATCTATCTGATGTATTCTGTCTCTCTGTCTGTATAGATGCATATCTAGGCATATCCCCTCTCTCTCTCTCTCTCTCTCTCTCTGGTTCTAGGTCTCTCTCATCTTCATTTAACTTGTCTCTGTCATTGAGTACTTTAATGCAGTCGCACAGACAGCGCTGAGGGTTGTGGGAAGCATGTCCAGACCCAGCAAGAGTCTTTCCACATTCATCATTTATGCCTCCTTGTATCTGCCTCACCTCATTTGCTCCCTATCCTGCCAGAATGCACCAGCATTTACGACACAACAGATTTGGTCACTGATAGTACTTCGTTAAATATTAGGTAATTTAGTTAGTTAGACAGACAGACAGACAGACAGGTGGGCAGATATCTATATATATATATAGATAGATAGATAGATAGATAGATAGATAGATAGATAGATAGATAGATAGATAGATAGATGAATACTCATAAAAATAGCACTTGCCACAACAGTTTGGTAGAACATGAGGGGGAAGCCTACTTCATACATTAAAACATAAGTCTCCTCATGAAGGGAAGTGTCCTCTGTCCCTTCTTGTAGAGGGTTTCAGTGTTGGTAGCCCAAGCCAACTTGTTATCATATGAATCCCCGCGTACTTGGGGGTTACTAGAGTGAGAGGCTTCTTCCTGCAGAAATCCACCAGCAGCAGATTGGGCTGCAGGGTGTCCTTAGACTGGAAGACACAGTTCATCTAAGGGCACGTTCACACCAAGCAAGTTTGGAGCAGTGCATTTGAAATTTACTCACAGCAAAGAGCCGAGACAAGTCCATCATGCTTAGCTAAAGTTACTTCATTTTTTACTATTATTTTTTTTTTTACATGGACTGGAATTGGGTTTGTTTAGACTCTCCCAAAAATCTCTAACAACATGGGATGACAAGTTACTAAAACTCAACTTCAATAAATTAACTACTCGTGAGTCCATGTGACTTTTTTTACAAGCCCTGGTCCGCTTGTAATTGAGCAGGGAAAATCTAAACGAACAAAAATACAACAATGTAAACTTTTCCACTATGGTTCACACACACACACACACACTATGGTTCACACACACACACCAGGTTGCGGACTCTCGGGACAGAGCCTTCAGTGTGACTGCCCCCACCCCCTCTGGAACTCACTCCCTGTGAAGATCCGCAATGCTGGGTCCATTGAACCATTGAAGTGTTTAAACAGCGGCTGAAGACCTTGCTCTTCAGCCAGGCCTTTGGACCCAGCTGCTGAATTGTGTCTGTCATTTTTCCCTTTTTGTCCTTTGTTTGTCACAAGCCTCTTTCACACATGCAGTGAAATGCAGCTAAAATGTCTTCGTATCCTGTAGCATTAAGATTACCCCTCACTGGAACTAAGCGGCCAAGCCCAAACCCTGAAAAACAGGGTGCCTGAAACACCTGAACTCAATAATTAGTAGGGGTGTCCACTGACTTTTGGCCATATAGTGTATCTGAAAGAGGCTTTACTGTCTTCCTTCCTTTCAGCCTAGTAGTTGTTATTTTTCTCAACTTATCTAGTTCTTCCCTTTTCCATTGTTAAGTGCCTTGGGTACCAAAGTTCATCCCACTTGACTGCTCCACATGAAACACAACTCTGCCAGACATGTCATTTGTGGACTCAGCCTTCGCTTTCCAGTCAACCATAGACTTTACAGGAGGGAAGACAGCGCTGTTGTAGGGCTGAGAGTTGTTTCTTTTTTCTTTTCCACTTTCTGTGGCAGCAAAATACAATAAAGGCAAAGCTACACAAAGCATACAGTCCTATCAGCATCATAGTGAAAAAGCCTGGTGAACGGTGAGAACACCATCCGCTGACACTCAAGAAATAATAGCACATTTAGTAAATAAATTTAATCATCACAACTTAAAAGTAACTTAAATCAATCTGAGGTTTAATAGCAATGTGTTGCACTGTACATTATACTGTACAGTACTATAATACCACAGGAATGCATAGTCTGAAATAAGCCTGTATTGCAAACTTCTTCACTGAAACATACCAAAGTCTAGATTTACATTTCCACTGTAAGCACACACAGCAAAGTGTCTGTTATGTCCCTTTGAAACTAAAATATGAATAATATGAATGGTGAGCTCTAAAATAAGAGATTTAGACTTATTAATGCATTATAACATGGAAAATGGTATACAATACCGCAGGGGTCTCCAACCTTTTTTCCTCTGAGAGCTACTTTTACAAAATGAAAATGGCCGAGAGCTACCACTCTTCGTGAAAATAGTATGTTTTTAGCCTCTTATTGGTATGGGCAGCTGCTGCGGTCATGGTTGCTGTCCGTCTCACATCACCACTGACTCATCAAGCTTGACAGCAGCGCAACTGTTTGATTGACAACTAATAGGCAAATAATAATTTTGTGTAAGGAGGGGGCGGGACACTTGTGAATTTGATTGGATATAAATGTAAGCCGGGTTTCCAAGTGACCAAACACATTTGACTTATCAAGTTTTCAAATTTATGAAAGATCAAAGATTCATTAACCCTTTGGCGAGCTACTTGGAAAGGGAGCTACCTGTTGGAGACCCCTGCAATACCGGGACATATATCATGACAAAATTCTTGTAGCTGATCATTCAAAAGGAATAAGTGGCTTAGACAACTAGTTAAAAAATGTGTTCATTAAATAGGCAATCCTGCTCAATGTATAATTATTCACTTAAGAAAATATCAGTGCATTTCTAGGGTAAATTCCTTTATCACACCTCTATTTGACATTATTAGTATTGTATACTAATATAGGCATTGTCCTTTTAATTGCAAGGTCTCTTACAATTAGCTACAATTTGGCTGCAGAACAAACACTTGCAGCACTATAAAACAAGTAATCACCAAAAACAATCAATCATGCTCAAAAACTAGCTCCTGCTGATTAATGCTGTATTTATATCAGGCAATATGATTGGGTGAAATATTTCTTTAAAGGTCCCATATTATGGAAAACGGTTTATTCCTGGCGCTTATACATGTTCCACAGGAAATTACTTTCCTAAGCAGCTGAGAAAATTTGTCAGCCCGTTTTTCTGTATTTTCCTTTTTCCCAAAACGGTGCCAAAGATAAGAGAAAAACGGCCCGTTTCAGAAAATGGTTCTTTTGGACGTCATAAGGTGCAAGTCCAGCCCCTCTCAGAGCATGCCCATGCCCAGGTGAACAACCAATCCCATTTACGTCGTCGCAAAATGCAGCTCACGGCAGTGCCGCAAGCCATTGCTTATGGTGCATTCCATTGTACTTGGAAATTGGAAACTCCAAGTCGGTATTCCTAACTTCCAATCTAAATGTGTTCCAGTGCATCTGCTTGGGAAAACATAATCGCCCGCAGCAATGGTATGGTAAGTCTCAGAATGTTACAAGCATCTAAACTCATCAACTATTACAGCGCCATTAGTGAAGAGAATCGGCGCATTTCACATTTGGACGCCGTTTTTTCCGAGTAGACGGGAATGCACCGTTACTTTCCGACGAGTGAAGTTAAAACAACATATCTGGAGATATACCAATGCTCCAGTTATTATTTTGTAGGATGCAGGCAGCAACATAGATCCCTGCACAGTCTCCCAACACGCAAAAATGCCAGGACAGAGTGGATTAATTTTATTTTTAATGGCAACGGCTACAGTTTTTTTCTGTGTGATGATCAGTCCTCAGACTGCTTGTGCAAAGGCAGGATTAGCATCTAAATTGAAGCTTAAAGATGGAGCAATTCATAAGGTACGTGACCCATCTGCAAAATTGGAATCTGTAAGTGTCACCATGTTTTGATTTAATTTACCAAATTAGTCTGGTTAGTATATTCACTGCTGGTTAGCTAACAAGCTAGCGGGGCTAGCCACGGGCTTGTTGGGCGTGGAAGAAGTAAGAAAACTAATGCTGGAGTCATTAAAAGTAAAGTAAAGTACAAGTAAAGTTATTGGTTGGAGTCAGGACTCATCTTAAAGTTATTTGTGGGACCAGTGTCTGTTTTATAAGTCTGTCGAATGTGTCAGGCTTGGTAAACTTTAGCCACCATTAGTACAATCGTGTTTGGTTGTTTGGCTGCGCTGTTTGGATGCAAATAGATTGCATCCAATAATATATTGGTTAACTAGCTCAACATAATTGTCAATCCTAGCTTGTCTGCAAGTTGTATTCAATAAGTTTATGGACATGAGCCATAAACAGACCGGCTACAGCAGAGAGTGTTGCTCACACATCCACATTGCATGTAGGGTGTATGTAATGAGCACTGCTCTGATTGGCCGCCTCAAAACAGCCTGTTCTTTACAATGGAGAAAATGAGAGACTGAAACACACACCACAGAAGCTGGTTTTAGGAATTTTTTTTATTTAGACTTCACAAACGTCTTGTAAAGACCCCCAGGAACAGTTTAAATAGCCCAAAATGAGTACAATACCCCCCCTTTAAGACCATGCTGAGTAATAATTTCATACTGTTTCCCAGGTTTGACTGAACAGACTGATCTTAGAAAATAGCAAATGGTAGATTGAAAAAACTACCCAGGAACAATGCAGCATGATTGATAAGCCAATCGTGAAAAACAACGTGACAAGACATGGATTAGCATTTAGCCCTTAGTAGGTTTGAATGCAACATGTTGAAATGATCTTATACAGTATAGCATGTTGATATTGTTCACATGTGGAATGCTCCAGTATAGAGCATGATTAGTAGACAGTACTTCTCTTGTAATGTGTATGAACTGTAAAGAGTTTTTGGGTGTCAAACAAACACCTACTTTTTCTACCTTTTCTAAGACAATGGCCCAATCCCAATTCACCCCTTGCCCATACCCCTCCGTTTTGCACATTCACATGTAGGGGTAGGGTGTCCCGATTCTTGTTGGGATAGAGGGGTAGGTCGAAGTGTTAGGACTACATGGCCCTCCAAACGGAGATTTTTGAGAGGCACACTGAAAACCGGGTCTTATGAGGAATCTCCGACAATCATTGGCAAGATGGTGGCGAACGCTGCACAAGCAACAAAAGGAAACCACAAATGTAGTATCTTCTTCATTAATGAAGATTTACAAATTATGATAACGATCGTATTATCTCAGTTTAATGTCGTTTCAATGTATTATATTCTTTATAACAAGCATAACAACAAATCACTAGTATGCTGATGTCTCTAGCTCGCTAGCTAACGTTACAACATTGTTTTAAGGCTGATTTGTGTATGACAGTGTGTATGACATAACATTATTTCCATGTTGCATTTCCCCCCTTTGATGGCATATGATGCCCGAAATATAACTTAAGTCCAGCAGCGAAGTTGCTGCACTTGTTACCACTCCTCTAATATCAGTGCAGACTGGCAGGGTAAGAGCACAGCTAGCCTACAGAGCACCGCTAATGTTATTCTGTCATGAAGTGGCCTAGTAATGAAGCAGTGTTATTTTTTATTTGATGACTTGTTTGATCGATTGATAGAAAATTGTGAACGGATTGCTATGCTTTTTTTTTTTTATCTCCGTCATTGTGATAATACCACTACCGCCATAGTAATGTCCGGCAACAAACGTCGGGTCTGTTTACGCAAACGCCAACGATGACTACTGATGACGTATCAGGGTCTTGAAGGGTTGTCCCATTTCATCAGGGAAGATTTCAACCACTACCCCTTGTAACTCTGTTCCGAGGGGCAAGTCGAAAAGCAAGGGGCACTCGAAAACATGGGTTAGGTAAAAATAGGAAATGGGATTGGGCCAATATTTCATCAGTGAGTTTTGCTTCATCCGTGGTTATGTGATGAGAGTAGAGAGAAAGGACTTCATTAAACATTTCAGTTTTGTGGGAGAATCCAGGCAGGCTAGAGCAACCTCTTCATGCCAATTAGACAAAATTTACAATTTATATTTCAGGCATGTTTTTTTTTGACAACCCTCTTTGCATAGACAGACACACAAAACTATAAATTGACTGTGTCAGCTTTTCTTTCAGTTTTGTAGGCTATTTTGTGTGCCTTATGTGCCCGAGATGCCAGCTAATGGTGGACCTACTGTAAGCACAATGAATAACCAAAAGAGCAGTCTGTCCTTTTTGGCACATGCTGGTTTGTGCAGTGTAGCGACCACTTTTGATGGGCCCACTGTAATACAATGTTATCTTAGGCATGACAGCTCACACACAATTCTTCTGCCTGTCCAGGCCACCTGGAACCTGATGTCCTATTCTGCTACTATGAGAAATATACATATTATTCTACTGTAATAGTGATAATCATTGTGTGTCTGTTTTACTACTCTATATATCGTCGATTGATATAACACAATTGTGATTCAAACTATACCCAGTTCATTACTGTTCCAAACACCCAGTGTCAGGTAGGTCTTTCCCTCTCGCACACAGGAAGTGATACATTTTAGGTTAATAGAAGAATAACTGTATAGTTAGTATAAGCAGGGATAGCCACCATGGCTGAACAGACAAAGAAAAGAGCACCACCTACAGAAACTCAAACTTCATCAACAGAAAATCCAAGGAAAAAGGCATCACAGTACTGGACACACTGTTTGATTGACAAGTGATCTCTGGGAAGAGCAGTGAAGAACACCACAGGAAAGACCGCTTAGCACCAAAGATGTGCCACAATGAATAAAAAAAAAACAAGGATCTTGAGGACTACCACTTTAAGTATATCAAATACAGAATTGGGTCAGAAAATACCACAAGTTTGAAGGGACAAAATTAAGTAACTAGTGAGCTAGGAAGCTAATGATTTCTGGCCGGTTCATTAACAAACCAAACAGGTTCATAAAATATATAAATTAAAATTTGCTAGCTTGTCTGCCATTACAGTTGTGAAGATTCTTTGAAGCAGAATAACGCCCTGTCACTGTGTTCGCTTTTCAGCTCTAAATGGAAATATGTCTCACGAGAACTATTCAACCGGAAAGTATTTGAGATTGCAGAACCGGTGCTCTCAAACACACTCTTGTGTATTATAACTGCAGTTTTCAGTTTTGATGAGTATGAGCCAAAGTAAAGTATGGGTGGTGCTTTATGTAGCAATGGCGTTATTCCAGTGGATTATACTGTGTATTAATCTATGGAAAAGTAGTCTAAGTACACCATAATACTATGCAAGAACTTTCACAGTATTATTGTGTATAATGTGTAATACTTAGACAGGGATAGACAGGAATTAGGTGTGCCCCACAAAGTCTGTAAAGTAGCCTGTTCACTTACTTTGGCATATGGGATTCTGATAAGTACTGTGAGTATGACATGTATTTTAGTAGTACCACATGGATGGAGCAAGCACAAGCAGTTATGCTCCTCCTAAAAATTTACACCTGTCTCTGCAAGTGCTTCAACACAAAGATGACATAGATCTGAACCTTTTTCTTTTCAGAAAGAAATTAGAGGGATCAAGGATGTGTCATGAAGGCAAACAAAGGTCGTTATGACAGATGTAATACCCAGATATACCATGCAATTATAGTTTCCACATTCCCTTGTCTCACCTTATCACTGATGCCAATTAGCATACTTATTGTGCAACAAGGATGAGACCAGAAATTGAATCAGTTCCATGATACTAACTACTTACTGATGCTGTCAGTGGCAGGGTAACTGTATTGTGTCTTAACTAGAACAATTACAGTAGCATATTGCCATCAAAACGGGTGCCTGAGCATGTCACTGCTATAAAATGTAATACTTTTGATCATGTTTAGTTGGAACTTGTATAGATAAATATAGTTGTGAGAAAAAAATAATTTTGGAGCCTTTTGAATTACCTGCATTCCTGCATAAATGGCTCCTAAAACATGGTCTGATCTTTATCTAAATCACAACAATAGAACACAATCTAGGCAACAAATAACACACAAAAAATTTATTTTTACATGTTTGTGTATGTGCACCTCTAGGATAATGACTTCTAAGAAAGGGGGGAATTGAAGTCCATATCAATGAGGTGATCCAATCAATGAGACGACATTCAGCTGTGGGTTAGAGGTGTCCTGTCTTTTAAAAAAAAACACAAAGTTTGGTTACCAACTGAGTCTGCTCTCCAAATAAAGAGATATGTTGAAGTGGAATATGCCCCGGTTAAAAGAAGTTTCAGAGGACCTCTAGAGAAGAGTTGTTGCGGCTCAAAAGACTACAAAAGGATTTCCAAAGACTTGGGCCTCCATCAGACAGATTGTATATAAATGGAGAAAATTCAGTGCCAAAGCTACTATCCCTAGGAGTGGGCGTCCAGCAAAGAGCACAGCAAGAGCCGCATAATGGTCAAGGAGGTGACAGAAAACCTTAAGGTAACAGTTAAGGATCTGCAGGCATTTCTTGAACTTATAACATCTGTGTCCACAAGTCTACAATTAGAAAAACATTGCTGCCCGTCTCAAGTTTGCCAAAGACAACCTAGATGTTCCACAAAGTTACTAGAATAATGCGCTGTGGAAAGATGAGATATAAATTTAACTTTTTGACAAAACTGCATGTCATGTTTGGAGGAGAAAAAACACTGCATACCAACAGCAAAACCTCATCCCAGCAGTGAAGCATGGTGGAGGGAGCATCATGGACTGGGGCTGCTTTTCTGCCTCAGGGCCTGGAGGGCTTGTAATCACTGAGGGAATAATGAATTCCAAATTGTATCAGGAATATATATAATATATATCAAGGTAACGGTCCGGCATGACAATGACCCCGAACACAAAAGCAAATCAATCTAAATCTATCTAAATCTAACAGAATGGCTTAAACACAGGATGTGTCAGAGTAGTCAAAGTACTGACCTTAACCCTATTGAAGTGTTGTGGCATGACCTGAAGAAAGCCATTCATGCAAGACATCCCAAAAATATCAATGAGCTGAAACAGTTCTGTATGGAGGACTGGTCCAAAATACCTCCTAACCATAACCAATAACCTCCAACCATGTTTGGTTGAGGTTATTGGTTCTAATGGCTACTAGTAGTAGCAGTAGTAGTAGTGGTGCTGGTGAAAGATGTCAAGGTTTGCCTTTCTCTGAGTCTTCATTTGAATGCAGCCATCCTAATAATGTGTACTGATGTCTTGTGAGAGACAGTAAGGAAATGACCCTTCACTGTTCTCTGTGGTACTCATCTCTGCTGCTACTGCTCATTGAATTGTGGAAATTATGCCAGGAAGACTTGAAGATATGGGCATACATAAGAAGGTCATGTTGCACAAATGAAATCCTTCTACGAAGCTATTCTGTGAATATAAATCACAAGAAAACTTTTAGAGAGCTGTTTTTGGGGTAAAAACTTAGATTTGAAAAGCTGCACATGAATTACATTTTGTAGCTAATTAGGCCTGCAGTGCGATAACATGAATCATCACCTATTCAATGTGGACCAAGACATTGTAGATGAATAATGATGTTGTAAATTTGACTTGCACTGTATGCATTCTGAACATTTACCAGAATATTAAAACAATATAGCACAAAATTCCACCACCTAAGCTGCACTAACAACACCCTCTGACTGGCAGATTGTTGTTTGAATTCTCATTTTATGTATGCAGTACAGTAGCTACAGCAGCCTACTGTGTGCAAATCAGGAAAGCTAGTGTAATGTATGTCTAACTTGTCATCCCGATGTATATGGAGTGCCTGCTCTGTCTCTATTCATAATACTGGGAAATACAGTTTAAATTGTAATTTAAACTCTTGTAACATTCAACTAAAGTATGCCTTTATAGTTTAACTCCATGAATGTGCCCTTTAATTACAATATTTGACTGCAATTATTTCTAACCATTTTGTCTTGAGTTTCTTTCATTGTGCTGAACACACCAAATTCATGCCTGTTACATCAGCACTTTACAAGGCAATGCCCTAAGTCCTGGGGCATTGGGGTTTTCACAGCTACTTCTACTAGATTTCAAAAAACACTTCCAACCGGATTACTCATCACAAGTTAAAGGACTAACAGGGCAGTGTGCCAGTGTTTTCCCCACGTCCCTCCAAACATCCACTCTTCCACTTTTATCTTGCGTCCTTTACCAGCAACAGAATGAGAGCAGACATTGCTTCTAGCCTAAAAAGAGCAGGTGCAATAAAATACACATCAAAAAATGAATGAAATGCATGCAGTCAGCGAAGGCTCAGGAAAATATCAGAAAACAAGTATTGTTGATGATTCAAATGTCTCTCTAAGATTGCTTCAGGAACACTAGCAGGGCCATGACTTTATCATGAGGAAAAACAGGTACTCTGGATGAGCACAATACTTGGTAACTTTTACTAGCTATTTTAGAGATGGTGAATGATGAATTTCAGTTATTTCATTTTCCAAAATGGTTAAACAGCATTTTTTTAATAGAATTGGTAAAATATAGCTAGTATATTCAACTTGAAAATTTTCACTGCAAAGACATTTTTATGTTGAAAGAATAGCCTTCAGCAAGAATCATTTCAATGCAAAATAATTATGCAGATAAGTAACAGTAGCAATAGTTAAGTTAAATTGTAACTAAACTAAATTGTCCAATGTACAACATTAACTATTCAAGTATTTCTCCAAAATAAAATACCATTTGTGCGATAATAAAACAATTATGGTACAAAATCAAAAACCAGTAGGATATTTAGGAAAAACAGACAGAGCAAACATTGTTTAGGGATATTGTTGTATTTGAAGCTGTTACAGGCTACTAAGCTCTTTAAAAAGAGTTGTGCAACACACACTAGAGGAATTAATCCCAGTGCTCTAAGGGATAAACTTTAAACATGATAATACAGGGATTACACTCAATGCAGCTTCACTTCCTTGACCAAAACAAGCTCTGTTAATGGGACATATTTTCCAGATTAGCCTTTTGTTAGGTCATGATACACCCATAGAAAACTGTTAGAGCTAATCAAAGAAAAAAAGAGTGAGAGTAGGAGCGTAGAGGTTTGAGAGTTGGGCTAATGATCAAAAATTTACTATTTTGAGTCCCTTGACCTGCAGAGAAAATGTGGGTGGGGAAAAGTGAGTGACTCCCTCCCTCCCTCAACAAATATCATCCAGGGTGCCCTTGAGCAAGGCACTTAACTGCCATCTGTTCCATTTGAGCTACTTAGTAGCCAGCAGTAGAGAACTGTGGTTGTACTGGGAAACTCCCAGCTGTGAATCTGTGTAACGGTGTGAATGTGAAGCAGGTCATTGCTGAAACAGAGCATATGTGCTCTGAGGCTGAGGTAACTGGCATCTGAAAAGCCACCACAGGCATTGAAGCAGATGGTGAACACAACCAAGCTGCAATAAAAAACAACAACACTGATATTCACTTTTTGAAGACATCAGACATAATCCAAAAGCCAATTTCAGGCAAATTGGGGTATTTTGGCATGTACACACAGGGGCACAGGCAGACAGACTGATAATGTATGGTATATTCTAGTGTGATAGTAGTATTTTAATGTCTTCAATATTAGAAAAATGTTGCCAAAAGTGAGAATGAAACAGGGTGGCCAAACAATATTCCTGTGACCATAGAATGATTACGCTAAGTGCTGGGAAAGAAATTTAAATGAGAGAAGAGAGGTAGACAGGATTTCTAACAAATATTAACAAAGCCTAATTTTGCTATGTATTAAAAAAAATTATATTATTCTAATTTCATTTCAAATAGCAATCAAAGTAAGGGAAATAATTAGATTATTATGCATTACTTGTTACAATTACATCCACATACTAATATAATGTACTCACTGCCCTTACTTTGATTATTCCTATTAGTTTTAGTGCAAGCAGATAAGTTAGTTAGCTTAGTGGACCATCAAGTTTTGCTAATTACAGTATATGGTAATGAAGTGTCCTTGATATAACCAAAACAAGCTGGGCAGATGAGCATGGGGCAGACTATATCCCGAAAGCAATACCTGCACAGACTTCCTCGTCACTGGTAAGGCTACTAGACTCTTTCAATTCATCCATGTGATGAGAATGAATTGTTCAACGTTTTCTGTCAACGAATCACTCAAAATATCACCATGTGCTCTACAAATCTTGTTAGAACGTTTTTGTGCAGGCTCTGCAATACTGTTAAGTGCTTTACAAATGACAACATCGGAAATACCCCACAATAGTGAGGTATAGAAGGACAAAACGACAACACAAAAACAGAAAACAATAAATATATGAAAATGAGGAAAAGATAATAATAAAAATTAAATTAAAAAAAATATAAAAGCATCTTTATGTAAAAGCCAGGCTAAAAATGTATGTTTTAAAGATGCCCTTTGCACAGACTTAACAACAGAAAAAAACGTTAGCTGGTTTATGGTGATGAGAGAAAAAAACATAAAATGTATGGCAGAACATGAACATATAAGCTCTGATCACTCTTGTTTGCAGTGATGCTTATAGGCCTAGACTCTTAAGGTGTGCATGGACGAGCAGAGACTATCTGCATTCAAGAGGTATGCAACCTTCCTATTTGAACACTTGTAGTTATTCACAACAGTTTCGCATTGTGACTTTCCCAGATAGACTATTCCGTTTGATCACTTCATCCCCTTCTAGTCACATTTATTGCAACTCTGGGGATGTTGGCTATTAAAAGGTCACTGATGGTTATTTGAGTGGATAATGAAAATTGAATTGGGGTAAACACTTTAATTATTTGGTCTTTAAGAAAAGTGCAACGTAATAACAACCATCAGCACTATGTTCTAAAGCCTCTGTGAGTTGCTTTAAATTGATTAATACTCTCTGCTACTTTTAACGTTTAAAACCTCCGGTCTACTGGAAACAATGGCTACACTTTTGTGTCAAATCATGCCCCAAAGCCTCTAAATTTGGAATTAATTAATTAACTATACAAGAGGGATTCCTGGGGATAAGCATATATTTTCTAATTTTGGTCTCATACTTGACAATCATTTGAATGTTAAGGTTCAGGAAAACTTTATACCATAAAATCAGTCTCCTATTAATTCTTTGAACAATGGATTCGTCCCTATCTCCTTAGTCACACACGACATCTCAGAAACTACTGACCCAATTTTGACAAAACTTGGCTGAGTGATGTGTCTTATCCTAGAGATCCAGCATTTCACAAAATTACAATGATTGGCCTAAGGGTCCCTACAGCAAATAAACGAAAGCATATCTCTGGTCTTGTTTGACACACATTTTGAAGTTTTTGTATACATGCAATTCATCATGAGCATTTTTTCCTTACGGACACATCCAATTGGATTTTCCAGATAATAAGAACAAAGGAGATGCTGTCATCATTGGTGGGCGCCAATGTTCATACAGTACAGTTGTTGTCAGTGAAGCAGCATGTTGTAGGACATCAGAGTCTTGATTCTCTGACTTCTGCCTTTGGTACAGAATTGTTCAAGTTCATAAAAATTAATTGTATGATCTCATGTCATATGATTAGCAGATGACTTTAAAAATAAGCAGTATTCCCCATTAATATGAATATCTGACATGTACAGTATCTGAAACCAGGATATGAAGATCCCATAATCACTGATGGCACTGGCTGAAAAGAAGCATTCAACGCCATCCTGCTATCTATGCTAGATTCATGATTCAGACATGATGGTTTAATAGCTGCAACCACAGGGCTTAGGCAGCGTAAACAAACCCATTTCTGCACAGTGTGCTATCCAGACTGTCTTCAGTGGGTGTCCCCACGCACAATTATCTCTTCTGTAGCTTTTGCTCACCCTTTCTCCCTCCCAGCATGGCTGTCTCAGGTCTCTTGCTGCCACGTTTCACCCCTCAACGGCTTTAATTGTCCTGATGACCTCAATCAAAAGACAATTACCAAAGCGAGAGCAGTATAGGCAATTATATCCATCACCATGAGGTAGAGCACACCTGAATGGAGCAAGAACCTTTCACAGTGGTAAAATTATATGTGCACCCAGGGATGGCTGTCGTGATGAGGAAGTGGGCATGTGCCTGAGATGCGTATGTGTCCTTAAGGTAGCCTGAATATGAGAAGAAAGTGACATTCCAAAGCCAAAAGTGTCAGGTGCTAAGGTTTAAGGTGGCACATACTGTATATATGCCAAGCGATGCAGAGGAATTCAGGGCAAGCTGAGATGAGTTGGAAAATGGGTTAAGAAGGACTATAAGCATACAGACATTTTTTACTCTACTGATTTCCTTTCCTTTTCTGCATCTCAAACCAATCAATTTGCTCAGAATTTTGAAAGTTTATGGAACTTTATGAACTGTTCATCATCACCACTGCAGCAAAAATTACCCTTTATCATGACAAAATGCAGTGTCTGAGGTCACTGTTACAAATCAATCTTCGTTTCTTGAATCAATACAGGGATATACACTGAGGCTGATGAAATGTTATTTTATTTACTGAGGGAGGAGTATGCCTCAAAAGTGTTTATCATCTCTGCAGCTACTGTGGATCACCTGTTATTTTGTGTCCATGTATAGAGACAAAATCCATGTCACATAAAAATCAAAGATTAGATTAGATGGCTCTTTATTGTCCCCCGAGTGGAAATTGCAGTTATGCAGCAGTACAAAACAAGAGAGAGGCACACTTCACTATACAATAAACAGATTTAAGGGCAACAAGCTGTATAAAACAGATCCTAAAAATATACAAAAAATAAATATACAAAAAATATACAAGTAGTGCATGGAATAATAACTTTTGCAATTTAGTCGTGCAATTTGCAATTTCGTCGAGGTGTGTGTGTGTGTGTGTGTGTGTGTGTGTGTGTGTGTGGGGGGGGGGGGGGCATATGGCTGTTGGCATAAAAGAGTGTTTGAAGCGCTCCCTTGTGCACTCAGGTTGGATGAGACGGTGGCTGAAGGAGCTTCTCAGCCCGTTCCATCTCATCATAGAGGGGGTGGGATCGGTTCTCCAAGATGGATCTGATTTTAGACCTCATCCTCCCCTCAGCCACCTCCTCCAGGCTGTCCAGGCTCTCTCCCACAACTGAGCCAGCTTTCATGACCAGTTTATTATTCCTGTTTGACATGATTGGTGGTTAATATATTTGAGATTGTGCTTCCGATTATGTTTACTTTTGTGTATTTACTCCATTTGTACCAATTGAGCTTTTTCTGCTGGATATTGTTAAAGGCATAAGGAATATGTCTATACCATACCTCAAAGTAATACAACAGTGCTCTCCTAATTCAAACAGCCAAGTTGACACATCCAACACCAAAAAAAACAAACAGAAATGAATAAAAAAAACATCTGAATGACATCCCATGTCTGAATGACATGCCTGTTGAGGGAGGCAATTTTTAAAATGTCATTTTAAACTGTCTTGTCAGGACAACAGTACATTCACACAGTTATCATCTCTGGCATGAGTCTTTTGAGACTACTAGAATTTAATGTAATTGCAACACCACAATACCCTAAAAAGGAAACACCTATCAATGGAAGACAAATTATTTTTAATTATGAACAGTCTCAGGGGCTCTGCCACTTGTCCCTTTTTCCCAAACAATGTGCTATTGTCAGACAATTCCCTTGAAATTACTGGGATTGTCAAGTCATTTGGATGCTGGAT
The DNA here is from genome assembly GCA_034670385.1 of Hoplostethus mediterraneus. Taxonomy (NCBI): domain Eukaryota; kingdom Metazoa; phylum Chordata; class Actinopteri; order Trachichthyiformes; family Trachichthyidae; genus Hoplostethus; species Hoplostethus mediterraneus. The sequence goes on along the minus strand of JAXDDW010000019.1, from coordinate 2,614,703 downwards.
CCACTGCACAGGCCAGGGAGGGAATTACATTGACCTGAGCTACAGATGACTGCCAGGGGAGCACACACCATCATGAAGCCTGTGAAAGGTTGAAAAGTAGCATAAAAATGATGTATCTAGCCATTTCACCATGACTCGTAACTCCAATTTTGATGGAGGTTTTTTGTGTCATCTCTAAAATGCAAGGAAATGGAAGAAAGTAAAGCTACTTTTCTTTTTGTTTGTTTTTAAAAACACAGTTTTATCAGATAGAAGGAAAATTTTATTTTTATTTTATTTTGCTACATATTCGGTTGAATTTATTCTAAATTCAGAAGTATGCTCATACAGTTTCAATATGCCTAAGACCTAGCTGGTAGTTGTTTTTGCAATATACTTATTGGCCATTTTAGTACAACTGTCTGTTCATCAAAGTGGATTGCTCCTACAGCCATTGATTGCTCCTCCCGGGACAAGGTTTGCTATGTCAAGCAAATGACAAATGACCTTAGCAACTTTGAGCATGGTACGATCATCGGTGCCTGGTGCGCTGATTCCTATATTTCAGAGATGACTGCCCTTCTAGACTTTTCACACAACAGTGTCCGGGGTTTATTGAGAATGAAAAACAAAAAAATATCAATATCAGGGAGTGGCAGTCCTGTGGGCGAAAAGAGCAGCTTGTTGGTGAGAGGCCAAAGGAGAATTCCACTTAATTTGGAAACCGAGAATGTCTGTCATGCTGGCATGGCTTTTGTACAAGCTTTGTAGCTAACAAGTGACATCAGTTACCTAGCAAGCTTGAATTTAAAAAGGAATCACACTATGTTATATAATTATTTTTTTTTATAGTAGTTATCGTATTCTAGTACTAGTATTACTTAGTGTGTATTTATTAGTGTTACCAGTCTGCCCAGAAACATCCCTGATACTACTACTAGTGCTACTACTATTGCTACTGCTGCTTAACAACTACTACAAAACTTCTCACAAAGTTTAGAATGAATCAGAGAGAGGAGACATGAAAATGACCAGAGTGTTGTTGCAAAACACACGAACGAAAAGTGGGTGCCAAAGGGTCAAACACATCTAACTTGCTACAGCATCTTCGAGATCAGCATCCATCTTTGCATGCTCAAGTCGAGGTAATAAAAGACACTAAGTTGAAACATGTTTAGATTGGTGACAAGTTGCTTAATGAAATGTTAAGCTAGTAAGGAATTAAATATAAAATTGTCACTCCCAACAACAAAGTAGCTGTGACTTAAGAGTTGGGCTTTCATGAATGGGATACTGCAGTGTCCATCAATCAGTGTCTATTAATTATTTTCTGTTTTAAAAAGCTTTTCGAAACGGTATGGACTCTAGTTTCACACGAAGGTGTGATCATTTACTTCTATCATTCCCACTGTATTTAAATGTATTTTCAGTATAGAGGACATGTTTTCTGTGAAGGACCAAAATAAATGTTGTGCATAAACAATAAAACCTTTAACTATAAAATGCTTATTTAATTTCCCCCATACTTAGTGTTGTACAAATAAATTACCACATAATAATCAAAACATTTCCTCAGACCATCATTATACTATCAAAATCTCCCTAATCTGTATATGTATCCTATTCATGATAAAATCCTGAGACCAATCAATAAGCCTCAGATAAATAGCTGCTATGTAATTGTTGCTGGTTGAGTCATGCTGGTACACCAACCCACTCATGGCAGTGCTGTGTTGTTGTTGTTGAATAGTTTATTGTTTCCTTCTGAATTAAAGTTTTTTCCACTGCCTCATCTTTCAATGTGAGAACCATTTATTATCTGCCCTATATCATGGGAAAATTCTGAAAATCAGCCAATTTAATACATCAATGAACCTTTATCCTGGAAACTGTATTATCTTACGCTGGAGAATAAAAATATTTTATGGCTGCGTACTTTGTTTGATTGCTTCTGGGCAGCTTGGATTCTTACAACACTTCACCATAACGGTAATAAAAAAGTGACCTTCTGCCAATATTTTAAAAGAGTACTTATGCCTCAATAGTAAGGACATCTAACAGAACAAAATATATGAATATGGCTCAGCATGGCAACCATAACATAGTAACAAAAATCCTGTGTCTCCATTCCCTTGGCGAAATTGTATGATTAGTTATGATCTATTTACTGATAGGCGTTCCAATGAGTCCATGTCTCATGACAATAAGCTAAAGCTGAAAATAGTGAACTTTCAGATAATCTATATTGAGATATCTATAGATATTATGGAACTTGTATCTAAATTGTAGCTATGTGTTAGTTAGATGGCATGTCAAATTAGCTGGATCAAATGGTCATTAAAATATGACCATACATCATACAAAATAATTGTATGATAAAATAATGTTTTGTTTTGTTTTTTAAACTGTTTTCAAAACTCTAGAATTGTGGTACTTTTTCAGCACTGGTTTACTGTGCAACACTACCGCAGATGCAGCCATCGATCAACCTCTTCCTGCCTGGGAATATTGAGCTTTGACACAGGCATGCACTTTTGGGTGAAAACGTCAGATAAGTCAATTAAGTCACATTTGTCCAATCCAGAAACGTCCAAACTGATATTACATGACAAGCCACAATGTTTTCTTGACCTATTGTTTGAAACAGGATGCTCGTTTTACCAGACCTGTGCAGAATGTACCAGATCCAAAAATATCTTATCACCCTTTTGGCTCTTGACTTGTATTTGGACAATAGAAGAGATGCAATCATCCTCACAACCCAATATGACCACATGTCTGAGATGAGGCAGTTGCAGTGCTTACTGATGGTATATCTGGCAGTTCTGATTAGGGCTGCACGATATGAGGAAAATCTGTGATATGCAATAACGTTGTTGAATATTGCGATAACAATATGACTTGCAATAAATAAACAGATATTCAACAGTTTTAATGTCTTTCGGCTGTGGTATACTGCTAAAATACACCCAGACAATGAATAGCCTATGCCTACATTACAGTCATTTATCTAACGCTTTTATCCAAGCGACTTACAAAAGTGATAGCTGACACTATGTGAGGATCGAACCCACAACCCTGAGACTTAGGGTGAATCCCAATACACCCCTTGGCCCTACCCCTCCGTTTTGCGCGTTCACGTGAAGGGGTAGGGCTGTCCCAATACTCTATTTTCCAAGGGGTAGGGCCAAGCCGAAGGGGTTTGTAGCCCTTCAAACGGAGATTTTTCAGAGGCACACTTCAAACCAAGGGCTACCCAGAATGCCCTGCGAATCTCTGGAAGTAACAGGAAGATCATGGGGACCACTACGCTACCATCCGAAGTGAACCACAAATGTAGTATTTTCTTCGTTAATAAAGAGTTAAAAAATATTCCAACCGTGTTATTATCTTAGTTTAATGTCGTTTCAATGTATTATGGACCGTTTCTTTATAAAAAGCATAACAAAAAAATCGCTAATATGCCGATGTCTCTACTTCGTTAGTTAGTTACGTTACAACATTGTTTTAGGCTGATTTGTGCATGACAGTCCCGCATTTTGACATATTTACATGTCGCATTTCCCCCTTTGATGGTATATGATGAAATATAACTAAAGTCCAGCAGCGAAGTTGCTGCACTTGTTACGGCTCCTCTAATATCAGTGCAGACTAGCAGGGTAAAGTTAGGAGCGGCTTGCTAGACTACAGAGCACCGCTAACGCTATTCTGTCATGAAGTGGACTGGTAATGAAGCAGTGGTCTGTTTTATTGGATGACTTGTTTGATCGATTGGTAGCGTGAAACGTATAAGTTGTGAACGAATCGCGAGCGTCCATGCTTTTCTATCTCCATCAGATGAACGGCAAATGTCACTGTGATAAAACCATTGTTGCCATAGTAATCTCCGACAACAAACTCGTCCCGTCTGCTTATCGATGACGTACCAGCGTCGAAGTGCGATCCCAATACTTAGGCCCTCGATAGCGAGGGCCAAGGGGTAGGGCCAAGCCGAAGCCATAGGGGTACAAATAAGGATTGGGATTTGGCCTTAGTCTCATGCTCTACCGACTGAGCTGTCTACTGAAATAAACATGAAAACAATATTTCCAACATCCTTTTATTGAACAAAGTGTATATATTATTGCCCTGTATATCTGAATATGTGAACAAAAAACCTTTTTTGTGTAATTCTTTGTGGTTGTATTGTAGATGGTGATAGAGATTCTCCACCTTTCCTGTAGCTTATAGGGCAATTTTAGAACAATGTCCCTCATGTCAGATGGCATGTCCAATTCCCTCATATACAGGATTTGCTCAGTTGCATTGCAGCACCAATGAAGAAAGAGAGAAAACACCTGCAAAGCATTAACATACTCACCTTTAATGGGTGTCCACCTAAAAGCATTGTTCATGTAAGCAGAGGAAATTTTGTTTCCAAAATGTTCAAGAAGATTCTTTGCTCTTTGATATCCCTGATCAGGAGGACGGTGCTGGCAGCTGTTCACTATGTCTCTTGGCTGATCCCTGGTGTATTGTTCAAGACAGTGCAGACTAGAAGAGGATCTCCATCAAACACAGGAATATGCCTTGCTGGAAGTGCAGAAGAAAGATTCTGTTGAACCAATCAAGATGCAATGTCATTTTGCCTTTTCACGATGCTCACAATCTCATTTTGGTTGCTACTCTCGGAGTTTGAGAGTAAACATGCCCCAATGAGTTTCTTTGTTCATGGTTTTGCACATTAGGCCTCAGTTGAGTGTCTTGGGTTAGGGTATTCAGTCTTACAGATTTTGTATTTGTTTGTTTATATCTTTTCCTTTGGACGAACAACCAGTGGAGGGGGTATAGAGTCATTTCCCTTCGGCTTATATTCGTTTTTTTCATGAATGTAGGCAGTTGCATCAGAATTGAGCCTCCCTGTGGTTTGAACATTGGCCTTTTCAAAATAGGAATGCGTTCCATCAGACACTCTAGAGCCGCCTTGATGCATTGGCCTCCAACACCTCAGTTTCCAGTGCTGGTTGTTCCTTTTCTCTCCTCAGTAGTTGCTCTTGTGCCTCTATCAAATGCCTTTTCTTTAGTGCAGCAACACACTTCTTTAGTACAGCAACACGCTCCATCAGAGCTGCCTTCTCAGCTTCAGCTTTAATGCGTGCAGAGGATATTGAAGAGACACATGATGATTTAGAGGGAGGCTTTAGATGACTTGATCTAGAGCGTGAGACATTGGAAACGCTGTCCCCAGGACCAATTTCATCTGAGTCTGGCACGCTCAGGTCAGGTCAGGCTGTTCTGAATCTTGAATACTGGGTTGTGCATATGGTTGACCAGCACCAATATTGACTGTGAAAACACAGTACAGTATCATTTTTGTTTGAAACCATTGAACCACTTTGTTTAGCAATCTCATCCACACAGGCATGGGTAAACTCAAAAAAGATTCATGCACATATCTGGCTTCATCTTAGCATTTGATAAAATTGTTCAGTTCAGATCGCACTTGAGTGACATTTTCATTGGATTCCATAAGCACACTTTTTTTCAAGTGTATTTTCCATACACTTGAAAGCTTGATTGCAATTTGATTTTCTTGATGTCTGACATTTTTCTACATATAAAGCCAAACCTTTGGTAGTAAATTCAAAACTGCAGCATAAGCATCAGATGTTTCAGAAAACAAGCACTGGTTGCAATTGTTGTGATATATTGACAACACATCAAGAACCAGAATGCAATGCAACAATGTATCATTCAGCTGGCAAAATATCATTGAGCAGCATAACCAAACAATTACACACCAACACAGCACGTCTCTCCAAGAAAAACACACAAAAACCAACCACCTACAAACACCACAGCAGCCACGTAGTAACACCCTAGCAACCACACAAAAACACCCTAGCAACCACCTCATAACACCTTAGCAACCACCTTGTAGACCCTAGCGACCCTTTAAAATCTTGATAATTGTTTTGATTGAAGTCTGCTTTAAAACAAAATCATACTTCACAGCTATCAGCAATCACACACATTTAATCCAGGAAATTATTTTCTAGTTGAAGTTCTATCTTTTTTGCTCTAAAAACATTTTCCTTATAGAACTACTAGTTTGGTAAAATTTCCATGGCTTCTGTTCCCCATAGCTGTCAGCTGGAAAATGCTGGTGTTGCCATTTGCTGGCCTGTTGCATTGTAGCATGAACTGTACCATGACCTTGTGTTTGCAGTCCCACTTCAATTATGCCAAATGGTATACAGCACTCCCACTCCCGCATTATTGCTTACATATGGTAGAATAATTAAAGTACTTCAGATACTTCTTCTCCAGACATTGAGAATATAACTGTGATATGGCACACTGACATACTGATTTAAGTTAAGGCTGATATAAAATTGATTGAGAGCACATAGACCATGGCCCTGTTTTGTATTGTTGATTTCAGCTAACAGATTAACACACCATTGTATTTGTATGGCCTATTGTACCGAGAAAAGTTATGTTTGAGCTGACAAAAATTGTGATTAAACATGTGGATCAGTTCCATGCAATGCAGTTTATTGTAGTAATTATTGAGGGCAATGTGAATTATTTGCAAAGTCATCCTCATTACCACAGAAAATACATTCAAGGATTGCTTTCAAGTCCAATTCCTATTGCAGTTCAGTGTGCTCCTTCTGCAGATGCTTTGAAATGAGTTTATATTTGAGTTCCCATTACAGAAGTCAACAGAATGTGAGACCATTTTTTCAGCCATAGCACAGTGCTTGTCCTACCTACTTGTTTATCATTTCCTCCAAAAAGTAGGGAGAGTAGCAGATGATAACTGCAACTGTTAACCTCAGACTACAGAGATTCATTCTTACATTCTTAAGAGTGAGCAAGAGAGAAGCACCAGTCTGAAGTGGTCAAATTTCTTTTGAGATGTTTGTGGTTAGCAAATCTTATTTAATTTTATTTTATCACTTTCATATCAATCACATCATATCAATGACACACACTCTCTGCCAGGGGGCCAGTAAGTTGGCTTACATCTGATACCAGCATGACTGAGGCCCTGTGCACAAAGCGAGGTCCATAAAGACATGGTTAGACTTGGTTAGACGAGTTTGGTGTGGAGGAACTCGATTGGCCTGCACAGACCCCTGACCTCAACCCCAGTGAACACCTTTGGGAGGAATTAGAAGGCCGATTGCGAGCCAGGCCTTCTCGTCCAACATCACTGCCTGACCTCACAAATGCTCTTTTGGCTGAATGGGCAAAAATTCCCACAGACACTCCAAAAGCTTGTGGAAAGCCTTCCCAGAAGAGTGGCGGCTGTTATAGCCGCAAAGGGGGGTCTAACTCCATATTAATGCCCATGGTTTTAGAATGGGATGTCCAGCAAGCTCATATAGGTGTGATGTTCAGGGGTCCACTGACTTTTGGCCATATAGTATATAATAAATACAAGCTGCCAACTGCGAAAAAAACCCATTCACATCAGCCTCCTACTAGTAATTACAAGTAGGACATGTGAGAACTTTTTGTGGGCTCCAATATCTCCCACTGGTGTCACAAATTGCATGTCAACACAGGCAGTAACCATAGCAGGGAATCGACAGATGTCAGCAGTCCAAGATAATGAAAATACATTTTATCAGTTATATTCAGAGTAACACCATCAGATGTGGGTGCTCCAACGAGTTAAACATGTGGATACTTCCAAGTTGTAACAATGAGATGTTATCCTGTTATTCCACTTTTTCTGAAATGACATGCAGCATCAGGGATGCCAGAATTCCCTGTTGAACACTCTGGAGGTGTTGTGGGACAAATTCAACAAAACATCTATGGGAGGGGCATATGGGCAGAAATATGTCACTAGAATCATAATTTATATTTGTATTGTTAAACTTGAATAATTACATGAAAAACTGAACTGAACAATCTTTTGACTGTTGAACTGATGCTTTCAAAATATCTAGCTCCTGTTGGTCGTTGATATCGGTGGTTGAGAGAAAATAATTGTTACAGTATGTGAAAAGGAGTTCTGTGAAACTGCACTCGATTGCTCTTCCTCAACGACTTCCTCAGTGTCTCAGTAAACTGAAATTGAATTGCGAGAACTCAATTTGAATTGTAAGAACTGAATGTGGAAGTATATAGAAATAAATTTTCAGTGAGGATCAAATAGTTTCAGAGCAAATTAATTAAATTTCATAATATTACAGTTTCAAGTTTATTGGAATTCAGATCCAAACTAATAAATTCAATTTCAAATTATGCTATTCAGATTCAGTTTTTCAGATTCAGTTATTCGTTTATTCAAGTTCAAGTTAAACAATACAAATTCCAATTATGTGATTCACCAGCCCTCGACAATAAGCACTGGCCCGGTGGCCCGGAGGTGTTTTGAGCAGTCCGGGCCAGTCCGGGCCAGTAAACTTCCTAATTTGATGGCCCGGCCGGGCCACCACATTTTAAATTACTTTATACACTTTTTCCTACCTTATCGATGCTCAAATAATGAAAATCTTCATGTCGAAATCGGTAAACTTTCTTTCAATCCGCCATTTTGATTCAGTTCGTGTCCGCTCGGCTAACTTCGGAAAATCGATTTTTTTACGCACACTCCGACAATGGGAACAACCGGGCAAACGCATTAAATGGTCGCTGACGGAAATCAAATGTACGCACACTTCGGACAGTGGGACAAACCGCTCGTTTACACTATACGTTGCTGGAGGAGTGTGGATTCGGAAACTTACGTAATAGGTGACCATCAGCATCCCGCCTCATTACACAATTGACCACCCTTGACCACTGCCCGTATACATGTACTATTAAGAAGAGAATTCATTCACAATTAAGTAATTAGACATGGCTTTTCGCCTGAAGCCTCCTGCTCCCGGACAGTCGCCCGGGGGAAAGAAGAAGAGGAAGATGGATGATGAACAGAGGAAAGAGGTATCCGCACACCTGGTTTTAGAGCAGGGCCACCAAGTTTTGAGCAGGGCCACCAACTTCTCAAATCTACTGGTCCTGTGGGCCACCAACTTAAAAAGCTTATTGTCAAGGGCTGTTCACATTCAGTTTTTTTATGCAATTATTCAAGTTGAGTAATTAAACAAATTCAAATATAAATGATTCAAATTCAGTTTCTAGTGACACATATTTCTGCCCATAGGAGCACACTTGATAACTCCTATGATACAACTGCTCTTACTGTAATTATGTCAAGGTATTGTGAGGGAAAGATGCACACGTTTTTTTTTAATCCCAGTCTTATTCCAAGCCTCCTATCAGACGGGAGGGCAGACATGTTGAAAAACAGATCCACAAAATCTGTTAAGATTATACACTGTAGGCTAAATTGTAGCATCTGCAATTTGCAATGTAGCCTGTTATGACTGACATTTTGCAGTTGCTTAACAGTGTTGTACCAAAAAACTGTCTCTCACCACAAATGGAGTACATCTACTGTAAGCCACTGAAGTCTGCCCAAGGGCACAATGTCTCAAAGCCTACGTCCAGTTATTCCCAGGTCTCGAGATCCTAACCTTAATACACTGGCACAACATTGCTTTGCTACTGTCAGTGGGTGGCACACACACCATATGACCTATCAATCCCTACGTAAGTAAGTCCTGAGCGATTAAGTGGAAGTTGTTTGTTTTTTTGGAAAGAGTGCTTCTTTATAACCACAACATAAAAGTACCTGGACCTACAGTAGCCTACATGCACACACATTTATTAGCTGACAAGTCTGACAATCCTAACCTGCACACACTCTTCTACCAGTGTTCAGCAACTGAAGCCTGGCACTTTACCTTAGGTGAAATGTCTTTTTCACAGGAAACAATAGAATACAGGTTTTATGCGTCACACAATTATGCTTGAAATGAGATTGTTGAAAATTTACATTTAACCACTATGTGATCTGGCATATGAGGTGGCTGCCTGGTGGTGGCCCATTCTCACATCTCTAGAGCTCAAGTCAGCATAATTAATACATCCATTTGTGCATGAATGTTGAAATGCTAACAATAGAAATGACTTCAAATGAAAATAGTTACAATTGACTCTTAGGTTTGAAAATAATCATAATAATAATAATAATTGGTAGATGTAGTTTCAGAATTCAACCATCAATGATGGTTTATTATATAGTATATAGGTAAATGCCAGTATTGAAGCTAGCTATTAGAGGATATATAATAGATAACAATGTATTGCTAAGTAAATACAGTTGTTTTAGGAAATGTAAAAGGAAGCTTAGCTACAAGAGATGCCAAACTCACTGGGAATCTGTCTCAGGACACAGATTCAGCTATCAGTGCCTTTGTACCTGAGGTTGCCTTTGTACAAATGAAATGTTGCCAGATAACAAATGAAACAGATGAAATCACAACTTAGCACACATAGACACTGTCAGCTACTCACTTTAGCCACATTATTTTCAAACGCTAGCTCCTGGAAATTCCAGGTTGAATGTCAGAGTAGTTTTTATTCCTAGTATGTTTCTGTAGCTTTCAACATAACTGAATTGGACATGTTTATATTGGTGTTATTGTTGTATATTGGTATTGGTACCTAGTCAAAATTATTTTTTTAATTAATAAGTTGTCATCTGACTGAGTACAGACAATTGAGATAAGAAGCAGAGCTGCACATTGAGTGGCAGGCGGAAAGAGGAAATCAACTATTAGATCTATGTTGAGGTACAGGTTTCCTTCAACATAGCAATAATGTGACCTGATTTCCCCTGCTCAAATCAAAGGGCACAAGTTGCTATGGTAACTATACCACGGCCCATAGAATTAGAGCCGATAGAAAGGGAGCTTCTTGGAATATCCTGGTAATTTCCTTTCATACATTTTTCAAAATTCATAATGGTGTCACAAAAATCAGCCTTGTTTTATGTGTGGCCAGTGCATAAGACTCTAGAGATGGAAAGCAGAGCACAACAGCCACTGAAATATTGCCATAGTTTGCTATGCAACAGTCCCAATGCTTTTTTTTTACCATCACCATATAATCAGTAAATACAGATTCTGCACAGTCCCACAGCACATTCATGGTGATGGCATATATAATTAATTATCAATGTATTTTAATGTGATCTCAGCTGTCTGGCTCCCCAGCCGATCATCTGCTTTCCTTTCTTCAATGCACAATACGGTAGCGTTAAGCTAGGGCCTACTTGGCTTGCTAGTTAACGTAGCAACTGAACCGCTAGCAAACATAGTTTATAGCATATTACATGCATACATAGAAACACTGGTTATACAGCAGTGTGTTTTATTATTAAATGCATGTGTTGTAAAAATCATAAAAAGATTTAGCTAATTATATTATCTACACATATACACTATATTGCCAAAAGTATTCACTCACCCATCCAAATAATTGAAATCAGGTGTTCCAATCACTTCCATGGCCACGGGTGTATAAAATCAAGCACCAAGGCATGCAGACTGTTTCTACAAACATTTGTGAAAGAATGGGTCGCTCTCAGGAGCTCAGTGAATTCCAGCGTGGTACTGTGATAGGATGCCACCTGTGCAACAAGTCCAGTCGTGAAATTTCCTCGCTCCTAAATATTCCACAGTCAACTGTCAGTGGTATTATAACAAAGTGGAAGCGATTGGGAACGACAGCAACTCAGCCACGAAGTGGTAGGTCACGTAAAATGACGGAGCGGGGTCAGCGGATGCTGAGGCGCATAGTGCGCAGAGGTCGCCAACTTTCTGCAGAGTCAATCGCTACAGACCTCCAAACTTCATGTGGCCTTCAAATTAGCTCAAGAACAGTGCGTAGAGAGCTTCATGGAATGGGTTTCCATGGCCGAGCAGCTGCATCCAAGCCATACATCACCAAGTGCAATGCAAAGCGTCAGATGCAGTGGTGTAAAGCACGCCGCCACTGGACTCTAGAGCAGTGGAGACGCGTTCTCTGGAGTGACAAATCGCGCTTCACCATCTGGCGATCTGATGGACGAGTCTGGGTTTGGCGGTTGCCAGGAGAACGGTACTTGTCTGACTGCATTGTGCCAAGTGTAAAGTTTGGTGGAGGGGGGATTATGGTGTGGGGTTGTTTTTCAGGAGCTGGGCTTGGCCCCTTAGTTCCAGTGAAAGGAACTCTGAATGCTTCAGCATACCAAGTGATTTTAGACAATTCCATGCTCCCAACTTTGTGGGAACAGTTTGGGGATGGCCCCTTCCTGTTCCAACATGACTGTGCACCAGTGCACAAAGCAAGGTCCATAAAGACATGGATGGGAGAGTTTGGTGTGGATGAACTTGACTGGCCTGCACAGAGTCCTGACCTCAACCCGATAGAACACCTTTGGGATGAATTAGAGCGGAGACTGAGAGCCAGGCCTTCTCGTCCAACATCAGTGTGTGACCTCACAAATGCACTTCTGGAAGAATGGTCAAAAATTCCCATAAACACACTCCTAAACCTTGTGGAAAACCTTCCCAGAAGAGTTGAAGCTGTTATAGCTGCAAAGGGTGGACCGATGTCATATTAAACCCTATGGATTAAGAATGGGATGTCACTTAAGTTCATATGCGAGTCAAGGCAGGTGAGCCAATACTTTTGGCAATATAGTGTATCTATATATACACATCACTATATCACAGCAGTCCATACAAACTAATAGAGGAAGAACCCAGAAGTTCTTCCGTCATAGAAATTGCTTTATTAATGATATACTACTCGATAACTGTACCATACTATGACAAAGTTTCATAGTTCCCAGGTACAGTATAGAGGAGTCTCATTTCCAGTTGCTGAATTTGGCTCTCATATCTATTCTAAGTGTGCAAAAATAATAGTCATTCAAGAATATTCATTTGAAACCCAATTTATATCTGTTAATCTGTTATAATTCTGTGCTATGCTGTCTGTTCCCTTTGTTTTGTTGTCAGATATATAATAGCATTACCATTAAATAGGGCTGAAAAACGAATTGAAATGAAATTGAAAACGCTATTTAAACCACTGATGGGTGTTCATTTTTTCATAAACGTCCCCCTTCACACACAATCAATTAAACCACCTTGTTATACAGATAGTATGTGTCTGTGGGAAAGCCACGTTCTCCTGTGCAGATGTCGAGTAGCTGATGAATTAGAAACCTCCATTTTTGACCAATCAGAAGCCACTTATCAGAGCCAGTGTTCAGCAGAATGTCAGCAGAATGTTTCGTGGAAGGAAAGGATGAGTAGCAAGTCAACTGAAAAATGTTATGGCTGTATTGTTCAGTGAATGTCTTTTTGAAAAACAGGCCATAGTCTAAATGGTTGCAGTTATTTTGATACTGACAGGCTTCATGTCATTCTTACAATCTACACATCTGCCAACACTGGAGTCTAGAATTCCTGGCAGTCATTTCTCCTGTTAATCTCCCATTATATTGACTATTAAATTTATTCATCTATTGGATTGCCAGAAAATGAGACAATTCTGTATGTTATATATAATATACAGAATATAATATATTCTAGAAAAATAAACTTGACATGACTGTATCTCCCTTTGCCCTCAGGTTGCTTCTCTTATCATTTTATAAAGGCAGGCTTTTGGCTAATCGTTTTGTAAGATGAAAACTAAGTGTGTAATAAACAATAAACCGGAGAACCAATATGAGAACATCATTGGGGTCAAAACAAGACCAATCCAGTCACAAAACAACAGAACTGTCTGTAGCCCATTAGGCTATTATGAGCAGTAGGTCTACACAAAGTTTGTGTGTGTGCACATGCATGCATGGCTGTTGTGCAGGGCTCACTTATTGTGATGGAAAATCTTTCTTTTCAGAACCATCAGACTTCAGAGTTAATCATAATCATATCATCAAATCACAATCATGAAATCAAAATAATTAAAATAACACAAAATAACACATCTGAGGCACACCGCCTTATTTCATACATCCAATTATTATTTCCTTTAACATTTCCCTACCAAGCATTTTAACACCAGCACAGTCAGATGAAGATAAAGCCTGTGAGTAGCTACGGATGAAAAGGATTTCTGGAGTTGTGTCTAGTTACTGTAGCCTAAATGTATAAAATCGAGATCATAAAAAAAATAATTGGTTCAAACTCACGTTTAACAGAAACGAAAACAGGGGAATGGTACTGTGATTGATAATCAATCAATCGAGATCCATTCAGATAACAACTGTTATGTGATTGCATAAGCCATTCAAAGGTCAGAAAGTTATGCAGCCTATAGAGGGAAATTGTACTACAGTTACATTTCATGCTTGAATAAATCCAGTGTTTGTCACAAGAGAGTGAACAGGAAGCTACTGTACAATCTGATAGCAGCCCTCATATCTGTATTCTGACAGATATCTCCATACGCATTTCATCTCTTGAGAGAAAGGAGGCATAAGAGTGGACTCTAACAACTCATGAGCCTGAAGGACATATTTTGATCGTTTCATCTTTTATTGTTTAATCCTGTCTGTATTACTTTATTTTTGTTGTGAAGCACTTTGTGTCTGAAAATCGCTATCCAAATAAAGTTAAAATGTTTATAATGGGTACGTTTTCATGTTTTGCTTTTTGCTGTAAATTTTTTTTAGTTTGAATAGGTTATAAACACATAGCCTACTAAATACTAAATTAAACTTAAAAAGTAAAGTTTTGGCGTTTGAAAGCCTATCATGTTGACATGGACTACAATAGGCTGCCATTGTTTGTTCGTGACACAAATGCCTTAAAATATTTATTTCTATCTATTAATGTTGTGCACTTGCTGGGATAGTGCCAGCAGCAAACAAAAGGAAAGCACTCACTCTATTTCTCCTGCTCCGTCCTATCAAACAAAAACATTTTTGAGGATGACCAAGGCAGGATGAAGTTAATTATTTATTTCTGATCAAAATACTTCTATTACATTGATTAAAAAGCCTAGTGGGTTTTAATAGACTTGAAGCGTAGAAATACGTGTGACGTGAGACATGCGTGAGACGCAGCTGGAGCGTGAGCCTGTACGAAGCCAGTGTAGACAGCAGCGTTGGTTAAAACGGCAGCGTTTCTACTGTGAGACGCACAACTGAAAAACTGAGTCACGTCCACGGCCTTCAGTACTGTAGAAAAGTTGACCCTAAAAAACTCCTCCACAGTTTTAATGCACAGCACTTCTGCCTTCTTTTCGAAAATATTAATTTGGTTGCAAGAGATTACTATGGAGCTTCGCCATGAGTTAGTGGACACTACAAAGCCCCAGAAAGAGAGCATTTTGAGAACTTTTACATTTTATGGCTTCAGAGAATGTTTTCATTCTGATGGACCCAGCAATACACTAAATGGTATAAATGGCAAATAACATGTTTTACAAGAGGTTAAGAAACAATTTGACATTCACAAGCTGGCTAAGAAGCTTGTTACCCACGAGGAAGCACGAAGAAGAAAACATAGTTCACACAAAGGGCAAAAGACTGGCTTCATTAGTGTTAAAGCTCAAAATGTAAAAATGTAATGTCACATAAGGAAATGATTAATGAAAATTTATGATCTGTCAAGCTCTATCTTTGACTCAACACTGTTGATTCTTGCCTTGTGTGGGATGTGTTTCTTTCCAACACATCCCAGGCCACTAGTGTCTTATGTGTTAGGATTTTACTTATTTACAGTTTACACCACTGAATAAGTGAGGATTTGTAAAGCAGGGTTTGAGCCAGGATGATTTTGGAGGGTGTCAAATTGCCCCCCTACTAGTTTTCTAGGGGGATCAATGCCTTGTGGTAGTCTGTAACAGACAACAGTGATCTGAAGGTTGGGTAATTTTCTGGGGATATTGGTCTTTGGTCATTAAGAAATGTTATCAGTCCTTTGAAATAAGGATAATTTGGTAGTCAAAGCTAGCTTTGATAAGCAAGTGATCCTTATTAACATGTTGACTGTTCGAACCAAAGTTGAATTAACAAAGAAATTTCCCCCCGGGATCAATAAAGTACCTACCTACCTACCTACCTAATTAACAAATGTGAATTCTGTTGTATAAAGGTAATTTCTAAATTGACAATCCCCTGGATGCAAGATGAACAACTGAATTTGAGGTGAAAATAGGTACAATAAATGTTCCATTTGGCAGTGCCATGATCATTTTACATGTTTCCAAATTTCTGCTAAATATTATGCAAAAAGTGGGGCCATTCATAGATTGTAGGACAATAGTATCCATATACTTGCAAAGGTATAGGTTCAATTAAAGCTTTATGACTGAACTTTGCATGTCATCCACTTTCTTTCATCCACCCCTTCACTCCCATGATGATGATGATGATAATGAAGCAGAAATTATAAAATAATAAAATTATGCCATAAGAAGAATCATATATTTAGGCTGTCTTGAACTTGCAAATAAGAGGAGTCTCTGTAATTCCATTTTTTTCTCCTTGAACTATCAGCACGATGCAGATGTAGCCTTGGACCCTGTTGGCTCTTGACTCCCCTGAAACTGCATAGCCTGTTATTACACCGTCATCTCACTAATCTTTCTAGGGCATGAGGTTGTTAGACATTTGGAAGATAAAAAAATCAAAGAGTGTGGTGCTTTATCATGGCCCTGGTAGATAAGACCCTTGCACTGTCACATAAAATCAGGAGCTGCCTCCTGAAAAACACTCCATCCTCAGGCTATTGCTCACCATCACCATCATCACTACTGCCTTCCTGCCATCTCTACAAATACTTGGTGCGAACTTCAGTGACAAAATATTTCCACAGACAAATCTACTACCTCCTATTCTGTAACAACATATCTGCAATATGGCTAAAGGAACAAATTTGTTTGTTCTTTCATAGTGCCAAATATATAGGCAGCAGTAGGTTGCCCCAAAAATCATCAAAATGTTGAAATCTAAAAACACAAAGGCCAAACACGGCTCTGTAATCCATGTATCATCTCTGAATGTCCGAACAGCGTTGTGGTTCTGGCCTATCCAAACAATATTCTCATTTTCAAACACATCTGTGGCACACCGCCTAATTTCATACATACAATTATTATGCCCTTTAACATTTTCCTTACCAAGCATTTTAACACCAGTACAGTCAGATGAAGAGAAAGCCTGTGAGTAGTTACGGATGACTTGCTTGAATATAGACAGCACCAAAATAAACAGACAAAGGAACAGCATTATTATCAACCTGTAAAACACGTTAGTATACCAAAATAACTGTTTTCAGCCATACAGTATTAAATTCCTGTATGCCAAGTTCTGCTGCTTCTACCACTGGAAATGATAGCTGCAATATTCAAGAATGAAAGGCAATGCATTGGTGCTGCGCTCAATCATGGTAATTACATTACTGCTTAACATAAGTACATATTTGTCATGTTTCATGGATTTATTGCACAAACATGAGGTTTTGAGGCTAACATTGTGCTCCATTAAAAGGGTGCAACATTGTTCTCAAGTCAACAGATTTTACAGTTTGCACATGCTGTAATATGAGAACATCAAAGTGACTTAAGAATGTCTGTTTGACTCATTGGACATCAAATCCAAGTCATTCATAACCGTGACAAGTGTGTGGGGGGGGGGATGCTGAAAGTCGGTCTTTCTTAGGCAGCTGCTTCTAAGCAATTATATAAATTAAGTTGTCAGATGGTTCCTGAGGGACGTTTGTCTTCCAGGCTCTGCACGACCAATGGGCTTCCCTTCAAAATAAAGTGCTATAAAAGGAAGGCAGCCAAGGCAAGGTTTTCCCACTGTCAATAATACCAGCAATTTTTTTTAAATAATTTATTTAATCTAACAAATGCATGTCATCTCTAATCTACCAAGAAAATATGCTACTTTCTACGACCTACAAGACCTACATTCTTAGTCATTGTGTTTATAGAACAAAATTGCATTGATGCATAGCTGGACAAGAGCAAACACATGTTACATGGAGAAAAAAATCTGAATTAACTACTTTATGTGTACAGTGTACAGATGCCCAGACATTTTATATCACCTATTTTTACTTTTGTCACTGTACAGCAAATTGCTACATATTACACTATACTGCAGCGTGTACAGTATGCTACTGTATGCCTATGTCTAAGTGTATCTTTGCACATACCAGAACAGAGAGGCTTTTCAGGGATATGCTGAGTGCGACGTGAGGTCCACAAGACATTTTTGTCCATTTTCACTTTATTAGTCACAGATTTGTCAGTGAAAATGGAACTCCCTTGAGTGCCATTGTCTTGGCAAGACAGTTGCTTTTCCTACACTTTCCCTTGTCACTGCTGGGATACGTTTTTTTGTGTCCCAAGGGCCAGCCTTCACCAGAGTTGTCATTTTCAATTAGCTATACCCTAAATGCATGCCTGTTGGCCCGTGTCAATAATCATTTCATTTAAGGGGATGGGACAGCTGTAACTTCATGACATATTCCATTTCCATCAAGGTTAGCTGATCTACTAATTTGCATTTCATCTCACACTTGCCCCCAAGTGGATTCACAAATATTTTGAAACATGTATTGCAGAAAAATAATTAATTTACATTAGGCAAGGATAGGGGTAAACACAGATTTCTGCCAAGTGAAACAGGCACAGCTGTTCATTCCCTCCATATATGCCCCTGATATGCAGGTGCAGCTCCTTTTGATTAGGATTGCGTCTGGTGGTATACTACATCCCTTTTTGAGATTAACCATTTTCAATTAAATTAAGCAGTGATGTCACTGGAGGGGGTGATAGGATACAATCGTTTAAGCACATTAGGTCTTATGAAATATATATCTATATTAACATTACAGCAGATTATGATAGCCCATTTGAAATCAGAAGCATGCCTTCAAGTTAGGCTTCCATCATTAAATCTTAATGGATGCTGTATAACACTAACAGGAAACCATGTTGGCATTAGACCATGACTCAATAGGTTAAGTGATTTTAACACTGCTTTCACAGTCAGACGTATATGTGACATTTACAGAAAGTTCTCATTGATGGTTACATGAAAATCAAAACATCTTTCAGCCAAGCTACTGACAAGCTACATAACAATACTGAGTCTGCTCTTTCAGTGAAATCACTGCTGAAAACACTGTGGAATAGAGATCCACTGCATATATGCTGGAGTATAGCATACTGCACACATGCTGCACACATGCTGTGTATAGCATACTGAGCATACATACTGTATATTGTTGACTGTTTGCTGCTTCATTCTGTTTGAACTTTGCCCCTGTAGTTCTCAGTAAAGGGAGCGTGTTTGTAATCCTAAATGAATGACTGTAGGCTATGATATTTCCCTAAAGACAGGAAAGAAGTGGGTCTACATACAGGAAAATGATTTGCAAAATGGATTTGCTGTATCAGCTATAGACTTTCATTGCATAGTAACTAAACTGAATACTGATTATTTCTGTGTCGCAAAAAAGTACAGCTACAACTACTGTATGAGGCATAGCACTTGAAGACAGATGTGTATGTGCTCAACTTACAATACTTACAATAGTATTTCAGAGTACTTTGTTTGTCTCTGTCCCGCTCTCTCTTACACACACACACACACACACACACACACACACACACACACACACACACACACACACACACACACACACACACACACACACAGTGTCTCTGACATGCATAGACTTACAATATTTTGGGGTTCATTCAAAATGGACTTGTTGGCATTTTTTGGAAAAGTGAAGTGCTCAGGCTACTGTTCTCAAGCCAGGAGCACCACTATATTTGAACAGAAAATGTGACAAATTTTGTACTGAATGAAGAGTTACAGAGTGCAGATTTCTGTATTTTTCGACAGACAGAAATGTTCCAAATGTTCATGTTTTAGATCTTCAAAAGAGTCTTGAATCTTGGATTGACATGACTAGAAACTAGCCTTAATATTGTGGTATGATGCCCATTCAGTGACCCTGAATGTATGCTCCTGTTGAAAATGAGGGATGGGATTTATTAACAGTACACACTTTTGAAGCTCAAAGTAGGCCTATTACTTTCTTTTGTAATTCAAGTCATTAATAAGAATACAAACTTGAACAAAAAGAAAAAAGACACAACGTAATACTCCTAATTGGATAATAATTTATTCTCCTATAATAGCTCAAAAAGCCCCAGCTCATTGTGTCATCCTAAAAGAGTCCTAAAAAAGCCAAATCAATGAGCTCAAATAAGAGCCAGTGAGCCCCCGAGCCAAAATGCATTGCCCAACTGTCACCAGCACTGTGTCAAATTATGATATTGTACAAAACATGAAACTGCAGCGAAGCCACAAAATTAGAATTTGGGGAAATGTGCATATCTCTCTGATTAGATAAACCCGGTGGGTCTACTTGCCTTAGAAGCATCCTGCTCTGCTAACCTGATGATGCACTCTAAAAACAAAAGAACCAGTTTTTGCAAAATATTTACATGTCTCCCTTTGAGCTGGTATCAAAAGCAGCTAAACCTCAAACCCACTTCAACGTGAATGCATTTCAAAGCGTCTCTCTTCCAAGATCGTGGAGGTTCAATGTAGGCTCTCCTCTCATTTGAGCTGCACCTGAAACGGTTATTTTCATCCTTAAACACATTGCGAATAGCGCAGTTCTTTCACCCCGGCACTTTGCAGTGTGTTGGGTGTGTTGAGAGAGATTTTCTGTTTTTTTTCATGCTTAATTGGGCTCTTTATTCGGAGGCAGGAAAAGACACACAAGTTCTTAAAAACAACCCGGGGGGAAATAATGGGGTGGTAAACCCAGACGCCAGAGGTTGTCACTGAAAGCCACTAAGACTCAGTCTGATGTCTAAATAACAGCATCCAAAACTAATCAAGCCCCTTTTCCGTTAGTTTTATGAACGTTAACATTAATAGTATTAGCAACGCCACAGTGTTAGCCCATAGAACTTGTCTCTCTTCAAGACGAGCCTTCACCGGTAGAGCTGTACAGCCACATCCAAACAATAAATGAAAACACTCCGTAGAAAGTAAAGTAATTTACTTACGAAAATAAAAAAGTCTGCTCCGTGTCACTTTGCGTTTTCTCTCCCGGGGAAACGGCTGTGGGGAACCGGTCTCTCGCTCGCTCTCGTCCCGAACAGCGGAATGGCAGTTGGTAATAAGAATATCCAGTGAGGGTCCTCGTCTCTGCCTCTCTATCTGGTAAGCCCACGTAAACCGAACATCCTCGGCGGCAGCTCCGGTCAAAAAAAATGAAATGAAGATTTCTTTCGGCGTTCAGCTCCTTTTCCCGAGCGCCAGACCTTCGCTTCCACTTTAGGAAGCTCCCCCCCCCCACTGATGCTGTGCGTCGCGAGAGGCGATGAACGGCGACGGTTGGGTTTGGTTTGGTCCTCTTCAGTCTCCACCGCAGCAGCCGGCTGAGCTTCTGCAGCTCAGCGTGCCATCCCACTGGTGCTCAGGAAAAGGTGGCCCTCGGTTAGTTTTAAGGAGTGGCATATCTCATCAGTTAGTGGTTACGGGATTGACTTGGTGGAAACGTTTTGTTGTTTCGGATCCAGACGTCTTGTCCACTTAGGAAAAGTTAACTACTTCTTGTCCCCCAGCCTCGTCTCGTGAAGCGGGCACAGTGGATTAAAATGCTAATACAGTGCTCCGGGCATGAAGAGTGACACAGGTATGTGTTAACTCACTCAAGTATTGAGTGGAGGAGATAAGACTAGAAATAGGGAGCAATATAAAATTGAACCCGTGGGCTGGAAAAACACATTTAATTTTACTACGGTTAAGTAGGAACTCGTGTAAATAAGTTTTGTAGGAGTTACGTTTTCATTTTCAGTTAAAGATATGCTTATCACGACCTTGTCCTAACATTAACCTTTTTTTAATTGCCTAATCTTAACCCTAACCTTAAAAATCCACTGTAAAACGGTCGAAAACAGCTATTGGTGCTGTACCTTGCATCCCTGGGTCCATCATGCTGTTTGGTGGTGTATTTTTCTTATACCAGTGGATAACTGGCCAAACCTTAGCCGACGTGACGTCACGTTGAGATGTTTCCGCAGCTACAAATGCAGTAAAACCCAAGTGTGTAAAACGTCAACGATGAACGTCAGGTTTTGGTATCAGTGCCCCAGAATAAAAATAAATAGATAAAAAACGATCACCAGTCACACAGGGAGAACATCATAGAGGAGGGAGAGATACCAATTTCTCCACTGACAGTAGCCTCAGTAGACCAGAATGCAATGCAGACATGAGGCATGTTGTGTTTTGAGTAAAGGGCTCTCACTTTTTTTTGACTGGAAACTTGTTCTCTTGCCATTACTATCACCATTGTTATTGCTCTCGCCACCTAAAACCCAGATGAATACAATAAGTCAACCCAGGTTTTCTGGTGGTTGTCGAAAGTAATTCTGGGAAATGTTGGGGCAGGTTGAGGAAAAGTGGGTACAACAAAAAGGTAAATTACAACATTTCAGCAGAAAATAACTCCTAGAATGCATTGAATATCAAAGATTGATGATAGCAGTGTAAGAGTAGCTGAGGTTGGAATTTTCCTTTAACCAAAGTTGTTTTACTTGCCTAACCTTTAGCTAAACCTTTCACATGACTCAACACTTGAAAATGACATGTACAATTCGTGCCATTGTTACATAAGCCTTTCGTGGTGGAGGAACTTAATCTTCACATTATCCCTGTCCACAACACCATGGCTATTTTCCATTTCAGAGTTCACGCTCATTTCCCAAAATTTGGAGAGACTGCGTTGCCATGTCAAAATGAGTCTGGTGGTTTGGCGCTGCACTGTGGCATTTTTCCAATCGCCGTTCCGGGGGTTACTGCCAAATTATTATTTACAATTTAGGCATTTAACCTAAAATGGCATTTAATAGCCTTACCCTACCCAGAGCGACTTACAATGAGTGAGCAGGTAGGGATTTAGTGCCTTGCTCGAGGACACTTAGACAGGAGAAGTGGCTGCTGCTGTTCATGTTTGACCTCCGTGAAGGTCTCTCTAATCACTAGGCCACTCTGCCGCCTCGTTGAAGTTCAAAGGCAAATTGGGAAGGACCTCTGATGGAAGGGACTGTTATTTCAGGCTTCACATGACCTGTTCAAGTTTCCTAATTTGTCCATTTGCAGCCTGGGTGTTGAATTATTTGGTTTCTTTAAGCTACTCATAATCAAAGTAACTTAGCAACCGTTTACAGTACAATACAGTGGTAAAACAAAAAAGGTCTACAAACGTTCAGTTGCTAATAAACACAAGGCAAACATATAATAAAACAAAAAATAATTGTGTTTTCAGAAAATCCTACATCTGTTTGCTTTTCCCCCCCTGAAAATACCCTTCAGTTTGATTCTATATATACTATACATTTACATCACCAAGATTTATGTCAGCCTTTAAATGTGGCTAGATTCAGCAAAACTACGCTCCTGTTTAGCGTGCATTTAGTTGTGACAAATTATAGTTTTTCAAGAGGACATTGCTTGTGAGAATATATACACGCTGGACTAAAATGTTCTTACCGTTCTTTGGGTGGTATTGTTCTGTTTACAGCTTTTTCAACATGATAAACAGCTAGAAATTAAAGCAGGTTGTCACAGATAAAAGAGTCTCCATGCTCCATGGAGTTTGGTGTAGCGGTTTCAT
This sequence comes from Hoplostethus mediterraneus, assembly GCA_034670385.1. Lineage (NCBI taxonomy): Eukaryota > Metazoa > Chordata > Actinopteri > Trachichthyiformes > Trachichthyidae > Hoplostethus > Hoplostethus mediterraneus. The sequence continues at coordinate 2,591,166 of JAXDDW010000019.1, read as the reverse complement.
TTCACATCCAATAGGGGCACTCTAATACTAATTTAGTATTCTACAGTCTCTACAGTTCTACAGTTCTACAGTCTCTTCCCCCCTACCTATTTTGGTCAATACACATGGTCTTCTATATTCAGAAAAACTGGAAAGCCATTTCTATCCCGCAGTGGCACCACTGGCCTCTGGACAGCACATAAATGGTTTTGAACTGGAGAGTATAGATTAGCTCCCTCTGTACCACATATCAATTACATAGCTCATATTCCCACCCTCTGCTGTGAGTGTTTGAATGACAATATAGAGCTAACAGCCTATCACTATCACCCATCATTAATTAAACAGTACCCATGTCTGAGTGCTCTTCCTCCTGCGCGATTGATCTGTTATAGTGGTGGTTGCTCTTATCTCTTCTCAGATGCAGTCTTCTGAAAAGTAATATTTTAAGGGCTTTTTATATGTTTGGGTGTGGGAATCAATGACAGTCTGAAAACTTTACTTATACTTTGCATAGTCAAACTGTATTATGGGGAACCCATTGGCATATCATTGCAGTTCCCCAGAGCTGCATGACCAGGCATCAATATACCGTTACCTTTGGCTTAGTAGGGCCTTGTTTTCCAGTGCTGAATGATCTTTTGGATTCAGGGGTCGCCCTCGGAGTCAATATGCAAGTAATGAATGAATGGCAGCAACGTTTTGAGGCCATCACGGCTGTAACTACTTCATCACTGTTGTACCGATAATCACTGTAAAGGATGTCCCCTCGAGCATTATTCCTATAATAACAGTCTAACACCTGATATGTTAAGATAAAGGCAGATGAATTGCAGCATCATCTTGAGGCCCTTCAGGCTAGAGGCACAGGTATGAGATGTATCCATAGGCCAATCAAAGTAAACAACATCCTCAGTAGCGTTATAGCTTTTGGTTATATGCAATGGTTACCAATGCATGTGAGAGTTGGTAAAGCAGAGTTGAGTTGGTAGAGTTGGTAAAGCAGCCAGTTGGTAAAGTTGGTAAAGCAGCCAGTAAAGCACAGTAGCTGGGAATCGTCAGCATGGCTGGAATGCATCTGTGACCAATCAGATTGCTTGGCTGAAACAATTCATTGCCTAAACTGACTTCGCTCATGTTTATTTTTCTGCCAGTGTGGGAGGGAAACGGTTCTCACTTCGAAATCTCTGCCTCTGACATCTGTGGCTTGTAAGGTGGTGCATGATGATGTCGCAGCCCACTGAATCCTAATCTCCCAAGGAAAGGCTAAGGAGATGCCAGTCCTGGCGTCCCTCTCCCTATAAGACAAAAGTCTTAATTTATCTCCATTACACACTCTGAAAGGCGCTTTGTGGTACACTGCACAGACCTCTTGCACCTACTTCTAATTCAATAACAGAAAATTGCAATATCCTATTTTTTACTTTAGTAAGTTAATGGAATGTGTAAAGCAGCAATATCACATATACCGATACTGATGCTATGAAAAGAAAATGCTTGAAAAGAAATGTGTGAATATATTAATGTGTGTGTGTGTGTGTGTGTGTGTGCGTGCGTGCGTGCGTGCGCGCGCATGTATGTTATATTCAGTCTATGTCTTGCATCGGTCTGTTTTTCACAGTCCTCTGCCGTATAAACATCAGGAAAGCATAGCAGGTATACTACTACAGATGGTGAATTACATTAACATGCTTAGCAAATATGAGCAATTTATATTTATTGCTCAGCAGATGCTGACTAGATAGAGGTGGTATATTATAATTTGGTTGGTAGATTGCTGCTTTTCATTATTGGTAGCACCAACATCTGCTGGATGGAGCATTTATGCATGCAAGTGGCAGCATAAAGTCGCTCTCGGAGATAAAAGATTAGAAGTCTATTTAAAGTGAGCGTGAGAAAAAGACAAAAGACACAACAACAGAAATCAAAGTATGGTTTGGATTAATTGCAAATCTCAACCCTGTCAGGGAGTTGAAAACGCATTTAACTTAAAAACAAATCAAAAGAAGTTTGCAATGCAATGCAATTTGCAATGCAATATGCAGCAGCAGATGCTTGGAAACACTGAGCATAGTAAATGATGCTATTGTTTTATCATGTATCAAGCCACTGTATTCCAAACTTCTCCAAGCAAAAAATGGTTACTCTTTTGCCCCAATGATTTAAGGCGATGAAGGGATTTATTAGATGCTAAATAATAACAATCATATCTCTTTCCATGAAAGTAGATCTTTGCAACAGAATCAGAGAACCAGATGCCTTTATCAAAGTTTCTAGTTTATTTTCTAGTCAAGTTCAGTTCAGGTCACAAGGTACACTTTGATGCCACAAATTGCAAATCCATTGTTTTGCTTTTTTCTGTAACTGCTGTTTAGCTTCCCATTGACTGCAGGATGTTGCAAACCGCTCCTGAGTGGAGAAGTGTTATCACATTCATAAATCCACCACAGCGGCCAGCAGATCCACCTACAGCGGACGAGATGGTCTGCCGTATCCCTGCAGAAATATTGTATGCATTTGTCAGCGCTTGTAGCAGCAGAAAGCCTGTATCTGAAATCACCCCCATCAGAACCATCTAGCGCAGATAGCCACTCTGGTGCTGTCTGTGGTGCTGAATAACATACTCTGACTCCATTCAGCTGTGATTGGAAATAACAATCATAATTACCACAGTGTAATCATATCGCCCCGCTATGACTGTCACCAGAGAAATACCATTACTCTAATGTCATAACAAATCAGCTGGTTTTGAGAATAGGAGGCAGGAAAGAAGAGGGAGGGAAAGGTTGGACTCTATAATTGGAAAGGTTGAATATCATGTAATTTCATGCACATCAAAAAAAAGCTGTGTCAGAATCCCTTTGGTTAGATCTAGGTCGTGCCAAAAGAGCTTTGAGGATTTGTTTATTACTTTTCTCTCCCAGAAGTATTGATCTCAGACTTTTACACAAAATTTGAGCGAAGGTGAGAAGATTTCATTCAGAGGTCACTGAGGCGAATGATTCACCCATTCATCCTTCCTGCAATTTCACTAATTCATCAGTGAGTTGATTTACAATATATGCAGGCATAAAGTTTTGCCAAACAAGTGTTGGTGGATGCTACCATCCATCCTCTGTCTCCGTCTTCGTGGGAGGATTCCTCATCTCCCATGTGGCAGCCCATTTGTCCTGTAGTAATTCATTACCTGTTCACTCAGCAGTGACAACACCTCAACTCCATCTGGCTCTACTGTCTCCTGGGGGTCCGCTAGCCCCAGAATAATAAGGACAGCCGCTAGGAAACATATTTGCCCACCTATTACCTCTATAACTGTGTAATGATTGATTCCTTGTTGGATTATCCATGTGTCATGCCACAGCCAAGAGCCTCTTTAATGAGAGAAACACATCACACTCCACCTGTGACTCTATTTCAAATCACAGATGATAAACCAGGCATATACCAAAGAAGATGTGACAAGCATTGTTGAAGTGTGGAAAAAAGTAATTTCACTCAAAGCTTCTTTTTTTTTTCCTGTTCCACAGAGGTGAGTATATCAATCAAATGGACTTGGTTCTGTTTTCTGAGAACTGAAGGCAATGCTAAATTGGTTTCATGCCAAGTGTCTGAACAATGGGAATTGTGTCCCTACAGAAAAAAAGATATCTTCCCTTGATCACCACCAATGGGCAAACTGACACACAAAGCACATAAATATAAAACAAGACAATAATTGAAAAATTCTAAATGGCTTTGAAATCAATTAGCCTTATCGAAAATTAGCTTTTTATTCCCTGATCCAAATCTATGCTCATTTCTGTTTAGACTGCATGCAATTTTACAGTGGATGATAAGGATTCCTTCCGACGGATATACTGAATATACTGAAACTGAAATATTGTTTTTATTATGTAAGATGAAGGACAGCAGCACAGAAGTAGAAACGCGAGGACACATGGATATCCAGTAGAGTTGCAGCACTGTTGTAACCCAATTGATGGGGCCACCCCAGGAGTTGTGTTGCCTCCACCCACAGCAGGCTGCACCCACCCTGGGCACCACTTCAGAGACCAGCAGCTGTGCCTGACAGCTGGACACATGTCGCCGTTCTCTCCCTCTATGAGCCACAGGAAAAAGTCTGCATCTTATGCTTTGAATCCATCCTTGATCACAGCAATATCTCTGTTCCGATGTAGGAAAAACAAACTGCAAGGCACTTCCTATGGTGCGAGTCACTACACATTTAGCGTCCTGTGTGGAGACATTTAGACATTTATATTTTAGGCATTTAGCTGTGCTTTTATCCAGAGCAGTTTCCAGTGGACGCAACAGTGGAATGAGCTTAAATTCGTGGAGCACCAAATTAATTATTTGTGCAAACGATGATGATGTTTGAGGAAACATAGGTAGGTGAGCAGGTAGAGTCAGATATTTTGGCTGACCTTTTTTGATGTGCAGTATCTATCTATCTATCTATCTATTGATCCATCAATTTTACATATGCTGTAATTTCAGATATTGCTTATCTTCATATTCTCATTTTCCTATCATTGATATGTTCCTTATATATTGGTATTATTTTTAATGCTTATTAAGTACTGCACAAATTTCATATTTGTGTTATATTTTCATATTGAACATCTATATCTATCTATCTATCTATCTATCTATCTATCTATCTATCTATCTATTATTTCTAGGGCACAGGGCATCATTCGTATTTGGATTTGCCTTCCTTCCACCCCTTCTCTTCCACTCCACACAGACAGATATGACACACACAGACACACATACATACACACACACACACACACACACACACACACAAACATACATATACACCGCACTTCTCAGTCTTTTGCTCCGAGGATCATGCATCTGGGATCTGTTCCAGCTTGGCTAAAATTGATTAATAGTGGCTCTAATTCCGCAAAATGCTGACTGCAGACTCTGCAACAGTGTGCCTTGAAACATGCTCCTTCCAGTCTCATCATCAAGATGTGTGTTTTGAAGAAGTTAATGAATAAGTCATTAGGAGGCGACTATGATTGATGCGTTGGAAACAAACAAGTTAGCATAGGCTTCTGCCTGATTCTGTGTGGAAGCCAAACAAACTTCAGGTGAACCCACTGCAGAATCAAACAGACGGTGCGTTCATATTGCCATATGTGCACTGTCTACCAAAGGGCAGAATAATCACGTGGCTTTAAGGTTTCTCTTTAAACATTGTTCTCCTCTGCACCTTGTGGACTGTTCAACGGATGAGGCAAAGACAGCTGAGAGCTGATGTATTGACTTAACCAGCAGTCATGATTATTTTATCACCTTGTTGGCTGACTTCAACAATCCAAGGAGAGTGTGCTTTGTGTTACTTCAGTCTGAGAGCAGTTAGGCAGGAGCAAATGTGTTTTATAACATAATATCACACATAAAATACCCTGCTTAAAAGTTCAATATGGATATGATCGTGCTGGCAGGGTGTTCTTGTGGCCGTGTTGGCGAAGGCGTGTACCAGTTTTTCCTCCAGAATTGTATTTTTGGCAGGATGGGAAACCACAGTAACAGCATTTAGACCAAATTCTTTTAGATGGGTTGGCAGCTGTTGAGGGCAGGGTGGCCCACCCCACCTATTCAATGGTTCGGGACACTTTAGTGTATAACACATTAACGCAATGTCCTAGGTTCAAATTCAGCATGGGACATTTGCCACATGTGATCTCCCATCTGTCCTGTCTCTCTCCACTGTAATCTCAAACAAAGCAGAAATGCAGTGAAAAATAATAATGGTAATTTAAAAAAAAAAAGATTGCTGGTATAACAGTAATAGTACACAATTATGTCAAACAAGACACAGTATATTTGGACATACACTACTGATTAAAACACATTTTACTCTGCACTATTTACTGTTTCAGTCGTCTATTGAGAAGAAACTGGACAATATCCACTAGACTCGGGAATCTGAAAACTTTACAGTCTTATGCAATATCAACATTTGGCCATTCCCCTTGCACGATAAAGTAAAGTAAAGTAAAGTAAGTAAAGTAAAGATTAGAGATGCGGACCTGAAGGGTTGCAGGTTCATAATTCATACACACCAGCTTTGGGATCCCCACACCAACTCCCTTAACATTCATGTGCCCTTGAGCAAGGGATCCAGCAGCTGCTGATCTCCCTAAAGATGGCTGTACTGGGCAGCTTCCAGATGTGTTTGTCTGTAGCTGTTTGGAGTCGAAACAGGGCAGTGCTGGAAAAACTGCACGCATGCTCAGAAAATAGGAAAAGAAAAATTCCCCGGATGAATAAAGGCTGAACATTTGAAAATATTTTTGATTGATTTTGGTGTTCAATAGTCAGACAGACAGACAAACAAATACCCGTGTATGCTCATCAGTCATACTCATCACAGCCTGATATTGATATTGATGCTGTCTTGAAATATGAGACAGTTTATAGAAATTATTTTTTAGAATATTACAGTACAAGCGAACATTTAGTCAATAATGGTGACATGAAAACCCTGAACCCTTCGTTTCTATTGAGTAAAACATATTGAGTAAAAACAGTAATATATACAACAAAGCCCACTGAGTTTATGGATGAATTTTACAGTATGAATAGCAATGCATATAATGTGGAAAGGTACCCACCATCTCTGAAAAATTAATTTGTTGATCGTCGGATCCTCTGTCTCAGAAAGGACAAGGACAGTCATTTTGAAGATGTCGAACACAGACCATCGGCATCTCCGAGCTCTCTCCGCCGATCAGAAAAGTATTTAATCTGCACACTCCAATCATCATCCACGCTTCCGCACTAATACACACTCAACTCACCATAGACAGTTTAATTACTGTACTTGTCTGAGGGGCAAGCAGAGTCATGGCAGTGCAGCCCAGTGGTGATCCAGGGTGACTTTCAGACCACTGCAGAGAGCCAAGAGGGGGCCCTGAGCTTCTAAGCTTCCCATCAACGTCAACACTTCACATATCTTGATGAAGACAAGATTTCTGTAGGAGAGCACATCATTGCTTTAAGGTGTTTCTGTTTTTATAAGGGCTGCTTTTCTGAGGCGCAGACTAACTTAAATATCCCATCTTTACTTTAAAGCTGCAATATAGGCAACTTGACATGTTGGAAGCACCAAAAGAAAGCAAGAAAAAATGTAACTTCAAAACCCAGAAATCATTTAAATGTGATGTGTAACGTAATGGCTTCACACCAAAGGACACCAAAGGGACAAGAGAGGCAAAATATTGAAAGTTTTGTGAATCCAGCTTTCTCTGGACAGAGAAAATACAGATACAGTTTGTATTTCGAGATTCAAAGATTCAAAGATTTTAAGGTTTATCACATACACAGTTATAGCAGTAGAAATGTGCAGTGAAATGCTCTGAACACTACGCTAGAGGTAGAAAAGGAAGAAGGGGGCTAAACTATAGTACATACTACAACAACATAAAGAAATAAAATAAATAGTATAGACAATAAACGCTCTTCAAGGGCAACACTGGCAGTTTAAAAATGTGAGTATTATTCAGAAGGTGATAGAAGAGATGCTGCTGCCCCCTCATGCTTGCACATTCAACAGAACGTGCAGCAAAAGCATTATGTTGTGGTAGCTGCATTATCACGCTATAAAGCAACAGCCTTGCAATAGGAGAATGAATGGAGTAAAGAATGAAACTGAATACTGGAGTCAGAAAGCTATGGCATTGTTATCCTGTGTGCTCTAAGCATCTATTGTTCACAAAAAAGAGTTTGTTTATGTTTGAATGTTTATTTTGATGCAGTTCATTAGTCCATTCATTCTCTCAATGTTTCAATATACTGAATAAAATGCACAGCACATAAAACAGATTAGGTAGATTGTGGAACAGACCAGCACGTCGCTGGAAAGGCGAGGCTACGTTGTTTTTGCTGTGATGTTTTTTTCTCGAGGCAGGCCTGATGCAGTACAAAGTACCTTGAGCAATTTAAACGATTGCATCTGTGTGACTCTTCAAGAACCAAATGAGCGACTTGATTCAGGTTTGTGGTTTTCTGTGAGTATTGAGCAGCTCCTGGTTTGACTTTTTCCCCTTCCTCGCGCTGTAATTGTTCAGCCTCCCTCTGTAATGCTCGACAAGCTACCTTTACTCTCCTCTTCCTGCCATGGAAACCTTCTTTATGGGGCTCAAAGGGAATTATTCACAGTCTCCTCAGGGCTCTGACAAGGTCGTGGGCTTTCTGTCTCCCTTCTCTCTTGGCTTCTGTTCTGAACCATAATTGATTAGGTTAAGCAGCAAGAGAGGGAAGGTCATGCCTGCAGCGGGAGATCTGGAGCACTCTACAGCACGCGTGGCCACAGACACATGCTCTCCATCACCCAGAGACAACTGCGGCGTGGACGGGATGAACCACACCTTCGTAATGGATCCACTCTCAATTTGATCCGTGCAACTGTAGCCACGAGAAGCCGCTTGAATTTGACATACACGGGGACGGAAACCAGGATCAAGCACTTTATCCCGCTATAAAGAAGAGTTTGATATTTACAATGCTAACACATTCATTTTGGCATCAGGAGCACGTCATAGAAGAGCACCCAGTCACACTTTAGTGCACAAAAAGGAAATCTCAAAGTAGATTTTAACAAGAAGGAATAAAATGGTGCTCAAATGGTGCAGCCCGGGTGCCTCAAAATCAGCATGGCGTCATTAGTAAGCCGAGATAAATTGAACTTGAAGGAGATAAAACAAACCAAGCAGGAATACAGCCACAGTGTGGGTGGCGTAAAATGCAGGGGGTAGACCTGAATGATTTTTGCACTGGAGTCAGTCAGCCAGTGAAGGATATCCAAAAGCTGCCAGTCCAGGTTGCTGCCATTCAGTCTGACAATGCTCACAGTGGGAGACCCACACAACCAAAATGGGAGAATTCATTCTTCAAATGCAGAGTCAATTCTACCCTCTTGAAAAGATTTGTTTGACATTTTCATTGCTATTCTCTGTTGAAGTGCATGAAAAAAATAGTAACTATTTCAACATGAAGTAAAAAACTACCCCTATTTACACACCATGGGGGTTGGTCCTTTGTAGAAATCGCGTCTTCCACATCCCCACGGCATGACGATTCACTCTGCAGATGAAAATTGTTGTTAAGGTAAACAAATGATGAGGAGGGTCTCAGCCCACAGCGTGTTTCACATTCCACCGCTGTCTCTCTGAATAGAGGAAGATTAAAGCGATGGCTTTTTTTCTGCAGCGGTATTGTTTTGCGTGTACTGTGTTTGGACTTTATTCACAACCGGGTTTATAAATATAATATTACTTCATGCAGGGCTGTGGTAAAGACACTTAGATGATAATTTAGAGAGTAGAAATTGCAGTTGCAGATCATAACTTGAAAGTATATATAGATGGATTCAGTTAGTTTTTTTTTTTAAATGCAGCATTCATTTCCCTTCTAGATTAAAACAAAATGAACTTTCATTGAATAGCAAACATACAGCGCACTATAATGTTTAGCACTTCGGCTTCATTGTAATTATTGATTACCTCTTCATTTCAATCCAATTGCATTTCTTTTAAATGTATCTACTCTGACCGGGGATCATTGCGACTCGGCTTCAAGAAATAGGAAATACGATTGAGGCATGCGAATGAGGAGCGGCGCCCTGTTATCCCTATGTATAGCGAGGCTGGGAGCGAGCCAGGCCAGGGTGATGATGAGTCCATCCCTCGCGAATAAATTGGGGTTGACTTTGTCAGGGCCTTGAAGGAATGGAAAGGGAATGGAATGAGAATGTGCTGTTGCTATGCTGCGGGATAATATTCAGGGGAGATGAGAGGCAATAGACATGCCGGGTGAGAGAGGTGACAAAGCTTCATGGAGCTCGTGCGGGTGAAGGGCAGATGACCCTAAAAGAGAAAAAGGAAGACCTTATTCAAACCGCGACGTCAGACTGACTGACATCACTGACAGTATCATCGGTGAATTTGACCTGACTGAAATAGCAATAACAAAGTGTGACGACCCTCTCCGCCCCGTCTGCCTGTTATTTGGCTTGTGTGGCTGCTGTCTTTGCAGGTACCGGAGGCGGGCGTGGCAGAGTGTCATCGGCAACATTGGAAACGCCGGGGGCTTTGTGTGCCCGTGCTCCTTTAAAATCCCTCTTGGAGCCCAGTTGCTGATGCTCTCCTCCCTGAGACTCCCTTTGGTTTTTGGTTGGCGGTTGGTTTGTGTTGCTGCACCATACGACATTGCACCGCCACCTACACGCTTCCCCACTCATGCACTCACTTACACTGCTGATCAAACTGATTACACGTCATTAGTTTAGGTTCTCCTCTTATGTTATTTCTTTGTCAATAAATAGTTTGTTAATAGAGTGGTGCAGGAATGAGTCCTAAACCCCGGAAGGGAGTTAGCATTTTTGCACCCTTGTCTCGAAGTCTATAGGATTTTTGAATTGTTTTTTGGTTAGATGCCTAAAATAAGGTCTGTGGTTAACACAAGCTTAAGAGGTTTTGACGTTTTGTTCTACGACATAAAATACGTCAGTTAAATGCCCCACTCATCAATTTCGAAGCTTTTGCGTGTCTTAAAAAAGGCGGTTGCTAACAAGTGGCTAAATGAGACTACAGAGGTTGTCGGGGACAATAAACGCATCACGCCAAACACAGTAACTCATCTAGTTACTAGTCCGCCGTTACAGCCTCTAGTTGTGTTCATACTCGCACTCTTCCAAACTATTGTAAATAACTGACTAGATTCATCAATTTATAGTATTTTTAGTGGTGGTGACGTTGAAGTCATGCGACCGTGGTGTAGTATGTTTATAGCCTAACGTTAGCTTTTTACTTCTGACGATTTTACGCATTTACGCTTTAAAAATCATAAAGTGGTGTTCATTTGTGCAGAGTATCTTGCTGAACAAAATGTGTAAGTATCATAAACTGCATAAACTTGTTTGCCACAGAGCTTATGTTCTGCTTTAATCCAAAATCCAATGGAAAAATCCCATTGTTTTTTTTGTTGAGAGAACCAGGGCGATGCTAACTTCAGGGTTGACCTACAAAAATACGTCATCCCTGCACCGCTCTATTGGTTGTGTGTTCGTCTTCCTCTTTTGCCATGGCCGTGCGGCCCGGTTTGTGATTTTCACCTGACTGAAATAACAATAACAAAGGAATATGAGGCGTTATGAGACCTTTCCCTATGGTATGATGTTATGTCTTTTTAGAGAAGTGCAAAATAGAAACTTGACAATGAAAAAATGTTGGCCTAGTGTGAGAACATTCCTAGAGATTTTTTTTTCTTTGACAGCACATCACTAAAGGCTGTGCCGTCGTTTCCCTTATTAGAGGGCAAAGTCTGATTTGAATATTCATAAACAGCTCATTCTGCAGACCTCTCTGTTTGAACGCATTAATAAAACACCAAATGTTTTTTTTTAAATGAATGCAGCAGTAAAAAGTGCAATAAAAGTGCGTGACTTTCTGGAGAAGGTCATTAAATTTTGACGGAATAATAAATCCTTTCGGAGGAACAGCACCGGGAACGCAGCAATAAAGTTAAGCAATTAAATTATTTAGACCTCCCACCGAGAGAAACGCCGCTAATTAGCATCAAACTACTTCAACATGATAAGATGAGCCAATATCACGCAGGTGCAATTGTCACTTTGTTTTGATGAATAATGGAGGAGCTGACACTTGTTTCAAGGGCTTGTTCTTGTACTAAGATCTGTGCGGGAATGTCAAACCTGCTCTCTGGAAAAGGCCATATGTGCAAATGTCATTGTTACGTGCAACCTGCTCTGAGCTGCATTTCAGGTGGAATAACAAAGAACAGCTTGTTTTTAACAATCATTTAATTGCACCCATCAAAGACAACACGTAACTAAAACAAACAAACAGGCGAATGGAGCGTTACATTATTGAACTGGGAATAAAGAAGCTGTTTGATTATGTGATATGACCGAACAGCTCTGACGACAGGAGGAGTGATCCTGTAATCCTGTCATGGTGTGTCTTAGGGTGTAGGGGTGCGACAGTGGTGTTGCTGTACATCTCTACATGGTGGGTCGGGGTGGGGGGGCACACAGCTTGTTACTCAGACAGGAGCATGAGTGGCCAGCTGCACAGAGAGGAAGAGCAGCTCCCTACCGAGGAGTGACGGCAACGCGCACAGGGACAGCATGATGAATGAGAGAGGAGAGCTGTAGGAGGCCATGAATCAATATCCTCCTCTTCCCTCCTCTCTTTTAAGGTGTGTACTTTCAAACACATCTCCTCGCTCCGTCTCATTTTAAAGATGACGGAGCAACACCCTCAACTGATGCTCTAAAACCCGCCCGAAGTCCTGCGCAACCTCTGGGCAGACGTTCCTCTCCTTAAATAGCTACTTACTGTAGAGCATTATGGCTTTTCAGGAAAGCAAACTAAACAAATGAGCTCACCCACAGGGGGGTCTTAGGACTGAGTGCTCTACCACTAAATGCATTGGTCTGGCTCCATGAATGATTTATCAAATGGTTGGGAGCTCATTTCAGACCCGCTGTTCTGTCCCCTGAGCCAAGGTTTAAAAGCATTAATCCCATCCTTCTTCAATGTGCTCCCGTACAATTGCAGTATTGCTGAATAAATAGACTAAATGTTGTCTGCAACACCATTCAAGGCTGTCTTTATACATAGTACTGTCTGCACCACACACACACATATATATAAATATATATATAACATACCAATACTTCAGAATGGAAAACAGAGTCAATATTCTGAATGAACTATCAGATAAAGCAACTAAAATATTTTCCATCCTGAGATATTGGTACAATTGAAAGTATATAGTAAACAACATATTCCATTCTGAAGTTCTGTTTCTGAAAAGGCATTTACCCAGCCGAGCCCTGTTCTCAGAGCAGACGCTCGGTGCTTCCTCCTCTATTGACTTGTGTGTATCAGGACTTCCCATGAGTATAGAGCAAACAGAGTGACCTGCAGGGAGCTGTCTATTCCTCTTTGCTCTCCTTGACAGCATCTACAGGTAAATATTTGACTTGAGATAAGTCTCACATTACGGGGAGATCTAAATTTGTTGGAGGAAATGACATGGTCACCTTCATTGGGAGCAGTAATTGAGCTGAAACATCAAACATTACCAGCCTGGAGCTGGAAACAGACTACCTCATACTATCTGTGGCTTTACACTAATAATACTGATTAGTGCTTATTGTTTCTGTCTCCACATGCTGTACTGCTATGTATACTATCATAGTGCATTAGGTAATGTATGTCAAATAGAGCCATATTGTGAGTGGTTGATTGGTTGATTTTTTTTATTATCTAAAAACAAGCATCATCATCAGCACGCCTATTCAGAAGGTAGTATCTCAATTATACAACACTTGTTTTCAATAACAAAATGAGATTTAAAGTGATTGCTCATCTGATATTACAGTTTCATTAATTACCATTGTGTGACAACAACACAGGAATGGTAAATGGACTGCATTTATATAGTGCTTTACAATGTATGCCTCTCATTCACCCACACACCGATGGCAGTGAGCTACCATGCAAGGTGCTTCCTGACCATCGGGAGCAATTTGGGGTTTAGTGTCTTGCCCAAGGACACTTCGACATGCGGACTGAAGGAGCCGGGGATCGAACCTACGATCTTCCGATTGGAGGCCAACCCGCTCTACCTCCTGAGCCACAGCCGCCCCACAGATGCAGGAGTAGCACAGACATCTCTAACACCACAGAGGCTGTTGCTTTATGAGTCACATGTGACAGAAGCGATAATAAAGGGTGACACGTTTTGGCTGTCTCCTTGCACTGTCCTCACCTGACCTGACCTGACCGGACCTGTGCACTTACACCTGTTTGGTAAAAACCACATTGCAAACTTTTGGCCAACTGGACAGTCATCCCAAGGAGGCATGAAAAAAGAACTTGGAAAAAAAAAAGTTTGAGTAGGCACTGAAAGAGAGGCAATGAAGCGAGAAGAAAGCATAGCCAAAGTTCATCATTTTAATTAAGCCCAAGGTTGTTGAGAGATGTTTTGACAAGGTTTAATAACTCAAATTGAACTTGCTGTGAAAAACAACTACATAAAAAAACAACCCCTCATCAGTGGAATAAGCAGGGCCAGTGTAGACAACATACTGGCAGTATCAAATTATGAACACACAAAGACTCACTTTCAAGACCCATTCATCAATGTTAGCTGAAAAAAAAGAAAAAAATCATAAAGAAAACAATATGTGCTTACAAAAATGTCTTTTCACTCAAATGCTTTCAGAATGTTTCTGTCTGTAGCCCTGAGTGTTTCCTCCCAAAAAATATCAATAGCAAGATTAAGCTGGGAAAAGAAAGAAAAGAGAAGAACCACAGAACAGCAGGAGGGATACTTGTGGTGCACAGCAATCAATATATGTATCAGTGGGCTACCTCCAACTGCTGACCGACATCAAAGACGAGGACTGTAGGGGGCTTCTAGCTTCACGCAATGCAAATTGTGAAGTCAAGAGTGGTAAAAATTGAAGCTGGGAAAGTGCATGAGTAACAGAGAGGGAACAGAAAGCAGAAGTAATTCCCATTGTTCTACAATTGCTCTATATTGTGTGTACATGTGTGTGTAAGAATATACAGTTTGTATACAGTACTTATATATATATATGTGAATGCAATCATGCTAACAATTCTAACAATATAATAGTATTATTTCCCTTTTTAATGCTTCCTTGCTGTGATTCAGTTGGAGTCGGACAAAAGTTTGATATTTGCTTTTGTCCCCGCAGGCATTATAAATCTAACCCCCCGGGGAATCACAGATTATGTTTGCAGCATAATAACCCACAGCTTTGAGGATAGTCTTCACCTTCACAGCAGGCCCATCTCCCCTTTCTCTTCTAAAGAAAGCAGTTGCTATTACAACTGCTGAACGCATCTCGCTAATGCTACTTCCCTATGTAATTGTCAATCAATTTTATGCACAACAGAACGGCAGTATAAGGTCTGTTTGGTATTACATTGGCAACAGCACTGAACCACCCACTTCCTCTTCATTGAACAAGAAAATAGGGCCTAAATTATGTTGGCAGGGAAGAATAAATCTGCCACTCTTTGGAAACCACCACGCTTCAATCGGATTGCAAATGTTACCACACTTCATTAAAAAAAAAATTAAAAATCATGATTAATCGCCACGTTGAAAGTTGTCTGTTGAAATCACAACTGTCCTATATCATCTTTTTTTCATTGTCATACAAAGTGTTTTTGAATGCTAGCTGGGAGGAGAGGAGTCTATTGTATGGACCATGTGGCAAAATCATAATCATAATAATACAATGCATATATACAGCATATATACTATACAGCATATGTGACGGCATCAATAAATGGCTCAAGCATGAGGAACATATAAAAAGCACCAACATGAGCTTGCAGGCAAAAGCATTTATTTATTTTACAATCAAATAATCCCAAAATAAAAAAAACAACAATACCTGAAGGGGCAAGGAGAGTCAGCCAAAAACAACAAAAGGATGAGGAAGCGCCTGAGCCAACCGTGCAGTGGGCCATTGGACCCAGAGCTTCCCATTAAACTACCAAAACAACGAGAGAAACCAAAATCTAACCAGACAGAACAGTGAAAACAGAACTGCTGTTTGGGTGAATCCAGCATAAGCGAGGCACTGTTTTGCCTTTCCAAACCTTCCTACTAACCTCTATCCAACATACTAACCCAAGAGATGATGCATTTCTGATTTCCTCAAGATGTTCTCTGACCAAATGAGACGGATCCTTTTGTTGTCACAGTCACAGGAGGCATGGCACATCCATTTGTGTACAGTGTGCCCGCAGCCAGATTTTTATTCAGCATTTGGCAAAGTGGGACAGCAAGTGGAGCTAAAGCAGGACAGCATTTATTACCAAATCCTAAATGAATAAACTGGGATCCCATTTTCTGTATGTCCTCGTTTCTCATGAGGAATCCCCTCTTGGCAAGGCTTTTTTTCTCATTTTCTATTTGTCAGTAGCCTTTACTAACACCTTGCTGTTCCTCTGGACTGTTGATTTTGATTTTGGGTCTCAGCTGGGGTATCCTCCCCGTCTCCACTTCTTTATACACTTATATTGTGTTTTTCTATTTGAATTTTGAAGACATTTGCTCTACTTTTTTACTGTGTACTCTTATTGTCTTGTTTTTATTTGCATTTGTTGTTTTATATGTGAAATTATTTGTATGCTGCCTTCTTGGCCAGTGCCCACTTGAAAAAGAGATGGAAATCTCAATGTGATTACCCTGGTTAAATAAAAGATATAAAAAAAAAATATATATATATATATATTACATATTTATTTTACTGATGAGTAAAAAAAAAATCAACATGATCATTACTGATCTATAGCAGTTAAACCATATGATAAAAATCATCCAACATCCTTGGTGTGACATCATAGAGAGGGGCGGAGCAAACCTCAAAAAGGTGCTCCCCCTCCAGGTTTTGTTATAAAAGTGCATCATTTTTTTCCTGATGCACAAGTATGATGTTTGAATTTTGAAGTCAGTCTTTTTTGAGTTGTCCCACTTTATCAGAGCCAGCTAGATAAATTGGAACAGCATGTTTGGGACAGTCCTTTAGACCTTTGCAATGTAGGAAACAAATCAGATTTACTTGAGAGAGCCGCCTGCACCGAAACAAGCCAAGGCTCTGTAGTGCAGCTATTTGCACTTGTCTGAACCTTTAGTCCACTTGCATCAAGAGGAGTTTTATTAAATCGACACTGTAAATTTTCTGCCCATGGGCGACAGTTGGGTTTGCCGGTAATCTTATCTAAAAAGGTCACATCAGGGAAGCGTTCTGAGCCAATGCTCCCACGATGATGTGCGTGTGTTATTAACACATTAACACATTAATGTAGGTTACTCTTCACTATTATTATTCTTTTTTATTTATTTAAATACTCAATGTTTTGATTAAATTGTAATTGCCTTCTCTTATGACTTGAACTATAGTATTTGTGTATAGTATTAAAGACAGTCTGACTTCTTCCATCCTGCTATTCCACTATGCTTTGTTTTTTCTTTGGGCTCACTGTGGACAAACGGGTGAGTCATGCCTCCTGTATATAAGATAACAACAACAAACCTTATTCAGCCAACATCTTGAGCAGTTCAGAAATACATCACGTGTTCGGTAGAGGTTGATAAAGTCACAGAAGTCGGAAATACAAAACGTGTCTCAGTCATGCTGAATTCCCCCTACCCAGTTTTTATCCTGACAGACTGCTAAAGCATGCTGCAAGCACACTGTTAAAGCTTCCAGTTATGATTGCTAGTTTATGTAATGGATTTATTACCTCCACTAAAGAGGTTATGTTTTGTTTATTTAGTTTGTCAGTCTGTCGGTCAGCAGGGTATCTCAAAAACGTACAAATGGATTTCTGTGAGCATCAGTGGACAGATAGGCCTTGGGCCAACAAACAATTGATTTGCTTTTGGTGGTGATCCAGCGCTGGGATTTCCACCATTCGCCAACTATCAGTTTTTTTTAGCCATAACTATGTAACTAACGAGAATAGAGACTTGATTCAACATCCTAAGGGTATGTTTGCAGGGTCAAGAATAATGATCTGTTGGGTGTCACGCCAAGTTGGAGAATTGTTCAGGCCTGGCAGAGGTGTACACTCTTCTAGTTTAAGTTTCTGACATGTTGTACAGCCTCACAGTGGTGCTCTCGTTCATTGTTCATTTAGTCTATGTACACTTCCTAATGTTGGTGCTATTTCAGAAAAGAATTAATCACACTGGATTTCCACTACGCCAATATCGCCATTAAGGAAACAAATGTAAGTGTTTAACCAATAAGGGCCAACATAAATAGCCATCTAATCCAATAACACACTCCATCTCATCCATCACATTTTGGTGGTTGTGCTGTTTTAAAAATGATTATTTTATTTATTTATTTGATAGTTAGAGTTAAAGTTAGGCCATTAACTTATGATGTGAAATAGAGAATAAAATAGGGAGCTTGTTCCAAATAATTCTATCCTTTACGTGAATAGGACATGAATGACATTTTTGAGAATGGGGTGATCTATATTTTCGAGATATTGAGTCATGTTGTAATGAAACCCGAATACACAGTGGAGCCACAGTGGATTTTATGTACCAGATAGTGACAAAACATACAAATCACTCACTCTGATAACCAGCTACCTTCTTTTCCTCACGGGCATCATTAAAGTTTCATCTTAAATGAATCATTATTCCAATGTTTTAAAGACAAGACAAATCAGTGCTTTTGACTAATGTCTGCTTTTAGGTGCACAGTAAACATCCTCCACACCTCTTCCTTTTTTGAGATTTATCAAAATGTTTTCATCGTTATAATCCATTTACAAGTTACAGACAAACCTGAGGGCAAAACGTTGTCTACACAGCTCAAAGACTGGATCAGCACCACAGAGAGGGAGGCCTTCAGATGTGTGACTGATAGTTTTGATACCAACACAGGCATTGTCTTCACCTATTGATATTTCAGAGAAAGTACAAAGTTTTGTAAGGAGCTTAGGATGCTGTTGAAAATCAAGGCGGCTTACGGAGAAAAGGAGGAACATAAATAAAGCTGAATACTGTCTGGCCAAAAGCCAACCCTACAAGACCTTCAGGGTTTCCACATCGAGATTTGATAGTCAATGACGTAGACTCAGCATGACTCAACTCTCAACATACTCACAAACTAAAGCAAAGGATCCTCCCAAGCACAACCAACCAGCACAATACCTTCTACTGACATTTTGAAGAAAGTCTACACACTGTCCCCAACCTGCCTCTTGCAACCAGGGCCCGCCACAGGCATTGAGGGTATAAGTGACCGCTTGGGGAACCCCTCTGCATCTTCAGCTCCATGCTCTGTTACATCTGCAACATTATTGTTATAATGAGCATTTTTTGGTGTTTTACTGTGGATAATTTGTCTTCTCTTAAATGGAATTAAACATACAAATATTGAAAGAAAAATATTTAGTTACTCAGAACTAACTAACAAAATATCTGCAGTTTGTTGCCAAAACATTGTATGACCAGATAATGAAATAACCAGACATTTAACGTTACTGCAGACTTTATGGATTGTGCAAACAAGCGACTTGAAAAATGCAGTTTGCTTTTGTGCCCCTAATGGCCAAATGCAGTAGTATTCCAGATAGAGTGGGGCCCTATGGACAATTTGCATTAAAGAGTGTCTTGTGAATGATTGAAACCTCCAATTGCAAATTGAATTTACTGACATGTATAATACGACCCAGGTAGTAATTTTCCAGCTTGATCTATTACCTCATGAATAATTCATATACGTCTCATGCCATCAATCATTGACTTGATTCCAGTAGCAGCAAACTTACAGCAGTGGTGTTTCGCTGTGTGTGGAAGTATTGAAGAAGGAAGAAGAGGATTTACACTTTGACTTCATGCTGAACAAAATTCATTAAAAAATGGTTGTAGTGCATGACTACAACAGCTTCAGCTAAGCTCGGCTATCCCATTACCAAGACAGCTATCCATGTTCCTGTGAAAAGTCTTTAATTCAAATCCATTGTCTTTCGAAATTACTCAAATGGATTATTATACTCAAAGACCTAAATTGCCCAAAAGGCACACACATCAGGCACAGTGCGAGGTAGTCATGTTACGTGCTTGTTAGTTTTAGTTGTTATGATGCAAAAATCTACAGAAAACATTTTCTATTTTGTAATATTTCCAATCTCTGCTAAGGGGCAATGCTGATGCTTTTAGCCACGCCAAATCCTGAAGCACCAATATCGTATCTTGGCTCTGTGTAAATGCCGGGGAGGGCACTTCATCACAGCATGCCTCCACATTAAAGCTATACTCAGGTGAATCCACTGTGATGATGTCATCAGTGACATTCAGGGATATAGCAAAGGTTTGTCCTTCAAAATGCCGCCCTACTGATGTTAATCAAGGAATTTGGCTATGAAATATACTTACCCATTTAATTATAGAAATCCAAATGTTACTATACATACCGGCTCCTACACCTAATTAACTTGTGAATGTCAGTTACTGTAATTATAACAACTCTTTCTTCTCTGATAGGTCCACATGGAGCCTCTGCTGTGCTGCTGCCAGTGAAGTTTCATCAGAAGTGCTGACATGCCGCACCGCTATAGATGTTGCTGCCGGAGAGGTGACTTCATCACAGCATGCATCTGCATTACATCTACACTCAGGTGGGTACACCGGTCCATCAAATCACAACATATCCTCCTCTTAAAGGAGACTGTCGCCCTTTTGATTCCCCTATGTTAGTCCTATGCCATCAGACAGTATATTTTCAAACGATTGTCCCAAAGCTGCAAACCAGAGAACAATCCTTTTAATCAGTAATGTCATCCTGATGTGGAGTTGTTCTATAATGGGACAATTAATGGGATATTGATTTTGTAGATCCATAAACTGTTTAGTTGAGCTATTATGCCCAAATGAGCTTTATAATATGATAGTGTTTACAGGCAAGAAGCATTGGCTTGATTGACTGAGGGTAATTTCATCCATATCACACTTTAATCTGCTATTTAAGTATATTTGTTTTTTTGGTATTTTTGCAATAATTTCATGCATATTATTTTACAATCACTGCACAATGTACATGTACATGTTTGTGTAAAGTTGTAAACATTTGATCTGTATATGTGTATACATGAAAACATTGCCAATTAAAGTAAAGTACAATAACAATACAATAAAAAAGTTCTGTGCAGCATTTTCCACTACCTACAAGCATTAGATAAACTATGTGTGCTGTAAGAAAAAGAAAAAAACCTACTCATCAACCTTACATGAGAATGGCCCAGCAATCACTAATTAATAAATAGTTAATAAAGATAAATACATGAACTAATCAGTCTCTGTATTTGTAATTTGTTAAGATTGTTCTGTTTTCAAAAAGGTGCACTTAAGTTATGGATTCAAGATGGACTCTACATGAATGTAAGTCCAAGAATGGGAGCCTCGTAAAATTGTTTAACTCTGAGTCCCCAAAAAGCTGGGTCTGGCCCTGCTTGCAACAGCCGGTACTCCATCCCTCTCCACTTCAAACCTCATCAGTCGTCTGACCTCAGTGCTTCCTGCCTGCTATCCTACCTGTCTTCTCCTTGTCACAGAAGAGAAGGGACATGGACATCTTTGGCAGCTAATAATAAGAGAGCTGCAGCGCCTGATGGAATCTCAGCAGATACCCGGAGACGCTGCACCGACCACTTGAGACTCGAGTGTCTGGTATTGGTACTGTACTCCTTCAAAAACATCACAGACCCACTCTTTGACTCTTTGACTACCCACGCTTCATAAACAGGACAGATTGGCAAAGGATGATGCATTCAACATGAGTCTGCACTTTGTCATGGGACCCTGGACACACATAGCTCCTTCATGTGAATCATATTTATTGACTTGAGTGCCGTATTCACCTCCATCATCCGGGAACTGCTCCCTCTTAATCTGCTGGTGGATAGGAAGTTGGCCAGCTGGAACCCCACCTGTTAGACCTCCTCACCACAGGAATGTCTGCTCTAGCCCCTTGCTCTACTCTCTGTATATCCATGATCCTACCTCCAGCCACACCCCATCAAACTGCTCAGATTTGCAGAAGACACCACTCTGATGGGCCTCAAACTCACAAGGGTGAGTCCATGTACAGGTGTGAGGTAGCCCATGTTGTGTCATGGAGTGCTGTGCTGTGAGGATGACTTCCAATGGAGGCTACCTCCTCATTTATCTCTGGAAATCAACAGCTTAACTCTGAACCAAGCTGAGTCATTCAAATTCCTGGCATCACCATCAGCGACAACCATCAAATGGGACAATAACATCTCTTGCCTAGTCAAGAGGGTGCACAAGATGAAGTTAAACATCTGCCAATCCTGGTCCATATCTGTAGAGCACAATCAATAGTATCCTCACATCTTCCAACATAGTCTATTATTGTTCTGCCTACTCCAGCTCCAAGGACAAACTCCAGCATATTGCCCACACTGTCGAGCAGGTCAATGTCTGTCAGCTGCTGTCGATCAAGGAACTGCATGATGCCAGGGTGAAGGAAATTGCAGCAAAGCTTGCCACTGAACCTGGTCACCAAAATAACCATCTGTTCCAAAGACTTCCCCTGTCTCTGAGAGATGATACCAGTCCATTAAATCCAAGACTACCCATCACATTGACAGCTTCTCCCCAAGAGCTGTCACCCTATTTAGCCAGTCAACCTAAGACTCAAGCCCTCTGGGTTTCTCCTCCCAGTAGAAATCTTGGTAAACCTTACTACTTACTGTTACCCAAGCAATTTGTAGTGCATAATCTTGCACTACTACAATGTCTGCATAACCCTTTGTACTCCATACCTGGCACATGACACTTTTAAGACACACAAATTAAGGCCTACTAATGCTCAAAAATGCGCTTCATGCATCCTGCATCTCATTCTATTTGGATAACCTGTGGATTGATGCATTATTGGTCTGTCACTACTTGCTCCAGCAACCATGCTACATGACTGCTCAAATACACACTACAGACCACTGAATGTATATAAATACATTACAGTCTATATACTGCCTACGGTATGTCTTGCACAGTCCCTTGGATTTGCTTTCCTAATGTCCTTGCACCATGTGTGTCAGTCTGTGCTGTGCTCAACATGCGTATGGGCCAGTGTCGCCAAGACAAATTCTTTGTACTTGGCAATTAAAGTGAATGTATTTTCTGATTGCCTATTCGTGATGAAAAATATTCCTGAGAAATACTTCACTGCTGTGTATTCCAGCTAAAAATCATAACCTTTTTTTTTTAATTTAAGGAAAAACAAAATAAATCAAGCTGGTGTCCTTGGGTTGTGGGTACAAGTGAATGAAATCCCCAAAACTGCTTTATTTCACAAAGCCTATGTTTCTGTAAGGAGGCCTATGAATAAATGTATACTAAAACAACAGCTGCATGTGGCTCACACTGTAATAGGAAAGCACATTATTCCAAAACTTTTGGACCAGGTTTGCCTTTTTCCCTCTTGGACTTCAGATTGAAATACCCCTCCAATCTTCACTGTAGCTCTATCCATTCGTCTGCAGTGGAGCTCTCACCTTTGACGTCTAAATCAAAGGAAAAGCGATTTGTTCAGAAAGTACACCAAAACAGATGCTCAGGGCACATCAGCAAATCCCTCCTTAAACAGCACTCACAAATGACAACATCACAGCTATTTTAAGTCAGTGGTGATAAATGTAGCTTGAAATTGCCAGTTGTTTTTTTTTCCCCCCATGGAACAAGTATATGAAAACCAGAAACCGTGAAAGTAGGAAGACACATTATGCAGTAATAAATGAGAGGTTTCATGACACATTCTTGTTTCCACATTTCAACTAAATCCCAGTTTGGAGGGCATTTTTTAAGATCCTTTATACAGGTAATGTTAATGTATACGATAATGATGATTGCTATTGTTATTGCTCTTTCTGAGGAATATACTCCAAATATTCACAGACATGCCATTCGCTAGATATCTAAGATGAAGTGAGCAAGATGCTATTAGCAGTGACAGCGAGGTCTTTACCCATAGGGATGTTACAGTGAAGTAATGGTATCCCACATAAGATTCTTTCCACCCTCTGGAGTGTAACGTTAATGCATGACATGAACAAGACAAGGCATGCTCGGTTTCAAAAACATACTCATTTTAAATATAGCTTTATGCTGTACACCAAAACAGCATCATTTTACTTCATGCTGTCTGTTATACACAATCTAATTACTGATTTCACAATTCTGTTGCCCATGGGCACTCCATTGATAGTCCACAGCCTCTTTGTGCACAGTTCAATTCAATGAATCAAGCACCTTCATAACGAGCAAAACACTATTTAGATATTGACTGAAAATACACATACAATTGCACATGCTCGGCAATCGCTAGGAAAATAGAAGCACATAATTGGTTTGTGTAAACATCGGAGGTCTAGACACGCGTCCTTCTGGGAGTCCTCTAAACCCCACTAGACTTTCGAGAGCACTGAAAGAGCATATGCTGCCCACAGCATGTATAATGACCCCCATCAAAGCCATCAATAACCATAATGGTCATATAGACATTTATGTTACAGTTGCAGGGATGAGGAATGGGGTAATTGAGGCAAAGGGCCAACCTTTTAACACACTTATTTTAATTTGTATGCTTTTTTAAAGATATGGACTGCTGAATAATCATTTTCTCATTTGGATATAAGCTTTTGAAGTCTTATTCAACTGATCATCTATTTATGTAAAGGGATTAGATTTTAAAACATCATGTTGATGATTCCAAATTCATCGTATGAATTTGGGAATTAATTTGTAACTTTCATACATTTTCATAAATTATAGTTGAAATTGTCACATTCATAACATCCAGGATGTATTCATTTGTGCCATACAGCCGTACGGTATTAACGTGAATGATATTGGAATATACAGTACATGAATATTGATGGACTACATCTAAAACTTCTCACTTAGCTGTCAAGAACTTTGTTGAATAAAACATGGTGTTAAAAAAGTGATATATATATAGATGGAAAAGTTTTGTTAATTACACGCTTCAAACACACGTTAATATAAAACTGTCTTTCAAGTGAAAAAATTCATTAGCTAAAGTGAAGACTGTCCTACTGGCTTTCTACAGTTTTTTCTACAGTCACTTGTCTATTTCACTATGAAACCATAGAAACCACTTCAGAACATCAAAGTATGAAAACCAATTTTTAATGCAACATGACATTATGTACATGCTATAATTAGTGAAACATGCATATGTGCAGTTTCTTTGTGCAACGGAAATAGACATGAACCGGATAACCTTTATGGTGTCTAATAATTGGTAATTATAATCCATCAGCATGACAAACAGCTCTTGTCTTGTTAGCTACCATCATGGAGACTGAACTTCTTCTTAAGTTAATTTATTAGTACATTTTTCTCCTCATTCACTTCTACACTTATAGCACCATTATGTATAAACACCTTAATGAAAAGAAAATGATTTCTTTTCCAAAAGACATCAAGTGATGTTAATGGAAAGAATTGAGCAAACAACGAGAGCTTGAAAAGTGTTGCGACCACTACCTTTTCCTTGTCAAATACCCATATGTATAGGTTCATGTATAATATGTATCTCAAAAACAGTTTTACTATTTGCCACACAGTAAAAGAACAAATAAGTATTCAAGTAAGTATTCAGAGTTACCAGAATGGGTGGGGAAAGTGATTGAAAATGCTCTCCCTCTGGAATTACTACAATTACTTTCAAGGAAATCCTTGAGTGTGCCTTTTGTACAGAAACTGCCTAACAAATAGCTTGTGTGCTCAGTATACAGTTATTACAATGGCTACAATAACAAATTCGGTTATTATACATTAAGCTTGATACAACAATCATGCAGTAAGCCTGCTGTGTCAATAAATCCAATGTTCAATATTCGGCATTCATTCTGTAGTATTTCAAGGGTACCATGTAGTTTCAATAATGACAAAGAAAATCATTATGACCAGAAAATGCATGCGATTGTCCTGTCAGATATAATGCTTTCATAAAACCATTTTCATCAGATACATATTTGATATAGTCACACACGTTTGGCACAAGCCGACTTTCTCAGTAATACCACTCATTTTAAGAACTATTTTATGTTCCTTTGTCCAACGATAGTCCAATTTTTCTAACACAGCTTTCTCACAAACCAAGAAACCAGAGAACCAAGGCTCCAATTGGGTGTTTTTTCCTTGAGTGATGTCTAGAAGGCAGTCACGTCCTGCGGGGCTGCCACCAGCGGACCAACCCCACTCTTCATTTAGCTAAGCACAAGCACATGCCTCTTTCCATTGACTGCATTGACTTTCGCCTCTATTTTTTTTTGTTTTTTTGCAAGGGTTAGGGCGCGATGAGACGATGATGACATTGTTTTGAAGACAATGACATGTATGGTCACATCCCACAGATTGCTGTAAACAGTAGGAAGGAGATGGAAACAGATGGCACGAGCAAAATGTGAAATTTTGTAAAGCTAATGAGCCAAAATCTTCCTAGAATATTTATATTTTTTGTTTTGGTAGTAAACCAGCATGGGAAGATGCACTGGTTCGGGTATAAATGCCTCAGAGAACAACATGCTAGCTACTGTCAAGGTGGACTTTTCAGCTTTTTCAAATTCATTCTCATACATCTTTATGCCAGCGTATAAACGTGTCTTTATTATTTTTCAATATGAGAGACAATGGGAAGTGTTTATGAACACAGATAAAATTGTCCACGGGTACAGGGATTAAATTAGCATTAGCGTGAAACAATCTGTCTTAATTCACATGTCTGTTGTACTCCCACTGCACATATTACTAATTTAAGCTAACCCTTTTCAGCTTCACTACACATTAAAAACTCACTTAATTATTGCATTCTCGTTTTGCTTGTATACATCAATTGAAGAATGTAAAAATATCTGCAGTCACATTTTCTGTTTTAGTTGTGGGGCATTTAATGTCTAGTGCAACATGAACAGTTTCTTTTCCAAAGACAGTTTAACCCCAATTGCCATTTGGCCTGAAACAGTGGGTGCCTGAAGATGTCTGTCCATTTGTGTGTGTGTCTATGCATGTGTGTGTGTGTGTGTGTGTGTGTGTGTGTGTGTGTGTGTGTGTGTGTGTGTGTGTGTGTGTGTGTGTGTGTGTGTGTGCATGTCTGCTAATACATGTATATGTGTGCGCATAGATGGTGGGTTCAAATGGGCTGCAAGCCAGCAACATCTGCAGGGGTCTTGTGAGAGTGTTAGATGGAGTTGGACTTGAAGATACCTGATCAGGGTGATGGATGCCTGTGAGCCTTGTGTGCACACCAACATGCACACCTGCTGCCTGTGCCCCACTTATTGAATCCATGAATCAATTTAATGAGCGGAGGATGGGGGTCAGGACTTCAATAAACACCCGACCAAGCCTTCGAAATAATGTCTGCCGTGTCTGAATGATACTGTATGTTGAAAATATGCCCACTGTAAATTGGAACTGAATCTATGAAAGCAATTGATGTATGCACCATTTATGTTTGAACCCATTTGTAGAGCGTCCTTGAACACACCAAGTTCAGACTAAGAACACAGCGTCACATGGATGTTCATAGAAAATCGATTCATGTGACATAAGACAATGTATAGCTTTTCTTTGAGTAAAAACGAAGACTGCATGTCTGCTGTATGTGTGTTGTTACGTGCTGGGCAGATTCGCTATTGGGATTACAGTAATCCATTTCTAAAGCACAGTAACTGTAATCTGTTACAGTTAAGAAGAAGAACACATCCAGTAATCGTATTACAGATACATTTGAAACAAGATGGAAGGGAAAGGGCAGTAGTTACGTAACGTAGTTATAATATACATTCAGTCCAGTAATCCAAAAGTAACTGAAAATAATAATATAATCAGATTATTGAGTTTGAGTATACCAGTAGAATTTGTTACTGATTACAATTTATTACAGGTATTGAGAAATCTGCAACTGCTTGCTTATGTGTGTGTGTGTGTGTGTGTGTGTGTGTGTGAAGGTGGAAGGTGAAAGAGAGAGACTTGAGAAAGAGAATCAGACATCTTCCATTGGTAATCAATATTGCAGCAGTGACCTGAGCGTTTACTCTCTGATTCATCCCATTTAGAACTACAGGGTTGGCTGTCTGACAGAGACAACTCCATGATTTCCCTCTGGATTCAGCCATGGCTAATCCACAGGGTTTTATGGGGCTATTTCTACATCTACATAGTCAGTGATACCTAATGCCATCAACCTGCCTCCTGCAGCAAATCCTTCAAAACACAACTGCATTTCTGTGAGTGGCTGCATTGCTTTGTTTGCTGTAAAAAAATTGATGGTTCAGAAAATGTGTTGAAGTGATGCACGGCTTCAGTCATTGATGTATGGATGAAATAACCCACCATTCATCTTCAAAGAGTAATACTGTCATTCTGATCCTCGCATGCTGTGATTATAAACTTAGTTTCTCCTCCAGTGATTTAACCACAAGTGTGCTTCCAGCCATGAGGTCATCCACAGCACTGGGGACGCAGCAGAAAGGACAAATGATTGCTATTTAGATGTCTGCGGTAGGAGTATCTCAGTAGTGAATACATTTTTCTTCATCCACTGGGGACGCAGCGGCTAATGGAGCATGAGAGTGGCAGTTCCCCCGGAGTTGTGTGGCTGAGCCACGCCCCCGTTTGGAGAGGAGCTGTAGGCATCAGTTCTGTGAGACCGATATTGAGAGGGCATGCTGTGAAAACTTAGACCAATTCAGGGGTAAACATGTTGGCAGTAATTGGAGAAGCGCAGCGGGATGTTTCATACTCTCCTGATCCCTGGGGTTTAATCGAGGATATCCTGACTGTGGTGTTTTGAGTTTAAAAAGGAGTGACGTTATCTTTGCTGTAGGTCTTTGCAATACTTGTACATAATTTGATAAGCTCACCATGTTATTTATTCTGCATGCATTGTATGCAACAAAATTGAATCGACCCGATGAGCATCAAACTTACTGAGACAAATTCTCTAGATCAAGATGTTGAATATTTTTTTTAGGCAAGAGTTACACGTGTGGATGCAGATGTAGATAAAGGCCTTGTTTGCATGTGGCACTAACCCAGCTATCTTTTGTTCTCCACTTCACTGTTTCTGATTCTGTGGATCTCTATTGTCTGCAGAAGGGCCATTAGTCCTGTATTTGCAATTAGATTGAATCAATATCATTAGTCACCCATTAAAGGCATTAAAGCATGTCTTTTTCAATTTCATCTGAACTTGTTTGTTTCATTTTCTTCTATATCTGTTCATTTCCTTCCTTCCTTCCGTCCCATTCTAGCTTGTAGTCAACACAGGTCCATATGTCAGATCAGGTAAAATGATGAGCTGCATGGATTAGATATTTAATTGGTGTATTGAGCTAGCTCAGCAATGTCTATAGTCACAGCTGCAACCAGCACAACAATGCTACAAATGCAAGATATTAATAATTCTTCCTATACAATAATATCAAAACATGTATATATGAGCAAGCACACATATGCACACACACACACTCACGCCACACACATTGCATTACTAAACTTGTTGGGAAAGTAGTACAAGGTTAGCCATGGGAGTGATACCCCGCGGTTCCGTTGAGGTCTGTTATCGGTGTCTGCTCCTTATCATCCAGACCCACAACAGCAGAAACACACAGAGGCTATTTTAGGTCCAACACCAGAGAAGAAATTATCTTTATCAATGTCTGTTGTGTGGCATTCTGCTGCTTTTTTTTGTCAATCCCAGATAAAATTATACATTTACTACAGGCTAGTGACAGGAACTGAGAGACGATAAGTTGGAACCTGGTGACGAAGAATGATCTGCATACAAAATACACACACCTACAATAACATACATCCGAAGTTCAGGGAAAATATGTTGGCCAGTTAACACATGGTAGCAGTCTGTGCATGTTAGAATCACCATATAATATGAGCCCACTGATTGTGTTTCAAAACATATACTGGGGATTGATCATTTTGCCACTGATAAATGTGATCATGTTTTACCTAGCTAGCATATCACCGTACCTGGTTAGCTAAACATCACTGTCTAATTGTAAACATGCCTGATTTGCACACTAGCTATCTAGTGGAATCTAGTATTAGCAGTGGGTAGTAGTTGCATTAACATTGGTTGCTTTGCTAAATTAGCCTGCTAGCTAGTTACCTAACGAACCACAAATATTCAACAGGAACAGGTTTCCCCCACATTTCATCTAGCACACACACACGCACACACGCACACGCACACACACACACACACACACACACACCCTCATACAAACCACTCCATATGGACCACCAGTAAGCCAAACCTTGTGGAGGTCTAGCCAACGCCCACAATTTAGATGTTTTATTTGTCATTTCTACGATTAGACCTCTGCAGAGCAATGCATTTAGAGTCTCCCACAGGGACAAGACACAGAACTGATGAATGGCTTCAGTGGCACTTTATTATTTAGCTTGTCTACATCAAGCTGTTTTACTACTTTCATGAATTTTATATGATCTATCATTTATTATGGCTCTTTTTTGGGCGTGAAATTACTTGGGTGCTGACAACTTTTCTTTTACGCAGTATTCATTCTTGACGCAGTTATTAGCTCCTACCATTATGAAAACAAGTTGAGTCAAATGTCTCATTTGCAATTTTTGAGATTTTGTCATTCTTCAGTGTATTCTCCATTAATGTTGCAAAATGAGACAAAGTACCCTGTCCTGGAAGGAACCTATAAAGACATCATTACAAGGTAGCTTTAATTAGTCTTTGTAATTAAAAGCAGAATATTGGCTTCAGAAAGGCTGGAAGCTAAATTGATATGCCCATAAACATTTGCATGTTCATTGGTTAGGGTTAGCAAGCCATCTCCCTCTCCTCAATCAGGTCCAGCAAGAGGCTAGAAGAGCTTGAACTGAAAAGGAATTTAAAAGAAAATGTGTATGACACCCTCTTAATTAAACAGAGGGGGGAGAACATGCCCGGTGGTTATGTATAAAAAACTGGGTGTGAACTTGGGTATCCACAAACTTCCTTTCCTGACCATATGTTACAATATGTGGTCCAGAAGGGACTAGCAGTATCACACCCATCCAAGGGCATATATTGTAGAACTCATCCTACATGTATGGGGTCATTTGCAGCATCATGTCATGTAGGTTTTAGTGGCTTTAAGGTGATGGAGATGGTTATGAATGAGTCCTTTTAGTCTCCATATTCCCTCCAAGAAATACAAAATAGCAAAAAACGGATTGGTTTTGAGTAGCATTGAAGTGATCTTGAAAGTTAGACATCATTACAAGGGCATTCTGAATGTAAAAAGACCATTTATGATTTTCACTATATGGTTTTCACTTGCCAAAAAATGCAATGAGTTGAGATAAGGACACATAGTCTTTAGCTTATCACCCTAAAATTCCAAACGCCTATTTGAGCAAGCACAGCTTTCTGGGGGTTGGCACTTTTTCATCTTCATAATACACATTTTCATAGCTTTCTAAAGTCTTTGCGATGCATTTTTTTCATACAACATCTCTATGGTTTGGGACTTATTATATTTGATATAGGGATAATAAACTAGATGGGAGACTAGATGGATATAAAAGAATATGAGCGGCAATATGAGGGAAAATCTCAAAGAGAACTGGGTGAGATTTATGGTATGCAGTGTTTGTATGAACATCTGAGGAAGTACTGTACTTTGTATATTGGTGTACTGAGGCACATTTTGAACATAAAGTTCGAATCCAATAATGATACTTTATATTACCCTTGCTGTGTGCTCGCTGCCTTTTTAAGGTTGGCTTGGATGTTAATCACTTTTTCTTTCTCTATTTAAAGTTGTCCAGTCACATATTAGAACATGGGATTAGAATGAATCATGAATCATTAACCCATAGCCTTAGAATTGTTCAAATCCTTGGTACAGAAAATTGACAAGCTGTAATTATCCTCTTTCTGAGCTGCCAGGTTCAAACTGTGCACTAAAACGAGTTTAGATAAATGCGGTTTCTGTCGTTTTCCAGTGACAGGATGTCACAGCCACTATTTTAAGTAAACAGTAAGCATTAGTTACCACAGATCGTGTGCATCGGTAATATGCCAATATACAATGTACCTACCAGGGGTGAGGAGTACTAAAATATCCTACTCAATTCAAAATCCAAATGCAAAATGCATTTATGTAAAATGACTGGTGTAAAATTATATTTGAATAAAGTAGCTCAATTAAAATGTACTTAGAGTAAAAGTTACTGAATTACTTTAAAAAAAATAAAAAAAATAATAAAGTAAATGATAGCATCATAGTGCCTAAGTGATGAAAATGAAAATGCTATATTTGTTTGAGTTTTAAAAGGTTATATTTATTTATTGTATTTATTATAAAGGTTATATTATATTTAAAAGTTGCTAGCTAACCAGTTAGCTATCAATTTAAGTAACCAGCTAACCAGTTAGCTAGCAAGACTATGTGAACTAGCTAGCAACAATAAGCTAACACAAATCAATAATACTATAGTTGGATGGATGGATTTTGGGTTAATGTTAAGGAAAACAATATATACATTTGGGCATTTAATTTTACAGTTAGTTAACATAATATTTCCTCCTCATGCTTTTGTAGGTTTGGTAAATAAACAATTTATGTCAAGTTTCTGATGCAATGCTAATGGAGAGCCTACAGCATTTGTACGCTCTATGTGATATAAAATGTAGTGAAGTAAAAATACTTAAGTCAAAACATACTTAAGTAAAAGTATAATTACTCACTTCACAAAATATGTAAAAAAGTACAAGTACACTAAAAAGCTACTTACTCACAGTAACTAGAGTGTAAATAAATTGTAACTTCCACCCTTGTTACAAACAAAGTAGCATGGAATAATGCTATTTCAAAGTGAAACATTGCCAGCCCATTCAGTTAAGCCACAGTTTATTGAAAGGGACATCAGAAAATGTGACAACAGCAATGCTGAATACAATATTTTACCAACATGTCTTTCATTCACTACACCTGCCCGAGAGCAATCTGAAAACTGTACAAATCTAATCTAACCCCAAACAGCAGCATTCCCCAGTCTCAGCTGTGCTGCTGCTGTTAGTGGTAGCAAGACATTTGAGGCAGTAAGATTTGTTTCTTCGTTTAAATCACAGCCTCTTGATGAAATGTATGCTGATTACAGTGCCCATAGAAAGCCAAGCAGCTGCCTCTGACAAGCTGTTCATTGTAATCTGCGCCAGGTGAAAAAAATAGCTGCATGACTACTTCCAGAATGATTTGGGTTGTTGTGCAGTAGCCAATGCACAAGCCAGTTTAATTTGAAGGCCATACATCGAGTCCTCCTACTCCTACCCAAAACAACCTAGCACATTATAGATGTATTTACAGTTTTTCACATTTTCAAACTTGATTTCATTATCAAAAAGAAGAAACAACACCTTTTTAACATTGACCTTATATTCACACCCAAAAGTAGTTGACAAATCAAGGTTGTGGCCTTTACCCAACAGTAGAGACACCTGCTGGAGAAACATGTGTTTTGTTCAAGCTTTTTAAAGTCTGCTACTGACATCTAGTGGAAAATATGAATCAACACAAATGTGCGTGCAAAAACTGCTATCTAAAACAGGTGGGGGAATCACCTGCAGTTCATCATTTAATACACCATCTCTAAAAAACAACCCTTAAAAACAGAGGTTCCCTTCTATAAAATCCATTAAAATGAACAAAAGTAGTTTCTTTTTCAAGTGGTGGCTATCAGTTTGGGAGGAAATTATTGAAATTCTACAGTTGCTGCAATAGTAAGAATTAAACCCTAAATCATCATCATGTAGAGAGTGAAAAATGTAGCATGTAGATGGACTGATGTTTAGTTGTTGAGGGCCTTGATTACAGTACATGTCATATTATCGCCACACACTCACACTCCAGTGATAGTGGAGGCTGTAACTTGACCTTGCCTCTTAATGGCTTTGTGACAATGGTGCCCCGTCACACTGGCCTGTCTGGCCTCTGTTTGGTCTATTTATAATATCCAGACACAGTGCAGAGGTTATTCAGAGGTGCAAGCAAACACAAGGTGACAGGCACAGAGGAACAAAGGGTGAGAGATTTTAATGTTGGTCCTGGTGTTAACCTTTCTAATTTCCTAAACAAAACATAGATTTTCCTCATGTTTTCAGAATTTTTATGTTGTTCTTGCTGAAAATGTAATTACTCTTTGTATCTTAAAGGTAGTATAGACAATAAAGGTTTATTCGACTTTCTGAATGCTGAATGCCTGTTAGAGCAAACTTCTTTTATTTCCATAATGTGTCATAGACTTGTAGATATTAATAATAATATAATTAATGGAATAGCTTCATATCTTAATGATAGACGTATATGTATAAAAATGTAATACCCTAAAATTAAAACACCTTCTTAACAGTGTCTATGCTATGGAAATCTTTTCAGATCCATGTGTACATAAGCCACAATGGTAAGTGTTTTTCTTTTCACCTTCAGTGTCAGACAAATTATTTTAAAATTATTTTAAAATTAATAATAAAATAAAATGTGCCTGTCTTAAAAAACCTTAAAAAAAAAATATTCCCATACCTTAACAACACAGCCAATTTATTTTCATAGCTTTTCACTCGTTATACATCAAGCGTGTCAGAGTTTCTGTTGAGCCATAATGTCTCTCTGAAGGTGAAGAGCAGAAAGATCCCAGTGGAGCAGCATGAGCATTGTGTCAAGTGTCACAACATCCACTGTCAAGTCCCGGTGGAGATCTCTGTTTCATGCGTGGTCGTCAAATGCCGTAAAAACTGTGGTGCCACCCTGCATATGTGCAAGGAAGAGGAGCACCTGCTGCTCTGTCCCAATGAGAAGGTCCCCTGCCTCAATGCTGGCTATGGGTGTCCCTTCACCATGCTCCGCCACAGGCTTGCCAAGCACCTGGAGGTCTGTCCCGCCAGTGTGGTCAGTTGCTCTCAGGAATGGAACCGCTGGCCTGTCTCCAATGCTGACGTGGCCTTCTACAGAAATGTGTCAGGAGACCCACAGGTCGACGGGCATCTGGACATTGCTACGGCCCTCAGGGACCAAGAGCTGCTATTCAGGTCCATCAAAATGAAAAACATTTTTCCTGAACTGATGGAGGTCATTGAGGAACCTGTCCTTCAAGATATGGCTATGGGCAGCACCAGTCCTGCAGATGGAGTGGCCAGTTCTTTTGATTGCGGTAACCTTACAGAAAGTGACTGCATAGGGATGGAGGATAAAGAATTGAGTCAAGAGGAGAGGGAGGCTTTGGCCAAGAATAGGAACTTAGAAAGTGTTCAAAAATACAGTTCCTGGGAGGGAATGTTTAAGAAGGAGATGCAGGGATGCAACCAAACTGTCAAAAACCTGGATAAAGCAACAGCAAAGGGAAAGCAAGATTCATCAACAGAGACAAGAGAGTCACATCAGAGTCAGGAGAATGCTGCCACTGCGAGTATGAATGGTGCAACTGGCCTCGCACCATGGCAAGATGGGGTCCTGGAGAGGTTAAGCAATGAGGCCGATATTGGCGAATATACCATGTATCTGGTGCACAACGGGGCAATGTTAATTAATTTCGGTCAACTTGCTGCTTGCACCCCAAGAGAACGGGATTTTGTTTATGGAAACCTGGAGCCCATAGAGGTTCAAACTGTCCGGACGTTTAATGTTCCTACCAGCTACCGGGCAAAACGCAGTCATCTGAAGGACCCCATGTGTAAGGTTAAGAACGCACACCAAAGTGTTGACACTGCAGATTTAGGTGTGTCAGTTGAGGACCTTCCAAAGAGTGATGAAGTTAGCGCAACATTGCTGTGCTCCTTGGAAAAGGAACTGCGAGGGCATCTGATCTCGGAGAGTGCGGTAACAGACGGCTTCTATGTGGATGTAGGAACACAGACGTATAACTTCTCATCCACTCCATTCAAGCCCGATGCATCACTCGCCGACGTCACGGCAGACAAACCCAGTGGTCTTCATGTGCATATCCAAGCAGAGTCTGTCACGAGAAGACATAATAAAACAAGTTCGGCTTTCAATTACATCTGTGGCCACTTCTTCCGCCGTGATGAATACCACTCTCATTTTAAGAATGCACACTCAGACATACAAGCCTGTCTGAATGGTTGGTTTGAACAGCGGTGCCCTTTAGCTTACCTGGGGTGCACTTTCAGCCAGACGAGATTCCGTCCTGCTGGCCACCAAGCTATCATCAAATATTGTCAAGATCTCAGCACCTTTGCCCTCCAGCCAGTGGTCTGTTCATCCCTGTGTGAGGGTGGGAAAACCCTCAACCCTCTGCAAAATCGTGCACGTAATCTAGATCCCCTGAGCAGACTGCCCTTTGAGATCCTTCAGCACATTGCCGGTTACCTTGACAGTTTGACATTATCCCAGCTGTCCAAGGTCTCCCATCTGATGAGAGAAGTGTGTGCCACACTGTTACAGGAGAGAGGGATGGTCTCTCTCAAGTGGGAGAAAAAGACGTATTCCCATGGGGGAACCTCCTGGAAATGTCAAAAGAAAGCAAGTATCCTTTTAGATTTTTATCTTTTGGTGTTTGGTTTGGTTTTGTTGGCTTGTTTGAATCAGCTGCCATGAACCTTTTAAATTCTGTTAATTGAATTGCTGAGAGCTCATACGTCACAAAACGAGTCCTTTTCTTTTCATCTGCAAATTGTGCGGGCCAGGTTTGGGAAGTTACTTCCAAAATGTAATCTGTTACAAATTTTTGATGACTGATGTGACGACCCTCCCTGTTCTCTTTCCCTCTCTGACATCAGCGGGGTCGTCAGCGGTATTGGTTCCACCTGGGCTCTGAGAGTCTGGGTGCCTTTAACATTCCCGGAGCTCAGTAGTCCCCCCTTGCTCCCACAGACACTTTGTTCGGCTTTTGGTTTGGCATTTGGGTTTCTTTATTCCTTCTTACAACATCACTCACGCACTTCTCCACTCATGCATTCACCTACACCACTGATTCCACTGACTACACACGCCATGATTAGTTCCACTGACTACACATGATTAGTTTAGGTTCTTTTCTTATCTTACTTTATCTTTAATAAATACTTAAGTTAATTGTCTCTCGTGTGCATCTCCTTCGTTTGTCATGGCCGTGCGGCCCGGTTTGTGACAAGTGGGGGCTCGTCCTGTTCTACGTTCCTTTGTTGGAGGCCGGTGTATGGTGGCCCTCTGGGTAGGGTTTTGTTTAGTTGTTGTTTTTTGAGTTTGGGAGATGCATTTTTGAGAGCGTTGATTTGGTTGTTTGGTTTGATTGTTTCAGTTTGGGGAGCCTTTTTTTCCTACAGCCTCATGTGTTGGCCTGAGTGGGCAGGTGTGAACTGTCAGCTGTGATTGCATGGTCTTCTAGTGTGGTAAGTCTTGGCTTTTGTGGAGTTTCCCTTGTTAGGTCTAGCAATGTGGTCCATTTGGGCTCATTGTTTTTTTTGTTTTAGTTTGTTATTTTTGTGTGGTGTGCGGTTGGAGCAGTGGTCTCGGGGACACGTCCACAGCCATTAGGTGAGTAACCAGCTTGCTGGGGGCTTAACTGGGTTGCTGGTTTGAGTGTTTAAATAACCCACCGCTAATCTGCACGAAGACTAGGCATAGTGAGTGAGATTAGTTTTTGGATAGGTAGTTTAGTTAGAGGGGGACTTCACTTTAGACTGGGGGACATTTGTAATGTCTTTTGTTACATTGGGGGACCGTGGTATCACTGTTTGATGGTTCTGTTTCTACTGCCAGTTTCATTGTTTTGTCTTCTGGGCCTGGTGTATTTGTAGGCCACTATGGCAAGTGTAGAAGATTTTGTTGCTTCACCGTGTGAAGAGGTTTTGGATGGTTGTACTAAAGACCAGCTTCTGAAGGTTGCTGAGAAGTATGACATTGATTTGACTGGTCTTAGTGATAAACGTAAGGGTAATGTAAAGGCTCTGGTAAAGATGCAGTTGATTGGTAAAGGGGTGCTGGTGGTAAAACAAGGAGAGTCTGGTGAGCCGCAGGCAGCACAGTCCTTTAGGGTTCCATCAGGAAATTTAACTTTTGAGCAGCAAAAAGAATTGCTGTTGTTGCAGCTGGAACTTGAGAAAGGGCATTGTGAAAAGCACAGGATGGAACTTGAGAAGCAAGTTGAAATTGAACGCTTGCGGCGTGAGACAGAGCTGGCAAAGATAGACTTGCAGGTTATTAGGCTGGGGTTAGTAAGGGATGGTAAGCTTTCTGGAGAGGTTTGGCAAGAGGGGGATGGCTCATCTTTACCATTAAGGTCCCCGGATGTAGTGAGTAATCTGCGTCTCCTGCCTAAATTTAATGAAAGAGATCCGGATGTGTTTTTTTCTTTGTTTGAGCGGCTTGCAGAGGCGAGAGGCTGGTCAGGTTCTGACCGAACATTGCTGCTGCAGTGCGTGTTGACGGGGAAAGCACAGGAGGCGTATGCGTCTTTGGGTGGTGACCTCACATATGAATCAGTCAAGGCTGCTGTACTGAAGGCGTACGAGTTGGTTCCAGAAGCGTATCGCCAGCGTTTTAGGACATGGGAAAAGGGCGTTAATCAGTCACATATGGAGTTTGTAAGGGAGCTGACTAATCATTTCAATCGTTGGTGTGTGGCCTCAAGTGTTGATAACTTTGAGGGGTTGTGCAAATTGGTCATCCTGGAGCAGTTTAAGGACACTCTGCCCAGTCGGGTTGCCATATATCTTAATGAGCGTAAGGTTACAACTGCTGCTGAGGCTGCGGGGCTGGCTGACGAGTATGTGCTCGTTCATAAGGGCTGGCCTGGTGAGACTGGACGGGAGCCTGTTGGGCGAAAGGAGGGTGGTAGGTCACCTGTTAGTTTTGGTGTTTCCTCGGGTAAGGGGTTCTGGGCAGCACCTCGGAGGGGAGAGGATGAGTGTAACTATTGCCGTGAGGCAGGCCATTGGAAGTCAAACTGCCCAATGCTAAAGGCTACGAAGCAGTATGCTGGAGGTGGGCGTGTAAAACCTGCTGCCCTGGCTGCGAGTGTTTCAGGCCCTGTGGATGTGGGGGCATGGCAACGTGAGTGGGGGGGAATCTGGCATGCCTGGTGCCATTGATGAGTCTTATCTGCCTTTTATCTCAGATGGGTTTCCTATCACAGGTTGGTAGTGACACTAAAGTGCCCGTTAAGATTTTGAGAGATACAGGTGCTTTTGATTCATATGTTTTGGAGTCTGTTTTGTCTTTCTCTGAGAAGACTGATACTGGGGACAAAATCCTTATGCGAGGAATGGGCTTGGATGTAGTGCCTGTCCCAGTGCATAAAATGAACTTGGACTGTGAATTGGTGCAGTGTGACGTTCCGATGGGTGTGAGACCAGCGTTGCCAATAGAGGGGATTGATATAATTCTGGGCAACGATTTGGCAGGCAGTCGTGTTTGGGCTAAGTGTTCATCACCTCCAGTAATATCCCTCTCTCCTTCAGGGACAGAATATCCGGATGAAAGTGTATTGTGCTTTCCTGAAGTTTTTCCTGCATGTGTGGTTACGCGGGCAATGAGTCGTGCTGAGTCCAAGGGGACAGATGGGGAGATTGACACTGTTTTGCCATGTTTGCCTGATTTTCCTCTGTCTGTATCCCATAGTGAACTGCAGAGTAAACAGAGAGCTGACCGATCTTTGGAGGAGCTGTTTGGGTCTGTGCTGACACCCCGGGAGGTGAAAAGTGTTGCCAGTGGTTACTTTCTCCAGGATGGTATCTTAATGAGAAAGTGGGTGCCCCACGGGGAGTATTTTGTTGGGGATCCCATCTTTCAAGTGGTAGTTCCATCCAAACTCCGTGGTTATGTGTTAAAGTTGGCCCATGATGGGTCAGGGCATCTGGGTGTCCGTAAAACATATGACAGGATTTTGCGTCATTTCTTCTGGCCACGACTTAAAAAGGATGTTTCTCTGCACATTAAAAACTGTAGTACGTGTCAGCTAACTGGGAAACCAAACCAGGTCATTAAACCAGCTCCACTGCAGCCAATTCCAGCTATCAGTCAGCCATTTGAGTATTTGCTCATTGATTGTGTGGGGCCGCTGCCCAAGGCCAGGTCTGGTTGTAGGTATTTGCTGTCGGTTATGTGTCAGAGCACCAGGTACCCAGCAGTTTATCCTTTGCGTACCATTACAGCAAGAGCTGTGGTTAAGGCCCTGATGCAGTTTGTTTCTGTTTTTGGTATCCCTAGAGTCATCCAAAGTGACCAGGGATCTAATTTTTCCTCACACTTGTTGGGCCAAGTGTTGAAACTCCTAGGGATTAGACATAACCAGTCTTCAGCGTATCACGCTCAGAGTCAAGGCGCCCTGGAGCGCTTTCATCAAACACTTAAGTCACTGTTGCGTGCGTACTGTACTGAGCTTGATGGGGACTGGGAAGATGGGCTCCCCTGGTTGCTTTTAGCTGCACGGGAGGTAGTGCAAGAAAGCACAGGGTTCAGCCCAAATGATTTGGTGTTTGGCCATACTGTACGGGGTCCACTGTCTGTATTTAAGGATGGATGGAAAGAGTCAGACCCACCCACCAACTTAATTGACTATGTCAATGGGTTTAGGCATAGGCTATACACCGCTGGGGAGCTGGCAAAACAAATGTTGGCTACAACACAGGCTAAAATGAAGAAAAGGTATGATCGCAGAGCTGAGCTGCGTGAGTTCAGTGAGGGCGATCGAGTTTTGGCTTTGTGTCCATTGGTGAGTTCACCCTTCCAAGCAAAGTTTATGGGTCCATATACAGTGGTTAAGCGTGTTTCAGACCAAAACTATTTAATTTCAACTCCTGGTCGGAGGAAATCAGTTAAACTGGTCCATGTGAATCTGCTTAAACCATACTATGCTCACTCTTTAGTGCATCCGGTGCTGACCAGCAGGGGTCAGTGGCAGTGAGTCCTGCCTTGGTAGTGGGTACAGTGGGAGTGGTTTCAGGTGAGTGTCTGGATGATGTTCTTGAGCCTGATGAGGGGGGTGTTGTCGGGCCGGTTGAAAAATTCAGAGATCTTGAAAAATCTAAAAGGGTTGGTTGGCCATTTGCCAGAAGCACAGGCTCTGGAGTTTGAGGAGCTGATTTTGAGATACCCTGGTTTGTTTGGTGATGTGCCGTCCCGCACCGACTGGGTCGAACATGATATTGATGTGGGTGAGACACTGCCTATTCGTCAGCATTTTTATAGAGTCTCTCCTGAGAAGCGTAAATATTTGGATGCTGAGGTTGAATATATGCTTGAAAATGATATTGCAGTACCTTCCTTTTCGAGCTGGGGCTTCTCCGTGCATTTTAGTGCCTAAGAGTGATGGAACACCTAGGTTTTGTTCAGATTTCAGGAAGGCTAACAAGGTGACAAAGCCAGACTCATTTCCGCTGCCTCGCATGGAGGATTGTGTAGACCAGGTGGGTGCTGCCAGATATGTCAGCAAATTTGATCTGCTGAAGGGCTACTGGCAGGTGCCCTTGTCCAAACAAGCACAGGAAGTGGCAGCTTTTATCACTCCTTCTGGGCTGTATTCTTATAAGGTCATGCCGTTTGGGTTGAGGAACGCACCGGCCACGTTTCAACGTTTGATGAATCGTGTGGTGGCTGGGCTGGCTGGGTGTGCGGTTTATTTAGACGATTTGGTGGTCTACAGTGACTCTTGGCTCTCTCATATGCAGCAGGTTAGGGCGCTGTTTGATCGGCTGGCCGAGGCGAAGCTCACAGTAAACCTAGCTAAGTGTGAGTTGGCTCATGCTACTGTGACTTACCTGGGTCGGGTGGTGGGACAGGGGCAGGTGGCTCCTGTGCGTGCCAAAGTGTTGGCAATTGAGAAATTTCCACAGCCTGTTACGAAGAAAGAACTCATGAGATTTCTGGGGATGGTTGGATATTATCGGTGCTTCTGTAGGAACTTTTCATCTGTGGTAGCACCACTCACTGACTTGCTGAAGGCCAGGGCTCAGTTTGTCTGGTCAACAGGGTGCCAGGAGGCTTTTAGTAATGTCAAGTGTCTTTTGTGTTCTGCACCAGTGCTGGCTGCACCCCGTTTTGACTGTCCTTTTGTTTTACAGGTGGATGCAAGCCATGTAGGAGCAGGAGCGGTGTTGATGCAGGCAGTTGAGCAGGGAGTTGACAGACCAGTCAGTTTCTTTTCTAAGAAGTTTAACCGGCACCAGGTTAACTATTCCGTGGTTGAGAAGGAGGCCCTTGCTTTGGTCTGGGCCCTGCAACACTTTGCGGTTTATGTGGAGTCTGGTATGGCACCGGTTGTGGTCTACACAGACCACAATCCACTGACCTTTTTACATTCCTTGCGGTGCCCAAATCAGAGGCTGATTAGGTGGTCGCTGTTCCTGCAGTCTTGTAATTTGGACATCCGACACATTAAAGGCCGTGATAATGTGGTTGCAGATGCACTGTCTCGGGCTCCAGTGATAGAGTAGGAACCTGTTTATCTCCTGTTCTCCCTTCCCCTCTGTATTCATTGAAATTTCCCTTATAGGTTGGGATGTTGCTGTTTTGGGGAATGGATGTTGGGACTGGCAGATTTTAAGTAGACTGCAATAATTGTAGTATTTCGTTGATTGTGTAATTTTCACTTTGGTATTATGTTGTAGTGACGGAGATCCTGTGAGGACCCCCGTCTTGTGGGGGGAGGTGTGACGACCCTCCCTGTTCTCTTTCCCTCTTCTGACATCAGCGGGGTCGTCAGCGGTATTGGTTCCACCTGGGCTCTGAGAGTCTGGGTGCCTTTAACATTCCCGGAGCTCAGTAGTCCCCCCTTGCTCCCACAGACACTTTGTTCGGCTTTTGGTTTGGCATTTGGGTTTCTTTATTCCTTCTTACAACATCACTCACGCACTTCTCCACTCATGCATTCACCTACACCACTGATTCCACTGACTACACACGCCATGATTAGTTTAGGTTCTTTTCTTATCTTACTTTATCTTTAATAAATACTTAAGTTAATTGTCTCTCGTGTGCATCT
This sequence comes from Hoplostethus mediterraneus, assembly GCA_034670385.1. Classification (NCBI taxonomy): domain Eukaryota; kingdom Metazoa; phylum Chordata; class Actinopteri; order Trachichthyiformes; family Trachichthyidae; genus Hoplostethus; species Hoplostethus mediterraneus. The sequence goes on along the minus strand of JAXDDW010000019.1, from coordinate 2,548,560 downwards.
CCTTCGTTTGTCATGGCCGTGCGGCCCGGTTTGTGACACTGATAACTAGTAATATTCACATACTTTTGGAAACAGACCATTTAATCCATTTGACATATTGTTATTTGGAAAGCATCATTGTCATTGTCAAAAATGATCATAAACTATTACTTCATGTTGTGTAAAATAATGCTGGGGTTGGCAACTTTTTTTGTAATTAAGTTGTAATTGTAATTGATTCACTACAATTCCACCTAATCTCTTGCTTCACAAGCTTGATGCAGTACAGACACAGTAAAGTTACTGCCAGGTCTCCTTTGGTATCTGGTTGCATTCTGTAAATGTCATTGGAAAATTTCCGTCGTTGATCACAGCATGACAGCTGTTGATTGTAAACATCTGCATCGCTCTCCATACTTCTCTCTCACAATATTACAAACTGAATCACAGCCACGTTGGCACCGACAAATGTGTACAAACAGACGCAGCCGCTGCATCCTCACAAAACAACCCCTTGCCCTTTGGCTCCATCCCCAACGGGAATACATTTTGATGAAATGCAGCACGAAGTCAGGATAAATGCAGGATAAATCCATAACAGGGCACTTTTACAATGACTATCTCTGTAGTGCATGCAATCATCATGGGACGAAGAGCATGCCGATGGTATCAGTCATCTGGAATTCCACTAAGGCCTTACTGCTTGTGAACATAGGCACACCATAACAAGCCAGATATGTGATCATCCACAGAGACACAGGATGTTGATAATACCGTGGGCGACAGCTGGTCATTTGTTCCCCATGTAATGAAAGGTATAATTTGTGTAATTTTGTAATGAATGGATACAGAAAGGAAGTCATGCACTGGTATGTGGTAAATCTGAGATACCCTGTGGGCTAGATGCCATGAATGCTACAGATGTATCCCCTCATTGTGTTGCCATAACAGCTCCCTCCCACAACTACTTAAACCTCTTCTCTGTGTTTTCCAGGTATGGGAGTTCAGCTGTCTGTTTTCCACTGTGGACAGCTGGAGCTTCAGCAACGCCCCCTCCATGTCAGAGCACCTGAAAGCCTGCTCCTTCTACCAGAGAGAAGAGTGCAGCGAGCCGGTGGCTTTAGCCTGCTTGGCAGAGGTCGCAGAGAAACGTGGAAAAGTAAAGCACAAGAGATAATGCTCATGGTCTCACAGCTCAGCAGGCAGACCATCAGCAGTAACAGTGGCATGGTTAGAGCCACAGAGGCAAAACATGCATGCACCCAAGGGACTGTAAAGTGCATAAAGTGGATAGTATTATTCTGTTATAAAACGACTGTATAGAAACAGAAAGGATTCATGAGCAGAGAGTTGCTGTCTGTTACTGATGAAAGGTTTGCTGACAGATAATGGTCATGATGTGTGTGAAGAATTCACCTCAGCATAAAATGCAATTTCATTTGATTTGCCTGTTCAACCTGAAATGTCACTTCAGAGTATTTTGTCAGTGTCTAGACAAAATGCTTCTCAATGAATATTGGATATTTATTATTATTGTTCTTCTCTTATGATAAATTGCTTTGGTGAAATTACTATTATTTTAAGGCTACTGAAATAAGGGACATCTTATCTAACAGAGGAAATGCTGCTGATATTGACAAATGCCAGCATTCTCAAAATACAAATACTGACATCTACTGGAGAAAAACCGAAGTACCTGAAATATTGGGAATGCTCACCATTAAATCACACAGGAAAGCAATATTTGCATTGGTGTGTTAAACAAAGTTCATGAAATTGTATCAATACATATTAGATAATATAGTACATATTCTAAGATAGGCATACACAAAAATATGTTTCTAATTTAGACATACTGGTAAGGAAAATGACAAAACTCTGATTTGTGTCTTACTACTGTCTGAAGTTGAATTGGCTTGATTCATTGAATTCATGAAACCAAAATAAAATTCAAAAACTCTTTTATTGACCAAAAACTTGACTAACTTTAACTATGGCATCTCAGAGACCTCAGGATTGCGTACTTTGTTGATCACCTCTGACAGCATTCGGTTGCACAGGGCGGCATATGGATTAAGGATCACTGCCTGTTGCTGGGCAAATTCACTACCAAGTGCAGCTGCCTTCTCAAAATGTTCTTTGGCTTCATCATCCTGGTGTGCTAACCTCAGCAAAAGGCCCCTTTGCACCAGGGCCTGGCATGCGGTTCGCCCAGTGCCACCACTCAGAGAGATGGCACGCTCCAGGTCCTCCAGGGCACCTGAGGGAAGAGAGAGGCACAGTGAGGAACAGACATGCTTGGAAAAGGTTATTTTCAAAGTTCAGTCCATTAAAGATTACTGGTTCCGTGCTTAAAGGGGCAATAAGTTAAGGTTTTTACTGCTCCATAGCACAAAATGACCATAATATATCTGCGGGGGGTTGATAGGGTTGTTGATCAATGCCAGCGACTCGACGATTACTTTGCCAGGTGCTGCGATTTCTGGCTTTCAAAACTCAATTTAAGGCCAGTACTCTGTTATCGAACAGCTCATTGGAAGTTCAAGGAACTCTCATTCCCTCCCATAAATCCCCTTGATGTTGTTGCAATTCCCACTGGTCACCTATAGAGGTCGATAAAGGTCATAGATTACTTACTGCCCCCCTAATCCACTGTCATATTTCATCTCAGTAATGTAATCTGGTTCTGTTCAGTTACTATTGGCAGTAATGAACTTTAATTACTTTAAAAATGTTCTTTTTTCTCAAAAGCATCTGTAATCTGTTTTAACAGAGCCTTTTTTTTTTTTTTTAACCATTTTTTATAATCAGAATACTATAATTAATTTATCTGTAATCCATTACTCCCCAACCCTTTTAACAGTGGGTAAAACAGCCAGAAACAAGGGTAACCCAGAACCAGTCGTAAACACACCAAACATACATCAGGCAGACAAAACTGTGTTGTGCTCTGCTGGCCTCAGATATCTCAGTGTGATGTGATGGCACAGTGCGAGTCCATGGACAGTAATCATTGTTGGAGACTTTGTTAGGCATGATAGTGAGTGTAAAGTGAGGGTTATTGTGGAGTTTGTGGCTCGTACCCGCTGTGTTCCCCTGGAGGCGCAGGGCCTGTGCCCGGTTGTTATAGGCTGAGGCTCGTCGAGGCAGAATCTGGATTGCCTGGCTGAACTGTTGAAGTGCAGTTTGCAAATCCCCTGCCTCTGCAGCTGAGACACCCTGCATCTCCAACTCTTTCACTTGCTTCAGCAATTCTGTGTCAAAGCCACTGTCTGGCAGACAGAGATAAACAGGTTGAAAAAGCACTCAAACTCAATTGACAGGTACCGTGGCAAGGAAAACACAGAAATGTCACCCAGAACTCAACTTGGATTAAAATGTCATGTTTTTTACACCAGGAATGGAATGTGTTCAAAAAAATTCAATATGCTATGAAATGATAAACTTAAAAGCTCCGACATGATATGTAGAGACACATCATGTCAGAAGCTCACGCTCACCATCATCAGTTAATTCCTCCTCTTGGTTCAGGCCAGGGACGTCTCCAAAAGGGGTGTTGGGGTTGAACATAGCCTGGAGTACAGCTCTGTCATGTTGCGAGGCCATGTTGGGTATCTACGAAGAAAAGGAACAAAGAAGGCACAAAAGGAAAATCGTGACACCTAAGTGGTAGTTGTTTGGAGAATTCTTCTCCTCTTACTTCTCCCTTTTCCCCCCCCAGCCAATCAGAGAAGGGGGTGGAAGCAGAAGTGGACTTTGTGCAGCTCACATCTGTATTTGGTTAGCTCAAAAATGGGAGAGGGGAGGTCTGAGAGAGAAAGAGAGAGAGAGAGAGAGTATTGTGTGCAAGATATTTGACCAGATGTAAATTGCTGACAAATTAGTGGGTCATATAGCACATATTAATCTCCCTTGATCTGTAGGAGGAAAATCTACCCAACATCTGCATTTTAAGCAGGATTTCATTTCCACATTTCCATCTTTTCATGGTCTCACTCATCAAATTTCCAATTTAAAGTGCCCTTTGCATTATACATTAATATAGTGCATGGCTGGTGCTTTACCCAGCTGGATGATGTATTTCATGTCCACAAATGGTGATAGTTTCCTTTGGTATAAAATCAGACGTGTTATTTAGGAATGAGTTACGGTTTACAATCATAACCTGGCAAAAGGTGTTTTGAGGAAGGCAGATGGAAAGGATTAAAATAAAGATATTCTGTTCGGGGGGAAAAAAAATGACAGAGAACCTACATGAAAGGAAAAACAGCACAGAATGAGGCAAATGTCACTGCATAATAAAACAACAGATAGGGAGGTTTACGGTGGCAAAATGGAGAGTAGCAGTGCAGAACAGACTCAGGCACAAGGCAATACATAACAATAATAGCACCAGAAAGATGTGCAGGTGCATTTAACATTAGGCAGATAACGGTGGGAGAACAACAGATATCACTGCAAGGACAAACATATAGCAGACATAAGTAAGCGATACAGCTAAGATTGATCAAAACATTAAAATAGTACATGGAGACACGGTGCCTTGTCAGGGTTCTCATTTGGTAAGAAAGCAACTGCGAGTATCTAAAAGAAATATGTGTGTAAGTGTGTCATAGAGATAAAAATTGTTCCAGCTCAAAGCCTTTCTCAGCTCATTCCTGTTGCTGGCAGCAGCGGTCTGGAACAAGGTAGAGCTCCTGGAGGTGTGGGCTTTGGGGACTTTTAAAAGGATGCGGCAGATCTGGTGTTCAAAGTAGCAGTGGGAGCTCAGAGTTTGTCAAGTAACAGGAAAAATGTCAGGCCCGAGATGGATTTAAATCAAAATTAACCAATGGATCATGTAGGTATGTAAAGATGACAGGAAAATTTAAAAAAGCAGTGGCGTATCTTGTGTGGAGCAGTGGTGTGGATAAATCAACGAAGAGCAGCCTTTGTCGCCTTATCTGCTAATTGTGTCACCATTATCACGTACGCGGATGATGGTCAACTTGATTAGAGAGAGTTTGTCTGATTGGGTCAGAGATGAATGGCTCTGATATGGAAAGACAAGCTGCACTTGATTTTGGCTGCAGCTTAGAAATCTGACTGATGCAACAGACGGTACTATTCAACCATTAAGCCGCCCCCACACCATTAAGTGTGGGGGAGCTCATTTGGTGTCAGAAAGACTGTCTTGTGTTCAATTTGAAAACAGACACGCATGTTAGGTAACTACCAAGCACAGGGGTATTCGTGTAATGCAGTCAAATGAATCTTTTAAACTCTCTCTGGTGGACATTTTAACCTTTATCCAATTTAGAAATGGCTTGATTGGAATTGGATTAGATTGGTCTGTCAAGACTAGCACCAAATAATTTGTGTCTTCAAGGTGGGAGAAAAAAAGAAGCTGTTAGCCTAGTCTTTGCTAGCAAGAATGACACCTCTAACGTTGGTGCAGAGCCCAATTGTTCAGCTACGATCATTGTTTTGGTGTGCAGAGTGTGTTTATGTGGGGGACGGCAAGCAAGCTGAACAAGTTTACCCCTTTGGTAGAATGACTTGCCCTCATCCAATTCAAGGCCATGCTTTTGAAATGGCTCAATTTGTAGTACAGCATGCGCAGGATTCGTGGGTTTGAGACTGTTGAGAGACTCATTCTGCAAGGAAGCGATAACCCTTGCTAATGACACCTGCTAGACTAGTGCTGAAAATGTAAAGTATTTAATTTAACTGTCTACTGCTGTAGTGCTGCGGATTCTGTATTCTACAGCCGTCGCCAGACATAATTTAGCTGCAAGAAGAAAATCTGATCTGGACAAATTATTGCAAGGTATTAAAAAGTCAATTAAAAAAAACCTTAGAGAGAATGATTATTTGCTCGGATGATAAAAATCCAAGAGGATTAAAATAGAGCTTTGTGATTGCTGGGTGGCGTTTTCTTTTCCACCACTTGAGAGAGCTCTTGCTACTTTCATTTCTGCCGAAGCTCCTCTTCCCCCACTCACCATGTCAGCACAGACAGTTTGATCCTACAGGGCTCCCATTTTCCACAGGGTAATAAGAGTTAAAGAGTGAGGGCTAGGCTATCATGTTCACGGTCACTCAATAAGCAGCAGATTTTCTACAGAAGCACAGTGTGTCCCCCATGGGCTCCCCTATGGTGCAAAAGTGGAGAAGCAATTGTGTGAGGATTATCAGTCTCCTATTACTGCAAATGTCACTGCATCAGCACCACTCAACCTGATTATGTCAATAGGGAAACACATTGGCAGTGTTCAGAGAGTCCAAAACCAAGAGTTGAATGAATGGAGATGCTTCCGCCGTAGGCCAAGAGGGAAATTAACAGATAATCAAGAAAGGTTGACCTCAGCATTAGTAGGGCTGTACTCAGTAGCAACATACACCAAAGAAGACACTCTTCAGTATTTCCTTCACAGCGATTACAAGCTGGGACCTCAGATAGAGTAAAGCCGACTGCATCAGCACAGTATAAATAATGGAGCAGCTTTTACTGAACTGTTAATAGTGAACGAGACAACAAAATTGCTCATTAGCTGTTTTGGAGACAGATATCCTTTGGACATTTCTTACAGGGCTAATATAAAACGCCCCAATGGTTCCTTATTGTTTCTTAAGTAAAGCCAAGTACAAAACACACCAGAGAGAATTTCTAGCTCGGTTTTATGATTGTTCTCTTTTCATGAATTCCTAACAAAACCAAGTTATGAAATAGTGATATCCTTACTGTACCAATGAGCAATAATACAGAAATATACCATTTTTAAAAATGATAAAAAAATAAAATAAAGGCGACTGTAGATGATCCTCCATCCTTTCCTCTTTCTTCTTCTCTTTTCTCTTTTCGCATGTGCTGTGCTGCTTCATAACGTCTGGTGAAGAAAGGGACTTGGATATCACAATAACCCTGAGAGGCTTTAAGCTTTGCTCCACTACTGTCTGTGAATCTAACATCAAAGCTTGGGCTCCCTAATCCCTCTGCCCTGTGGAGGTAAACAGGGGCGCGCGTGTCGATACCTGGCCCGTTGCGATGACGAGGGACTATCGCGTGCTGTGCGGGGGCACTCTGAGCTGGATTAGAACAAAGTAATCCGCTCTGTGGAGAGACGGGGAATAACGGCAGAGGTGCCAGAGGTTAAGCAAATAAACAATGTGCTCCTTTAATGGGAAACCTTTGACAACACCCTCCTCGCTGCAGCACCAAAAATAACTACTTCTACTACTTCCTGTCTCTCAAAATAGACCCTTACATACACATACACATGGTGGTATGTATACATATATGTACATATGCATGTATACAGTTTGGAGTTTTAGTTATACAAACATGTCTTGGAGGCAGAGCTGCTCTGGAGGCAGAAATATCTCAGTGGTTTAGTTAAACCTCAATGGGTGGAGCCAAAGAACCACAGTTTTTCTGGCTAAGTGTTAGACTGAAGCCCAGTGAAAAGAGAAAGAGAGGTAAGGGAGAAGGTAACTAATTTTATGAAGCATATCACTCTAGCACTTCTAACTTCTGCAGAGTAGTGTAGTTGGCCTTCCGAGTTCAAACTAATCACACTAACTAGCTAGTGCGCTAGCCTGCTGACCTTCCAAGATGACAAATGCCAAAAATGTTGAAATTTGTTTTCTTTTTTCCGCAAACTTTAACCATACTTAGGTTACACCGTATCTAAGACAAACATATCTACTAAAAGTAAAGTTTTGTTTCACAATATATTTTCAGAATTTTCTGGATTTCTATCTATCCATATATATTGCACATTTTTGTGAATTTTAAAATTAATTTCAACATCTAGGAAATAAGATGGACCAAATCGAAATTCAATCTCTCCTTCCAAAATCACCAAATTGACAATGACAAAATAATAAGATAATATAAATAACTGTTAATATAACTGTGTAATATTGATAACTATTAATAATAATATGTTGAAACATATAGCACTTTTCAAAACAAAGCGCTTTACAGAGACAAGGAAGTAAAACAGAGGAAATAAAGGAAAGAAAAATAAAAAGGCAGAAAAACAATTTGACCAAAACCAATAAAAGTCAGTAGAAGTCAAAACAATTACAACAAAGTTGAACAAAAGCAGAGCCAAAAACGACACAAAAGAAATAAGAGCAATAAAAAACACAACTGGAGGGTGAAATAAAACAATTATAAAAAGGCTTTTCTATAAAAGAGGGTTTTAAGCAGGGGTTTCAAAGATGAAATAGACTCCACTAGTTTGAGTTCCTCAGGCTGCTTCAGAGCATAGGAGCTCTGGCTACAAAACCCCAGTCACCTTTAGTTCTATGTCTGATCCAGGGACAGCTAGAAGGGCCCTGCCTAATGATCTCACACTACATTCAGGCTCATAAGGGGTCAAACTCATTGAGCCTTAAAACCTAACAGTAAGATTGTAAAATGAACAGGAAGCCAGTGCAGGGAAGCTAGAATTGGAGTAATAGGGACCTGTTCATATTTTAATATATTGATTTCATAGTTACTGATTGATGAAATTACTACTACAATTAATCAGTTATTATCATAGAACTTTGATTGGTAACTGAAACCATTCTAATTTTGCTGTTTTGATAGTGATTAGACTCTTTCAGTGACAACAGAGTTTTGGTTGGACGATAGTAGCATATTTTGCTTAACCCTAACTGATAACATTTAAAAACTGATATATTTTTAAAAGTCTGTTACCCTCAACCTCTAATACCATTTTTGTATGTCACTACCCTCTTCTTCATTTGTTTGAGACCAGAATTTGTAGTTGTTTGCAGAACATAATTTGATCACATTCATAAACACAGTGGAATAGATTACTTAGTTATGTTTATTTTCTTGAACGAAATGAAAGAATGCTGCATCTTGTCACTACGGAATCCATCATGCCACAACCAAACATTACCGCTTGTTTTGGTCGTGACAATTTTAGCTAACTTTGAGAATAAATCAAAAACAGCTAGCACGCACAAGGCTAGGAAACAGATATGGACAGTTGTACATTCAGAAATATAATATGTTGCTCTAATAACTAAAACCTTGCAGTTGCACTGAAATTTTGTGTTTGTTAATAACAGCCCGTGAAGCCACGCTGATTTTTTTTAGATGTTGGAGCCCATTTACTTCCAAATGCCGGGATATAACGACTCACCATGTGGCCTTGATGGACAGGGATGTAGTCTTGTCAAAATTATAGGGATGTGACTATAATCAGGCTCAGTGTGTGGTAGCTTTTTGTGTCTCGGTAGTGACATGAAAGTTGGGGAATTAGAGCTCTATTAAAATCAATGTGAAGAAATATTATTTATCATCTGAATATTAGCTGTTGGGGGTAGGCACAGCCACCTCACAATAGAAAGTATATAAATGCTGATTTGTAAATATTTCACTTATTATTATCTCAGTTAATACCTTGGTCTTAAATAGATCCTGACATGGTCTTAGTAAATATCTAAAATCTGAACATTTTAAATATTTTTTTAAATATAGCAGGGCTGCAATTTGAACCATTTGGGTAGAATTTATTTTTGTATTTATATTTTGAGCAGAGTTATTTCTCACTCACTCACTCACTCAGTCACTCACTTCCTGCCAGCCATGATAAAAAACAATGATTGCATCCACCAAGGCACTGAGGAGAAATAAAACAGACTGAATGGCAATCTTAGGATTTAGGATATCTGGACAGGTAACTGTAATGTTTTCCTAAAGTAATGTGGTGGAGTGTAGCCGGAACTGTCATAATGAACCATGGATGATTTATGGTTTACTTGGGCAAAAACAGAGAAATTAAAGTGGAGCCGGCTGCTTTGTTAAAGTTGCTGTGCCACCAGAGTCCCTGGCCGATGGAGAACAATACGCTGAAACTTTACAACAACACTAAAACTGGTGAGGCAAACCATCTTATTGATTTCCCCAGGCTAATGTACATTTGGCTCCTTTAGGGGGTGATGAGTGAAATTTGATTTTTGGGAAGGGTGGCTGGGGAATCTTACCACTCAAAAGCCAATGTTACCATTCTAATTTATTGATAATCAATGACCTTTAGAAAAAAATTAGCAAATAGCAGATATTTAGAATGCTTACTCATAATAAAATGAAGTCAAAACCTTTCAGATGTCAGAAACTCAAACCTTTCAGATGTCAGAGAAACAACATTCAACTTCCCTCCCAGGCAGTTTCTTCCACAAAAATTGTTTGTTGGCAAATAAACGGCTGAGTCATAGAGATACTTCACGACCTGATGATGTTGATGTAGACGATGTCTAAAATCCTACAGCTTTGGACATTTTCTGTCTATTTTTCTTTTAATTCCACAATGCTTTGGTCTACATGCATTACAGTCTGGTTCTACTGCTGCATACAAACAGGCAGCACTGCTGAGTGAAGCACAGCATTCAGATCCATGCCTGGGGTCAGATTGATATTGGTCTTTCTTTATCATGCAAATGAATCAATGAATCTTCTGAACACAAGGAATAATTAAAAGCTGCAGTATGTGACTATCTAGCTCATGTATTCTCTCAACCCGCTTCAAACTGTGATTTGGCCGAAGACTTTCATCTATGGCCTTGTGTTTTCCTGCATAGCAGGTATTGGAAACAATGATGACAGTAGAGGTTATTACTGAGTGTGATCCCAGCGAAGCACAGCTAATAATATCAAATGTTTTATCAAATAAAGGCATTTACTTTCAGACTATGGTAGGTGACAATCGGCATTACCATCTTCAGCAGGTTAGAATCCACATTTTGTGAGGTGCTTTATGTTTGAGTGTTTTATGAAGTGCAGCCCTACCACTGCAACAATAAAAATATGTACAATATACCGAATTTTGCCGCTGCTCTCTTTCAGTTTTTCATAATATTGGAAACACTCAAAGGAGATGAAAATAAATTCTAAATTCATCCATCAGGGCCAGAGATATACCAAAGATGCTTACCCTGCCCAAATCAATGAATAAGACAATATCCATTCTTTCAAGATGGCTTGCAGCACTTTCTTTGATATTGCCTATCCTCTATAATAACCTATATGTTACATGTGGCCAGGGGCTACATCTCATAGCAGTTACTGAGGTACATTGTAGGCCAGCTTGTCTCAAACAAGTGTCTCATTACCATTTGACCATGCAAAAACAAAAAGAACAGATACTACACTTGATCTTAGCCTCTAGGTTAGGTTTACCTTAAAAAAATGCAATAAAAAGATTTATTACAAAAATAAAAGAAATACTGGTACTAGAGTGAACCTTATAATGTGAACAGTTAATGCATACATTCGCTTCTAACCTTCTTCTCCTTATCTTAATTTATTTATCTGTTGTCATATTTTCTTTTGTTGTAATTACTTGTATTATCTTCACTCTATTTTATTCTCATCTACACTACGTCATCCTCTCCTTCTGTTTCATTTAATTTAAGTAGTAGTAGTAGTAGGAGTAGTAGAAGTAGTAGTGGTAGTAGGAGTAGTAGTAGTAGTAGAAGGAGTAGTAGTAGGAGTAGTAGTAGTAGTAGTAGTAGTAGTAGTAGTGGTGTCTTATAACAACAAAATTAAAGAAGCGAGGGCCTCCTTCTTTGCCAATTTAATCTCCATAAACAAAATAAGCCCAGTTTTTTTTATTTATCACAATAGATAGCCTTGTAAATCCCATTCCTGCTGCTAGTCAAGCCTCTTCTGTGGAGGACTGTGAAGAATGTTTGACCTTTTTTTCAGTAAAGGTTACAAATATTAGGTCTACAATTGTGACTCCCCTCACCTGTATAGACATACCCCTACCTCATGCTACCAGTGCACAATTTTGCACAATCAATTTGATCCCATTTCTTGACTTGAACTAAAAAATATGGTGTCCCACCTGAAATCCTCATCCAGTCCTCTGGACATTATGCCCACAAGATTTCTTAAATAGGTTTTAGAAACCGGTCCAAGCCTACTGTCTCTTATAAGCAGCTCCCTTACCTCTGGTGTTGTCTCATACAATTTAAAGTTGGCCTGTGTCAAGCCACTCTTAAAGAAACCAAATCTCGATCCTTGATCTCTTCATAACAATTATTGGCCTATTTCCAAATTGCCTTTTATCTCCAAAGTCCTTGAAAAAGTGTCACTGTAACTTCTGAAAGTTTCAGTGTGGCTTTCGCCATAAACACAGCACTGAAACCGCTGTGCTCAGAGTTACTAATGACATTTTAATGCATGCCGATTCTGGTGAATGCTCTATTTTAGTGCTTCTCGATCTCAGTGCAGCGTTTGACACTATTGATCATGATATTCCTTTGGATAGGTTTGAGAAATGGGTGGGCATATCAGAAACTGCTTTAAAGTGGTTCATATCCTATTTATCAAATAGAAAATTCTCTATGTCCATTAGTGAATATATGTCTTCCTACTCAGCAATACGGCATTTTAACATTTGTTTTCACTGTTACGCTGACGACACACAGCTCTATCTGTCCGTGAAAAGAAACAACTTTAGTGACTGCCTGGCAGCCATCACTAACTGGATGTCCCAAAACTTCCTCCAGTCTGACTCCTGACTATATTGCTGACTTGCTGACTGTGTCCTTACAACTCTGTGAGACCGCTCAGGTCATCTAATCAGAATCTCTTAGCCATCCCTCGTGTCTTTAAACTAAGAGTGATTGTGCTTTTGCTGCCCTTACACTTTGGAACAACCTTCCCCTGGATGAAAGGTTATCTGATTCATTGTCCACTTTTAAAAAGTGACTAAAGACACATTTTTATTCCATTGCATATCATGGAAATTGATGCTAGCCCTTAGTTTTTATAATTTCTTACTGTACGTTTCTCTCACGGTTTTAGGCTCTTATAAATTTTAGTCATTAGTTAGTTTTAATCATTTTATGTTTTCATATGGTTTTTCATTTCACTGCACACCCCGTGTGTGTATGTGACAAATAAACTTCTTGAATCTTCTTGAATCTACTGTGTTTTACAAGTTTGTCTAGAATATTTTTTACACTGTCTCTTTCATTTTTGTGTATTTGTGCAGTTTGTGAAGCACTTTGTGACCTTTGTTTAAAAAGGTGCTATATACATACAGCCTTACTTACTTAGTAGAACCACTAGTAGAAGTAGCAATACTATTTGATTTTAGTATTAGATGACGATGATTATTATTAATAATAGAAGATGTAGTAGTATTGTTGTTGTTGTTCCCGTATCAGCAGTTCCAGCAGTACCAGTACCATAGTAAATCAAAGCATAAGCTGCATCCATCCTATCTTCAGGGCAAGTGAAAAAAATGTCTTTGAATCTGTTTCCTTCAATAATATGAGCATGTCATCGACTTGGACTCATCCTTTTCTCACCAAGTTGACACCACACACACAGACACACACACACACACACACACACACACACACACACACACACACACACACACACTCACAAAGCTATTCTATCAGTATTATTCCTCTGATCGTCTGATCATTCTGTGTAGATTTAGAATTATGTCTCTCCCACAGCAAGCCGTGAGAGAGACAGGACTATTATGGAATGTCATTCTGAAGCAAAACATCAAAATGCCCCTTTGACAACAAAGGACACTTGACTTTGTAGACACTACCCAGGGTAACTTTGGGAGACACAGTAGCTTTCTTAGGTGTAGAGGGCAAACGTTCTGTCAGTCCACTAATTCTGGCTTGAATTCATTGCAAATGGAGAAACTGTGAAAAAAGAAAAAGAAATTGTGATCTTTCAACACAGATCGGTGTTGGATTCTATTCAGACTGTTACTAATCCAGCACTGCTTGCTGAGACAAATAAACAAACACAAATAATCAGGCAAAAATACATCAATTAATATCTACAATACAATACATCATACATGCACCAGCAAAGGAAGATAAGAAACACAAAATGCTGGCCCACTTGCATTCATCCCTGGAAAACATGCATCCGCCTACCAGCACATTTCTCATGCATTTTTTAGAGTCAACTGTTCTCATGCCAGGATGCACTTGACAGGGCCTATCTGGTCTTTGTGAGAAGCTATCTGCATGTCTTTAAAGTCTTATATTAGAAAGTTAAATGAGCACATGAATATCCCTGGAGATCGTTTACCTGCATTGGAGAGAAAATACGATTTTTATGGTGGAGCAGACATTACAATGCAGCCACTAAGTAGAATGGATAGCCTTGGTCCAAAGCTTATTTAACAGTTGATGTCATGCGGCTACATCATTTGTGCAGGCGGGATAACTCATTTGGAAAATGAAAAGTCCCTTGGAGTGATGTTTGAGATCTAATCGGCCGCAATACTGTATGGTCTGTAGATTACCCCTGTCAGCCAGTTCACCGGGTCCGAAAATGGGTGGTTAATATGTCAGGCCTGATTGTTTGAAGGACTAAACATAGCTGTGTAAGAGTCTGAAATTTGTTTTGCATAAAGCACCATCTTGCAGCGGAGATATATTGGTCATTTTTCATCTCATCTACGGAAATGGCTTTGACAAATACAAAATCTAAAAAACAACCATAAAACCCAACTAGGATGTTTATTGATGTAGTTATGCATATTGACCAAAGGATGGAGCCCAAAGACAGAGCTTTCTTGTCCTGTAGGTCACTTCAAGGGATTCTCACTCTGAGAGGTTCATGAGCTCTAAATAAAACATGATACTGACATGCCCATAGCAATACAACCACACCAAGACTCCTGACCAACATTGCATTTCATTTTTTCTTCTGTTTATTGAAGTACATCAAGAGCTTGTCACCCAGGGCAAGGTCTGATTTTGTGTTGTGCTCATTGAGAACGCCGAGGAAGTTTCCATTAATATAGTAAGTTATTAATAGAAACGATGTGGAAAAACATTTATGCAAAGTTTATGGCATCTTTCTTTGGTGACTCATCACATTTATATCTTGAGGCACCACGGTTTTCATCTGGCTTAGGTCTTTCTAGAGCTGTCCGCCCCCTCGCTGCTCCCATGTAAATACAGTTGTTTACTATGAGCTGTAGTCCTAGCTAAAGGTTGGAGGCAGTGACCTCAGTCCAGCTCTAATTAATCAACAGAGCAGCACACCGTCCCACACCATTAACCTGACAGGACTGAGAGGTTCATAAATGGCCTGGGCTGGAGCTGGGAGAGGGAGCCCAGTCTTGCACTCAGTCTTTGGTGCTTTCTATCTCACTATATATTACTCCAGATAGATGTAGATAGAGCATACATGCTCAAACCTGGCAGTTGCCCAGTAGAAGCACAGTCCTCTCCACTGGAGCAGGTGGAGGTTGCTTGTGAGCACCTGGGCAGTTGGTATAGAGGAAGGGGAGACAATTTCTCATTCACTTTTCCAGCTGGAATTCAAGCCGAGGTCCTTCCAGTCACCCCACTGAGCACTATGCTTTACCTCTCATATACGTCAGGATATTTTTGTCTGTGCAGAGCCCACTTTTACACCAAATAAATACATTATTACATATTTAAACAATGCATATACACCTGTAACTATCAAATATATGCACCAGGAAAGTCCATATGTACAAGATGAAGCTTTAATTTAAACCCTTTGTAGACTCATTTTAGCTTAGATGCTATAAACCATTTAGATGTCTTTTAAATGGCTAATCAACGTAAAATTGCTCAGTCCAGTTCTCAAAGGTCTGAAAATGGTAAAAAAAAAATAACCATCTGTTTCACAATTGTCTTGTGTACTGTAAATGAGAATCGGAAGAGAGTGAAAATACAACTGTCCAGAGACAAATTATACTGCAGAGCACAGAGAGGTATACTGTCAAGTACAAAACTGATCTGGAAATCAGTGAAGCATCGGATTGTGCTCCCCTTCACTTCTGGGTAATGAGAAAACTGTCTTTTCAATCTTTGGCAATATGAATGCTTATCTGTAAGACCTAGTCGTTGCTGATTTGCATTAGCTTCATCTATACAGAAACATAGCTTCTGTATCAAGCAATCACAATCTGTACATCAAAGTTTGAACAGGGTGAGGCGCAGAAAACACATGGCTATTTCCCCTGGAGATTTTCAGAGCTTTGGCATGATTTTGACTACGGACAATAAACATGTAGTAAAGTTAAATTGATGCCTTGATATTTTGAATTTTAGGTAGACTATTTTCCTTCACCGTGTCATTTTGTTTTTTCACATAATGAAAGTCGGTCGATTCAAACCCAGTCTCCCACGTTGAAAAACCATCATCTATCTTCTACCAGGCAAAGCCTTCTCTGGTTGAGGGAGATATTTACACACAGTTGTATGGGTTTGGGGCAGCAGTACTCTATCTACCCCCACCACACACACACACACACACACACACACACACACACACACACACACACACACACACACACACACATAGGCATACATGCTTACACAATCTGACCCGACGCTATTGAAACAAATTTGAGTATGCAAGAAAACCAGCCAACCAAAGAGAAGCCCCTTTCTCAACACTTGTCGCAGCATGTTGGTGACATCAATGGTGAGATGAGATAATCACTGCTGGTTTCCTGCTCTGCTGAGTGGCAGGTTTCATCTGCAGGAAACGTCACCTATAGTGACAGGAAGTGGCACTCTGGAACTAATTTATTTTTGCTCTTAAAGAAAATGCCATTTCTTGTCTGTCTGTTGCACGCACAATATCACACACCATGTAGTTAGCAAATTGTGAAGAGATAGGCTGACCAAAGTGGAAAATGAGGTGTTGGGCTCTCCACGTATCAAATCTGCCTTGCCAATTTTTTGGAAAGTGTAAACGAAAATGTAAAAGTGATACTTCTAAGAAAGTATGTGGTCGTCAGCAGTGGGCTGATTCTCTCAGCGGCTGATGGCAACACAGGTAAGCATGTGCATAAATGGATGTCACTTTAATAAATGTATCAGACTATGAAATCAATTAGAATTGATCGTCCATTTATGAAACTTGGCAGGAACATTTATTAAGCCTCTGGGGGTTTGGGGTTTGATTAAATGAGCTGACTGGCTGGGGTCTGGTTGTTCTCATGTCAAATCAACACTTAGTTTTGTAAAGTCCTTTAATAGTGTGTCAGGTAACATTTATTTTCCAGTTCTGTCTTGTCAGACTGTCGCCAAGCGTCGTCTCCACGGATGAGGATAAAACAAAGCTGGCATTCTTCACACCAAAGACAAAGTGAAGTGTGGTTCTACACTGTTCAAAACATGTTTCAGCTAATCAACACTGGAGAATGTATTGCTTATTTAGTAACCTCAAGTCACACAACATACACACAAATAAGAAGTCGATGTAACTTATGTTGCTTGTTCCTACAACACAGCCTGAAGCTATTTTTTGTCAGTGCTTTCTGTGTTTTTGTAACTATTGTACTTGCGGCGTGTTCCTGCCACATGGGTGGCATTTTGAGTATGAGAGTCAACAGCCTGTAGTCAGCTCAACCAATCAGATGTAACGTGTTAACACAACAGTCAATCCAAAACGGCAGCGTAGCAGCCACTTATGGGCTAGTACTCGATTATGACCATTATTTATGTGAGACAATAACATGTAAAACCCTTAATTGGATCAAATCTATATGACATACTTGAATTTAAGGTGATCAACTAATCAATTTAAGCTTTTACTGGCATTAGAGTGTGTTGCATCTAGACACCACCACAACATTCCCCTACTCCATCGAGATTTGTCTTCATTATAGACAATGCAAAAAGCCAATGTTAAAGCATCTTATCAACATATTATGATACATGATAAAAAGTTGGTATCATGTCATTTTGACCATTAAGACAAATCAATAGGTTTTATCTTTAGTCAATGCAGCACCAGTTCACACAGCTGGAGGTAAGGAAAGGTAACATGTGGAAATTGTTAAAGACCATTCCAGCCCTGGTGTAACCTCCACTTCCTTAACTTTGTTCCATTTCATTGTTCCTTGACCTTTTCCAGTGAATTTCCCCCATCAAACATACATCCTGCCTGACGCAACAGAACAGAAATGATGAGAGTGGTAATTTATTTCCACCTTCTATCACTGTTATAGTCAGTGAATGTACCGTAATTGCAAAATCTCTGAAATTATAGCATCACTGACTGTAATGTGAAAAACGCCAAAGCCAGTCACAAATTAAAGTAATGAATGCAGGTGGAATGTCAGTGCTCATCCTTTCCTCCTCCCCTCCATCCTTCCTTCCTTCCTTCCTAAGATAAGGAAAGGTTAAGGATAAGGTTCATCCACTGGACGTTCATATACCATAAATCTGTTGCTCATGAAACATACAGGTAATGTTTAGTCACTTTATGATAGTGAATGATATTTAAAAGGGTAACAATCATCCACGCTGTCCTGTAAATCTGCTAGTCATTGTTTCCTAGTCGTTTCGTGTCACGAGTGTCCAGCAGTTAGTGTGAAAGTTAATGGGTTTTATATTGTGTCTCTCTCATCTGGGAATCAACTCACTTCAGTTCAGCTTGTCAGATACAGCTTCACTTTCAACTGTTTGCCCTGTTGGACTCCAGAGCAGGCTGGCCTTTTTATTTGATCTCTGTACTGCATTTTGAACAATGAGAATGCGAGTGGGATCAGTGTGGCCTCAGCACAGGCAGTTATTGCATTGATTCGGATCATGTTGCAGCTCTCTGCCTTGTACAGTATTGGGCCTTTGTACCAAAATAACAGGCAACAGTGTAATACACTTGTACTTCAACAACCCATGTAGAAAATTGTCGCTTGTAATGCCTCAGTGCAATTGAAAATAGAAAAAGGTAAAAAAAAAAAATCAGAACTGTCAACAAACAGCGAAAACAAAGTCAACATCTGTGAAAACGAAGTCACTGTGTTACAGTTTAGCTATTCAAGATATCCTCAAAATTGATGCTGGGTTTTCTGAATGAGGAAACATTTTCATCCTCTCATTGAAGTCCATCTGGTTTCCTGCTTCCTGTTTGGCACCGTCTGTATCCCGGAAGATTTCCAAATCTAGGATAGAGGAACTCAACAGAGGGTTTTATAGATGTTAGAAGATGTGAGGGTGAGCAATTTCACATTTATGGTCCAGGAGAAAAAAAGAGGGAATCAAACTCCTTTATTTGAAATTGCTTATATGCATACTTCTTGTAAATTATTCTCATAAAGATAGTACAAATCTGTAAACATGTATGTGTTAACAAAATAAAAGACCTTTCCGAGGACCTCTCTTGGACCCTCAACACCTCGACACTGGTCAAGAAGGCTCACAAGCTCCAGCTTCTGGTTAGATGCCAAACTGCATTTTGTTGTCTCAGTACTTGTGCTCTGTGCAATGACAATAAAGTTGAATATAATCTAATCTAATCTTTGAAACAATGAAACATGCATTAAGAAAATAAAAGACCTTTGAAACGATAAACCCTGCATTAACAAAATAAAAGGGTTTTGAAACAATAAACACTATCAAGTTGTGTGTTTATTATTGAGCTATCACAATACAAATTCCACCTCCTGTGACTGTAACTTTTTTGTTTTACAAGACACGGGAGCCCAATTTATTATCTATTTTCTGCAGTAGTGTTATCAGTTCTGAACCAGAAAATATACCCTTATTCCCAGAAAATACCTTCGACCATCTTTCTCATTTCATTCTCTATGGAGCAACGCCAGACTTTATGCCTGATGGCATCACAAGCTTGAGTCAAACAGCAGTTTCTGGTATCTTGCTTCGGGAGGGAGTTGTTCATGTTTTACGATTATTATCTGTATTGTCTTAGGCAATGGAAACAACACACAGGAATTCAGAAATTGAGTTGTGCTCACCCTTCACGGCTTGCAGAGGCAGTATTTAATATAAACTTTATCTCTCCAAATACTTGACAACTTGAGACAGAGGCACCACGTACATAGAGTGCAGTAGATATAACTGTTCTTCCAGTTTGGGTGGAAAAACCCTTATATTAAAGTTGTCACTGTCACTGCTTTAACCTCAGCCTCACTTTATCAGTTGAAATGCAAAGAGATAAGAGTAGAGAGACGAAATGTCAGGAAATGTGTTTAAATACCTTTGGAGTTCACAGATGTCAGAGGTTTTGCATCATTTGGACTTTTGGAGTTGTTTTTTTTTCAAAAGTTTTATAGAATTCCACAAAATGGCATAAGACAAATTGTGGACCTCATGCCAACTTCAAAGCTGTTCCTCATGTCAAATTACATTCTTATCACATACTGAGTTGTAGGGCTCTTGCTCATGCTAGATAGCAGATACTGTGCAAGGCTTTTATTAATTGTATCTCCTACAGGCCAAACTTGTTCACGTCAAGGCCAAGTAAATACACTTCACACCACAGGCACCCAAGGTTTGGTTGATCGGACCCCCATGAAAGAAAGCTTTTTTTGTCTATCTTTACTGCGAGTGGGAGATAAGTGTGGGGAGAGTGAAACCTCCGACTTTCATGCCGTGATCACATGGGCTGCTCTTCTGAATGAGCCTGTAGCTTTTTCCCAGTCATTTTAAATGGTATGGTTGTAGCAGGCACGTGTCTCCTCAAAACTGTGCAGCTCAGGTTTTGGGTGTGCTGTGTTTGGGGGTGCTGAGCGGGACGCGTCAAGTTCAACTTTGGCCGCACCATGTAGTACTGATATAATAGTCAATGCA
This sequence comes from Hoplostethus mediterraneus, assembly GCA_034670385.1. Taxonomy (NCBI): domain Eukaryota; kingdom Metazoa; phylum Chordata; class Actinopteri; order Trachichthyiformes; family Trachichthyidae; genus Hoplostethus; species Hoplostethus mediterraneus. The sequence goes on along the minus strand of JAXDDW010000019.1, from coordinate 2,528,001 downwards.
GAAATATCACTTGAAACAGGCACTGCTTTATCAGTGTTATCTCCATTTATTACGTCAGCTTAGCTAGCTAATGCTAATTAGATAGCTTGCAAGTTGTTGTCAAACTTTGTGCTGCATGGCAACGAGAATGATGCAACACTGATGCGACCTCTGACCTCTTGCTCTCTCACAGCTGCACTTTGCATTTAAGCATGAAAATGAAGCACAACCTTATACATTCTCACTGAGCACTAACAGGTAGTGATTGAAGTCATTTAAAAACTATAATAGTATTTATTCCTCATTTTTACTGTAAACACTCAGCGCTCCCTCAAAGACTTCTGAGGGCCCCTGGACTTCAAGTTGGGAACCACTGTCCTATATGGACCAATCAGAAGCCTATCCAATGTCTCACCAAATATCAGATGCATTGAAAATCTGTCTTGGGTATTGTGAAATAATGGGACTGCATGGAATGACAATAAAGAGAAACCTCTGCAAACAAATCTCTCTTAACTGAGTTGTACAAAACCAAACTTTGCATTGACTTTCCTTTTTCTACCTCATTAATGTAATGGGAGCATGCAGAAATGCACCCATCTCATTTTCACAATATTTGCATCTCTGAAAAGGGCACCCTAACCCAAGCGGCAATGTTGTTGAATCCTGAAGATGATAAGATGAGCGTTATCTGAGACCCTTTCCACTCCCGCAACTCAAGACGACTGTGGAAGGAAGGAAGCTTTCACTGTCTTTAACATACTAGTCATGGTCAAAACTTGATCAAACGTCCACTAACATTTACAATAATAATGAATAAATAAATGCAACTTTTAAAAAAAAAATTTCGTATTGGCTTATATCATATCGATTTAGCTTCACAAACAGAGGTGAGCTGAGGACGCTAATCGCCTGTGAGAAGCCACAGTAAAACGATGCTTGCCGGTGATATATACAAAGATCAGATTCTTACACAAGCATAACGACTATATGAGTCTCTTCCATGGCACACATACTAAATGTAGCATTATATTAGGGCTCACATGTGACATTCTCATCTGTGGCTTCCTGCAGGGTTATATAACTCAAACATCCCTGCAGCCAGTGAGACAGAAAATGTCGTCTTCAGTTCACTGAGGCATACCCGCCCCTGACATCCATTACCGTGGCCCCGTGCTTCCTCTACATTGTGAGCATGAATACATTTCAATGACCGCCACATGCTCAATCTTTCATGACAGGGATGTGTGTGAAATCTTAAGCCAGCCTCTCCTTAAACCCTACCTCTCCTGTACTGCGAGGTGCAATGCTTTGCAACCGGCGGTGAGCTGAATGCGGGAAAAGAGGCATTTCACTGCTGCTACACCATGCAAGATTTAAACCCTTCAAATGTCAAAAACAACCACATGACAATGACTTGCACTGACAAAACAGTGGGAGTGAGAGTGGAGGATATGGCGCTATGCACGTTAATAAGCAGAAAAGATCCTTTTACTGATTATTTCTTTTTTTTTTTTTTGGTTTGTAAAAGTGAGATAAGCCTAGTGCAGTGCAGAGAACAGCATCATACCGTGAGCGCTAATCATCTTAGTGTGCAGAATCAATTGTAATGCCATCTACTGCCACATGGATTGTGCCAGCACTAAATATGCAAGAGGGAACGGAGGCTAATGATGCTTGCCAATGGGGGCTTGAGTTGATATTATAACAGATTGCACTCCAGTCAGGGTCTAGCCAGTGGGAGAAAGGAGCAGCTTCTTTATTCATGTAGAAAATTGCAAGCACAAAGAGGAGAGGTAAACGTCATGGATGAGAGAGAGTTGTTTACACTCTGAGGGAAATTTTACACTTCAAAGGATTGACTGTGTCTCAGTTTTGACAGTGAAAGATAAAGGTTATTTGAAATAGGTTTTTTTGCTTCATAGTTCCCAACCCAAGAAGCCATTTTTTGGTCCCTTAATATCTCAGCCGTATATTTTTGGGAAAGCTTATCAGGAGTGCTCTTTTGGCAAATTTGCAAATTTCAACAATACCGGGTCCTCATGTGTGAATGTTAACTTTTCCTCTCTGCGCTCACGTCCTCTGAGCATTCATGTGTCCTATTAACAATGTAGATTTGCAGTTCTAACTCACAGGAATGACAAATATGGAGGACAGATTAAACTCCAGCATATAAAGTTTCCAGCTGATCTGAAAAGGTGCATGAAAGAGGGCGAAGTAGACGATAAGACCAAATGAAAAGGTGCAAGATTTACACACATGTACCATAAACTTATATAAAAAAAAGTTTCAATAAATTGCAGACACTGACAACTGTAACTTTATCTAAAACCGGTTCCCCCCAGATTTCATGCGCCAAAAATTGATCAAAATATACCCATGTTCAGGAAACTGTGCTGTCATCTGTCATAAAGAAGCATTCACTTCAGCTCAACTGATGTCTGCAAGCCTCGGTGCTTGAGTCGCTGAATGCATAGACAAGATGTACTTTAATGATCGTGATCCAAGTCTGTGCTCTACTGAAAATGCGCACGCTTTGTATGCAAACCCGCTTTTATTTCCGAACCCCGCTGAAATCCAGCGGCGTCGCAAGCTGTTACCTAGATGACTTGTCAAATAATTGCTAAGTTGTCATTTTTGTTCTTTGATGTACAAAGTTTTGTCGTCTTCCTGTCGGAGCCCTTTTCATATCTGGCTTTCAAAAATTTCCATTTGAGTTAATAAGATGAAAAGCAGTTTGAGGCATAGCTAGCATAAACATCCTCTTTTCTGAGATTAAAGCAATGTTTCCATGATGAAAGTGCATACTTGGATGTTTCGCTAATTTTCATCATTTCCATTCTCAGCATTGTCAGCTTTCATTTTAAAGATTGTCGGTGAGGCGAATTTGAACGGCTGGATGTGAGCGAGAGATGACGGTATGATGAAAATACACAATTGCTAGATTTGCATTTGCTTTAATCTAAAAGTTAAAAAATGGCAGCATTTTATGACACAACGTATTGTGTTATATGTGAATTAGTTTTCCATAGGCTCTCGTGCAGAGTTGCTCCAGATTTCTCTGATTGACAAGTTCCTAAGAAAGTAATTGCTGAAGCACGTTCTTCGCCATAGGGATGCATCATATTGTGACCTGTTTCTGCAGGTTTCTGGTTGAGCAGAAATGCACTCCCTCAACCCCCTCTCAACGTTTCTACTGTCTTAAATCAAATGTGATGTTGTATCTGATATAGGGAATTGGAGGAGGAATTGTAATGAGCATGTTACAGTTCAGTGAGTGAGTCAGTTCATGAGTGTCTACAAGATCTCATTTGCTATCTGGCGCTGTTGTTTTTCTTGTCCTTGAGCAACAGAAGTTTGAGCCAATACAATATCTAGCTACACCTGAGAGTAGAAAAAAGAAGAAAAGTAAATTGCCTTGTGCTCAGTGGGCCAGTTAAGATACGTGGCTACTGCCTTTTTGTGCTTGTAATGCGTGTACATCCTCTTCTTCGCACCTTTTTGTTTTTCCAGTCTCACCAACAATTATCAGTTTGGCAGCGAGACTGTGAGTAGTCTCCCAAGCCGAGTCTACAATACTCCACTGAATCGGTTTCTCTCCCTTCCAATATCTGTGTCAACATCACCTAATGCATCATGTATTTCATTATCATCGCATCTAATCAGGATAGGCTGCATGAAATTACACTGTAATCAGGTCACTATTCTGGCAGCTGCCGAAAAGGTCAGTGGTGGCGGAGAACATGGGTAAGGCTGTTAGACGTGTGATAGGATGGGGTATAGGTAAAACTGAAGTGTGCATCTTGTGCTGAACGCTCAATAAAACAAACATATCTCCACGCAGACGAGCAATTACATCAGCTCTTGAGAGATTGGAGAGGAGCTGCTCACGCTCGGTCTACCGGAGGAAGGCAGAGGAGAAAAAGAGGAAAAAGAGGAAAAAGTCACCGGGAGAGGAAACCAACCTCAGCATCGAGTGCTAAGGTTAGCGGTCTGCGGTCAATACCCACAACAGAGCAAAATAAAACCCTTAACATCGGCGCTGTCGGGTAAAAACCTCATATCTCCAAAAATGTGAACTTTCATTTTTAACGTGACCGTCATATCCAATGGGGTTTGAAAAGCTTTTATTTTGTTAAGGAACGATTTTCTTAACCTGTCGAGGAAACCTGAAAACATACACTTCCACATACACGTACACATGTATATGGCACACATGTATATATTGTTATTATTATTATTTTCTTATTTCTTATATGTTTTCATATATTTTAGTGTGAATTTCTCTGTTTTATATTGTATTCATGACCTTTGCATTTACAGTACTTGCTTTTATTCTTGTTTTGTTTTTATTTTTCTCTTGCTATGTTTATTGTTTATTGTTATTGTTTATTGTTATGCACCAAACACCAAGACAAATTCCTTGTATGAGAAAACATATTTGGCAATAAACCTGTTTCTGATTCTGAAAATCAACAAAATCGGAGTTATGAGGTTTTCACACGACTACAGCGATATGTTATAGGCTATACTAGTGGAGTGATGGGACTGTGAGAGGCTTGCTGTCATGCTGTCATGCTGTCACTTCTACTTGAAGGAGTCAGACTGAGGCACCACAACGCTCAGGCTTTGTTCATTAATACTATTCATTACTGGAGGAGGGGGGATCCATTCATTTCAGTTCTGGGATTACTTTAGATCAGCAGACAGTAAATAGATTTCAGGATGGAGGTGTTCATTTTAATATCCCAGGCCATTTGTAACCGTGAAAGCGAGAACTCCACTTCAGCATTTTGAAAATTATATAAGCTCTCAGGGGAATGTGGCGAGGAGCTGCTGCACTCGGTGCACCGTCCTCAAAAGCCTGAGACATGCTCGGCAACGCTCGAGTCCTGTGATCACCTTCATTGTTTCCTTTCCTAGCGGTGGTTGACCGAGTATTTCAAAGGTAACTACCGAGGGAAACGATTTCTCCTTCTGCTGACTGAAAGCTCCTTTGACTGGACGGGCCTTTTGATATGTGCTCGCTGAACAGAAAGCTTGTCTAAATTTAAATGAAATCTTTTGTTTTCCAACGTTCCCATGAATGCCCCCGCTCCGCTACGCAAACAGCATTTATATCCAAATGGACAACAACATTGTTTTCTGAATCTAAATTTACACGTTTGAAAAAAAGTTTGCAACCCTCAGACTCTGAATGATAAAACAGGGAAGATCTGTGTATGTTTTCATCATTTTGTGATCACCTCCATCTGAAATGTGTCTCCTAAAAAACCCCTTGGGAGCAACGAGGAGACAACAGAGAGAGGACACATCTGAAGATGCTAACATGTGACATATATATAATGGTAATAGGCTCCTATTATATGGCTGCTGCCCTCATGGCTTCAATGGGAAAATGCAGCAGAGTGAAATGTGAAAACAATGTGAAAACTGTGCATCATCATGCTGAGTTTTCTTTGAGATCTTTAAGTCTCATGCATGCGCACATAAATTACACAAATGACAATTATTTAATATCACTTGGAGATGTCTTGGTTTCATCAGTGAGAGATAAAAAAATTTGCTTGCTTATGTGTGGTTGTTTCTCTTTGAACTTGGGAAACAGGAGACACTGCCTTTATCTTAGTGTTAAAAAAAAAGGTAATTTGTGTCCAGTAGAACTGAATAGATTGAAGAAATATGAAGAAGTATGAAGAACAAGAAGACGTATAAGATCTATTCTTAGAGAAGACATAATACCGCTTTAAGCACGTTTCATCTGGATAACTAGAATGTAATGTAATGTAAAATGAAGGAAGGAAGACGGCGTGAATGCAGCAAGCTACTATTATACCAGGATACTCCCTGCTGGTTTGCAGGTCCTGTCAGTTCACACAGTACAGCGCTTTCATTAGATCCTGTGGAGGTTTGAAGTCTGAAGTGACGATGTGAACCACCAGGTCATTAATACCAGGAGATTCAATGTGCAGTTATGCTGAAATTTTAGCTTTTAGCTGATATTACTGAATTTCATCAAAATGCCCTGTGTAGTTCTTCTGGAGAGAATTTGTGTCTACCCAGTCACTTTGTGGCCTTTGTTGAATTTTGGCATTTCAGCACAAACGCTTTAAAGTCTTAGCAATGCTAAGCGTTTGAAGTCCATGTATTTGATGTACATTTTAGGTTATTATGAAAAAAAAATACATTTAAAGGAAAACGGTTGTATATGGAGACCTTGTGAATGCAAAACTATAGGACATTTGGGCCAGTTCATGAATCTCAACTTTGCAAGGCTGCAATCCCATTTTAGACAGTTGTTGAAGGATGGAAGTTGTTTTCGTGTATTGCTTATCCACAGGAAGCCCCTCTTCGTTTGAATAGCGCTGACCTACAACAGCAGAACCCCTCATCATGACATTTATCATGCATCTTTCTCTGGGAGAATAAAAATTCAATGTCATTCTATGCAGTCAGGGTGCGAAAAGGGAATATATTTTTGCAAGTGTGGGTCCTGTCGAAAAGAATAGTTATTATAAGACTTGAGAATGTATTCTAAGGTCCAGGCACCATGGGGACAAACTATTTTGTATGAGCAAACTGTGGATGTACAAGGCTATTTTCACTGCATGAGGAGAGCTATTATTACTATTATTATGTTATCATCCACCTATTGCTATAAGGGTGTAAGGGTCCTTACAGTTGGGCGCTAGGTCTAGGTCTTTAAAGTTTGCACCTTTTTTCTTTCCATATTTCAATATATCTCAATAAGTTCTCCCAGGGTACAAAACACATTCATTCCAAGTGACCTCCATACGTCATTGGGCAGAGACACTGGTAATCTATTAAAGGTTTCTCAAACATTTTCACCCTGAAGATCGACACACGTTAGACCACAGAGCCCCAGTAGACTTTGTTCCAGGGAAGATTATCGTTGTTTAGTATTGTATTGAATAACCTTCTACACTGTACGTAGGGAGATAATAGTGGTGAGAGTGAAATCTGTGAAATCTTACACCTTGCGTTAGTTTCTAGTTTGTTAATAGAGTAAAATTAAACTATACCTCATTTCGCTGGGAGCCCAGTGGAACCCAGTAGAACCCAGTGGAACCCCCTCAAGGACCTGGGTTGCAATCTCAGTCCAGCTGAAGGGCCTGGGTTACCCCTTTTGACAGCCCCACATGTATTTCACCCACAAATGAGACCCAAATGTATAATTTGTAGCTCAGAGATTAAAAGCAGAATGAGATGCATTGAAGGTTTTCATAATGGATCTGTTCAAATCAGTTAGCACTAGACAGCATAAACTTAAGCGGTCTTTTGCGGATTGTGATACCCACATTCAAACCATTCTTAAGACTTGGACTATTTGATGTGCACATTGGGGCGTGCCTGCACAAGGGTTTATTCAAAACCTTGGCTTCTTTTCTTTCCCCATTGGTATGATGGGAAATTGGGCCATGGGCTTTCCTCCCTTTTCATGTATTTCATTGCTGAGAATTACCTTTAAAAACTGTGCGCCTTTATTTCAGGTTTGACTAGGAGACATGGAGTGGATAAAAACATAATAAAATCTAAATGACAAAATATGAAATGATTTATGATATTCTAAATCACTGAAATAATTTTTAATATAAAAAATACATTTGGTAATGACAGCTGCTGTCTTCTCAACTCACCGACAAGCTTGTGGTCTTGAGGGTCGCATGTACTGGTATTGCCGGAGCAGATGATGCATGACCATGTCCTTCTTGATGATCCGTTAAAAACCCTGAACACCTGAACAGCAGGACTCTTGTCTGCTGAGTTGTAGAGAATCATCTAATTGATTTAAATACCATTCCAATTCTTCATAGACCAATCGACAAGACGACACAGTTTCATTCATTTCCTTCAGGTTTTCAAGACTCAGTAATTCATATCCTATTTAATTCCTTTGGCATATAGCAGTGTGCACATTTCATGTTTTCCATTGTGAAATTGAAGGGAGCGCTATACATAGTGCAGGGGTTTGGGTGCTAAAAGAAAGCAGTGCACAAACGGACTTACGTCAAAGTCAGAATCCGGTGTATTGCAACATGAAGGTGGACAGGCCTTGATTTCCATGTTCATCACTTCAATTGTGCAAGCTGTAGGAGGCTGTCGAGGGTTGGACCCAGAGGAAGGTGGCATGTGTGTGAAAATCATCTTAAGCACCACTTAAAGCTGCACTAGGCAACATTTCTATGTTAAAATACACGTCTTACCAGCCTTCTGGTGTCGGGTATGGGCACTTCTCTGTCCACAGAAAGTGATGAACTGTCACGTCACGTTGCATGATCTCTGGGTACTGAAGCTCGGTTTTTTACCTCCGGCTGCCATTTGGAACCGCCAACGCGCCCAGTGCAGCTTTAAGTCAAGGTCTAAGATCTAAATCGGGCCGTTAAGCGATGAATAGAATAGCCTGTGTTTAAATGAACTAATTAACAAATTTACACACACCACCACATGTGTGCAAAATGTCATTTTCACATCCGTCGCTGCAATGTGGATCGGAGAGCGTAGTCTACAAGGACCGCTTGCCCTCCAGGCACAGGTGGCAGAACCTCCATCACACGTCCATTTGTATTTTCATTCAATTAACACAAGAGAACAAAGAGACAATTAAAAAAAGAGATGAGAGACGACAAAAAGCAGCCTATACTGCAGTTAGATGAACACATGCTGTAGATGTGTGAGAAGCCATCTCCTTCGCAGAACTAGTTTGACCCCTCCGGACTTCTCTCATCATGCCTGAAGGGATAATCCAGCGGTGGTCCTGACCATCGCCTGCTGAGGTCGACCGGCAAGTAAAAACATCACAGTTTCATACATGACCGAATTTCTTGAGGTTGTAGATCAACAATAATAAAAATAAAAAAAATCACAGAGCAAACTTCCCTGGCGGGTAATTGGAAGTTTATCGGATGTGCTGGATGTAGAATATATTTTCTGTTGGTTCTGCCTCGTCGCACTCATCTCGCTGGTGGTGGTGGTGGTGGTGGTGGTGGAGGTGGAGTTGAGACAGCACCAGATTAGAGTGTCCTCTGATGAATGCTGTGGCGATACCACCCTTTTAGGTACTGCTTTACACAGAATTACAAATACGGCGAGGCAGCTTATGACGGGGCAACAGTGTGGCTGGCGGTGTGCACCCGAGTGAGACAAAATACAGCCAGATAGTAAATCACTGGCTGCACGGCTCCGGGGGCCGAGAGCGGCGGTGGCAAGTCACACTGTTGAGCCGCATTGGGGATGAGGCGGTGTATTGGCAGTGTGGCGAGGACGTGTTTGAAGTGATGAATAGTGGAAACCCTAACACACGAGAGCATCCAGCCTCGCTTTGTATACAGCCGGGGTTCTGCTGCGCTGGATGAAACTGATTCCTCTCCGCAGCCCAGCAGCAAAGCCCTTTGGTTTGCTTCACTTCCTGTGTCTCTACTCAAATGAGACCAGCGCCTGCGGCATTTTAAAAAACCCTGTGTGTTGTCAGTTCTTTAAAGCAACACGATTCTTCAGGTGTGACACTTTAAATTCTGCTTTAACAATGCTGTGTGTCCCATGTGTGTGTGGTGGGATATCAATCACCCTATATATTCCCCCTGTACTTTACTATAGAATATAAAGCAAGCAAGAGGCAAAACAACTCCTTAAATTTGATCAAATCATGCACCAAAAACAACATTTCAGTACACTGAAATAAAAATGACTGAAAAGACTGAAACTCAACTGAAACTGGTATACCACCAAAACTAACTACAATAAAAATCTAAAAATCGTTGTTTTTTCCCCAAAATTGAGTCTTTCAGTGTCTTCAGGCTGCAGTAGAAGAGAGAACTTGCCACAAATGAAAAAACACACATCTAATGTCAATACATGAGAGTCACAGTTTGTGCTCCTGTGCTCTGAGTGTGTGTGACTCTTTCAGGAAATAAGAGGAAAAGTAAAGAAGTACATTTTGCAGCCGTTGTCACGGGGGGCTTAAAGAGTATTGGAACACGATACACCAATATGACAAACTCCTGATAACGGTGACAGAATGGAATTGGAAACGCTGTACCCAGTTTAGAAAATTCCTTTTATATCACACCAATACCCACCCTGCTGCCAGCGTGATGCTTTCAGTACCGTTTACAGAACTGCCTAATTCCCTTTTTAGAAAGTGAGGAATTGTTGTCTCACTTGCATCCAAGTGGTACCACCAGACTGTCCTCACCTCGTCAATACACCATCATCATCACAGCTATTATCAGCTGCTTAATAATGATATATAATAATCAATTTTAAAAGGCCGTTCCCCATGGGAAATTGAATTCCTATCCTCACAAATGTTCTATCAAATTTCTGACTTACCAGGTTTTGTGAAGCATCTATATGTTGAAACAATGGTGTGAACAGTCAACATCAGCCTGAGGAAACACAAACTGCTCCAGACTAATGCTGAGTCAATACTATATTGGACAGAGAGGGTTTCATAACATCAGTCTGGGTTGATTTAAATCATTTTTTTCAACATTGCTTGATAACATCTGCCATGGATGCTGTGCAGTTTTAATGGAATGATGAATTGTGTGCTGGGTGTTATTTTAACAGCCATATGGCTATCTCTCAGACATTAATTAATTCCATTATATCTTTGGAAAGGTGGAGTGACTCTCATTTACTTTAATTGACATCAAAATAAAGCAGAGAAAGAGAGCTCGGCTCACCCTGCTGTTCCCCATGTTAATATGGCTTGCCTCACAAGTATTACATATACCTTTAAGATTACACACACACACACCGCAGTCATTACACCAGCCTCAGCTGGTTATGGTTTGATACACGATTTACTCTGCTGCACAGTATTCCTAGGGGTGAAGAGGAGTGCACCCCCTTCCATCCTATCCACTCCAACGTGTGGTTTATTATTGATGCAAGGCTGTAATTCACCAAATACAAATTATATTTCAGAAGTAAAAGCAAACACTAGATGCACATTATTAATGCAACGTCACTCTATATTGTTCCCCGATACAAACCCCCCATGTCTGCCACACTTGAAGGATGTGGTTTACATCTCACTCTCTAGGCTGCCTCATCAAACACCACCATTATATCAGATCAGCATGCGCTACATGGGTAGATAAGAACAGGTGAATTATACAGCAGTTACAGACAGCGAGGGGTGGGCAGTAAATCCTCCCCGGTAGCCACATTAAATCAGCTTTCTCTCACCAGAAAAGTGTCTGGTTTGGTTTGAAGTCGTGTTTAAGTCCTCCTGCTGCATGGTGCCTCATCTCCCTTTTAAAACACCTCTCCCCTTGTCCTCTGTGGAGGTCTCAGTCCTGCAGCACATGCTACAAAACAAGTAAAGTGCATGGTTCGTCTTTAGCAATCCAAATTCCAATTATGTAAATAAACTTTTTCTTTTAAAGATCAAATGCTGATATGGAACTTTGCTTTTTTTTGTAAATACCTGATTCTGCTTTTTTTATTTCATTAAATATCTGGCTTTTAGATCTTACCGACCATTGAAAATGAACACGTTGATCAAATTCCAGGTTTTTCCCACCTCGCCACCCTGCCACCATCAAATACTCAACATCAAATATGCACCAGCATCATCAACACCGTTTTGGGATGCACTGTACACTGCTATAGTACAGCGGCAGACGGAGGATCAGGCATCCTGTCTGCCCATTTAAGCATGACACTCGTGGCCACGCCTGGTTGCAGACATCATCTACAATCTGTTTGGGTTGGGGTGTCATGCATTCCCTCTGCACAGCGAAATTACCTCTGCATGAAGAGGGCTGAACACCAAGCGGCCTCGTTCATTTTTCCTTTGCAAAAACCACAAAAGCCCCATATAATGCCCTTCCATTTCATACAAAGTGTATTAGGTGATTGTGAAATATGCAACGGGGCGCACCGCCAGTTAAACCAACCCAAACATACTTTAAGAGCCCGGTCGTTTGCTAAGCTAACAAGGGTAACCAACTATTTACCCACTTTTCAGTTAGCACACAGTAAGCCTTTGCATAGGAGCTATATCTTTAAGGAAGTCCTTTACTGTGGTGGTGCTTTGGTGCAGTCGGAGCAAGCACATCGTACCTCGCAGCATCACTGTCATACCCGTAATCACAGTAAATAATGTCCTCGGCGCTGTCGTTCTTCCCGTGTTAAGAAAAGTTTTTGAAACAGGTTTTTTTTATTTTTTTAACACATATCTCCACTTCACTATTCAGCGTTGTTGAACAGACATGGTATTAACTTAATGATTTATTATTTAATTTGAAGCCACTTAAGATGATATGTGAAAGATTTTCTCGCCTGAACACGTTTTAAAAAAAAATAAAAAATGGGTGACAGAATCCCTGCTGCTGAATCGTGCATCAGGAACAGTGGAGAAGGGAAAATAATTGAATATTTGGATGGGGAAATAATGAAATCCCTCACAGGGGATTTAAAAGAAAATTGCCAGTGGTCATTATCACAATTCATTTGCAAACATGATATTTAAAATAACTTGAGTTAAATCACTGCAGATTCACACGGTTACAGGCTTTAGTAAACCGTGCAGTGTGCAAAATGTACATTTCACAAGCCCAGTTAGTACACACGTCTTCGCACCGTGATAACTGTCATCCTGAAGGTCAAGACATTCAATAGCCTATCTTCAGCATCTCAGAGAGCCAAAGATATGAAGAGATGGAGATAAAATAAGAGAAATAATTGTTGTGGGTTCTGGCTCTCTCCGGCTGAGTACACTTTGGCACTCAGAGACTGATTATGAGTGACACTCTGTGACCAGCCTCAGCCTGTCTGAGCATCTGTAGCATCAGAGCGGGAGGAGGTGTGTGTGTGTGTGTGTGTGTGTGTGTGTGTGTGTGTGTGTGTGTGTTTTGAGGGGTAACAATGCCTGTCAGTGGTTGGATGTATTCCTAAATGTACAATTTGTCCATCTCAACAGAATTCAGTCGACGTGGTTAATTTCTTTCTTAATTGTGAGGGTGAGTTTTTTAAATTCAGTAATCTTAACGGCAGCATTGTCAAGTTTCTCCCGAGGAAAGTAAGTACCAGATGACATCATGTGACTATCTGTTACAACACATCAGGGAGCCGAAGTTGACGTGACTTCTGCCCGCCTCACTTTCATTTCTGCCCATTGTGATCGGAGGAAGCTACTGACTGTACAGTTCCCCTTTCTGAAATACGTCACAGAACGAGGTGGTATTTATCATCAGTCTTCTTTGGAAGTCTGGAACAAACCTTGTCTGATGATCACAGCGCTTCAAAAAAATACCCCCCAATAAATGCGCTTCCCTTGTCTGAAAAGTTGTTAAATCTAGCAACAGAATTGCCAAGTTGGCAACGGTGCAGCCTTATCAAACTCCTACAGACGTACAAACTCCTACATGTTGTGCGACTGGACTGTAAAAAGTGACTTTAATTGAGCTGACTCTCCTCAAGCTACAACTTGTCTCAAACAGTAATCACATGGATCAAATGTTAGTTATCAGACTATTTACTTATTTATAACGCTACTAAATGGATCTACAACCACACCACAGCAATTTTTTTCAGGTGTCTCTGATATCTCTTTCTGCTCTGGTTGTTTTGTATTTATCCATTATTAGTGTACCGCGAGTCACCAGCTGTGGTCGCTAGTTTACCTCACCTCCTCAAACCAGCGAGGTCAGCTTTCTAGACGACAAAGTAATTGAGGAACTGTGACTGTGAATATGTCGTCCAGCTCTCTCATTTGAAGGAATACTGATACTGATACTAGATATATAACTGTAGCCAAGATGCTACCCCGGGAGTAGGCAGAGGCGGAGACTGGTGCAGGTGAGGCGCGGCAGCGCCGTTTATTATAAAGGGAAACAGAAAAGAAACGTCCAAACAATATCGCGGCCCGGGCTCTCTCGCCCTCGCTCGCTCTCCCGATCCGCCTGTTCTCGGGCTCCTCGCTGCGGGATCCCCTCATGTGGTCCCGCTCACTGTTGACCCACATACAGACACACACACACATATATATTAGGCCCCACTCAGACCTGATGGGGTGCAGCCGGTGTCGGGGCAGGGCGAACCTGCCTGCCGGCCCGACTCCGCCCCCCGCCACCAGCCAACTGCCCAACCACACCCCCCAGTCTGCCACATACCCCCACCGCCCGACGTAGGCCGGGGAGCTGTCCGGCCGACGACCCACTCCCCCCCCCGCCCCCATGGGAGCGAGAGAGGAAGTCAGCGACAACCATTTGCGTCCCCGGCCTATGGATCACCTTGAACTTAAAGGGCTGGAGGGCCAGATACCAACGGGTGATCCGCGCGTTGGTATCCTTCATGCGGTGGAGCCACTGCAGCGGGGCATGGTCCGAGCAGAGGGTGAAAGAGCGTCCCAGGAGGTAGTACCGGAGGGTGCTGACCGCCCATTTGATGGCCAGGCACTCCTTCTCCACCGTGCTGTACCGAGTCTCGCGGTCCGCGAGCTTGCGACTGATGTACAGCACGGGGCGGTCAACCCCCTCCACCTGCTGAGACAAAACGGCCCCCAGCCCTCTGCCCGAGGCGTCGGTCTGGAGACAGAAAGGGAGAGAGAAGTCAGGCATATGCAAAACAGATTCCCCACAGAGAGCCAATTTTACCCCCTCAAACGCCTGTTGGCACCGCTCCGTCCACTGGACCGGATCTGAAGCACCCTTCCGGGTGAGGTCGGTCAGGGGGCTGGTCAGCTCCGAGAAGTCCGGGACGAACCTCCGGTAATAGCCCGCCAGCCCCAAGAACCGCTTCACCTCTTTTTTAGTCTTGGGTCTTGGGCAGGCTGCAACCGCTGCGGTCTTGTCTATCTGGGGCCGTACCTGCCCGCCTCCCAAGTGGTACCCCAGATACCGTACCTCCCTCCGTCCAACCGCGCACTTCTTCGGGTTGGCCGTGAGCCCCGCCTGCCGCAGGGACTCGAGCACCGCTCCCACCTGCTGCATGTGCCGCTCCCAGCTGTCGCTGTGGATGATCACATCATCCAGGTAGGCAGCGGCATATGCAGCGTGCGGGCGCAGCACCCGGTCCATGAGGCGTTGGAACGTGGCGGGGGCGCCGAACAAGCCGAATGGAAGCGTCACGAATTGGTACAACCCGTACGGAGTGGAGAAAGCCGTTTTCTCCTTGGACTCTGGCGACAAGGGAATCTGCCAGTAGCCCTTGGTTAGATCCAGCGTCGTAAAAAAGCGAGCGTTGCCTAACCGATCTAGTAGCTCGTCGACCCGGGGCATTGGGTAGGCGTCGAACTTTGAATTTTCGTTCACCCTGCGGTAGTCCACACAGAACCGGATCGACCCATCGGACTTGCGGACAAGCACGATGGGGCTACACCAGTCGCTGTGGGACTCTTCTATTACCCCCATCTCCAGCATGGCCTTCAATTCCGCCTGCACGATTTTACGTTTATGCTCGGGCAGACGATACGGCCGAATACGTGTTTTTACCCCGGGGTTGGTGTCGATGTGGTGGTGGATGAGCGTTGTGCGTCCCGGCAGGGGAGAAAACACGTCAGCAAATCGCTGCTGTAATGCGGTCACGTCCGCGCCCTGGCTCAGTGAGAGATGGTTATTACCAAGGGCCGGGGTCTGATTAGTCGCTTTTGGAACCTCCGGACCCAACTCATCTCTCTCGATCACCGAGGTGGCCAGTGACGCGGACTCCGCCTCCCTCCAGGCTTTTAGGAGGTTGACGTGGTACGTTTGTGTCGATCCCCCCCTGTCGGAACGCTCAACCTCATAATCGACGTCACCCACCCGCCGTGTGACCACGAAGGGCCCTTGCCACCTGGCGAGCAGTTTGGAGCTGGACGAAGGGAGCAACAGAAGCACTTTATCTCCCGGTGCGAATTGTCGGAGCCGCGCCCCTCTGTCATACAGCCGTCGTTGACGTTCCTGGGCCTGGAGCAAATTCTCACGTGACAGCCGTCCCAGCGTGTGGAGTTTTGCTCGCAGGTCCATAACGTACTGAATTTCATTTTTACTGGTGCTGGGACCTTCCTCCCAGCTTTCCTTAACCAGGTCCAGCACCCCTCGGGGTCTCCTGCCGAACAGGAGCTCAAAGGGAGAAAATCCCGTGGAGGCCTGGGGTACCTCCCGCACTGCAAATAACAGAGGGTCCAGCCATTTATCCCAATTTCGGCTATCGTCGTGCACGAACTTACGAACCATGTTCTTCAGCGTTTTATTAAACCGCTCCACCAGACCATCGGTCTGGGGGTGGTACACGCTGGTCCGGATTGAGCGGACGCCCAACAGCTCGTATAGTTCGCGTAGTGTTCGTGACATAAACGAGGTGCCCTGGTCAGTCAGAATCTCTTTAGGGATTCCAACTCGGGAGATGACCTGAAACAGCGCTTGCGCAACACTCTTGGCGGAGATATTGCGCAATGGCACTGCTTCTGGATACCGCGTTGCATAATCCACCAGGACTAATACAAAGCGATATCCCCGTGCACTGCGGTCTAATGGCCCGATGAGGTCCATACCAAGTCTTTCAAACGGTACCTCAACTAAGGGAAGGGGGCGCAACGGCGCTTTTGGGGTGGCCGGATGATTAACTAGTTGGCATTCGGGACAGGCGGCGCACCACCTCCGCACCTCTGCCCAAATGCCCGGCCAATAGAAGCGGGCCATTATCCGCTGTAGTGTTTTGTCATAACCGAGGTGCCCAGCCATTGGGTTATGGTGAGCCGCCTGGAAAATCATTTCCCGGCGGCTCTTCGGCACCAACAACTGGGTGATTTCCTCCCCGGACTGAGTGTCACGGCTCACTCTATACAATCTGTCCCTAACCACCGAAAAGTATGGGTGGGTGAGCGCGGCGTCAGGGCGCACCTTTTGACCGTCAATTCGCATCACTCGGTCGAAGGCAAAGCGTAGGGTGTCGTCACGAGACTGCTCGAGCGGAAAATCTTCCGGGGGATGGACTACCGGGCCCGGGGAAGCCGCCTGACGGGGTTCCCCCGTCCCGCCCCCCTCGGCAGCGTCGGACGACCCCGCGTCACCACTGAGCGCCGCGCAACACTCACATTTCCCTAACGGCCGTGAACGCACCCCCGCAGTTTCCCTCGCCAGTGTACTAAACCCAGGCCAATCCGTGCCAAAGATTAAGGGGTGCGCCAGGCGGGAACTAACCGCGGCCTTTACGGTATGCTTTTTCCCCCGGTAACGAATTTCCACTGGGACCACCGGATATGTGTGAATATCCCCATGCACACACCTAATACTCACCCACGCCGCCTCCACCAGCGCCCCGGGGCGAACCAGGCTTTGCTGGATCATGGTCTGTGTACAGCCAGAATCCAGCAAGGCCTGGTGTCTACCCCCTTGGATCCTTACCGGGATCCGGTAGGTCCCCTCCAGACCGGGGGAGGAGTTTGGCGGGCCGGCGACTCGGATCACCTGCCCCACCTCCATCAGGGGGCACTCCGCGCGGAAGTGGCCGAGCCGCCCACACCGCCAACACTCCTGCCCAGGCGTCTGAGTGACTGTCTGCGGGCCTGCCCCGACCCCGTGAGTGGGAACCTGCGGAGACACAGAGGAGAGAAAGGGGTTTGTCGAGCGCCGACTGGGCTCGGGGAGGGGCCGTGACGCCGGCGCCGGGTGGAAGGGCCTCCTCCGCTGAGCCGGACCCGGGCGGGGTCCCCCCACGTCCCGCGCTGGTCCTGGGGCCGGACGAGGCGGGGCTCCTCCCGGGTCGCCAGGATGGGTGGCGAGGTGGTCCTCCGCCAGGGTGATGGCGGCCGCCAGGACGCCGGGCCGGTGGCAGCGGACCCAGGCGGCCGTGCGGGCCGGGAGCCCCGCCAGGAACTGCTCCAGTACCACGGCCTCCAGCATGACGTCCTTGGTGGAGAGCTCCGGCTGCAGCCACCGCCGTGCCGCATCCAGGAGCTGCTGGGCGTAGGCGAAGGGCCGCCCAGCCCCCCCGTACGCCAGGCTCCTGAGCTGCTGGCGGTATCCCTCCGGCGTCCGCCCCAGCCGGTCGAGGATGGCCTTCCTCACCACGGTGTAGTCTCTCCGGGCAGCCGCCGGCAGGCCGTGGACGGCGAGTTGGGCTTCCCCAGTGAGCAGGGGCAGCAGCCGTACGACCCGCTCTTCTGGGGTCCACCGGCCCACGTCCGCCGACAGCTCGAAGGTGGTGAGGAAGGCCTCGGCGTCATCGTCGCCGCTCATCCTCTGGAGGTTGATCGGTGGCGGGGCGGCGGGCCGATCCGCGCTGCGGTCCCGCAGCAGCTCCTGCATCGCCCCGCGCCCATCTGTCGCCATCTGCGCTACGGCGAGGAGCGTCTGGGTCTGCTGCTGCAGGACCGTCGCCTGCGCCTCCTGCATGGCCACCAGCCGGCCCACCAGGTTCTCCAACGGAGAAGGTTCCGCCATCCCGGACGAGCCCCCACTGTAGCCAAGATGCTACCCCGGGAGTAGGCAGAGGCGGAGACTGGTGCAGGTGAGGCGCGGCAGCGCCGTTTATTATAAAGGGAAACAGAAAAGAAACGTCCAAACAATATCGCGGCCCGGGCTCTCTCGCCCTCGCTCGCTCTCCCGATCCGCCTGTTCTCGGGCTCCTCGCTGCGGGATCCCCTCATGTGGTCCCGCTCACTGTTGACCCACATACAGACACACACACACATATATATTAGGCCCCACTCAGACCTGATGGGGTGCAGCCGGTGTCGGGGCAGGGCGAACCTGCCTGCCGGCCCGACTCCGCCCCCCGCCACCAGCCAACTGCCCAACCACACCCCCCAGTCTGCCACAATAACATATTTGATCCCATGTCATTTCTTTAGCATCAGCTGTAATTGTGCTGCATGAAACAAAGGTCTTCTGTGGTTGTGGGAAGCAGTTGGGCTGCTTTTGTTCTCTCTCCCAACCTCCTGTTCTCTTGACCTAAGTCAGGATGACATGTTCACCTCCTATCCTCAGTACCTATTTCTGGATGACTGTAACTTACTCTGACATTGCTGGGGGCAGCACTTCCTTCGTATTACTCACAATATAAAACCAGCCTAATGTATTTTGGCGGTTATTTATCTCAGACAAAAGGAAATTATCTTTTTTGTGAGGAGGAAAAAGGGTATAAAATGAGTTTGGGAGCAGCACATCTGATATTGTAAAGCACGTGCTGATTTTAATCTGGAGTTTGAAACCTTTAAACTGGAAGCGCAAAATAAATGCATTCGTTTTGTTCACAAACGGAATAATTTCGGTTGAATAAAATGACATCTGGACATCGAAATTACGCAAACATCCTAAAATCTCCTTCACTGATAACTTTCAAACTTTGCCACAGTTAATAAAAAAAAGTTTGTGTTGCCCTAAGAGTCGGCAGAAAAACACCATCAGAAAGGAGTAAAATACCAGAACATCCAGGGAAGCTTTGCTGAAAAAAACACAGAAATACTATAAAAATAAACGAGCATCCAACACACCTCTAACGAACCATGGGTATTTCAACTTGTGTTATGATACCCAGTACCAGCACATAATGTATAAGTTGTTTGCACACAGAAACATGGATGCTCGAGAATCAGGATCATGGCTCTAAAAGCTCCAGGATCTGGATCCAAGATGGATACCTGAATTTAAACCCTTAAAAAATGTGGCTGCTACAGACTCACAAGCTTTCTTCACTCCGCCTATAAAAGCATTTGACATTTGCAACATGAAAACATTACATGGCATCAACTCCCTGAGAAAGACAAGCCTCTGCATTGTAAGTAAGCATAAACTGACAAAAACAGTTTCCAAATTCCCGTTTGATGTGACATTTCACGACGGCACCGTGTCGTTTTTCAATAAAAATCATCTCTAAATCGATACACATTATCCTCAGGAAGGACCCAGGAGGCGAGGCCAACATTAGTTTATACGATTGATGGAGTTGGACATATATTGATGCTGCTGTTTAGTGAATAATCCGGAAATACATAGTGTGTCTTTGCTACTGTCGGAGGTCTGAGGAGGCCTGGAGGTAAAATGTGGTCAGGCAAAAGAGGAAATGTCACAAAAGAGGAAGAAGCGGCGTCAAAACTCATTTTTTTATCAACCTTTTTTTTCCCCCATCACACATAATTGGCTACATTTTCCTATCTAGTCTATCTGGATAATCACCTCCGTTTCATGTGCCGCAATCAGTTTGACTCGATCATCAAAATTTAAGTCACAGAGCGGCGGCGGCACAAAGAAGTCTTCCAGAGGTCTGATAGAGGAGGGTCTGGCGACATCACGCTTCTGAATAAAATATGCCTGGAGATAAAAAACCTGCTTTTGTCATTTAAAGGGGAAACGCCGTGGAATCTCAATTGAAATGTGTTCTTGTGAATGCTAGTTCAGTTGGCCTCGGATTAGAGATGTTGTTATTCCTCTTTTTTTTTGTTAGTGAGTAGAGAGATGACGCACTTTTACCCTAGCGCTGGTTCTGCTTTTAGATGCTTGTTATGATTGTTATGATTTCTGGTGACTAGTGGTTCTCTTGCCTACCTATGTTGAATGCACTTATTGTAAGACAAAAGTAGATAAAAGTGTCTGCTAAATGCCTGTAATGTAATGCAATGAAGGCTATGCACTTGCACTCAAACCTGCAATGTTGCAAGCACACAGACCATGCACCAGCCCGCTACACCACCGGGTCAGCTGGGGAAGGTCACTGTAACAGCACCGAGCACGAGTCTATGTTGTGTTTTTTTTTTTTACTGGAGGTGGGTCTTCACTGTGAGCAGCACTAGAAGATAACGCTAATTGAGGCATATCAGCTCAAGATTACATTAAGCGTCAATCAACAGAGCGGACATGATTTCCAATTTCAAGTGTTCATTCTCTTGTTTCATAAATACATACTAAATGGTGTTCAAACGCAGGAATAAAAAGCAAATTCTCAAATCAAGTGGCGCCGTCCTCTGATTGGACCTACAATAAAAACACACCCATCGACCTTATTAAGATACGTTACAGCATTTCAGAGCACAAACCTGTGGCAACTTGAAAGTTTGCTGTGAGATGCTAACCGCGGGTGAGAGCTCCGGTCTATTTATAATGCAGGAGACACTCGCCTGTCCTCATGAATAAACTTTATTGGGACGCACGTTTCCCACTGGGCGGTACGACGACGCGGTCGGGGACGGGGAGGGTGATGTCTGTACTCCCACCACGCCGGGACAGAATACACCAGCTACGTCAGCGCGCAGGAAATGAACGGCATTTCAGTGATCACAGACGGATCACGCTGTTGTTTTGATGCTGTCAAGACCATGTTTGGTGACCATCTTTGGTACATGCCTGCTTTAGTCAGTATGTTTCCAAACTGTGTTTTTTATGGTAGCAGCACAATACTGCAAGGTGTACACAAAACAGAAACTCAAAACATTACACTACTTTACAGTAACAGTAACCCAAATTAAACTAAATTAAACTAAATAATATTAGAAAATGTCAAAAATGATGTTACTAGTTTTCTAACAGGCTTTTATCTAGTGGTGTCACAGTGCTGCTAACTGGCCAGTGTTGTATAAAGTGACATGTTGGATTGATTTAGTGATCTGGATGTCTACTGACCGACATTAACTAAATATTGAGCTGATTTAAAGCTTTGCACGTTGTGTTTTAAAGCCCCAGGAAACTTGGCTTGAAATAGTAAAAATGAATATATGATATCAAAGTTTAGTGTCTATTTTAGCATCCACAAAAATCTGAGTGAAAATAAACGTTCAGAAATATTAGAAAAACAGCTCATAAAGGCCGAATCCCACTTCTCATTTTCACCCCTACGGCTTCGGCTTGGCCCTCGGAACAGAGTCACAAGGGGTAGTGGTAGAAATCTCTCCCTAAGAATTGGGACAACCCTTCAAGACCCTGATACGTCATCGATGACGTTTACCTAAACAGACGGGACGAGTTTGTTATCGGACATTACTATGGCAATAATGGTATTATCACAGTGACATTTGCCGTTCATCTGATGGAGATAGAAAAGCATGGACGCTCGCGATTCATTCACAACTACTAATCGCTCAAACAAGTCATCAAATAAAAAAGCCCACTGCTTCATTACCAGACCACTTCATGACAGAACAGCGTTAGCGGTGCTCTGTAGTCTGCACTAGAGGAGCCGTAACAAGTGCAGCAACTTCGCTGCTGGACTTTAGTTATATTTCGTCATGTGACATCAAAGGGGGAAATGCGACATGTAAATATGTCAACATGCAGAACTGTCATGCACAAATCAGCCTATAAACAATGTTGTAACGTAACTAACTAGCGAGGTAAAGACATCGGCATACTAGCAATTTTTTGTTATGCTTGTTATAAAGAAACTGTCTATAATACATTGAAACGACATTAAACTAAGATAATTTAGATATTTTTTAAATCTTTATTAACGAAGAAAATACTACATCTGTGGTTCACTTTGATGGTAGTGTAGCGGTCGCCATGATCTTCCTGTTGATTCGCAGGTCATTCTGGGAGATTTCTCATAGCCCTTGGTTTGTAATGTGCCCCTGAAAAATCTCCGTTTGGAGGGCCATGTAGCCCTCGCACTTGGCCCTACCCCTCCATCACAAGAGAATCAGACACCCCTACCCCTTCACGTGAACGCGCAAAACAGAGGGGAAGGGCTAAGGAGTGAATTGGGATTCGGCCTTAGCTGTTTAGACCATTTCTCAGTGTCAGATCAGGATTTGATTGACATCCTGACACGATGGATAGCTCCGCCCATGTCAAACTGTCAAGCTGTTGCACCTGTTGGGGGAGGGACAACTGACGTGCATTTTTTAATGATTGGATGAATGAATTCTCTGCATTGTAAATCTCAGAAAATACCACGCCCAATTCAACCCCACTGTTCTGAACCCCCCCACTCATTTGAACGAGGTTTTCTAATATTTATTTTCACTCAGATTTTTGTGGATGCTTAATTAGACACTAAACTTTGATATCATATATTCATTTTTTACTATTTCAAACCAAGTTTCCTGGGGCTTTAAGGTGATATTTTGGCTTCTCAGTTTGGTTCTTTGCACTGAGAGAACCGGCAGCAGCGTGATTCGAGAGGACTGTCTCCAACTGCCTCCGACGCCAGACTGAATTTCCTGTTTTTGAGTTGATCTGTGGGTGTTTTTTTTCCCTTCTATCTTACAAATTACGCTCAAAACCTCAAAATACAGCGAGCAGCCTGCTTCAAAAATTGGTAAGCACTCATATGCATCTGTGTGTCCATGTGTTGCGATTGCAGTCGAGCAGATGACCATGAAAAAAAAACAGTCTCAGAAAGACACAGAGTCCGGCGTAATTGATTGATGCGGATGCACTGCCGCTTGTTGTTCAGGCCAACAAAACGCCAGTCAAATTTCAGAAATATGTCACCCTTCTCTGTATATTTAATACCACGACTGCAGCCCCAATTTGCTTTTTAATTCCCATCTCCAACAGAGAACGAAAAAAAAGCAGCTGAATTTGTAAACAACTGTCTCTGTTTTTTCCAACTCAGTGCTTTGATGTGACCCAAAGGTGATGCCAATGGGATTGACAACACGCTCCTGCAGGGTTTTTGGATTTGGAATAAATCACTGAGACAGGCCCTACCCTCTCAGTGTTGTGCTCCTGGACACTAATATATCTCCCATATAGCTCGCTGCCCCAGTCGCTCTGTTCAGATGAGAAAAACGACAAGGTGCCTTGAGGGAAAATGAATTGCTTGCATGCAATTTACTAATACATGGGAGAAATAACACCTCATAAATGTCCGTAGGTAAGGGGGGGGGGAGATGGTCCGCATTTGACAGCGATTCATTTATTAGCGACAACGCGCTGCTTAGATGGAGATGAAGGTGTGAGAAGCGATACATACATTTGCAAAATATCACACAATAATTGTAACTGTATATTAGAAAGTGTTAAACAGAATCATGTCTGAGAACAGAAAGGTAATTGTGTAAGTGTTTCTCTATCACACACGGTAATCTCCTGTTTTCTGTAAATGAAGTGTTACAAAATGTACAAAACCTTCACATTTAGAGCAAAGCCTCAGGGAAGGCTCATCAGAAACGTTTCGTCGTGTAATTTGTGACGGATCAAAAAGAACTTTTAATCAGGTGTCTGTAAAAATCTTTGCATGACATTACAACCCAGATTATTACTGGATGGCAGATTATTGTATAGCTGCAATCACATTTTATTTCACGGGTAAATAAAGGAACACATTAGAGACTGAATCAAGTAACAGATGAAACATTATTTGCTCACATGACATAATAAAACCTTTGATTTCAAGTGGCTGTTAAGTATTTATGCCACACATCACATGACCTCTCAAAATATCTCTGCCTTTTTCATATTTTATGCCTTCTGCCTAATTTAAAGGAAAGAATTAGAGCATAAAATTACTCGGCTCTGTATGGGGGAGGAGCAGTGGCCAGATGACATTAAACGCTATCCTCTCCCTCACCTCAAGCTGATGCTCAACAGAAGAGACATTTTGTTTCACTGCAGAATGCAGAAAATGTTCAATTGTTTTCACTCGCAGCCACAGAAGAGTCCATCTTTCAGGGAGAGGTGTCGGTTCACTCGCGGCAGGTGTTTTTTTTTTCAAAAGATGTTATTGACTTTGAGTTGTTTGAGATGCTGCACTGCCTAAAACCAGACAATCCGCCTCTGTAAGTCATTTTGATTTGGATTATTTTTAGTGTTGCGCACAGTTTCCCTCCCAAAAACTCAAGCCGACTATTAAAAAAATCCGCCGGCTTTATGAGGCTGCATACCAACTTGTCCCATTTAATTGAAACGCTGTGCACACACTGCACTTTACCAACATAATACGGTTACAATACAGTTCATGTTTGAAAAGTAGAGCAAAGACCTGCACAACAGCAGCAACCCAGCCGGCTCTGGAGAGTCTGAAGTACAATCTAGCAGCAGCAGTAAGAGGATGTAAAACAAGGATGAGTAGCTCGGAGCATCTCGAGGAGCATTAGCTAAGGCGGCCCTGACATCTCTTATATAATACTAATAGGGAACGCATGGTTGGGAACCACCCAGTCCTGTGACACACGGGCTACATCTGGTTCACAGCTACTCCTGAAAGCAAATCCGGGCGCTACATCATTTTATTCACAGCAAATGGTAACAAATGGCATGCACAAAATAGAAAAGAAAATGAAAGCCTAAAGAACCTCTAACCAACCTAATCTGGAAATTCAAGCATCGTTTTGTTACTGTTTTCTTATCCCCAGTGTAGTTTCAGTTCATTGGCAACATCACTAAAATGTGTTAAAAAATGCGAAAAAACAGTATTTGAATTCCCCCAGCTGAGGCAGAGACAAGACTGCAGAGATTGAAGATGTTAAAATATAAAAGATTTTATTACAACAAAACAAATGAACCCTCTGGGGATCGTCAGTTCATTGCACACGTACAGGTGTTGTGATTTTAACCCATATTTAAACAGAGGAGTTAAATGGGGACACTTCCCACAGCCTGCTGAATAGCTGCAGGGGAGGGAAGCACAGACCCACACATACACACACACACACACACGCACACAACACACACACACACACACACACACACAGTGGGATCTTCCCACTACAATGACAGTCTTATATTCCAAATGACAAATGATACATTTGCTTCTTGATATGCTGTAGCCGTAATCTTAATCTTGCTCTTTCAGGCTTCTTTCACGTCAAGACATGAGACACGACTGAGACTGGCACGCCGCACAGAGCCTACATGAGGAAATAAGCCTTTATTATGGCTATAGGCAGCAAAATACCCCCTCATTTCTAGCTGGTTTTCTTCTCCAAAAAATAAAAAGATTCAATATTTCTGACACAAAAAGTGCCGTTCCAGTGATGAAAGCTGCAGTGTTGCATACCTTTTTCTTATTTTGACTGAGCCTGTTTATTATAGAGGTCATAATATAGAGAGACTGAAACTATTGCCACAAAAAAAAACAATTGCGCCACTAAACTGTTGATTACAAAACGGCTTACACGCTGAAAAGTGGCGCTAAAGCATTAACCTCTACAGGAGAAGTCACCTAGCCGGCTCCAGAGAGTCTATAGACACAATCTAACAGCAGTGTAACAGGATGTAAAACATGCATGAGTAGCTCGGAGCATCATGGGCAGCATTAGCTCAGCCAGCCCTGACCTCTCTTGTACAATACTAATAGGGGGTGCAGAGTTGAGAACTCCCTCAGCAGTCTCATGGCGATTCCACCCAAGCTGCTTCAACACATAAAAAAGAAAATGTCCAGTTGTCCCTTGTAATTCTGTTTCCGCTGTAATTCTTCTTTTTTTGCTTAAATAAAGTGAATAAGCCGTGCGCCACACATGCACTTGCTTGCTTCATGCCCTGCCGTGGCCATACCAGATGCACATTCATTGCTCATTGCTCAGTCAGTCATTTCAAATGTTGGAAAATCCATTACAGACGCATCGTTGATTTTAAGCTCACGTTGAAAAATTGCATTGTGCTGTAGGTGTTGCATGTGTTGAAAAGGAGAAGGGAAGCAGACATTGTTAGCGTGCATTATTTCCACCTGAAGGTTTCATGATAATAGTTGATCACAATTGCAGAAATATTGCACTCCAGCACCAGTGATCGATGTGCTGGAGCATCACTGGCATGGTGCCCCGGTATTAAATAACTGTTTAAAACCCTGCATGCTCTTTGCATCAGTGTAGCGGCATTGATCAGCGTTGTGATTGCAGCATCAGCAGCAGATTGTGGGGATGTAATGCATTCATTTAGAGGCCAAATGTGGCTCAGACTAGAGCAGCTCGTTCCCAACCTTCACTGGCTTGAGGCAAAAACACAGCGTCACCCTGTCTGCAGCTGTACTGGGATGAACTCTGACGCCGGAAATCATTATTTTCCCTAATCAAGAAATTTTGCTGCAGAAATCGTTAGAAGAAGATGGGCTATTTCACACCAAAAAAAGGCAAACACAAATTAAACATATCAGAGATATAGTCTATATTTTTCACATTTCATTAATCATGTCACAACCCTGCAAAATCGTGTGGCGGCTCACTGGGGGCCCAGGGTAGGAGAGCATGGGCTCTAGAGCATCCAACTAACTAGCTAATAAATCTATTCCTCTGATCAACTGCTGCTGGCCTGTTGTTACCATACAGATGGACCCTCCTTTACACATTGCATTCGTTTACAGGGAGCGTTGATGATGTGACTTCACGTGACAGCAAGCGTCCAAACCGCTGAAGTGTCCTTGAGCAAGACACTGTACTCAGTTCATAGGAAAGGACCTTCATGAAATAAGACAAGGTTTCAGCAAAAATGTCATAATCACACTTGACTGTTGCAGTGATTAGTCAAATAACGAATCAGTGTCAGCCATAATTACTCAATGTTTCTGTGTCTGTTGCCGCATCGCTTGATGAGCCATTTTTCATATCTTTTCCCCCCACACTCATCACATTTTATTTCCTCTGTTGCTTGTTGCTCAAAAAAAAAAGCTCCCTTCCAGAGGGAGAGGATAGGCAGTCTCCAGGGAAAGTTAGCAACAGACACGACTATCATCCATCTGTTCAATTAACTGTCAGCTTTCTCAGAAATGAATAAAAAGGGTGCAAAAATCAGGAGACAAATTGAAACAGTGGCCTCATGCATTTGAAAGTGCGGAGTATGAAAATGGACATATAAAATGCAAACGAGAAAAGAGGAAGGAATTTGGCTAATTTCCGATGAGAGACTAACGAAATATGCACAATATCGATACGGTGCTTCTCCGACAGCTGATAAGGATAATGAGCTTTTCTTCTTCCTCCGCTGGATTCAAGGAAATCACATTCTGCACGTTACAGATGTAAGTCTCATTATCTGACCTGAGTTTCCTCACTTCAATTCCCACAGTCTTTGCTCACTAAGCGCATCAGGCTGATTAAAATAACTTTTTTCTCGGAGACTAAGCCAGCTTTGTGCGTGGGTCCTGTGTTATCACACCATAAGCACAACCCTGTGCTCTGGCGGCCAAACAGATAATGAAGCCCACGCACCCCCCAAAAGCTGGCTTCAACTCAAACAGCAGTACATCACCTTCCTTTGGGTCCTGTGGTTTTCTCACACATACACACACACACACACACACACACACACATACATTGCATGTAAACACAATGTATAAAGGTGTACCCAACCACGCCCCTCAACCTTCACTCATATTTCCATTCACATCTTTAAAGATATAAGTGGAGTTTTCATGATGAATGACACCGATTTGATTACCTTCTGCTATCCACCTAGATTGTGCATGATGTTTGTTCTATAAATTAGTCAGAAAACCTCTGCAAAAAAAACAAAACTGTTGTTGTTGTAGTTGCACCCTTCACACTCATTTTCTGCCATAATTCATCACATGAAAACTGTCCACCCCTCTGGAAACTTGGGCAAGCAAACTGGCAGGATCCAGTTTATCGACAGGTTCTTTCACAGCGGGCCGCTCTGGGAGCAGAGATCTCCATGCAAACTTTGTTTCCAAATGCACCGTGCAATGTGGTTTTTGCTTACCGAGTCCGACTTCCTCAAAGATGACACCGTTCTTGGGTGAAATGACTTTTGAAATCCTGAGTCAGTATGATGGCTTTCTCCTACTTTCATGGGGACAGTACTCTAAAAATATTGTCAGCTCATCTTATCATCAAAAAGAGCCTCACGCCATCAGGGTCTGACAGCCTTGGAGGACTGGTTATTTGGCTGTTTCCATGACAACAAAAACATATTTAAGGGTTGTTTTGGTGTAATAGCGTGTAACATCTACCAGTCACTTATAACACTGTGTACTCCTTTGGAGAAACATTATACATTAAACTGTTTTCAGCCTCAGGTTTGCTGCCGAAGCATGTTAATTAGAAAAATAACTTTTAAGGGAAGATCGGATCATTTCAGCAGAAACGTCAAGTTTAGATATCAGGACATAATAAGGTAAGAATCAAGAATTCGCCCCCTATTTGCACCCACTCAGGTTCTGCAGGTTCTTACTTATAACTTATGACGGTTGGTGAGAGGATACAGAAAGTAATTTCAGAAAACACATTGATTTTGAGCCTGTTACTGCAGCCAATTCTGACGGCTGAGTAGTTGTGATTTCCTGATGTAGATGTATGTGCACTGAAACACAATGTTGTACCAAAAGTGGACTATCACTTTTGAGTGTATCTATCTTAATACATATAGTCACCTGAAATTAAAAGGGCTGCAAAAAGGTGATATTTCTCTAAACTCTATAATCTCACATCATATAATCTGAGCAGAAGTTACATTTTTGTTTACAGCTAAAGGAGCCGATTTCACTCGATTGTCCCGGTGCCACCCATTGAATGCACATTTCTTTTTAACAAGTTGGAAACAAACCATGATGGTTTGCAAATGAATTAATCAATGACGGATGCAGCGGTGGCAGGATGCCAGCATTGATCATATAGGTCTAGTAAGTTTATTTCAGTTTATCAGCACAGCTGTTGTATGCTGTTTTTGCAGCAAAGATTAATGCTTACGTTGAATGTTGACAGCAAAAACAGAGAGTTTCATCAACTGGCCCTCAGCCCCCCTGTCACGTCCCAAAAGTGGCCCTTGAACTAAGCTATTTGAGTATCACTGATGTTGGATGTTATAAATCAAATGTAGTCCTTTCCATTGTATTATTTGGTACATTTGTGTTGGATCAGCAAATTCGACATGCTGAATCCGTAATCAATGTCACCATCCTGAAGTCTTATCAGCTGTAGCAGATCCTCTTTTTTTATTTTTTATTTCAGCTATCTCCTTATTCCCAAATGTTGCTTCCTCGGCTAAAAAAAAATATCACTTTTTCCCCCAACAACTTTATAAGACAGGTTGTTACCGAGAGGTGAAGGCTGATAACCCCCTGGCATGCTCAGAGGGTATTATTCAAACTCATGCAGGCAAAAAGGCATCAGAGATAGTGCGGTGGACTGTTGGCTTTCAAACAGGAACATGAGACCGACATGAAGGAAGCATGCTGCTTTGATTGTACAGCATGTGGATTTATTAATCTGCGGATTGTTGACAGGGTTTTATTTTCCGTTAGATGACTTAAATTCCTGCAGCATGCTTGATCTCTCTGAATCAGATTGCACCTTATCAGAAGAAACAGGCTGTGTGGAGCTATCTTAAGATACTGCTGCAGACTGAGCTCTCGTTCCGCATGTCGTTCAATAGGCACATTAGCCGCGTCATTATTGCAATGACACTGCTGCTGCATTGAGGTAACCCCCTGTTGTCGGGGTTTTGCTAAACATCTAATTGAAAACCAGATGTTTCTCTCGCATAAGCATTAAAAAGGATTGATTTTGTACTTATTCTGCGCCCCTGCCGTGATGATACAGAAATAAACCGGGTGCGCTGGAGTACTTCTGGATATAAGCAATTTTATATCTTCCTGTCAAATGGAAAGTGAAGCATTTTCCCCTGACCTTTTACAAACGATGCTTAAGTCTGACGTCCCGCAGGTTCTGTAAGGTATTATCATCAGCGAGAAATAATTTCTATTCCCATGTGTGTTATTTTTCTGATGTTTTACCCGTAATATTCCTGCTGTTTCCCCCGAGCCAGAATCATTCAGACACATAAGAGTAATTTTGTCTTCTGTGTTCCTGCAGAATGGTCACTGTGATGAGCCCTGTGTCACTGCCCACCCATTTGCTGATAGCCCACTGGTCACTCACCAGCTCTCTCATTTTCTCTCTGCAGGCCTTTGAAGCCCAAGACTGAAATTAAAGATCTCCAGATATAATCCCTCCCTTGCAGCACTTGGGTCTACTCACTTCATCTTGCTCAGCAGTTTAACTTCACAGACTTTGCTACATCAACTAAGTTGTATTTATTTATTTTTTATTTTCAAGAGGTGCATGGGGGGGGGGGGGGGGGTGCAACATCTTAAAAAAGGACATATGCATAAGAGCTTGTGAAATGTGTCATGTGTTGACAGAATTGTTGTAGTGTGTTTGCACGTAGGGAACGCCAGTATTAGGAATGTGACCCTTGTGCAATGAAAATGACTAACTAACTCTTGACATTACTGTGGTTATGTGCAAGTACAGCACTCCAGAGCAGACTAGTATTTGTAACAGTATAACTAGGCAAAAAAATCTTCATGTGCTGAATTTGTGACCATCAAAATACAAAGGACGCCACTAAAATGACAAAAGGAAAGGCGGCGGCAGAGAAATGTCAAACACTTCACACCGCGCAGAAGAATATATATCACCTGCCTGCAGTGTATATTCCTCAACACTGAACATAAGAGCTATTGATTGAGCTAGGATGCAGATTTGATGGGTTTTATAATTGTTAATAGTGAAAGCAGGGCAGATTGTTACATTGGAAGTTTCAGGGACACGAGGAAGGAAATTGCTTTCTGTCTGCTGCCGTTAAAAGCATTAAAGCTTATTATGGGGGCATGCAGAGACACCGCCTGTCTTCCTGATGATGAAGCGCACGGTTTCCTCTAAAAACATTCATCACATCATTCCTCTATTCTACATTGACAGATCAAAGGAGTGCACCAACCTTCTCTTTGATCTCCGTGATTAACTTAATGATTTGTAAGAGTTTCAACTCCTGTGCTCAGGATTTATGCAGTCATTGTGAGATGCGTCATTCACTGGGCGATACCATCATTCAGAGATGATTTTCCTTTTCTTCACCATATCCAACATTGGTAGGAGTTTGTTCTCGTCTGCTACACTCGACCACACACACCTTTGGAAAAAGGCACCCGTAGGTGTAGCCAGTGAGCCACACCCACCCTTGTTTCAGGCACAGCCAAACCACAGCAAAGTGGAATCACAACCCGGGCAGAGGACTGGGACATCATCCGCATTTACACAGCGTAGTGATGATGGAGCATGGTTAATTATTGGTTAATTACAACGCTGCACAGGATGCCTTCAAATCTGCATCATCATCAATGTATTAATAACTACAAATTGTTTTTGCATTTTGTGCTTACTGGCTAGATATTTGATGTTAAACATGCGTGTCTCGTCTCGTCTCTTAGTGATGCAACTAACATCTTGTCATAAACTGTGCATGCAAAGTATCATCCTATAACCCTTAATAATATACACTATATGGCCAAAAGTCAGTGGACACCCCTACTAGTTATTGAGTTCAGGTGTTCCTCAGGGTTTGGGCTTGGCCCCTAGTTCCAGTGAAGGTAATCTTAATGCTACAGGATACCAAGACATTTTAGCCAATTGGGAGCTTCCAACTTTGTGGTAACAGTTTGGGGAAGGCCCTTTGCTGTTCCAGCATGACTGAGGCCCTGTGCACAAAGCGAGCTCCATAAAGACATGGTTAGACATGGTTAGACCAGTTTGGGGTGGAGGAACTGGATTGGCCTGCACAGAGCCCTGACCTCAATCCCATTGAACCTTTGGGAGGGACTAGAAGGCCGATTGCGAGCCAGGCCTTCTCGTCCAACATCACTGCCTCACCTCACAAATGCTCTTTAGGCTGAATGGGCAAAAATTCCCACAGACACTCCAACAGCTTGTGGAAAGCCTTCCAGAAGAGTGGCGGCTGTTATAGCCACAAAGGGGGGTCCAACTCCATATTAATGCCCATGGTTTTAGAATGGGATGTCCAGCAAGCTCATATAGGTGTGATGGTCAGGTGTCCACTGACTTTTGGCCATATAGTATACTAACAGATCTTACATACTGAAGACGATAAAACCATACAAACCATCTCTGGAGGTGCATTTGGTCACATTAACAGCAAAGTGTAAATGCATGGCTTTTTCAATCCACATATAGCAACTACAAAAAACACAAGTCATCTTTTGTGCAGACCCAGCAGGACGTGCATGCAGACAGCTCAGATAGTGACATACTTGTCACACATGGGTTGTCACAATACTCGGGGTGGGGACCATATGAGGTGAGGTGTTTACTGTCAGCGTCAATGTGAGAGGAAGTGACATGTGTGGCAATCGTTTTGCTAAGGAAAGAGAAATGTCATTTTATTGTGTATACTGCAGATGCATTTTAAAGTCAAATGTAAATGTACTACAGCTGAATCATACCCAGACACAATCTGGATACGAGATACATGTTGATCCCAGGTGTAAAGGGAACGATTGACTCAGCACTGTGTGGCAGCGTGCCCGATACCTTCTACATGTTGGAGCCTGTTGAAGAGAGGCTGTCTTTAAAAGTTTATTTGTACTAACTGCCAACTCATCCCAGTGTTTTCTGCATCAGTGTGAAACCGAGAGTGGCCTTTTGTGTCACTGTTGCCTGATAAATTTATGCTAATAAGTCAAGCTGCTGGTAAATAAATCATGAAATATAAATAGAAGTTAATGGGCACCAACAGAAAGCATGTTTCTCTCTGCAAACACTTTTAATGATGTATTCCTTTGAAATAAAGAAATGAAATCACCCGCCTCAGGCAATAGCCTGGAATAGCCTGGGCATGATGCAGTCAGCATTTCAAAATGTCCAATCTAGGTTTTTGTACATTTATTTTTGCATTCATATGCTCAATCCAAGGAAAAAACATTTCCATAGAATGACTGATTTCTCTACTGTCATCACCTGTTTGTTTGTGTGTTTGTTTGTGTTTGTTTGTGTGCGAGTCTGTATGCATGTGTGATTATTTGCAGTTAAAAGCACCGAAATTGCAATAAACATCTTCCATTGAAATAATTGGCCATCTATTGTTTGCGAAGACCAAACTGAGCCGGGGTTTCAATAAGGCCTGTCACAGCTGACATGATAGACAGGAGCATTACATAAACAAGTAAATAATTCTGGTATTGATACTGAATCATGAAGCATCATATGCATGTGGGAGTATGAGGGACAATGTCACCTCCTGTAATCCTTAGAGTTTGACAGATATGATTTTTTTCTTATTACTTTGTAAAGTTTCTGATGTTGTATACGTGTCTGCAAAACTGTGGAAAGTATTTTTTTCCACATTACTCTCAAGTGTGCAGATGTCAACAGCAACTCTCTGCTCTAGGGGTACTGAGTCTCCCATAGGTGTAGTTTGTGGGCTGGTGCATGGGTGCAGTTGGTTTCAAAGGGTCCTTGATGGTTCCTGGGGTTTCCTGAAGCCGAGGTACTGGAGAGCGTTCCTGTGCCAGTCTTGTGGTCTTCCAGGCTGACAAATATTTGTTGTAAAAGGACCGGGAAGGACGTCAATTATATTAGGCATTTTATCAGACAGGACAGGCCTGTCACATTTTCAGCAAATTTGTGAAGCACTGAACTGGTGCTTTGAATGCTGGCACAGGCTGGACTCAATTCATTCACCATTCAATCAATTCAGTAAAGTGCATATTGTTCAAAATTCAAACATGGAAAAAAAAGCTTTTGGCATGAGACGGTTGTCCTACCCAACCTAGAGATAAAAGAATTAATACTCCATCATTAGCAAATGAGGCAGTTTCTATTTACATTTTGAATTGATTGGATTGAAAGTGAATTGACCCCAGTCATCATGGTGACAAGATGGTGACAGTAACCTTCCTCCCACTGCTTTAAAACAAACAGATAAGCTGAAGGTCTACTTGTCTACAGTGATGAGAGAAAATACATGTGGCATATTGCTCACGTTTGCCATCAGGAAGATACTGTGATTGTGAAACCGTGAGTTATGTGTTCCTACATCACAGACGATATCACCATGTGAACGATGATTTAGCCATTCTTCTGTGGAGGGAGTCTGGTTGATTTTAGATTAGTGCGGAAACATCTGTATTTTACAAGGCAGCCAGTCAGAGTGCCGACAGCCTAGCTAGGCTATTTGAAAATTGTGCCTGGTGATAGATAGTTAAAACCATGTAAGTTAGCAAGGGCTGCCATGCATGGGATCTGTCTCATTATTCTCAGAGATTTTATCTTGCTCTTTCTACAAATGGGTCTCCATGCTGAGATGTAGCTGTTAGAGCCACAGTTCGCATACAAAATTCAATCCAAAGTGCACAATTTCAACTACAGCGTCTAGAGATCATAACATGTTGAGAGACAAAAAACACATTTACTTGTGTGAAGCACATTTATTTTCCTTTGTATGCTGTAGACTAAAAAACTGCTATATAATAATTATATAGTAACTATTATTATAAATAAAATAGTACATATTATTGACTTTTTTAAATTTATCTATTTAATTTTACAGATTTTTTTAATTGATTATGATACACACTATCATCCTCTGGAGAAGTCTGGGGGAACTTTGACAGTGCTCACCGTGTCCTCTGCAACCTCTCCTTCATGCTGTGATTGTCTCTAGTGTATTTTCTCAGATTCCTCTGTGACTAACAGAGAAAAACCCGGAAGATGGTGCAGTCAGCCTTGTTCACAATGTATCATGGGTATACATTTTTCCATTCCCTTCTATATTTTGGCAGAGGACTAGACATGTAAGTTGCCATTTATAAATCTCTTTAAAAAATGTCACCAAATGTCACTAAAGTGGTGGAGGTTATAATGTATATATAACAACTAGCACCATCTTTCTCTAACACTAGCTAATTCTCTCACTTACGCTTGTTAGCACATCAGCTAATGCTTGTTAGCACACCGGCTAATGTTTGTTAGCACACCAGCTAATGCTTGTTAGCACACTCATTAGTGGTAGCAGTGGCAGCTAGCTAGCAGCTGCCAATTTCAACATAACAGTTGCTTCCCACTGAGCAATTTTATGTTGATTAGGTGTTTAGAAGATGTATCAATGGTTTATATACTTATTTTGATATTTTTAATAAAATATATACTTATATAAGTATATATAGTTTATATACTATAATTCGGCTACATAGGGTTTAAAAGTGACAGTTTAGTTGAGGTCTACGTAAATGAATGCATTGTCTTGTTCACAGATTACTTTGGTGCATATGTTTGATATTTACAGCCGTAATGAATATGTAATAATGTATTTACTGCTTGGTCTAAAGCTGGGCTCTACATTGCCAAGATATCCTGGGCGATATGAGAGCTAAAACATGATGTTGAAATGTTGGTATTTCTAGTTCATTCATGTGCATGTAGCTGGCACATGTTTACTTGTTTACTATAGTTTACTTGTCTACTGCGTTGGGTGTGTTTGGTAACAGGACACTGATCTGTGAAGTTTGAAAGGGCAGCATTTTCCTGAATGCTTCCTCTGGATATTCAATGACAGGTATTTGAGTGTGAGAGAATTACAGAAACTCTCTCTCTCTCCTCCTCACCACAAACAGTGTACATTGTCTTCTTTTCCTGACTCATGACAGAAACAAAACATGATACATAAATAAAAACCAAATTCCTACCCAGTACATACAGCTTGCATACTGCATACTGCATAAACTGTTAGACAGACAATGAAAACTAACCAACAGTATAGTTTTTTAAATCAACAGGACAGCCCTAACCCTACTACTTACATTTAGCTTGAAACCAAATCTCCAGTTTTCCCATAATAATGACAGCTTTCTTATTAGATCTTTTCTTGTTATTACAAAATATTTTCCCCATTCTTATGAGAAAAGGATCAAGCTATCAAGATCCTTTCTCGTTATTATGTGATCTCAAAGGTTGGTTTCTGATTCACAGCTTCATGTTCACGAGAGGAAACCTAAACCCCTATCCTGTAAAACATGTCATCATATAATAACACAAATAGCATATATTTTTACATCATTCAGTTAAATTATTAGGCTAGTAGTTATATACCAATAACTATGACATAGACGTAGTCACCATAATCAATATTTTCAGTGCCGATTTCTATTGGTTAAAATATTTTGAGTCACTGATACAACTGATTTATAACAACAAGCTCATATATTTTCAAACGAATACTTTATAGCCTGACCGAAACGGATTTCCACCAAGAAGCAGTGGCCTAATATGTGAAATATTTCCATTACTACCATCTTGAAGGCAGCATGTCATGTTCAGATAATACCGAACAGTCGTAGCCCTCGACTTCAGGTTTGTAACATCATACCCAGGGCTAAATCATTATGTCAGAGGTTCTACAAAGGGAGACTCATGCGCTGCTAGACAGCATTGGTTCCAGCCTGGCCTGTTAAGATCTCAAAATAAATCAGAGGCCAGTAACAGAGCTGTGGGCAAGCTAACAGAGGCTTTTTAGGGGTTAATTTTTTTTGGATCAGACAAACTGCAACACTTTTGCATCAAAAGCGATGTCCCTTCTCCAGGGAGGAAGACTTGGGCCCGGCTCAGTGCAGATTTCATACTATTTTGGGCAGCTGCAAACCTGGATTCTGTTCTGCTCTGTAACACTTTATCAAAGTTATGCCATATTGTTGTGTTTTTGGCATCATATCCAGGGTTGAATCATTTTGTTTCCACTCATTTGACAGATGTTCAAATAATGACACAATGCTGAACTGAAAACACTAATTATATTATGGTGACTACCAATGTTATAGTTATTTACATTCTAGGTTTACAATTATAAACATTTATGAACAGCGTGAGAAATGAGCATGAGCATAGGTTTGGCGTAGACTCCAAGAGGTATCCAGCGATAGGGTGAAGCAAGGAGGGAATTGCAGTAGTCCAGGCGGGAGATGATAAGAGCCTGGATGAGCACCTTGGCTGTCTCGTCGGTGAGGAAGGGGTGAATCCTCCTGATGTTGTAGAGGAGGAATCTGCAGGAGCGTGTCACTGATGCAATGTTTGCCGAGAGCGACAGTTGGTGATCCAAGGTCACACCCAGATTCCTCGCAGTCCGAGTTGACGTCACCACAGCATTCTCAATGGTCATGGCCAGGTCTTGGTGCTGACAACCGAACACCAGCTCAGTCTTGCTCAGTCTTGTCCAGGTTTAGCTTCAGGTGGTGCATCCACACTTGATAGTAACTGTAGGATTTTGTGCCTTTGCCTTATGCGACTTTGTGTTTTGTTGATTGAATTTTCCATTTCCATCATAATGTTAGACGTAGCCAGCCATACAGTACAATTATCAACACAGCAACCTTAAGTATCTAAGGTTAGCTAGCACAATTTAACATGGCCAGTTAAATTATTACCATCTGATGTTACCGGTTGAAGCCAACTAGCTTCCATTGAAACTGCCTGTAAGTTATTTTTAACAATAGTAACATCAGCAAAATATAATTTCCCTTTTTTGGTAGCACTGAAATGCATCGTCACCATTTATTTGACATTGATACACTAATGAGAAAACCCCTTCATCTGTTACCTTTACTCTTTCTCAAGACGTCCTAAATATCCATTCTGCTGTATAGTTTCTACGTCTTCAAAGTAGTTCATGCCTCGCCTGCGGTGCACTTGAGCTTCATTTTGTTTGAATCAAAATTTCAAGCATTACCCTGAGCTCTGACACAAGCTGTAGCTCAAAACGAGTGTATCAAATTACATCAACTGGCCATTAAATCAATCACAACACCGGCCGCTCGGTGAAAGGGGCACCGGAGTTAATGCACCGAAGGCAAGGGGCAAACGATAAGCTTTTTAAACCTTTATCTATCGGGGGATGTTTGGCTGAGCGTGCATTCTCTTTTTCAGCATGACCCCTGATTCAAACTCGCGCAGCTACGCACACTTTTTACCTGGGAAGCTGCCGGGCGCAACCGCTGCTGACGAGTGAGCGTCTCCACTGGAGCATTTGGTAGTTAAGTGCCTTGCTCCGGGGCACGTCGAGAGTAGTTGTTATTGAATGAGAGAGTGTGTTTTTTTTGTTTACTTCCCTACTGGCCAAGGCTTCGAACTACTACCTATCTATCTTTCCTATCCTATCTACTGTCTTTTGGGCTACCACTGCCCTGACCTTTCTCGAGGTTCATGAAGTAAAATGTTAAAATGTATTGAAGGTTATTTTCCGTGATACCCGTGAATTTCCACATCCCACATGAGCTTGTCAACAGGCAGTTATACACTCTCTCCGACACTGCGCAGTACATTCTGTCGACATGCAGCTTTGCTAAGACCATTACTTCTGTACAAGCATGTGGAATGTCAAGCAGTGGGCATTTTTGCAGTTGAACATCTGAGAAAATCAAAATCCTTGAGTTAATCTGTACTGCACTGCTCTGCAATGTTCATTAACTGCACAGCCTTCACCTTTAAAAAGCTCTATATTTCAACATCATGTTTGAGCTCTTCCTCTTTATATGATATTAATTATGTTGCAATGCTCCAAACACGACACCGACGCTAATTACCAAGTGGCTCGATGCTCTTTTGTCATGCCGGGTCATTTCTCAGTGGACAATTGAGCTGACAATATTATGACTACATGCAAACCGGCAAGAAAATGGCCGTTGCTCCAAATGATGTCGTCTACCCTGACCGAAGAGGACGTGAAGCATGTCAATCCTATTCTATAGTAATTATCTAATGTCCACAAGAGGGAAGTCTTATCTCATTCATTCCCCCATTCATTTATAGCTGGTGCCACGGCAGTCCTAATCTTGTTATGTTGTTTTTAGAGAAAGGAAAGTGACGGGAAGGGAATAAAAGAGTGGGGAGGGGTTTGGTTGTTGTTCTGCTGTCACAGCTAACTATTGAGGTATAGTGGAATAGACCCACCCCTCCCCGTCTCTCTCTCTCTCTCACACACACACACAGAAAATGGTAGGCTAAACAATGAAGTGATATGATTTATTTTTCTACTATTGCAGGCCTATTGGATATCCCAAACTAAGAATATCTTTAGACATGTTTCAGAATATGCAACAATTGTAAAAACTGCATTTGTAGATGCAGATCACATTCAGTCAAAACATATTTTGGATAAGCTTAGACTAGATATATGTTGTAAAGAGTAGTGCATAGACAAATGTATTTACAGCATCCAAAATATATTTTAAATGAACAACTTTTACATTTAGAATTACATATTTGGCCAGTGTTTGTATATTTCGAAACATATGTCTATACATATTTTAATGTATATGTGAAATGTTATTAATAGACCATTTATAATGAACATAAATATCAAAGTCACCTAGTTTACTGCTTTGGAAACACGATAGGCGTACGTACGGTGCCTTAGGCCAGTGGTTCCTTAAGTGGGGTCTCAAGACCTCCAGGGTCCTTGCTGGGGGTCCAGGGGCTCCAGGGGGTCTTTAGTATCCCCAGTAGGTGAGGAATAGTTTGATTCAATTAATATTTCAATCACTAGCAGTTGCCCCAGTAAGAGAATGTGCAAGGATGACTATTTTGATCATAGCTTTCACCCCATCCCCACATGTAGACCAGTGGCTCTCAAAGTGGGGTCCAGGGAGCTCCAGGAGTCCTTGAAGGGGTTCCAGCATATCTGGTACAGTTTAATTCCACTATTATCTGATTCACAAGTTGTTTGCACAATGAGAGAATGTATAAATATGGATGTTTGTTTAGAGTTCTGCTGCCTGCTCCCCACCTACCTGTACAGCATAAAGCAGTGGTTCTCAAAGTGGGGTCTCCAGGGGTCCTTGAAGGGGCTCCAGCGGGGCTCCAGCCTATGAGGAACAGTTGATTTTCACCATTATTTAACTAACCACAATGAGATAATGTATAAAGAGGACTGTTTTCATCATAGATTTCACTGCCCCCCCCCCACCCACACGTATATGAAACGTGTTTCAAAAGTAGGGTCTTATGAGCTCCGGGAGTCCCTGAAGGGGTCCCACGGGTTGATTTCCAGCTGATTTCCACCATTACTCAAGGTAGCACCACGAGATAAGGTATCAATATGGCTGATTTAGTTGCAGGTTGAACTCAATCTGATCCAATCTGATCTAAGATACAGACATCTCGTCAGATGGTCAAAACGTCTCTCTATCCGAGGGCCCTTGGGCGTGTAAAAGTTTGTGAGCCCCCCTAGCCCTGGCCGACCACAGCGTATTAGTTTTAAGGGCGATGCTTGCTGCTCTGCAGGACAGTCCAGGCTCCTCCTCGTTTCACGTCATCCGATCCCGATCTCTCTCCCAAAGCGTCAGCGATAGTCAGCAGCAGCACACCGTGGTGGCAGTTCAGTGGGGCGGCACGCGCAGCGGGACGATAACGCGACATTGTATCTAACAATAATAACAAATAAATAGAAGGAAAAAAAAGCACCCGCGCTGTTTCCCGGAGAGTTATAACAACTTCCCTGACCATCCGCCCGGCTCGCCTTGGCTGAAGAGGGGAGAACGGGGGCCAAGTTGGAGGAACTACGGGGTGAAAACAAGGACGGTGCCTGCAGAATTATCTGTTAGGTGCCGAGGCAAACTCGCAGACATTTTTATTCCGCAGGAGAGGCGACGTTTCTGCAAAGGAACTCTCTGTAACTGTTGGAAACTTCCCAGCGCAGCAGCATCGATCGAGGACCTCCCGCCCACTTTCTTTTTTTCTCCTTCTTTACCTCCGATCCACAATACCCGAGGAGGAGGAGGAGGAGGCGGAGGAGCAGGGGGGGGAAGATAGTTGTGCAGCTGCATCGGCGGATGGAGCAAGAAGGATAGATGGTTAAACTACACGAGAGCTTTTTGACAGCCCTTCTTTCCTTTGCCCGCTGTTTCTGAAGAGACTGCATCCACCCATCGTGCCCGTGAATCTGCAGCCGCTTGGATCTGACTCGGGGGGGCGAAACCGACCAGGCTACTTTTGTCCAAACTCTCCACAAGGAAACGCCGCAGACGTACAAAAAAAATTGATGCTTTCCCACGGAGAAGCGCACCGGTCCTATAGTTTGAAAGTAGCCTAGTTGTCGTCAACGAGGAAAGGAGGGGGGTGAACTGCATCTAGTTCAGGCCGACTGGGATTTGCGAGAAGTTGCATGCTTGGTCTTTGTCGTCGCGAGTGAACCTTACATCCATCCGCTCAGGTTATCAGAGAAAGATCCGGATAGTTGAGGTGCCATGGCGGTGTGTGTGGGTGTATGGATACTCCTGCTGGCTCTGCACGTCCAAGGTAAGCCTCGTAAATACACTTTCACGGGGATCAGACCCATCTGTACCCATTGCCTGTAGTGATCCGTTCCTGTCCCCCGGTGTGCACGTCTCTCACCCCCCGTACGCCTTTGCCCTATTACACCGGCTTGATTGATGTGCGCGCGGGGTGGGTCGATTTGATAGTTTGATTTGTGGTTTGCGACATGATATGTAAATGAGTGAAGGGAAAACTGCCAAGTGTCTTTCATTCCCCCAAATCCATCCCGCTTCAGATCGGTTGCGGGGTGATTATCTGGCCGGAAAATAATGAACTTACCATCATAGCAGGCAGATGGCGATGTGTACGAACTGTGTAGGCCAGGCAGGGAAATAATGCTCTTGAGTTTCAAAAGTAGGTATACAACTTTTAATTAATAGTAAAGCTGTGTCATTTTAGTCATTTTTAACTTATTTCATGTCATATTAACAAAATAATTACACAATTTCCCCCCCGGATCAATAATCTATCCATCCATCTATCCATCCATATCTATCTATCTATCTATCTATCTATCTATCTATCTATCTATCTATCTATCTATCTATCTAAATCAACATTCAATTGCTAATATTCAGCATTTAAGTATATATAAATGCTACAAATTATACTTGAATAGTGTGTATAAAAATGTCTACCTACTGTAGCTGAAACCTCTTGCCCATTATTGTCATCCCTGTTGTCCATGGGTTTGCTGTTGTAAATAATTAGTGGACAAATTGACTCAATGCAGGTAGAATCAGTTACTGTCAAGCAATTAAGGAG
Source organism: Hoplostethus mediterraneus (assembly GCA_034670385.1). Lineage (NCBI taxonomy): Eukaryota > Metazoa > Chordata > Actinopteri > Trachichthyiformes > Trachichthyidae > Hoplostethus > Hoplostethus mediterraneus. The sequence goes on along the minus strand of JAXDDW010000019.1, from coordinate 2,485,316 downwards.
TGGAACCCACCATTTTCATATTCATATCATGTTATCATCCTGGAGAAGAGTGCAAACTTTGACTTAGCATGAGAATTTGCCTGTCAAATAAATTGGCTGAAGTTGCAGAATGGGGGTGGGTGTGTGTGTGTGTGTGTGTCTGTCCTGATAGCATTGATGAATGGAGGAGTGGTGATGTGGCATCGATCATCCTGACATTAAAGCTTTTCAAAGTGGGCCTAATCATATCAACTCATGCTTAATAATCTCTCTTGTGTAACATTGTGTATTTTTACTCATATTGGATGGAGCATCATTATTTTGGTTGTATTGACAACCTCCTTTTTAATTGGAAAAGAAAACAAGCTAACAAACACCATCATTTGTTAGTGTGTGTGTGTGTGTGTGTGTGTGTCCTTGGTAAACCAATCCTGTCTAGGCAAGTGAGTTGGAGCACTAGACGTGGATCCATTATGCAGAGGGTTTTAGGCTAACTGGCCTTACTTAAAAACTTCACTGGTTTGTTTACTTCGTGTGCTGGTAAATGCTGTGCTGGCGCCCCTAGTCCACCGACGGTATGACAGGGTCAAGTGTGGTCAAGAAATGTAATGCATAGTTGTTATGTCAGTGGATGTCATTCAGCGTGTTCGTCATCCTCTGCCATGTTTTGTAAGTGCTTCTTTTCTACTCTGCTGTTTTTTTTCATCTACCAGCTCAAGAACGATTTGGATGTTTGACCTTGTTCGTAGTGAGGCTCCTTATGGCATCATGTGTTCGAGACTGATTGAATACTTTGATCAAAAGGCCCTGTCTGATTCATATTGAGATGATCCCTTTGCTTGTGCAGAAGATCAGGATTAACTAGTTCCCTTGGGATTCACGTTGGAAATCTTTTGAAGCTGTTCAATCAAGGGAGTGGAAAATGTCTCAAAATTGCACTTAAAGTGTCCTGGAAACGTCTCGTATAAGTAATGCAGGAGATTTTTTTTTTTCCTAAGCCTAATTAAACATTGTAGAACTCCATGTTGCTCTTATTATTTTTGTTAAAAGCCTTCATTTTGTTTAAAACCACAGTGACTCCATAAATCACGTCTTCAGATGTCTTAATAGAGGGAAGCGCTGGCAAAGCTTTTTGTCAGTTGTTGTCTGGATGCGTTACTTTTGACTTGCAAAAACAAGAATTTGGTCTTTCACCCTGAGGTTAAAGGGCGTGGCCATAAATGCCCACTGCCTTTTGATGGCCTGATTGATATAGGGCATGTTCCAGACTCTAACCTCATTACTCAAGCACAAACAAGCGGGAACAAATGCAAACCCTATTACAGTCCTCCATACGGGAAAGCCATTTGTGCCTGTCGTAGGGAAAACCACTCGTAGACAACATGAGCCAAATGAATGAACATATAAAATACTCATGGCTGCTTTCTGATAGATATTGCATTCCAACAGAACATCACAGAAAACAGGCTCTGGTAGCACTAGCGCTGCTCTGCCTTCTTATATTGGAGCCTGGCCCTCTCCAGTATTCCAGACTGATATTTAATTGAGTGTGGATCGAGTTAGCAAGCCAGTTGGTTGTTCGTGGCTGGGCTCCATCCCCTGGTCCTGCTGGTGTACGTGCTCATATAGAAACCAACCTCTGCGGTGGGATAAGGAGGATTTTCCCAGCTTTAATTCCTCATCTTTAGTTGGATTAAACATTTGGGAAATGCACGCTGAATGACGAAGTGGCATCAACTTTCAACGTGAAATTATTGAGAATATGTCTACCTCCTGAAATATAATCTCAGTAATAACTTGGCAAGCACGCAGTGTCAACAAATGGTGTCGCCCGGGGACCCCTGCTGCTCACTTCTGTCCGTCAGTCATTTCTCGCAATGTTTCATCAGAGTCGCAGATGGTTGCGAGTAAGCTACACAGCTTTTCTATTAATAGCATAATACGGAGGGATTGAACCATATTATCTTGTGTATTACTGCACATTAACTGTGTATATATGGTGTTTGATTATCATGTGATCTGCCCCCCCTGAGAGATTTGTAATATGGAAGATGTTTCCTGTTTCCGCTTGATTGACACATTTATTGTTCAGACGCGTTAAAGGTTAATTGGCGGTCTGACATCACTGCACAAACCTGACACGAAGGCCCGAGAGACACAGATTCATATTGACTTGTGGTGGTCACGTGTCCGTGGTCGGGAGACTATCGCAGGTAACGTTCCAGTCACGGAGCAATGGATGTTGATGTGGAGCAAATCTGCAGGAGGCAAGCGGAATAGTTTGTAGACCCGAAGATGGCACGGACGCCGTTTCCCACTTGGATATTGTTAATTAGCAGTTTTGACTGTGCTCAATTTTTTCCTCTTTTCTTTTGAGGGAAAACTGTAATTGCTAGTGCACGGGCATATTGCATGTCATTTGGGCTACAGTCCTGATAAAGTCAAAGCCAGAGCATCATTATGGGATTGTTGGGCCTTGATGGTTTAGAGTGTGAATGTAAATTGGTCTGATGCCTATTCCCCGGAGTCTCCCTTTGGTCCCTGCTGAGGTGATGGATGGGCGAGAGCTGCTAGTCCTGGAAGACTAGCTAGAGGGGAACTGACAGGAGATTTAACTTCGCTTTTGCCATATAGGAACTAATGGAGTCACTTGGGCACTCAAACTTCATCTCTTTGAGCAGTTAGCTCATTGTGGCTCTGCTGTCAGCTCTCTGGCAAATCCCTCTCAAAACACTGTGTGAAACGTCTCTTTTTTTAAAGTGCAGATTCTTCCTCTGCTGCTGCTAATATTCTGGAAATGCAGTGGCCATTAGTTCATTTTAGGAGCTGCTCTCTCACAATTAAGTGATTTATTTTTTACACCGAGTTTCGTACATTTCGTTCATTCCACAATGCACATTTGCAACCCTGTGGTCTCTGCATAAAGGCAGCATTTCACATAATGGATTAATAAAACATGACGATAAGCACTGAACCTAAATAATGGAAAGGTTATGACAAAATGGGGTGTTCTCTGCGTACGGATGGCTGCACAAATAGTATTAAAGACAGAGTGAATGTTAAATTAAGTTACCCTCCCCGATTGTTTGTGCTTTATATGCTGGATTCAACTAATGGTGAGGACTAAATAAGTGCTTTAAGGCCTCCAGTGGATCTCAGGAAGCCTCAGCATGCCAGTATTTCTGCATCTCTATGTGATGATGAAATTGTTTGGATCTGACCCCCCCCCACCCCCTCCATCACAGTATAAGCCTATTTTATGGGATGGGGGCGTTTTTTTGCAAGTACCAGATTAAATATTTGCCCAGACATTGGCGTTCCAGTCTTACTAGATAGCTTGTTTTTGTAAGAACACGCTGTGTCATGTGCAGTTTTCCCATTGCGATGCTGCCATTTGGTTATTGTTTTGGTACGATACCCACTCGAGTGTCCCTTCCTGCCTCCCCGGCTCGCTCCACGCCAGACAGTCACCATGTTGGATCATGAGGGAGTGCACGATTATCTGTGAGCTGCAGCTGCAATTTTCTGCTTCAAACCCTTGAAATTCTGTTCTGTTTCAACTCAAAACCGCAGAATCAGCAAAGTAAGGAAAAACGGAAATCAATAATGGGGATCCAGTCTTTCCTCTGCTTTTTCTGATTTTGGCTCTGCTTTTTTTTTTTTGATCCTTGTGTAGAGATTACATGGTTAAATTCCCATTCTGCTGTTCAGAAGGCAAAGACTGACTACACTTGTTCCACTGTTCCTTTGCCATGTGTGAGAGTGCCGTTCCAGCAGATGAGGACAGGCTTATTACAGTTCCTAAATTGATGTAAATCGTCTCTGAAGAAAAAGTAAATAATCTCACGTCGGAGGGATTTCGACAGTCTGCAGTGTTTTATGTGATGCTGCATCAGGCTGCCAATAGCTTCTACAGAGTTTCATTGCAGTCTTCTCTCCACTTGTGCTCAGTTACTATAGTTACTACTTTTATTTCATCATTATCATTTAAAAGTAGTCAGTTAAAAGCCAAACATATGTCTTCATCTTCATGCATTTCCCCAAGTAGTTCTTTAAAAGGAACGCACCCTTTTAAGGTCTTGTTTTGCTGCAGTTATTTTACTGTTACTTATCTAAAATGTTCTGCTTTATTTTAGTTTAGTGTTGGCATACCATTCTTTGCTCATGGTGTTGAGGCTTTAAGTCATAGGCTGATGTGGGATTGAGAGAGTGCATAATTCCCGGTCTTCCCACTAAAGCCATATTCCTTTAAAATAAAGCAGCTCTGATCGCTGCAGCTCCCGCCCCCTGTGTGACTGGCTAAACAAGTCAATTTAGAACAGGCAGCTGGGCTGATGTGCTTCCATTAAGGAGAGCAGACCTCCTGATAACCAGTCAGCGAACAGAATAAGAGGGGAATATGGATCCTGCAGCTAGAAGCACCGGAGTGTGGTGTTGTTATGATACCAGAATTTAGTCTTCAAAAGCAATACTGCGTTTAATATCTAAAAATATAATAGTACCACAATACCACGGCAAACCTAGAACAACCAAGGTGCTTTCTCCTAACATGCTACCACCTTGAAGCAGATCTTCGGGGGTGTTTATATGCCGGTTGGGTGTCTGTCTTTGTCAGCTCTGTAAGCCAAATAGCTCCACATTTGACTCCTGGCACCGGTTTCATCAACCAGTTTAGGTGGACTGGGATCCGGTTCAAGACGTGCTGGACTGTTTGTTTGGCTTGGTTGGATTTTGTGCTGACTGGTGCAGTCCACTGCCCAGAGCCAGACTGCAGCTCTGTCTGTTACGATCTAGACTGACATATATTGGACTGGTATATTGGGCCCATATGGGCCTTTTATGGAATATCGGATACTGGCCTGTCAAGGTCTCTATATATAGGTCAGCTATATTAAAATAGTCTTGCAATGATATATGATTTTCTTTGCAAATTGTATTTAGTCATTTAATTGTTCAATAATGTTTTTTTGTAAATTCATTCTTCATTTAAAGGCAGTAAAGTGGGTCAACCTGTTGAGCTGCTAACCCACCTGAAGGAATGTCATGACTCTTGGTTTCTTTATATTCTTTTGGCATGAAAAGGGTCCGATCTTAAAACCTTGTATATCGCCACGTGTCTAAAAACCCATACCTGTCCAACCACGGTACAATCCTTCTCTCTAACTACCCCAGTCCACGTGTGGCGTGCCACTTGAACACATATATGCCCTCTGGAGGTGACACCGAAACGGGATTTCAGCTTGCAGGACACATTTAGTTGCACGTATCGGAGTTGCATCTTTCCCAGCGGGTATCAAAGTAGTATCGAGATTGCAGTTATTGTGACAACATTACCAGGATGCCCACAGAGCATCCTTTTAAAGTTGATTTGCTGCCAGAACTTTGCTTTCTTATATCTTACCCCCCCGTCTCCTGTCTCCTGTCTCCTGTCTCCTGTCTCCTGTCTCCTGTCTCCTGTCTCTGCCTTTGAGGATGGTGCGTGCTGCGAGTCGGTTCGGTTAGCACTCGATACAAAAGGGGGTTTGTTTCATGAAATGTTTCCCTTTTTAATGAGTGATGGTGTTCGCTCATTTAATATTCTGAGCTGATATCTCTCTGGGAGCTGACTGTGCTTCAAAGGAACAGCTTGGTTGTAAATGGGAGTGTGGGGGGTGGGTGGGGGGGGGGGGGGGCTGCAGCGGTGGTAGAGAGCGGGGGGGGGGGGTCTGCTTAGAAAACACAAACACAGGTTTATTTATTCTCTCTGACATATAGCTAAGCTCCCAGTGTGCTGCAGCTTGGTGCAAAGCTCCTTAGTGCCCTCGTCCTGTGCAGACAGACGAGCGAATATGACTGATAACAGGTCAGCTCTGTGTCAGTCATATTTCTTGCTGTGCGCTCCCTTTTCATCTGTGTTCGTATCGTTCCGTGCTGTAATCGACTTAAGGTGATTGCTCCATTCAAAAGGTGTTCGCTTGCTTATTCGCCGACACGTTTTTTTTAAAGTGTATTTCCACCATTATTTCTTTACACAGCCGGTGCCTTCTTTGACACGGTGGTTTTGCTGTTGCTTTGTCGTTGCCGTGAGAACCAACGTGTGTAATGTGTGTAAGATAACCAGGGTTAGAAATGGTGGTCGACTCCATTTTGCCCTGGTTTTGAATGCACACGGTCCAAGCTTGCTGAGAGGGATGGGGATAAACACAGGGATGGCCTGCAGTTTGGCATTGATCCTTCCATTTTGTCAGTAGGGTCTGTGCCAAAGTAACTAATGTAGTCTGGTATTGATTTCCCAGTTTCAAGCCTGGCTGAATTTCACTTTAATGTTGCATTGTTTTCAGAAAGTCAGATGTGCCAAATGCCCTCCCCCCTCCCTCCTCCACACACACACACACACACACACACACACACACACACACACACACACACACACACACACACTTCCTGTCCTCCACTTTCAGCTGGCATTGAATTTGCCTACAGAAGTTTGCTCTGTACATGGCATTGTTGTTGTAGAGGGAAAAGGGGGCGGGGCTCTCTTGCTAGTCACACCTCAGAGGAGAAAGGTGCTGTGTTTATCCCTTTATCTCTAGCTTGTGTCAGACAAAACGCTGCATCAGCACCGCGCCTATTAAACCTATCGACTCATATGCATAAGAGGTATGGCTGCGCTGTGTGCTAGCATGCACAAAACAGATCAGACACCAATAAAGGGAAGGAAAACCAGGGGGAAAGAAATGCACGTAATTTCATTACTTCCATAAACGCCGTGCTCAATGAAAGCAGCCGTCATGCTAATAAATAGCAGATACGTAGCCACTTCGGGTCTCTGCACACGGGGCTGCTGCAGTACTCTCAGTCCTCGCAATGCATTATTTTAGGACCGACTTTCCGGAGAGGAGCTGGGCGGGGAAGCCCTTCTCCCTGGAGAGGAGCTGCAGCTATACCTGTCTCTCCTCCGCTATCTCTGCTGGCCTGATGTCCCCAACCATAGTGCACCCTCGCCCCCCACCGCACCCTCTCCTTCTCCTGGCCTCTTCCAGCTGAATAACTTTGCCAGGAGTTCCCACATGGGAGCCTCCACCCTGGCAGCACATTTCTTGCTTGGCGATGAGATTGCGAGTGGAACCAGTCAGGAATCTGGAGAGGACTTTGATATCAGTGGAGGAATCACCGGGGGCCATTTTGTAGGCTAGACCGATTGTCAGTCGAGCCACGGCGGTGCCAAATGTTACGCCGGGCCAGAGTAACAGAAGGTTGGGGATTAAGGGGTTCCTTCTTTACTGCCCACGTGCCAAACATTTGACTTACAACTACATATGCTATGATAACATATGCATATCACTGCAACACCCACACGCTGACCCTGCACCCACACACCTTGCAGGCTCACAGATTAAGACTCGCAGTGAAAAGTGCTTTTTCTTTTGCTTCTGTGTGTCTCTCAGTTGATTTTTCTTTCCTCATTTTAAAGCAGATGCCGGGTTCACGAAGCAGAACCCGAGCGTCAGTAAATATTTATTTCAGATGGACGCAGGGCCTTGCAGTTGTTCCTGGCACGGTGTACTTTCTTTGTCAGCATTATGAAGAGCCGAAAATAGAATCTAAAAGGGAACAAATGTTAGGAATGAGAAACTTGATATAAAAGCCTTTTTAATACTTCAGCAGACCCTTTAAAATACCGTTCCTGTTCCTGCTTGCAGCCTCATACTACTCTCTCGTTTGCCAAGTTTCAAGTTCTGCAGAATTACTCTAAGGGTTGTACTTGTTTCCGAAGTCATGGAAAAAAAAAAAGAAAAAAGATTTGCAAGGGAAAGTAACAGTCTGAACGTAAAGAGGGGGAAAAAAGGAGATTTACATGTAGACCCTGCGGGGGTTGGGAGTTTGCACAGGGTCATGCTGTTCCTGAATGAGGCTGCGTTCCAAGGCCGATTCCCGTTTGCCTTAAAATAGTGTTGTTGGCTGCGGCTCCTTTTTGGGGCTCGTTGGGACTGCTGGCTGGATGAAAAGAGTTGTGCAAATAAAACTTCATTCAATTTTCTCCGGCTCATTAGGCCTTTTGTTTCAGTCTCCGTGTGGGAAGCCAGTTGACCCCCCAAAACCAACTCATATTCTCCATCAAAGCTATCTTCAAACAAGCGGCGTTGCCCGGCCGCCTAATTGTATGAACATTACGACACATAAAACACTAAATGAAATTAAAAGCTCTGCGATGTGCCACAAATCATATTGTCTGCCAAATTAGTTTAATTAAAGCCAGTCCCCATTTGAGTAATGAGTGATTTAGGAGCTCAATCAGATCTTTTAGAACAAGTGGCTCCAGCTCAAGATGAAACGGAGGCCCCCCCCCCCCATGTTTCAATGGATCGCGGAAAAAAATACTGGATGGGAATAGCAGGAGGATGAAACTGATTGGATTTGCCCCACATCACCGAGGGTGTGTTTTATCCCCGCTGTTTGTGAATTATTGGTAACGCAGAAAGAGATAAAGCAATTCCTGCCAGAGCTGGCGCTCTTGTGGAAGTAATCCAAACGACAGGGGGGCTGATTCTGTATGGCGCTGCACGGGGGTTTAAAGGGTTAATCCTGTTGGTGGGGGCTGTGGGATTTGCCAATGTAATTCCGGTGGAAGTTTCTGTGACTTCTCACCGCGGAGGGATGCGGTGCGTGAGGTTAGAGGGCAGTCAGTTGTTCACTGCACATCCCCTCTCCATGCATCCCCTCTTTCATGCCCACAATGCTGATGCGTCGTGACGGGGGAGGGGGGGGCTATTTGTTTTTTTGCCGGGGAGGCCGGGGAAGCGGTGCACTGAGGCGTGTATGCACGTGTGTGTGTGTGTGTGTGTGTGTGTGTGCGCAGATGCACGAGCGCACGTCCATGCATAGGCCCGAGGCAGAAGCAGCTTCACGTTGCCGGCCCTGCTCCCCCCCTGATCCTGACCCACTTTCTTTCCCCCCCGCTCATCGCTCCCTCTTTAATTGCCGCTCGGCACACTGAGGCCATCTGCTCAACTGAGGCCCGTCGCCATGGAGATGCTGGGAGGCTTTTCGGATTTGCTGCGGACTGACCAACAGGGAAATAGAGGTCAGGGAATGGGGGTAGGGTGTTGGACAGTCATAGGGGCACTAGAACTGTGTCATGAGATGCTCCTCCTAGACTTGTGCAGGGCGATAACACACAACACACCTGCATGGCACGTCTGCAGCACACCAGTATCTCGCTGCTTTTCATAGATACTGGATTGTCCAATAGCAAGCATAGAGAAAAGTTGTATTATCTGAACGAGTAGTGCAGTTTCTTCTGAACTTTTTCAAGTTTTCCTGTATATATTACAAACTACACATTTCTCAACTGCCATTTGTAATAATAAGCTGCAGTGTGAAAACCCGAGAGCACGTCTTTGGAGAGAGCAGGCCATTTGTCAGTGTTAGCATTTCCTTGTTGGTCCAGTTAGATGTGTATGTACCATAGGCCTCATCTGCCTGCCCATATCATGAGTTGTGCTCTTTTATCCTCGTGACTCTCTTTGGGTATTATTGCTGCTCCTCCTTTTTTTAATTTTTTTTATTTCCTTTCCAATGACATGCCTCGGCGAGGAAGGAGTTGAGCTGTGTTTCCAATTAACACTCAGGCGTAGTTCGGTCTGCACGTCTAGGTCGCCTCTCACTCCGAGTCTGTCAGCAGCACTTGCATCACCTTCCCCGAACTATTCCACTATTCCATACCTGGTCTACGCCGTTTTATTCCAGGAGGACGTTTTACCTAAATGCTTCTAATGGAGCCTTGGTATTGACCTCTGCCACATGCACAGCGGTGAGCTTTGGGAGACACTGTTTGTATTTACTCCCCCCCCTTTTAAAGGTCAATATTGGTAGCTGTCATTTCTAAAGTGCCATTTATAGGTCAATACCTCATTAGTAATCTGGCGTAGTTGGGATCAAATGCAGCTGCTATCTTGTCCGTGTCGCTGAACTGCAACCGCTTCCCACTTTTCTTCAAGTTCAGAGCGAAGCCGCGGGATTCTGTTGCATTACAGTGATTACACCATGATTACGCAATGATTACAATGACACAGCGATATCGTTTCCAGACAATGCTAGACTCGTTTTTACTCATGCTATGAATATGTGTTAAGTTAGCCTACCACTTGTGCTGCAGCAGGATGACAAGACTATGAAAGTGCTGGGTGTGTGATGACTATCTGACGCCCTGTAGTGTCAGTTTGTCTGTTGGTGTATAGGTAGCATGGACTGACTAAACCATGCAGGCAGGTGTACTACTGCTACTGTGTTATGGCGGCTGTTAAATATTGCTGCTAGATTGCTTAACAACACTCAGACCTCCCATGAAGCCTGTCAGAATTTGCCATCTTTGATGCCGTCTCTATCTGCATAGAGGCATTAGACAGCTTCTCCTGCTCCTCCATCACTCACCACGGACAGAGTAACACAGGAAGCTGTCACAGCAACAGAGGTAGCGCTGTCAGTTTAAACTCCCGTCACTGCCTGATCCCCGAGTTGCCCAAAATGTACAGTTGGAGCTGAAGTTAACAAGACAATGTACCCGGCTCCTGTAATTGGGCTGGGTCCATTTCAGCAGTGTGAAAAGATAGAGCCTGCCTGTCAGCCTGCTCTCCAGTCAAGGTCATGATGTTGAGCACTGGGTATGTTATATTTGCCACCATGCCCTTCGTCCTATCATAGCTTATCCAGCTGCCGCTGTGCAGAGGTTGGGTGAGAACCGCTGTGCTCGGTGGGTAGCACACTAGATTATGTGCTTGGAGAGATTAATCACACCGTATGATGTTGTGGTGTGGAACAGTGAGGAAGTGAAGTTTTATCAAACCGGTCTTACCAACATTAGCCTCTTAAGTTGCTCTGAATGTTGTTTCATTTCTCCTTCATCGTTGCTAAAAGCGGCATTACATTTATAGCTTGACAGTGAAATAAACAATGACTGTGTCATGGTGCAGCGTGGTCGATGGACCTAGTTAATCCAAGTGATTTTGTTGTTCTGCCAGACTCCTGATTGCAGTTTGAACGGAGGCCATGCTAAAGGAGGACTCTAATTAGCCCTCCTCGAGTGCACATGCTGACTCAACAGTCATGCCATTTGATTTGTTTAACAAGGGATGACTGCCTTCTTCCCCCTTGTTTGATGTGAGCTCTATATCACTCTGCTTTTATCATCCAGCCCATGGCTGCGTTCTGCAACCGTGTCCATAGCTGTTTATTATTATGCTCAGCAGCCTATACTAGAAAGAATTGCATTCCCTTTTTACGGACGGCAGGGGGAAAAAGGTTGTTCGCTATTCAACAGAATGCAATCCACTCCACCACTCAGCAGAATATTTATTTATTTACCCTCCAGTTGCCATTTTGGTCTGCAGAGTCCCTCGAGAGGAAAATGCATTAAGCCACTCACTGTATTTACTTGTGTTGGATTGATGCTGATGTGTGAGGGCAGGACAGAGGATGGAGGATGGGAAATTGATCATCGGCGAATGAGTGTCAGGGGAATCTTGACATCCACAACTGCTTTTCACGCTTGGAGCTCGGAGAACCCATCAAGCAGAAACCCAGCGCCATATGAGACTGCAGCTACTTAGATTAAGACATTGCTATCTGTGCAGGCGTGCACACTTGTGTGGTCTGCTTTATTTGATTGTAGAGGATAATTGATTCACCCTGGTCGTTTGTATCATCTAGGTTATTACAACAGTGCAGTGCAGATTAGTGAAGCGTTGTGTATGATGTGTGTTGCTGCAGACACTTAGCGGACAAACATTAGGGTGGCATGCTCAGGGTAACCAGGTGAACGCTGTGATTCCTTATTGGTTTCACCTATTACATGCACAATGCGGTGCAACTCAATCCAGGGTGATGGTGCTAATATTGTGTACACTATATGAGAAATGAGTACACATTCATGCACTGGGGAAATCCGAACCCCACCCATAGTTACAATTATTGCAAAATATGTATTTGCAAAATAATTGGATGGATCTCAAGTTCCTCCCAGGAATGTATGGCATTGATTTTTGAAAAAGGACGTGCCACTCAGTCAGAGTCAACAATATTTGCACTCCTGCTATTACAATATGTTGCAGTACTGACCATTTGCCAAATATTAATAATAGAAATCCCCCGTTTCTCTGAGAAAATGACACACTGTGGTTTTCACAATTTTGCTGAAGGCACTTGCGCACAAGTAATTCAACAAAACATCCTTTGACCTGCAATCATTTCTAGTCCCTGTCTTTTTGCCACAGATAAATGCAGAAAATGTTGTGAATTTGTTGTTTTGAGAAGCAATTTTGTTTGAGGAAAAACCTGCAGCAAAATGAAGCGTGTAGCTTTGAAAACGGGCTGGTGTGGTTTTGCCGTCACGTCGGGGGGGATTTTTGAGGAGCAAAGCCAAATATTATGTGAGATTGGAACCATTGAGGGAGTGGGATGGTGTCAGACTCAAGGGGAGTCATATTATAAAAGAAAAAGATGGCAAAGTGATATGTGGGACAGGCTTGGCACTATATCAAGGAGTGATGCACAAAATGCTATATGTCAGTTGTATGATAGTGTAATAGTATAGTCTTTTTGTGGAGGACGGCTCTATTGTGAGCCTGGGGATGACAGTGATGCCCTGGCCAGGTAAGCCCGGGAGCAAAAGTCCAGTTGATTTAACATGCACACAAAGAGTGCCTCCAAAACGAAAGCACAACTAAGAGTCTGTCTTCTGCAAATACAGTCTGAATAATGAATGATATCCCTTTAAAGTTCCCTGTGAGATAAACAAAAGGCAGTAATGAAAGGCTTATCTATCTGCCTTTGAGGTTCGCCATCCCACACACCTTGAACGGAGTTCTCGTCTGAACGAAACAAAGTCTTTTTTTGATTTTTGGAAGGCCTGCAGTAATATAAGAGGGGAACCGATAAACTGCCATTAAACGCCATGTTATATTTTGAATTAAAGGAATTTCAAGGATGGGTTGCTGGATCTGCCAGGCATGAATAAGCCTTTTGTGCTGCATGTGTAGACTCATTTGTTTAGCTCTCCCAGATGTAGACAATGCTGATTTTTCATGCAGTGGATGTGAAATATCGACGTCTAAATAACGAAAAGACGGGATTACACTAATTATTGTTTCACGATAATGCAGGTTTATCAGAATCCACTTAATTGTGTTTGACTTTTCAGTCTGTGCAAGAATCTCAGACGTGCTCCCGCAGGTTTGATTCCTGGGTATTCACACTGTACTTCCTTCAAGACGCACCCTTGAACCTGACGCTCGCACGCCGAAGCACCTCCGCTCTTTAACAAAGTTACGACGACTGAGTCATTACCACGCGACCTGCGGCTGATCTTTTTTTCCCTCTCCTAGTTTATTCAAAAGATTAAATTAAATTGAGTTAATTAATATTCTTGACTGCCTCGGCTGTCTTTTAGATTATTCAGCACCATGACTTGAACCTAGATTTATGATTAATATTTATAGGAAAATGTCTGGAGCTGTCAGCCTCCTATGAATCAACAACAGGGCTTCAGAACTCAGGAGCCAGTTGATGTACTATAAATCAAAGGCAGAGGAGGGAAAGATCTCGCAAAGATGAATAGAAAGGGTCCAATTAGAAACGTGTAACCTTTCCTGCAGGGAGACTTTTGCCTGTGATTTATTAGCACAATGCTACTTGCTCCTCCCCCTTCCTATTATGTGTTTTAAGTGGAAATGAACATGTCCGAAGGCCCCGAATGAGCTCGGGCACCGTGAGCGGGGGGGAAACTCATGCATGACAATGGAGTTCTCGTCCTCCTCCTCCTTTTCATGCCGACTTCCTCCCGCACGCCGCAGAGTTACTACCAAACAACCCCCCCCCCCCCCTTTGCATGTGTGGAGGGTATTTTTAGCAACCATGTGTCAGGATGGCGTAACGTTAAGGCTTCACTCAGATGGTCCTCGACGCTTCGCCCAGAGCTCTGCAGACGGGATGTGTTTGTGCCCGGTGCTATGGGGGGGTCACGTGCTGACCTCATTGTGTGCACGAGTAAGTGCACTCTGCAGCATGAGCATCAGTGTTCAGCCCCCACCCCCGCCTCAGCATAATGAGAAACCGACTTATCTCAGCGCTTATAGCTAATTGATTGATTTTCCTGGCACACGTATCCTAGACGGACACATTTGTTTATCCTGTCATGTCTGCTGGCGAGGAGAGGAAGTAGTGAAAAATGAAAATGGACCTCTTCTCTGAAATGGGAAAGATTTAATATTTTTTTTATCCCTGGAAAGCAACTGACAAGCTTTATTACTCTTTGCCTCCCCCACCACCCCCCCACCCCCCTCCCACCCTTGCAGAGAGCAGTGTGCTACAGTACATCTGCACTGCTATAACATGCTCTTAATGACAAAACCACATTGCTCCCTAGTAAACACAGAGGTTAATGAACATGTCTCGTTTACAAGTTGCATTCCCCCGCAGTTAGATAGGTCGGCGCCGGTTGCCCAGTTTTTTTTTTTTTTCCAAGACTCCACAGGCAGAGGTGGTCCAAGATCAGGCAGATCCATCTTCTGCTGTCCTCCTCGCCGATGTCTTTGCCATGCAGAGGTCCCGCTCTCTCTCTCTCTCTCTCTCTCTCTCTCTCTCTCTCTCTCTCTCTCTCTCTCTCTCGGACCTTCAGAGATTGCAGCTGGTCTGCTTGCCTCGCTGAAGCAGATGCTGCCCTGAAGAAAACAAAGCTAGCAGGCCAGGGGGGTTAATGACACCCATCTAGAGGTCTGTCGCACCGCTGCCAGGTGTGTCGCCGTCAAAACACACTTGGCTTTCTTCGCCGCTGCCCTTTGACCTCGTGTGCGTTTGTGAGCGCGTAAAAATAAACCAGGATGCACTCAGGCCGCGGAAAAGGCAGGAAATGAGTTAAGTGAGACTCGCGAAGTTCTCAGCGGTGTTAAGTTTTGAAAAGTGAAGCATTTTCTTTTGTTTTGATGGCGAAAAGAAAATGGAGAACACTGGGAACACTTGGTATTTTTCTTGAGACTGAAATTCGTCAGACTCAGCTTTCGTTCCCGAGTTGTCTCAGAGACAAATGGACACCGGAGTAACAACTCGTAATCACCTTGATTTTGTTTCAAATGTCACGAGTAGTGATCACCGTGTCTCCCGGGACAGCCTTGTGACCTTCCTCTCTACACACCGCGCCTATAGATTGTCACATGTTATTACATTATGAGCCACTGCAGCTTTGCCTACATACATTTGGGCACATAATGAAAAAAAAAAAAAAGTTATTTCTTCTCCTTCAATGATCTGCAGCTTACACACTGGAACTGTGATGTTATAAGATATGACAGGTTGTATTTGAGCAAGGCCAGAGTTGTACATCAATATGCTAGTGAGATTTTCTGTTATATTGTCTCCTGGCAGCGTCTGGACTTGGACTGCATGTAACCGGCAGAGAAAAATAACTTATTTCTTTGAAAAGGGGAATAATAAAGCCCCAGTGTTCGGTATATTCAACTCAATTGTGAGCAGAGACGATGCCTATTAAAAGCATATCAAGATTGTCTCATTCAACATGAAAACGCAAGACGGGCAATTCTCCGAGCCGGTATCGCCTCAGTCCATTTGTTGATTGGTCCGTTATGTGCTTACCATTTGTTTCGGCGCCCGTTGATACCGTTCTGCGCGGTAAAATGCCAGTTCCGCCTTTTTTTTTCTTTCCCCCCCCCCCTGAACGCGTCTCTTAAGACACAGCTGCCTACTTAGATAGCTAATGGCTGTGTCGTGTTGCTGCGGCGCTGCGTGAGCCCCGAGCGCGGCATGATGATGGCATTTTGGTCCCGTCTGCCCGAGGCCCGCTCTGTCACCGTGCATCAGCACAGCCGCCGATGGCCGTGACTCACACACACACAGGAAAGCCCGCCGGAGCTCGCCGACGAAGACGCAGGAGCCTCAGCACCCGGAAATACATATGTCAGTGTGAGGGGGTGGTGGTGGTGGTGATGATGAGGAGGTGGTGTGAGGGAGCAGCACGGTGCTAAGGTTGTGAAAGTGTTAATCCGCGAGTCCCTTGTTTGTTTTTTTTGGGTGTTTTGGTGACTTCTTGTGTGCACGGCGGCGGTCGCTGCTGTCGGGGTTTTTCCACTGCACTTCTCAGAAATCACTTGCCACTCGCATTCTGTGGCCAGAGCTGTATAACTTTCATTTTCCTCTTTTAGCGTTGAAGC
Organism: Hoplostethus mediterraneus; assembly: GCA_034670385.1. Classification (NCBI taxonomy): domain Eukaryota; kingdom Metazoa; phylum Chordata; class Actinopteri; order Trachichthyiformes; family Trachichthyidae; genus Hoplostethus; species Hoplostethus mediterraneus. The sequence goes on along the minus strand of JAXDDW010000019.1, from coordinate 2,469,138 downwards.
AGAAGCTCAACAGCAACGTGTCTGATTACTTTAACATGTCAGTATTTTTGAAGAGGTGGCTAAAATCTAAAATGGAAGCAACACCCCCCCCCCCCCCCCGAGCTTGTTTCAGACAAAATGTCCGCCTGTTGCCTTGGGTGCAGGGTGATCACCTAACAGCTCGTGTTTACAAGGAACCATGGGGGAAAATTAGTCTGGGCTGTTTTGAGCACAGATCCCTAACTTGTGTGTGTGTGTGTGTGTGCCTTATGGTTATGAACCTCTCTAAACAACTCAAAGAATCATTTATCACCATATATTAAAGTGGTTGCTACTGCCGCATCACTTCCTGTGCACCAGAGCATTTTTCCCGGGAAAGACCTGCCTGACGCCGCGTGTTGTAGAACAGCAACTGTAAACGCTGCAGGTTGAATCACCGCTGTGTAATACGAATCGATGGAGATAGAGAGCAGCAAATTCATATGAAAATACCACCGATTACGACTTAAACCCGGGTCCTCCAGAGTGATGTTTTGACTCCCGCTGTCATTCTCTTCTTTTCTGCGACCTCTCCGTCACGTGCATTTGAAATGGCATACTTTCAGAGTATCCGTCAATAGTCGTCGGGTAGAGAGGCCTCCTTTACTGAGGAATACAGTGGCTGTTGTATAACATCATCTATCATCCTGGGGCCTTTGTTCAGCATCCTGTCTCATACGTGGGGCTAGCAGCCAGTGCTAGGGTGGCATTCAATTTGACAGGCCAGTGCAGATGCTAAATGACAGTGACACAAAGAGGGGGCCCACCACCCAGGTCCTGACAGGGCTGTTTTCCATAGAGAAGAGGCTTCACTTGACTTAAAGGCCCAACCCAGAATCAGATTACAACACCACCCTTGACACCACTTTGGCTCGGTTTTGATGTTTTTTTCTTTTTCTTCTCCTATATTCCGTGATTGGGAACGCTTTTTTTTTTTTTTTTTTTCCTGAAGTGACGTGACAGCTGAATGTCAGTTTTAAATTTATTTTGAAGCTCTCAGCGGGATCGTTGCTTTTGTATTGCTTGTACCCCTGGAGCAAAATGGATCCATGTTCTGAATCGTAGTGGGAGCCGAAAGATATTAGTACCCATCAGAAGACTACTCGTCAAGAATACCTGAAATTGATTTCCCCTGAAAAAAATCGAATTAAGGCTTGAAAGGAGGGAAGTTTCTCCCTGTTTTCCTAAACCAATGGATTCATTCAGAGCAAGAGTGCTAACTTTTGGTGTTTTATTCTGAAATCTCCTAATAGCTGGGAGTTAAACCCTAGTAATGGCTTGATTCTAGCAATATCTAACATGTCTGACATCTTCTTTGTTTGCTGTTGAAGTGTCCTAGAGCGAGAAACTGAACCCAGGCCTGCTCACTCTTTAACACGTCACTCTGGATAACAGCGTCAGCTAAATGTCTAAATTGTAAATGTAATCGTAACGAGCATTGTGGTGTTTTAATTTACCTCTCATCCGCTTTTTCCCTGATGCCCCGTCTAGTCTAATTGTTGCTCTGGGTCCGTTTGCCGAAGTGATAAACAAATAATGCAGCGGTGGCTTCAGTCATATTTGTTGTTGGGATTTAGGCGATGAAACAGACACATGGATGCGACCGTCTCAGCGTGGTCAAATTACACACTCTTGCCCTTCTGGAAAGTCGTTTTTCTTGCTTAGGTGTGTCTGGGCTGGTTTTGAATTCACCTTGGTTGTGTTTGTGCTTGTGCAGTTACTGTATACAGTTCAAAGCTCTAATCTTACAGCGTCAAGTGTCTTTTAAAAGCCTTATTTTTCTCCTTGACCTTTTTTCACTGTAACTGTGACTGATGGGGCGAAATCAACCGGGTTTTCTCAGTCCTTGAAAAAAGTTTACTTTCTGGAGATAAAAGGTTTTTGCGGGGGACGACAAATGGACAAAGAGCTCTTTTGTATTATCAAATATTCATACATTTACTCTTGAAATATGTTGCAAATATGGATCTAGCACAAAAACAATAATAATAGCCTCATTCCAAAGCTCTTCCTTTGCAACTCTGAAGTCCAGTCAGTCTCATTGTGCGGCCTCCATTCGTGAGTTGCCTCTTTTGAATGAAGTAAATGAGATATAAAAGTATGATATTTATGGATGTGAGCTGCTCTGCTAGGATGTGCTGCTTTGGACCCGACACTGATCAGATGCAGATAAAAGCAGCTTTGCTTACAGGTAAGTGATCCAACCACCTGGCATCCGCCTCTTGATACTCGTACAGACTTGCTCATAGTTGTTACTCGTCCTCATGCACTCAAGCAGTTCTAGTCACATGCACCTTTCTCAGTAGCAGATATTAAAGGAAAGTTAAGTAATCTGTGACCTTTCATTGACCTCTTATTAGTGACCCACCCCTCCTGTCCCCTTGAATTACAGTGGCCTACAATAGACACAAATAATAGTCACATTTTCACCATAGAGATGAGTATGTTAACTAATTACAGCAGAGAGCCAGCAGGAACATCTAGTGAAGAGTTAATATGTCACAATGCAAAATGCTGCTTAGTCATTTCATTTTTTTGGCTGTAGAACAAGTTTTTTTTTTAGCTTCGTTAGCTTAGTTTTTGTAGTTGTTCTCCATTGTAGAGCAGTGTGAGTGTGAGTAGGTGGGGAGGAGATTGGGAGTGTCTTGAAAATCCAATGGGTGGAACAGAGTACAGTATTGATCAACCACCCTGTCCACCCCCCCCACAGATATATGATCTTGCACTATGGGGACAGTAACACTTTTATTTACTGCCCCTTTAAAGGTTTGTAACCCCAAGATGTTTTGCAGACGTTGCCTCCACTGACGTTGGTTGTCGGCCCTTTTGTTTGTCGTCCTCTGTTATTTACAACTGGGAACGTTGGGGAAAAAAGATGTTTAACATATGAAAAGTCCACCTGTTTCATGCTACGGGCGATCAGTGGCCATCTTTAGCGGAGCACGGCGCCAACTGACTTTATTGCCCTCAGCCTTTTCTTTGTCATTTTGTAAAGGAGTGGCACTGAGCTTTTGAAGCTGGCGGCCCAAACAGACAGCACTAAGACACTGATGGGTTGTAAAGCTGTCATTATGTGTGGGTTAACTGGACACCGCGGGGAGGTCCGTGTTCACTACACAGGTTGTTTAACTCACCGTGGGTACAGGGCAGCCTTTTATTTCAACAAAGGATTCAAAAACAAATACTAAAAAAGGCTATCGTAATGTATTTGTTACCATTACAGAGGCAATCAGTCGTCTGAATGAGTTTTCTTCCTCTTTTTCTTTAGACCTGCCCTATTTAATGGTACTGCCACATCTTTTGGCTCCCATTCACAACATAGTTAGAGTTCTGTTCAAAAGGGTACTTCACACTCAAGGTAGATATGGGTTCGGTGTGCAGCGTAGCCATTCACTAACTGGGAAAAGGTTCAGGTTCTCAAGAGAATTACAGGAATTGCAATGACTCAGCTATAGCTTTTAGTAGCTTGAACGCTTGCCATTTGCTTTGGTAATGGCTGCCCTCTGTATACTTTGGCAGGCTATGGGGATGGTGCACCGGAGACTTTGATGATGCTGCTGGTCCTGGTGAGATGTGAAATGGCCGTAGACTTTTCGGAGAAACTAAAAACCTGTTCATCTTCTGTTTCCTGCTCACCACTGGGAAGGCTGACTCATCAAAAGAAGGCTCAGTTGTCTCCTCAGGGTGGAAGTTAAGAAATCTTGTTCGTTCGGCCCTCGGCCCTTTTATTTTTAGTAATAACCTGGGGAGACTTTGTAGTACAGCTTTTTGTCCGGCTGCATCACCTGATCCCTGAACTGTAACAGCATCCCTCCCTCCATCTTGCCATTCTTTGCCGCAGAGCTGAAATTCCACCCTGCTTTCTCTTGAGTCCTGCCACCGCCGTGATCATTATTTCATATGCCACTCTGCACTTCTTCATTTATATCTACAAAGAAAAAAAAATACAAAAAAACTCTTCATGCAGCACACCGAGCAGACAGCGCCAGTCAAAATCTCCAAAAATGTTTCAGCAACAAAAACTATAGCTGATTACCCAAAGATCTTTAATGAAGCGCTAACAAGCTAGTTCCACGGTTGTTTTAACCGCGGATGGTTTTGTAAATTTCTGTCACAACGCTCTAATAGGGCGACAGGTGAGAAGCGACTGAAAAGCCTGCTGCCGAACACAAGCTGTTTCCTGTGACAGCTTCATCTGTGAAACCATATTCTCTCAGGGCTCAAAGCCTGCCCAGGGATCACTGAGACCATTTAAGATTACATGTCTGCTGGCAGGGAGCGGCAGATAGGTGAAAATAATTGGCTTCGTCACCACCAACCCCCACCAACCCCCCCCCCCTCTCTCTCTCTCGCGGTCCTGTTGTGAATGACGACAAACTGAGTGACACGGTGAGGTAGAAGGAGACGGGGGGCCCCAACCTCCCACCACCCACCTAGGCTGCCTGTCTAATCTGCACTGATGCTGTTACTAGGCTCCTGTGGCATATAATCAAGAGAGGGAAGCCTTCTGCCCCCACTGATTGGGTGTAAAAGAGGTTGAGGACCCAGTTTCATGCAATTAGTGGAGGAATGCCAGACGCTAATGGAAAACAGAAGTGTTGGCAAAGCGTTATGATGGGATTGTGGGGGCCGGAGGAAGTGGGAAAAAAAGGGGGACATTTGCCCGTGGGGGGAAAAGAATGGCGGCAGTACAGTATTTGAAAACAATGAACTGGAATGGACGTGGGGGAAATTGTCAGTACACAGCATGCTTTGGGGCTTAGGGCTTATTAGGGAGGGGCATTGTGGGAAAGCGAGGCCGCTCAGTATAACACGATAAATATTATTGAAGTAATGCAGATGGTTAGGCGCAGGGGAGCACTCTGGAGGGGAAACAATGGTGAATGGGTATTTCTGCGGTGATTAAGCTCTAATTTGTGTTGACGGCAGATATGGCGTTGAGTCTTTCACGGGGGCTGTTGGCCGAGCGAATCTGATTGGTGACAGGAGAGGGGGACGAAACCTTTTGTGCTGGGACAATGTAGCTCAGGAAAAAACAAAAACGTACACCCTAGCATGAATTTATGGGTATTTATTAGGGATGTTATGAATTTTATGTTGACCGAGCGTTAAGGCGGGGCTTCATCTTAATACTCCCAACATCTGAGAAGTGCAGTTTTATTAACAGGGCATGGCAGTTTTGAGGATTAGTGTGAAAAAACACTCCAGAAAAAACTCATCTGCAAGTACTTTGGCTTGTTTATATGTAATAAAATTAACCGGGCCCCCTGCTGAGTCTGCTGGGCAAAAAACACATAACCATTTGGCTTTGCTAAACACTGTCAGGTGGCTTCTAAGTTGAGCACGAGGGAGTAAAACCTGAAGATAAACGTCCGCGCGATTCAAATGAGATCACATAATATCATATATTTTACGCGTGAAACCGGATTTAGCTCGGTTGTGACATGTGCTGCTTTGACTTCAGTTCATGGCCGTGTGAGAGAGGGTGATTCCTGATTAAATCCACCATGTTTTATTCATGTGAGGGCTATCAACAAGGAATCATGGAACGAGCAGGCACTGCAGAAATAAGGGTGCGCCATGGGACAGGAGCAGGGGAGAACACTGCTACTTCAGCATGTTGAATCGAGGGATATCTTTTCGGGGTCGGCGCGGTGGCGTGCCGCGTTAGCGACCCAATTAGAAACTATCACCCATCAGGAATTAAGATGAAAAGCGGCAGCGCGGATAAATTGGAAGATTCCTCTAAAAAAAAAAAACGTGGCAGATATTACACAGCGTTAGAGGGGATTATAATGTCACAACTCAGAGTTAATGTGCAGCCGTAGAGGAGATCTGAACGAGCCTCGGCAGTCTCTCAGGGATGCTGCCACTTTGTGCCCTTCCTGCACTGCCAGAGTGTCATTGGAGGTTTTAAATAAATAATCACAATATGCACTTATCAGATGACAGCTCTGCTTTCCCTGTCCCTGTTTCCCCTCCGTGCACCCCCACTCATCTTTTGGGGAAGTTCAGATTTGAGCTGTGACAGGAAGGACAAGTCCCTGCCTGCACCTGCAGCGCCAGAACCAGCTCTGCCTTGGCCGGCCGTACAAAAGTCGTTGCAGGAACAACAATGACTCAAAACACGCAGGGTTTGGCCCAACACATAGGACTATTGTTTGGCTGTTGCCAGGTAAATTATCCTATGTAGCTCCCAAGTATGACTCACTCTGCACGGTTTACACAGACTCTGACATTGTTTCATTGTCGGCTCGCAGATAAACGAAACAGGAATTGGCACGTTCACGCCGATGAATTGATCTAAACCCGATTTGGAGGAGATGCTCCCGACTGCTGGCGTTGTCGCGTAAACGTCTGTCTGATTCTCGGAGTAACGTCGTAATTAGCAGTCTATCAGGGCGTGTTAATGCCTTAGTCAAACCGCTCCATGTTGATGGTCACCCGATACAGTAAGCTGGTGGTATTTACACAGCAAACAGCCAGCAGAGCAGCGGAGTCACGAGCAACAGGCAGAAATGAATCCATGTGAACCGGACTATTAGTAAACGTTGTCATCGAAATATTACCTTTTTAAGCTGATTACTCTCAGTAGTCGGAGTACGTGCACATATATATATGTACTCGGTGTCATTCTGTCGAGGCCCAAGACAAAACCTACAATAAAGCCAGTTGCTCATAATGAAAAGGACCAAACAGATGGGAGAGTGGAGGAAGTGGTAGGTGCTTCCCCCGCAGTAACGGCTCTATTATTGCCTGCACTGTTTTTCTCAGGAGGCACGGTGTCCTTGGTACAGATGTTGGAATTTCATGTGTGGTTAGAGCGTTTTCATAGCCTTACAGACACTACTCCTCACGGGTAATGGCAGGGGATGGGCACTCAGTGGCTGTCGAACCTTGAAGCTTTGCGTTGCGCGAGAGAGAGAGAGAGAGAGAGAGAGAGGCGTGTTTGTCTGGCAGCGGTGCCTGTGGCGTTTCAAACCATCTCATATTGGCCATGTCGCGGTTAGTGAAATGTGTAGAAATTATATGGAGGACTGCCCCGAGAGTAAGCTGTGGCAGAGCGGACCACACCCTGCTCGCCCACATGTCTACGGCTACACCGAAGAGGAAAAAAAAAAAAGAGCCATGGGTGACATCAGCTGCAGGGACGAGCTGTTTAACCGGTCTCAGGGATGGGAGTCATAATCTAGAAAAGCCGTTGAATTTACCCCCAGGTGGTGTGTGGGTGTGTACATATATATATATGTGTGTGTGTGTGTGTGTGTGTGTGTGTGAATTTGTTAAACAGGGAGTGTTTGTTCAGCAGGCATTTCCATAAGACATTTGTTTGAGTGTGAGAGAATCGAGCATGTTACTCAGACACTGTGAAAGCCGGTGGATTAGCGTGGTGGAGCTTTTGCACAAGCCCGACCCCGCCATCGCCGAGCGGGGTCATGAATGTGCTCTTCTGCTCAGCGGCAGTGGTGTGTCGGCGTCGAGCGCTCACCTTTCAACCGTCCGTACTAGCATGCACGCCAGTATAGACGGTGCTCTGATGCTCAACCTCGACCACGTCCCAGGTGGATGATGTTAACGGATATTTTTACAATACATATTTGAAGAACCGTAAAGCTGCACGAGGCAACGTTTTTTTCTCCTTTTTCTCTTTCGGCCCTCAGTGCTCCTGCCTGTCTCATTCATACTTCAAGGGTTGTTTTATTTTTGATTCACTGACCTTCATGAAAACTATGTATATTCGGTGTATGATATATTCCTGCTCTGCTCTGAAGCCTCGTCCTCCGTGATGCAGCCCTGTAGCGTATTGCTTTATTGACCTGCGCCGAGCCAAGTCCTCCTCCCCCTGTCCCATGCCTGGGTTATTGAGCAAGGAGAGGAAGGTTGCCTTGCACTGTGTGTTCTCCTGCTTTTATATCGACAACATTATTAAGCAGCTTGCCGACATTTGAATGAACGTGTTTTATTTATCTAAACATTGTAAATCCTGTGGGTTGTTTCCTCGTTTGTTTCACTTCCCACATTACAGAGTGCTATTTCTTCTCAATGGCACATCTGCTGGCTGCATCTGCGAGGCGGGTGCCAAGGCTGGGAAACCAGGTGTGCTGCAGAACATGACCCGGGTATTAGAGAACGAGAACAGGCAGAAGTTATGTCCTCCCCCCCCCCCTCTTTTCCCAATGATTGTATTTTACTGCACGGTGACAAAAGTGTGGCTTCACCATGTTTCTATCTCTCGTGGATGATTTGATGCACACACACACACACACACACACAAAAACATGGTGTTAGCAGTTTTTAGTTGTTAGCAACATCTTGTCCAAGGCCACACGGCGATGAATGGAGGCTGTTTACAATCAACAACATTCCCTGTAGCGGCTTGTCGGTAAGAGGATTTTGGCTACGCTTCCCTGCGGGGGGAATTCCAACATTTTCTCTTTTTCCCCAAAACAGAATTATAAATCGACGTAAAACCACACTGCACTTTGCTTATGTATCTTTCAGACTGTCGGTGCATGAACAGATTCATCCTCTGGTCATTAATTGTTAATATTTGCGTAGACGAGAATTGAAGTTGAATATAATTCCCAAATAATGCCCCTGCACATTACATTAGAAACACATATTTTGCTGGATTGGTCCTTCCCTGTCCTTTAATTAACTTAATTAAATCATTCAACTGTGTTCCCATCACGCTCTATAAATAAGCCACATTTGTATTCAGCTGTTCCTCAAGGATATTTTCTGCTGCTTTGCCTCCATAATGCAGTTCTGAGCTTGTGCACTGATGCTCATATGAAAATTTGATGCACTACACGCTCGGTTCTCCCCCGCCGCTGCACCGGGGCAGGACACGCCTCCTCCCTCTCCCATTCCCCTTTGATTCGGCGCCCCAGCTGTTCCGCCGCTCTCCGTCCTCTCCATCAGCCTCCTATTCCCTCTTCCTCTCTCTCTCTCTCTCTATCCTGCAACTGTAAAAATTAAAAATTAGAGGTTTATGCCTGCAGTCTATTCTCGGTGTGCTTCTAAAATCCAAAAAGTAGTCTGCGTGGAGCTTATGGGGTTCCTCACCGTAAAAAATGTCACCCTTGGGTGGCGTCTTTGGTGATGGGGATTTTGGGAGGTTTTTTTTGGGGGGGTGCTTTGAGGAAACTTACCAGGGGAAAACTGCACCACTGTCACAAAATGTACATATTTCAGTCCGCTTTTGTGGCTATTACGTACTTTTTACCCAGGAGCCATATGGTGCACATGTTAGGGTGAACATTGAAGGTGCACTTGCCAGTTCATGTAAGTCCTGACCATTGAGATGACTTTGGTAGAGTGTTTAATGTACTGATACTGATTCAGGAACAGTAATTGTATTGATACTCTACTTGGCTCATGTACAACTGTTAATTGACCAATGGCAGTGATGAATTGTCCTATTGTTGCACTACTACTGTAACAATAGTAAGTCACATCAAAACAGATTAAATGAATCTCATGTCTAATGATCTAAAATCCGCCCCTGTTCTGCTGGTAACCTGTCAGAGAAGGTTCTTGGACGTTTCATGGAAAGTACCTAAAACGCTTCACTCAGTTCCAGTTTGTCCAAAAAGTTTGCTAGAAAACTTTCTTGTTTGCAGTGTGGGTGTTCCAGCTTCACCAGGGAGTGTTCAGTATCATGCTTAACACACAAAAAGGAGACAGCAAACAGAAAGAACACACCATGAAAGCGTCTTTACATGTATTTATGAAAGGTAGTATCTCTCTCTCTCTCTCTCTCTCTCTCTCTCTCTCTCTCTCTCTCTCTGTCTCTCTATCATTTGTGTCTTGTCTTGCCTTTCCAATAAAGTTGCCACAGATCATTTTCCATGGTGCCATCTGTGAACAACGTGACACCGGTGGGTTACTCTAGCCCTTGGACATGAGGATGTTAGTGACATGTGATAGACGTGTCCTGGTGTGTGTGACACTGCTGCATGTTTATTCCAATTTCTATGATGCATCACATGGATGGCAACTAAAGCCCCTTATTCACAGTCTTAACATCCCATTGGCTGCCATCAGTTGACTACACTATACTACTAAACCATTGTAAAGAAATGGAGTATTTGCTCTTGGGGATGGCCTTTTATTTGTGTGTATTTTTCTGCTGCTGTTGTCATTGGTTTTCCTGCCAGGGGCCCCTTGGAGGGTCCGCTACACCACTCTGTGAACCATACAGAGCAGGCCATATAGTCAGTATAAACACCTCGTGAGCCAGATCTCAGGGCGGTCACCTCAGCAAGGTCACTCAAGGTCAGCGTTGTCCCGAGGAAAGGGGGTATACATCCGCCCTAACACGGCAAAATGCTGGACTGCTGTTTTATTCATGCATGTGTCGGGTCAATAGGTTGAACCTATTGAATATGTAGACAAGATGGACTTTAAATGCTTTTTATCCATTAGTGGCTCCGAGTTTGTAACCAGGCTGTTCCAGGTCAATGTGGTCTAAATAGGATAAATGAGGTTCTACTGTTTCTAACTTCTATCCCGTCCTAACTTCGGTTGCCGGCTCACCGAATCATGAAAACATTAAACATGAAATATTTAACTACTTTCCCAGTTATAAATATAATTAAGCAACGTTAATCTGCACTAGACCTGCGAATGTTTTCTCTAATCTGAAAAACCTGCATTCCCGAAGCGTTTGGATTAATGCTGTTTTAGACGCCGGGTGCTTCAAGGGCATCTGTGTTGGATCTTCAAAGAGGAACGGCAACATCGCCTCATAAAGACGAGAAACAGAAATCGGAGCTCGTGGCGTGTTGCTGTGATAACAAGAAAACATGGGCGAAATTTACAGTGTGAGATAAATGAGTGGAAGTGCACATGGTGTTGGTGACGGTGTTAACCAAATGCTCAAGAGTTGTTATGGAAGAAGCACCACCAGCTTGGTTCGAACAAAATGTCTACCTAACACCCTGGGTTTACAGGAAGTTGTTGGCTTTTTTTGAGCACAGATTTTGAACTGCTCTTTATCTTTTGTTTTGTGTGTGTGTGTGTGTGTGTGTGTGTGTGACTATCTCTTTATCTGTTTAAAGTGGTAATCTGCAAGTTCCTGTTTTTTATTGTGCCGTATCTTTGGTGCTCAGCGCTCATTGCTGTGTCTAGCACTGTGACGTCTTTATTTTTTTCTTGGACTTTCTGTTGATAAAGTTTGAATTTCTGTAGGTGGCGCTCTTTTGTTTGTCTGTCCAGTCACGGTGGATATCGCTGCTCACGCTAACCACCCAGTTCTACTTCTATTTATTCCAAACAAACTGCTGTTGCACCAGAAGCATAAATCACCTCCTGTACGGAGGAGGGTTTTTTTCCCCCTGGAAAGACCTACCTGCCACCGGGAGTTTAGAACAGCAAATGCTCTGGTGAACTGTGTATAGGTTGAGTCATTATAGTTTTATATCACTCAGCATTAGAGAGACACAAAACATTTATTCATAGAGGTTTATTTGTTATTGAAAAACGTCACAAATTATTACACTTGGTAGGAATCAAGCTTTTTTTTTTCTTTTCCAGGCTGCAATGCGTCTGTTTTGTGCACAGAGAGTGACCATGCAGCTGCTATCCAATCTAATCACACTGCCATCCGCCCGACGACTAATCAAACTTTTAATTCTCCTGCGGTGCCTCATTCTGTAATTGGTTTATGCAGTCACCAAACAAGGCACATTTAAACTAGTAATCCCCCTGACACAGCTGCACTTGCTAAGTCTGCTGATGTAGCTCACACCAGAAAGAAAAGAAAAGAAAAACTTCACACGTAGCTTGTTAAGTGATTGCGGATGTCCAATGGAGGCCGCCTGTCGCAGTGTTTGGAGAGAGGCTGCCGGTGGGCATGAGGGACACCCCAACAAAAAGAGGCATTGTAAGTGTGTCGGCGATATGACTTCAAATCAATGATCATGATTATTTCATTTAGATATGACTTCAAATCAATATCATGATTTTTTTATTTATTTATTATTTTACTTTCACCTCGATTACGATTAATGAACGATTACTTATTTTATACAGGGTGTTTTATTTTGAAATTTGTTTTATTTGCCCAATGTTCTATGCCATTCCTGTGTCTCCTGTCCGGCTTGAACAGTCAAAACACAGTTGTCACACAGACATTTGCCATTCCCTTTGTTTCGAAGAGGAAGAGGTGATAATAATCCTTCCTCCGACATGTTACATTACATTACAATCATTTAGCACAGCGACTTCAACTTATGTAGGCAAGAGCACCACTAGTCACCGTGAAACATGGCGCCCTGTCCCTCGTAATCACCGGTAACCGAGCTCCAAACACTCAGCTGAAAAACCCTCCGCTGTGTATTTTATGTCATGTTCACTGAAGCGACGGTTTGTTCAGCAGGAAGTTGTGCGTTTTTCAGAGGGTGTATCTCAAACTTCAATGTGTGATTCCACAACAACTCCTGAACTCTGCTCGCCTCAAGCAAAGTCTCCCATCAACATAGGCTACCTAAACATAGGAATGGAAGCTGCTAGAAGCCAGTCACAGTGATAAGTCCTGTGCAGTTTACCTTTTCTGTGCCAGATTTCAGTAGCTTCAATAACTCAGTGGGGGCGAAACATGGTGTGGGATATAACTACTAGGTCTGTAAAAAGGAATAAGGAAGGAAAAAACAGATGAGGCAGTTTGAACTTATTTTTCAGAGGTAGCTCTCAGGAGGAAAAAGAAAAAGGTTGGACATCGCTGCTCTGCAAAAAGAAATGTGTCTTAACAAGAATACGAATTGATCACACAGTTTACGGTTCTTTGTATGATAAGCATGCAGAGGTTTTGGCAACCTCTCTCCCACGGTGGGATTTCTGTCAAGCTCCCCTGCAAAATGTACAATGGGCTTACTGATTTGCTGTGGTGGCAAACCCTTCCACGACCCCGGCAGAGTGAGCACCGACGGTCACGCCTGTTTCAGCAAAAAAAAAACAACAACAACATGAAGGAGATCTTGGAAGTACAGTGACATGGAAGTTTCTTTTGGTATCTTAGCGAGCGGCTCAAAACAAACCAACACACGGCGGGGGGGGGGGGGGGAACTTTGTAGATCTCAAGTTGCGAGGAGAGATTTATCACAAAAACCGCTAGAAAAACACACCGCGGCGCGCTTTGAGACCAATAAATGGCGGGGATGGGATTGTGTACTGCAGATAAAAATGGCCTATAGAGGTGATCTGAATGATAATGTGAGAAGACACACACCTGTACACACTCTCACACACACACACACACACACACACACACACATACCTTTGTTTAGATTGACTCGTGAAGCAAGCGGGTGTCTGACTACTGAGTCGTCTGCGACTGACTCATTTAAAGGGTGTGTGTGAGGTAAATCATGTCTCGGCAGGTCGGTGACGTTGTTTACGCTCATCCCCCCCCCCCCCACCCCTCGCTCGTATTGAAACATAAGCAGCTTGCTCTCCCCGGCCTCCACCAACTCTCAACGTCCTGACAGCAGTGGAGGATCGTTCAGGTGTTCAGCCGAGTGTGTCAACGGGGGGGGTTGTGCAGCCGATGCCAGCCCGTACGAAGGTTGAGAGGCATCAGCAAGAGTGCAACCGTGTTTCACGCTCCTCCTCTGACTAGGCCCGGCCTGGGCGGCGAAAAAAAAAAAAAAAAAAAAGCAGCGCAAACAACCTTGGAGCGGTGTCTCGTCACAGTTCATCAGCCAAGCAAAGTCAAGCCGGGGCTGAGCTGTGGGGAGAGAGGGGAGAGCGTCACCTCGGTCCTGCCCGGGCCTGCTCACCCTGCGGGGGAGTGGCAGCACATTAACAAAGCGCAACCGCCCGGGCTGCACCTACAGAGCTAGGAGCAGCGAGGATCCGTCCTTCACCCACCTAATCAGCCAAGGAGTAGGACACAGACCTGGCCGGCCCTGAAACCTTCCTAACAAACTGTCGATAAGCAACCCCGCCCCCGTGCACAAAAAAAAAAAAGCTTGATATGGCCGTTTCTGCTCGGCTGGTCTCACGGATAGATGGTCGGCACGGCCCTGTCATCTGGCATTCTTCTAACTGGGTCACGACAAGGTTCACTTTAGTGCAGCTCAGTGAGTTCAGCTCGGAAATGGGTGTATAAATATTGAACAGTTGCCCCCTCTGCAACAACACGAATAAAAGGGGGGAAGAGACATCTGTATTCATGAAATAAATTGTATTTCAAAAATATAGTAAAATTATAGTTAGCTTGATAATTGCCAAATAAGTATCTGTTCTGGGAATAGGAAGACAATACGTTGTTAATTGCCGTACACCATCGATGCTCCCACCTCCTCGGAAACTAATGTCTTTGATCATTGCCGGGGAAAAAAAAAGAAACACGCTGTTAAATCTAAATGCATCTGTTATTAATGTTAGTTTGTTGGTTAATCCACTTTCATTAGGAGCAATAAACTGACATATTAATAAGCTGCTCTTGTTCTGAAAGACTTTACAAGGTCTAGAAGTGGTGCAGAGATGGGCTGTTTTTTTTTTGTTGTTGAGAAATACAAATCTGCCACCAGCTACAATGTTGAAAGAACTTTAACACCTACAAAAAAATATATATATTTTTTTCATCATTCTGTTTCACACTTTCTCTGCAGCTAACACAGCAGCATGATGAACATAAACAGTGGCACTAGAGAGGCTGCTTGTTAGTATAAAACACTTGGTCCTGATAGAAAACACCCCTGAACCACCCCAGCTCCCACGGACACCAACAGATGTATTATGTATTAAGGGTTGGTATGACGCTGCACACCACGTGAGCGTACATTGGAGCCAAGCTGGAGTATATACCCAACACTTAGATGAGTCAAACTGTCTGTTTAATAGAAATGCTTTAGTGGAAATGACATAAGAGTAGAGCCAAATATGGCAGGTCCAGCTTTCATCCACTAGCTGTTGATTTAGCTTTGTTTGCTAGTCCTGGTTGGTTTGGATCCACACTTTCAGTCACATGTCTCATAGTATCTTTCATACATTGTATGGGTGTCTGCATCCGTATAGCTGTCACTGCTATCTGTCTATTGCAGCTGACTGTGTTGCCTTCTTTTGCTGTCCTGGACACACACACACTGTTGAAATGAATAGCTGTAATTAACACACTGATAGCTTAAATGCAGTAAACAGTCTAAAATTACAGATAACTAGAAGCAGAATTGAATCCAAAAGGAATACCCCGGTCACAGCTCACTGCCCGCTATGTAACTGTGGCCTGAGTTAGCCCAGATGTTGAGCCTTATTCCAGGATGCATTCACAACATTAGTACGCCTGCTGCAGCACACGCTCTTCCAACTCTTGTATATCTTTGATTACAAAAATGCAGTTTTGACAATTGTCAAAACACTTGGCAACTCTTGGCTCATTTCTATTGAAATATTTTCAAGCAGCCGTGCAAAGATGGGATTGAAAGTGAAAGAGTGTTAGAGCTCAAGGTATACACCTTTTGAGTCGGCGAAGGGCACAGGGAAGATGAGAAATTTTCACCAAGCTGCTGTGAATTTGAGGTAACAGATAAGTGTGCTTCTAAGCTCAAAACATTGGCATTTGTAATCTCAGGGCCAGCGAGTATTTCCTGGGTGTTTCTGTGTGTAGAAGACCCCATGCAGGCTGCAGGCGTAGTGATCCTGACTAAATGTAAAACACTCTAGGTATCATTGTTCTAATGGTCCCTGTTATTTAATTGACTGATAGGACTGAGGCTAAAAGAATAGCAAAATGCACTCCGACTCTTTTGTCACCCAAATCAATACATTTGGTGCCCTGAATACTCTCGACAACTGCATTGGTTTCATGTAAACTTGTTCTTTGTCCCTGACCTTTTTATAGGATTGTTTCCATGCTTTTGTCTCCCAGTGCAGCGCCGGGGCTTTCCCTCAGCGCCTCACCTGAGGCCCGGCTTGATTGTAACAAACTAAAAAGGAAAAACAATATTTGCTGATGGATTATCAAGCATTGTGCATTATCACATACTCGACTGTGGGCTAATTTGCAGCCCTGCAAATGCAAATGCAAAGATCTCGCACGTCACCGCTGCCTTCACGCTTTCCCCCAGTAAACCCCAGTTTCACACCTAGTTGGAAACACTGCCGGCGAGGTGATAACTCGCTTCTCTCACCTTAATGTTGCACGGTACATCTTCAACAAATATCTAAAAATAGAGACGCACAAAAGTGGTCATGTCCTTGCTCGGTTCTCCACATTGGTGATGTATTGAAACGGGTGGTGCAGCAAAACATTAACCAGTTAATACATAAACCCAAACAGCAGGTCCTCTCTGTGTTAGTGTATTGAATTAGCAGTTTTGTGATCTTTTGCACTCATTAGCGAAATTATAACAAATATTGTCAGAAAGACGATTTCCCATTTGTGTGACGGGATGAAAATCGTGACTCTTTGATACTGCTCTTCTGGCGGCGTCTTCAAAACAATTCCCTCTGTGATGTCTTTTAAGTTTAGCCAGCTTGCTTCATTTCCTCACAGCAAAAACCATATTAATGCGATAAAACTGGAGCACAATACACCTCCGTGCTCACCCCCTGAATCACACTCTGAGAGACCAGCGAGGTTACTGCATTGTGTGGGGGAGGATCCAGAAACCTGCGAAAAAAAAAAAAAAAAAGGAGGGTACTCTGGTGAACCGGTGCTCTCATGAAAGCGGTGATGAGTGCGCTTAGAGGTATTTTTGGCGAAAGTCATCCATCTCTGAAGTCTTAGCCCATGGGTAAAGCCACGGGATTAGGTTTCATTTCACAGATTATTTGTGAGATAAAATGTCAGAAGAGGAACATTTTCTCCTCCTGTGAAGTTCTGAGTGGAAAGCCTCACAATGTGGAATGAAATGGGCGAGGTATCCGCCGGAGCAGGTATCTTAATTCACTATCATCCAAACTCCAGCAGAAGTAAATTGAAATGTCCTTTTTCTGGATTACGAATCCGGCGAGTATGACCAAGCCCCGCTGCAGTTTGTGAGACCCTCCCTCTCTCTCTCTGAAGAAGAAAAACATTTACAGTGAGGGGGGAAAAAATGTGTGAGACCAAGACACCACAAACTCTGTGATTCGGCTAACTTATTTGGAGAGGCTTCAGCTGAACTTCAAACATCTCTTTAATGATCTATAATCCTTTTGGCAAATCTTCAGTGGGCAGCCGGGCTTCCGAAGCTATTTTTACCAGGATGTGAAAATCTGTGATGAAATCGAGTCCGAAGCGAGAGGAAATAAACACATTTCACCGTGTGTTTTTAAATAAACCAAAAGCAAAACATATTTCACGACCCCGTACCATCAATGTCAATGCATTTGTCAAAAAAAAACAACACTTTGTCCTGTTTTGATACGGCTGCAAGAGAAGTAAAAGGAGGTAAAAAAAAAAAAGAGGAAGCACCAGGTGAAAGGTTCTTTGCAAGCCAAAGCAAGCGCTGTCAAAAAGCAGCCTCCGTTGGGTCCTAATGGAGCCATTGATCCTGCACCGATGGAGGACACGCCCAGTGGGGGACTGGCTCGCGGCGTGGAGACAGGTGTTCGCTCGATATCTGTCCCACTTCTCTGACCTTAAAGCTTTTAATCAGCTCTGCCAGGGAGCTTGTCAATCTTGTCAAACAATGAACAGCCCACAGTATAGACACAGTAAGAGAGGGCAATGTAAGGGTAAGAGCTCCAAATAATACCCCTGAAACCCTGAAGGAAAAAAAAACAAAAGCGTAGTACATGCAGTGTGCAGCTATTTTGTTTGGGCTCCCGACGGGCAGGCCCCTGCTTCCTCCCAGCCAACCGCAGAGGTAGTCTAAAGCCCGTCAGCAGATTTCAAATGCTGTTAATGTCAGAGCGTAGGCGTTCACGTGAATGATTTCATCGGGGATAAAGTTTTGTTTGTGGATAGAAGAAAAAAAAAGCGTTCAGGGTTTGACTCACATCTCAGATCAGCGAGAAAGATGCTGCCATCCTCGCTGGCCCGTCCACCAGCCTAGGATGCTAACCAGCCCCCCCCAGCCCCCCCCCCTAAAAAACAGAACCGCTTTTTCTATTGGCTACTGTGTTGAGTTGAGTGATGGGGATTTCAACACGGACTAATTGAGTTGTTGAATCTCCCCGTGGCTTGCCTCCTTCACTTGCTCTGCCTCTGATCAATAGTAATACACCATCAGGATTTGTCAGCTATGTTCTTTCTTTTTGTTTCATCAAAGCCCCACCGGCCGGCCAGAACCCGTTCTGTTCTGGCCGGGGTCTCGTTTTCCCTTTCCGCATCCCTTACTTGCGTTTCAAGTCCAGATGAAGTTTTAACGACAGAATATCTTTTAACACGGAGGGTAATTACGCTGCCGGTTTGACTGCGCTTAATAGCACAAGCTGTCAGCAGAACAGTCACACAGCAGTCACACCGTTACAATTTGGCCACACTGAAATTGCATTGAACCATTTGAACAAATATTCCAGTATTACAATTAAATATGAAATTAAGATTTGTAGCTGATTATTGTAGCTGATTATGGCCGGTTATTGATTCCATTTCTTGTAATTTGCGCTCCGTCTTATCGAATGCTCTCCGGGGCTGAACGTGGCGAGGCCCACTCCTAGACGTTCTACACCGTCTACATCTATGAGTTCATTTCCTGGCCTCTCTCTCTCTCTGCGCCCCTAACCCACAGCCCACCCACCACGCTGTTTTTCCAAATGAAATTGAGAAAGAAAACCCAGTCGGTTTGCTTCATGATTTCTGATTCCTTTCATTGATTACTCTTCCCGTGCCTTCTCCTCACAGTCCCATTTTTTAGGGCCGTCCTGTTTTTTCTTCCCTCCTGTGCATCTTTGAGAACGGTTTGGTGTCCCGGGTCTCTGTGTCAATACACATTGTTAGACATCTAACGACCAGTGGAGACTGGAGTAACTCATACCACCCTGCTCAGCTTTCAGTCTGTTCTTTTCCCCTCGCTGTGGCTTTGTGGTTCCCTACTTATGTCTCCATGCCAGTCGCTTTTCACTTGAAAGGCCAATTGCGCACTGCAGACGTTAAAAGTGCTGTTATTCCATTTCATCTATTCGGTTGCGACAATTAAACCTTCAGAAATCGAAGTATTTTGGTCTTTAAAGGGAGTGCAGCATGCTACAGCACATCCCCAGTATATTCTGTCTCAGTGGTATGTATGTAAGGATGTTTACAATAAAGATGAGTGACTCCAAAATGAGAAAAAGAGAGCTGAAATATTTTGCAGTATCCCACATAGGGAAGGACTTGAGATATTGAGAGATGATGTATGGAACCATGTTTACCTCACGCTGAGCTGCGAGAGGACGCAAAACAAAGTATATGTTGAGGCTGAGAGAGTAATGGGGGAAGGCACTACTTGATCACAGCTGGAAAGCACATGCAGCAGCATGTGAACACGGTCCTGAGATGTGGTGAGCATTCAAATGGTTATATGTATGGGGAGCACGGAGCCTCGCTCGAAGCCCCTTGGAAAGATAGGCTGTGGTCATGGTTTAGGAAATGGTTCAGCCCTGGTCTCGGAGTTCTGCCGAGAACCGCTGCATTTCATCGAGGTTTATGATCATAACACACATGAAAAGAGGGGAATTTGGCAAAGGCCAGAGTCCAGCATTCATGTTGAAATGTGTTCCCATGTAGCCATCGCCGCCATATGTTAGCATCAGTTAGCAATCAAGTCTTTTTTGTTTACGCGTCGTACTTCTCACTCATAAGAAACACATTGATGCTACTTAGATTTCTGTTCCAAACAAAGTGACTTTGCCAGTTCGGAGTTTTAAAAATAGAACATTTGGGGGAAATGAGGCTGTTCTCAAATGTACATTAATAAACGCCTGTTAAAGTTTCCATGATGTACCAAACTGATCTAAATCACATGATAAGATTCAACATGTCCAGGGATAAAAACGAGTGCAGCGTATCTAAAATGCATCAGCTTAAGCGACGCCGTCCCCACCCCCAGCGCCGAGAACAGGAAACTAATCCATGCCTAAATGAAGCGAATGTGGGGGGGAAAACTAATAATCATACATGTATTTTCTTCTTAATTACCTGCGCACGTGCACGTACCAAGTTTATCTAGTTTTTAATGCTATTTGTGAGTGGATCGTGGTGGTTCAGGCCATGGGATTGCGATGCTACGACTGGTATTGGTAATCAGCAACACTTGTTTTGAGCAATAGGATGGCATTTGTCAGAGTCCCTCGGTGATGGTGACTCAGACACATACTAAGTGTGCTTGTTAATTGATAGCAGCCCGGGTCTCCAGCCCACTGCCCACTCCAGCTGGAGTGTGAATTCCCTCTCCTATATGTTAATGGCTCTGCTGTAAAAAATAGCCTGCTCCGGCCCGGCTGAGGAAAAATGGCTCAGCGCGTTATACCAACAAACAGAGCAGTGTGCACATTGCCCCCGCTGTCCTGTTTATGTCCCGTGGACTATTAGAGATGCACTTTGATGACAGCTAGTTCCTCTATTTTTTTTCTCTCCACACATCTTTAAAAATGTATGACATGCACAAGATTAATTTCTCTCAAGATATCTTCGGAGACCGCTCCCCATAAAAGGCACAGTGGAAATGTCTGAAAAAAATCACAAGTGACTCTAATCAAATATTGATTGTGCGCTCTCTTTTCTTGGTCTAATAAGCCGCTGGTCATGCAACAGTGCCTCTTGCCACAGTGGTGCTGGGCTTGTTTCCTCCCTAAAGGCTACCTCCTGCATGCTTGTAAGATATCAGCTGGCCTTTTGTATGGGGAAAAAACAAAAAAGTGGAAAAACTCCTCCAGTAAAGGTCAGCGTGGGTCAGATGCCAGCAACAATATTTCCTGCTCTCACTGAGTATTTCTTAAGGTCACCTTGCATGTGGTGTATGGATTTACATCCATCCAGTGGGAGTTTGTATTGATTATGTTGGAGATGTCAGTGTTATGTGATTCAGTTTTTTATTTTATTTTCAGCCGATAATTCACTTTTCAATTTGAGCAGAATGGTCGATTGTGTACGTTTTGCGCTTGATTCTTGAAGTCTTAATGTTTCATAACGTATCCGACACAAGTGCACGGCGTAATTACATATATTAAGTGTATGTACTTAACGCAAGACTTATCTTTACTCGCGAACAATGGAACAGATGGTGCGAGCGGAGGATTTGTCACGCACGGTTGTCCTGGGCCAGACTCTTTCTCAGCACTTTTTGGCAGGATTTTCTATGCATTTCATGCCGTATTTGCTGAATGTTTCTGGAGGTATAGGGGCGCCGCTGTGGTGCCGGCTCAGGCTTCCCCCGCTCCAGAGCCACGCTTCGATTTAACCCAAGAATACTTCACATACACTGGCCAGTGCATAGACTTTTCTGGTTAATACTTTTGAAAATAATACATTAGCGATCCAAGCAGGTGCGGTGAGCAGTCATCATCTCTGTCAGATCTCGATCATGAGGTGATAGAGATCTTTAATATCGGGCGAGCTTCTGGGAATGTTTATATGGAGGGATAATGTGCATTTAAGTGCCAAATAAATGTCGATCTGAATTCATTTCACCGTATTAAATCAGCCGTTTTTCACTCTGAAAATCTGCAGTACGAGCACATATTCTCCCACTAGGAGTGCATACTATCCTAAAGGCATGGAAACCCATGCTTCTGTAGCAGTTGCGCTATTGTACCAGTTGTATCGAGACTGTGTCAAAAGAATTGTGGACATAGCCTCTGTGTCACCCTGTGCTAATGCTGCGATTTCCACGGGAGGTGTGTCGCCTGCAGCACCGTCTCTCCTCCGCTTTAATATCCTGAGTGCTGTAATCTGCTCACCATTTCTGACCCGCTGCATGTCACCGTCGCTGCTTACCCTCCCCCTTTTACTCCCCAAAATCCTCTACATCGTATTTATATAACCCCCACCCCTTCACTCCTACCTGCTCCCCGCCAGGGCTCGCTCTGTCCGAGACCTCAATGCATAACTCTCCTGCACACACACGGCCCCCTTTTTATTTATTGATCAGCACTTTCCTATTAAGACGCTGCTTGTTTGAAAGCCCTGGGAAACCTTTGCGTAACTGAAGAATAACCAGCGGCACGGCATTGTGCCCATTCTGTGGCTGAGATGCTGTTTTGTCGGCACTCCCCAGTGTGTTGTCTTGAGCCCTCTCTGATAACGTGTACTATCTTGCTATTATCGCTCTCCCACTGTAACATGATGTAATTCTCGATAGTGTATTTTTAGACCGTCACCGATACCTGGATCTGTTCCCCGTTCCCTGCAAAGTTCCTGTCGGACGACCAAAACAGTTTCACTTGCGATCGCTCTCGTTTACCATCTGAGGGTATTTTCCTCCTCCCCTTTCACTTGCACCCGACCCTTTTGTTTACTGACAGTTGCTCGGTATCTGGTATCAGTGGGTGATGTCACCCAGCCATTTGGTCAGGTAACGTCACCGTTGTTTATTTTGCGTCGTAGAACCGAAACCGCCGTGGCCTTGTTTAGATAAGCTGTGGGGAGGAGGGTCAGGGCTCTCTGTGATATTGTGTTTACACACGATATGTCCTATAGTCTCTCTCTCCGAGGCAAAGCTTTATTTTTGGCCCGGCTTTATTTGTCATTGCCGCGGTCAAAGACGACTAAAATCCCAGATTACTTTTAGCATATTTCCTATTGGTCTAAAATGAAAAGCATTAATTACAGAAAATCCACAAGCAGTATTTTCTCCCTCTTTCTCCTCTGTTTTCCTCTCTAATGTATTGGGAGGATAGGCAGAGGCTCCCTGTAGAGGTGCATACTGTACACTTATTGTAGTATGTATGTATTTGAAATCCTCTGATAGCAAAAACGGAGTAGCAGCATTTTCCAGAGTTTCATTGAAGGATGAATCATTATTGTGCAGGAGTAAGACGAGGAGATCTAATGCAGGCAAACTGATGGCTCCCCTTGACATTTGAAAATGCACTGAAGCTGCTGGAGGGGGCATCTGCGTGGGCTCGCCTCCGATACAATGCAGGAGATACAGATACGTTAGGTGAGCGCCGGCGTGCACGGTTGAATGGTCAATGCTGTGCACTATGAACCCGAAACGTGTAATTTCATAACCCCCCCCCCGGGTGTGAAAACACGCCGCTACTGTGCCTTGCTGCTCGCTCTTTATGCTTCCCCTCAAACAGCCTCTGGGAGCAGTTGGAATGAAATGCTCGGTTTCTTTCATGGAGCGATCCCCGGATTGGGAAGTCGCCTAACACAATAAATATTCTGCGTAATCATTAACATTTACAGCGCAGCAGATGTTACACTGTCTCCGATGAATGACTGTGTTGTACAAAAGGGTATTTCAAATTTGAACCAGATAGTGGGAAATTAGGAACAGGAACAGGGCTACTAACCGTCTGTTGCGGAGAGAGGGTTGTAACTGCCTCTGCAGTCAGATGTTTGCTCGGGGAGACGGAGGGTAACGGGAGCTGCTCTGCCAGGTACAGCACTGTTTACCCAGGAGATCACCACCGAAGCACCACCAAATACTGGTCCAGTGTCGATTTACACAAATTCTCTGCCAGCTTCTCCTCCAACCACGCAGTCCAACAGTTCAACATGTATTCGTTTTTATTTTTATTGCTATTTTTCTACTTAATTGTGATTCTAGTGTCTTCTGCACTGTAGCTAGGTCTTGTAAGTAAAGATGCCACTGTATGGATCACACCTGCTGCATACATGTGACAAATACACTCATATAGAAGATGCAAAGGTGTTAATTAAGTGCTAGTTAAGTAACTCACCACTCCCTGACTGTCAGCAATAAAGTGACATTATCTGTGGACCATTGTGTTTACTCTGCAAGCCATCTTTTTGTCTGTTGAGTGATAATATGAGGACTGTTTGTTCCAGTAGAGGAATGAACAAGAGCCTGATGGGAGGTGTGTGTGTGTGTGTGTGTGTGTGTGTGTGTGTGTGTGTGTGTGTGTGTGTGTGTGTGTGTGTGTGTGTGTGTGTGTGTGAGCTATCCAGACTAAGCAGCCCATGTGTGGCCATGAATAGGGTAGGACAGAGGCCTGCGCTATTTGCCGTGGGAACTAGGACTACATTAAACATCCATTATCCCGTGTGGCTACAGCCACGCTGAATCCACCGCCATCCCACTTAAGTAACAATGGAGTTACCACAACACCATTCAGCATGGCGGCGAGATGATGGGTTCCTTGTGAGGTAAGCTTTAAAGCTGCACTTGGGGAAGATGTTCATGTTAAAAAAATACACCTGTCTCTTCAGCACAAATCACAAATTGGAGCTGCAACAAAGAAGAGAGGAGCGTCTCCTGATTGAAATAGATTTGCCCGATTTTGCTGAAATGAAATTCTGGTGCTGGGTTTGGTCACTGGGGGGAAATCTTCTCAGGGCACAGGAAGTGACGAATTGAAACGTAAGAGTGAAATGCAACACTGTCTCCTAAACAACAGCAGGCAAGAAAGCTGCTCACCGTCGAAGGCTGAACCTCTTCACCTCCACCAGCCGCTAATAAGAACAGATGTAGGTCAGGGGGAGCGCTCGGTTTACTGATATCACGTTGATCATGTGATTTTTTGTTTTTCTCCTGCTGCCATTTGGGTTCAAGTGGCCTAATGCAGCTTCAGATGTGAGACAACAATAAGTGTCCCTTTAATCTTCATATTTACCTTCCTCCTTCGCTACAGATGAATCATCATGAACTCTCCTTGAACTTCTCCTGGATGAATGGCCTAGGTAACAGTAAACCAGCCCATAATAGTCTTTTAAATGGCTGTGGGTTGTTGGCCAGTGCAGCTGAACAAAGACAATAGTTACAGATCCATCAGATGAGCTGCCAAATCGTCGCTCGTTCTCAGGAAAAGACGTTTTAGGGTTTGGCGTCCAATTAGTTTTCACATTTATGGAGTTTTTTGAGGTTTTTTGACGTATATTTTGAGCCAGGTCTGAGACACAATTCAGGGACTGACTGGTGGATCAATTTAATATATTTGATCTTAAAAAGGATATCATATTCAATATCTTTCTCCACATCAAAGCCTGAAGACTAAAAATTGAACATCACATTGTATATTCTGTTCAGACTCGTCACTGACATGAGGGGAAAAAAAAGCTGCTTGCTTTTCATTTCATTGTTCATTTAACGTTATAGTACCGATGGAGTAGATGGCATTTTAATTTCCCCACCTGTGTAATTAATTGACTCATTTGAATCAAGTGCAGTTCAGCTGGTTGTGACCGTAACCCTTTCATTGTACAGCGCTATCGTATTTCCCCAGGTATTGTCCTCCCATCGTAGAAAGGTCACTTGACTGAAGGCTGTTCAATGCAACGTGCCTCACGCTGCCCAATGCACCATATGCAAACAACACAAAGCACATGGTTTTCCTTGTAGCCCGACAGGCCAGATCTTATTACAGTTGAATGTTCTCTGCGCCGAGGCCTTGGGAGTGTGCTGCTATCAGCGGAGGGCCAGACGGCAGAGCAGCTGTTTTAATAGTGGCCCTTATGTCCCCCTTGATCCAAGTCAGCTCACCTGGTGTGAATCAAACCACTCAGTCCTGTTTTTATATTCTGCCAGCTTGGGCATACTTTCTGCTTTGTTTGTTTATCCTATTGCTTTCCCCCTCCAGAAATAGGGCTCGTCTATCCACTGGCAACTGCGAGGCAGTGCCCAACCCCCGGGTGTATTAGAGCATGACTGTCCCCCCAGTCGTTCTCTTTTCAGCAGCAGAACAAAGCAGCAGCAGCAGCAGCAGCAGCCTCCAGCCTGCAGCACACCTACAAATCTCCCTGCAGCTCCGCCTTCCTCTTTGTCTCGCTCTTCCTCTCGCCAGATCTCCGTCTGCACTACTTTGCCTATCCCAAGGCTCTTTTTTTTTTTCCCTCTTCCTTCTCTTAAACTCTGTTTCTGTTGCTCTGCGTCTCAAAACCTTCACAAAATCTGCCTTCTTAGTGCTCCTCGTACGTCTGTGCCTCGACTTCTCTATGGCTTTGCCGCTCCATGGTGTAGTCTGTAATTACAGCTCTGCTGTGAGCTTTGCCAAGGACTTCTCCAGCCCTTGAGTGGAAGGGGTCCCCGACGGGGCCCCTGGTCCTTCATGGAAGGGATTTGGGCACTGTGGCTGTGTAATTATGCCTATCCCTCTGGTTTTTATTTGCGTGGGCTGCTGTTTATGTGGTTCAATCTGAGATGGGAGCACCGGGCTCCGAGGAGGAGGAGGGGGAGTCTGAAGCTCTCACCGGCCCCCCTGCCAGTATTGTTTTAGCATTCAAGTGGGTGAGGTCTAGCCAGGTACATATTTATGAATTTTCAAAGCCCCCCCTGCACACATAACCCCTCGCTTCACGTCAGCTTAAGATTAAACTTTAACTAGTGTTGTCACACACCAAATTGTGTTTGCTCTTTCAAGAACAGACCATGGCTGCCACCGCCGGTAATCTAAGCTGTGATAAAACGGAGTAAAGCATTGCCCCGAGCGGCGCAAGGACACAGGTGTTTCTCAAGGTACAGATGACAAGGTTGCCAGTCCTCCCTGTCAAACTGTATTAGCAAATCAATCTGTCATCTTCAAACCCCTCAAGTTTAAATCTCTGTAGAGAGGGGGTCTTGTTGATGTGGTCAAGAGGAAATGAAAGATGATGTGCACTCAGCAACTTGAAAAGGTTGTCGCTTTTTTTTTTTTTTTTTTTGGTAATATCTGATTTGCTGTCGGTGGCGAGGGGACTGCACTTGAGTGAAAACACATAACAATGAATAGAAATTGCCTTCCTCCCGTACTGCACTCCTTTAGAGCATACGTTGAGGTTGAGTGACTGAGTTGCTATGAAAGATGGCAAAAAAATGTGTGCTCGTCTTAATGGTCTCCTAGCCGAGGTCTGCGCCGACTCCTTCCTGTATGTATGCATGCATTGTGCCCCCCCCCCCCCCCGGTGTCCTTTAGGCTTGACTGTCTTCTACTTTTTGAATAATATAACTTTACGTAACAAGCGCTCACACGGGGACACGCCCCCTGCAACCTCTACAGGTTCCCTGCACCGTCGAGGCTACAGAGTGCATCAGGTTTGGTATTCACCGGGCGTCCGCACAGATGGAAGTCTTGCCGATACCTTTACACACTTTAAAGACCACGCTGGAATTTTTTATCTCTAAGCACACCGATTATCCATCACTCTAATGCAGTTACTCGCTGTTGAGGAGTGCATGTGTTCAGGCTCAGGCTCCCAACTCTACGCCGCTTGCATATTTCCTCCTCTGTTTATGACTTGATTCACTCGCTGGTTTTATGAGTCCATTGTGATTAACGGAGGAATTTCAGTCTTTCCTTCCTGTGGGTTCTCTTGCCATCCATGGGAGATAATTATAGTGTCGGGGCTGCTTGTAAATTCAAGCCCAGCCAACGGGTTGTCTGACCAGGAAACGATCATCAGGCTTCACCTGGAGAGGAGCATAAATCAAGCATGTGATGCCTGAGATAACAAAGACGTGGCGAAGACAACAGGAGCCCTGCAGCAGAGCGACTGGAGTCCAGCTCAGGCCGAATGAAATAGGAGAGGTTTTTTCTTTTGCTAGGGTGTAAGTCTAGGAAGAGGACCTGATTGAAGAAAGGGGAAGGGACAGTTAATGGCAGGTAGGATGTTATCTCCGAGAGTGTGTGGACATGCCATTCATCAAGTTAAAAGCCGACGGCCAGGAGAGAGAAGGGAGTTCGAGGCCTGAGTTTAACAAAAGGTCAACGTATGCTTGGAAAACGAAACCATAGGCAAGTTTACAGAAGGCCCTTATTTTGGTAATTGACCTTTTTTTTTTTTGGCTGCCAACTCCTCGCAGGCATGGGTGATGAGGACGCCCTAATTACTGGGTTTTTATACAGCTAATGTGTGTGTTCTCATTGTGTGAATACCGACGCAGCACTACACATTGTTTCTTTTAGTAGGTGCCCTGGGCAGTCATTGAAGTATTTGTGACTGGAAAAAAAAGTAATTAAAGTTGAGAACGGGCTAGCCAGGTCGGTGCTGGGTAGGTGGAGGGAGCACAGCGGAGGATGACTTGGCTCTCGTACTCATTCATTAGTGATGCGTCGGCTCTCGCTCTGCCCTCCCCGGCTCCTCAGAAACATCACCCTGGTGGACGAAGACAGGGCTGTATATGTAGACGTACCTGTAATGTTAATAACAACTCCCCCGGCTTTTTTAACACAAGACCAGCATGACGTACAGACTCGAGACGTCGGAGGCAAAGGGAATAGGGGCTGTCTATGTGAAGTAGAAAGAGTGTGTGGGTGGATCCGTGTGATTAAGTCTAAGCTCGAGTGTGATTGTAGATGTGCATTTGTGCGTGCATGCACTACCGAGGAGGCCGAGTTGACTTGTTGACTTTCAACACATGTACTTGCTATTGACTGGAGTGCTTTGCTTGGCCTTGAATGCTTGCTAATCTTAATTAAATGTTTTTTTCTCTCTCTCTCTCTCTCTTGTTTCTTCTAGCTGGCGATGGACAGATGGTACAGATGGACCCCAGTAAGTCTGGCTTTGTGGGTTCGCAAGTGGAGCTACGCTGCATCTTCAGCAACAGCAACCCACCGGTGAAGATCTCCCAAGTCACCTGGCAGAAGCTCCTCAACGGCACCAAGCAGAACGTGGCCATCGCCAACCCCGCCCTGGGCGTGTCCGTTCTGGCGCCCTTCAAGGAGCGGGTCAGCTTCAAGCAGGCGGCGGTCCGCCACCGCACCCCGTCCCTGGAGGACACCACCATCGTGTTCTCCAACCTGCGGCTGACCGATGAGGCTGCCTACATCTGCGAGTACACCACCTTCCCCGCAGGCAACCGGGAGAACATGGTCAACCTCACTGTGTTTGGTAAGAACCCGTAACCTCCAGCACTCACGAGGGAAACGGTGAAATAAGTCGGTTTGTTGTTAAAGGGTAATTCCGGGATTTTTCGGGAGTTGCTCCGGTAGATCGGCTCAGCTGGCAGTCACCAAACTCAATGGCTGCAACGTAATCTGAACGGGCATAGAGGCGTGGTCAAAGTACGTCCGCTAAAAGTGCTTGATTTTGCCACTGACAGGCTCAGATTGTTATTTGTGTGTCTGACAACATTACTGAAAGGATCGCTACAGAATTAGACAGAAATAGGAAGAGGACGGTTGTTTACACCATCCTCTTCTTGCAACAAGTCAACCCTCTTGCTTTCATAGACCACCTTTGTTAGAGTTCAGAGTTCAGAGTTGTTGGACAAAGGTGGTCTATGAAAGCAAAAGGGATGAGGATGGTGTAAACATAAATCTTTCAACGTCCTCTTCTTGCAACAAGTGAACCCTCTCGCTATAGACTACCTTAGTCCACCGTCCATTTCAGAGCCGGACTTCTCCTTGAGCTAGACTTTAGTTTTCTGGTTAAAAAAGGTCTATTTCTGTAGTGATCCTTTCCCTTTAAGCTCCGTTCACATGGGACTAATGTTACAGTGATTTGTAGTAATTGCGAAGATCTTCTGTCGTTTTATACCTACATCTTTAAAAAAATGGCAAAGTGAGATAGAAATCAATGAAGCCAATTCAGTGTGAGTAAATTTGCCTGCATGTGTAATAATGTCATCTTGTGGACGAGGAGCACCAGGGCTGTAGTTAATCTTGTCGATAGGCAGCTTTGAAAAGGTTGTGTGCTGACTCTGATTAGAGATCTAATTAGAAATTGAGTGTTGGTGTGTTTTACATTAAGTTCCAGCAAAAAGAAAAAAAGGCACTTGGCTCAAGTGGTCCCTATTGCCTGAGCGTCTTGTCAGCTCCAAGCCCCCATTTTGTGTTATTGAGCCTCCCCAGCTCTCTTCAGGCTCTCTGCGGCTCAGGGAGCGTCAGGAACCTGCGTGTAGATAACCGACCGGCGGCGTTCAAAGAGGGCTCTTCATGCCATATCTCTTTCACTTGTGCATTTGCTCAAGCTTAAGTCTGCCTTTTGATGTACTAAGTGTAGATTGCTAATTGGCAACTCACAAAGGATTTAAATTGGATGACTGTGCATTTGGGTAGGCAAGTGGGTTCTGCATCTGTGTACGCTTTGACAACTGCTTTGGCTCTGAGGAGGGAACAGGGCAAACTTCCCCCCCTGATTTGAATTACCGCAAAAGTGTTTTCCCTCTCAACCCCTTATTTTAATTTACTTCAAATAACTGTTATCAAATCTGAGGCGGGCTGGTGGAGGTGAAGTAGACATAATTATAAGCTGCAATGAGATTTAAACTGAAAGAAAAACAGTCAGACAAAAAATGACATGCTTCACTTGAAAGACAGGGCACCGAGTTTAAGATTATGAAAAGACAGGGAAGACGAGATGTTCTTTTAGTGCTTTTTCAATTAGCTTCAGACAAGCTTCAACAACTCCTTTGTGCTCTCTCTCTCTCTCTCTCTCCGACAGCTCGGCCCATGATCGGCATGACCTTGACAACACCCAATATCGTGGCCAGGGCCCAGAAACGTAAGATGACCGTGGCCACTTGTGTATCGGCCAACGGGAAGCCCCCGAGCGTGATCAAGTGGGAGACCAGGTTGAAGGGCGAAGCCACCTTCCAGGAGAACCGCAACGCCAACGGCACCGTCTCGGTACGCAGCAACTACGTGGTGGCGCCGAGCCGCGAGACCCACAAGCAGAAGCTCACGTGCATCGTGACGTACCGCAACGAGAGGATCACGGACAGCGTCGTGCTCAACGTGCAGTGTAAGGATCTGTTCCGCTAAAGGTCCCGTATGGTTCAGCTTTCATGATTTTGTTTTCAAATATGCTGTCTCAGGGTAAGATTACCGTTCTTTATTGTGTTTTGCAAATAAATGTAGTTTATTTAAAGGATGTGAGGGTGTATCCTCAACTCAAATGGATGGATTTTTGTGGTTAACCTTTAAATTTAACGACTCAAAGAAAATCAAATATTAGTAAAACATTGTTGGTCATATTAGTATAGAAACTTAGGAAAATTAGATTTCTTGCTGTGACAAAAGCAAGTTTCTTACAGTATTGTCAGACTTCTTGGTACA
Source organism: Hoplostethus mediterraneus (assembly GCA_034670385.1). Classification (NCBI taxonomy): domain Eukaryota; kingdom Metazoa; phylum Chordata; class Actinopteri; order Trachichthyiformes; family Trachichthyidae; genus Hoplostethus; species Hoplostethus mediterraneus. The sequence goes on along the minus strand of JAXDDW010000019.1, from coordinate 2,438,103 downwards.
TTTCAGTGAAACCATGTGTTTTAACAGTGTGAAGGCTTTTGTTTTGGAGGGAAGAACTGACATCACCACGCCTTCCTTTTTCCTTTCAGATGAACCTGAGGTGAAGATCGAGGGCTTTGATGGAAACTGGTACCTGAACCGCCAGGATGTTCAGCTGACCTGCAGCGCCGATGCAAACCCCCCTGTCACCATCTACCAGTGGAAACTGTGAGTCTGACTAACAACTAAACCCCCCCCCCCAAAAAAACCCCCAAACAAACCCAAAACAAACCCCTCAAGGCTCACAACACAAGACAATATGGCTGCATGTTGTATAACTCACTTTAGATTTCTCACTCTCATATGGTTGCGGGGTTTAGAAAGGAAAAACAATTCCATATGAAGGGCCTGGTCGGATGGATTTTCTTCCTTTGAACATTTGTTTTAAGGCATGTACAAGAAGAAAGTCCTCTTTAAAGATAAAAAAAAACCACATTCACTCTCTTCATCCTCTCCAGAAAGGCGTCTCCATTTAGTTGTTTGTTTCTAGAACGTGTAATGAAGATAAGGCTCGGACTTGCGGCGGAGCACGGTAGACCTATTAAGGCAACAACAAACACCTTATCAGTCCGACGGTCACGGATACTAGGAGACAAACGCAAACAGGACAACAGTTTGCTTTGCTTTTTTTGTGTTCCCTTTTGAAAACCCCCTGAGCCAGCGCGCAGGTAGAGGGCGGGAAGAAGCATCCGTGTTGTTGCCCTCTTGAGGGCGTGGAGGCCAGGTTTCGTCACAGGAGAGGGATAGACTTGAGTTGAAGTGGGAGCCGTGGATTAGGACGGCGTACCGCAGGGCTGACATCAGCACTATGCCTCAAAAAAAATGGTACAAAACATGTTTTCAAGGCCTCGGGGGAGAATCGCCACATCACCCGGGGTTTGATCCACTCTGACTAATGGACCTGAACGTTGGTCACAGGGAAGCGCTGCAGTTCAAACACACTCAAACGCAATTATAAAGCAGAATTGTTTGCTGTAATTTCCACTGATTCGCCTCTTTATTTGATTGTGTTGGTGTGTCAGTTTAAAAAAAATAATTAAAAAAAGACCTGTCGGCGCAGCTCGTTGAATATAAAGCAACTTTTCTCAGAGTATCATGGTTTTAAATGAGAGTATTATACGCTAAAATTGAGAGATAAATGTAGCAATTTGTCCTGTAATTGCTCAGTGAATGCTGGGTTGAGAAATATGTCACCGGACTTGAGTGGATGTGGATTAATAGACCATTGTGCCCTCACTGTATCTCCTCTACAGGCCACGGTTGGCTTTTAATGAGGCATGGGGAGTGTGTTTTTTTTTTTGTTTTTTTTTTGTAAGCATAGATTTTGCTTTGAGGGCAGAAAACACTGATATACACACAGCTGCAGCGGCAGACGACAAGATAGAGAAGATTTGCCCCGTTTGGTGTTTTATCAGAGGCAAAAGGGAGATTTGGGGAAGATAGGGGGGGGGGGGGGGGGGAGAGAAGAGAGGGGGGGGGAGGGGTTAAGAGATGTGATCTAGAAAGACGAGGGCACTGCGCTGACAGATAGGAGGGGACGGCCATTGCTGCACTGGATACGAGATGCCAAATCTGTTGTGAAGGTTCCCCAGGGCGCCACGGTGGAGGTCAACGCGAGGCTGTGACGGAACGATCCGGAGCCGGCCGGGTAGCGGTTGCGTCACACACCCCGCCCGCCCATTTTTCCCATACGCATGCACGTGTTGGCGCATGTGCACAGGCAGGCAGGCAGGCAGACACACGAAGGGGGGGGGGGGGGGGGGTGACAGCATCGTAGTATGTATGGTATTCAGCGGTGATGATGTCTTCACATTTCACCCAAAGTTGTTGGATTTATCTTTTCCAATTTCTCGGTGTTTTCGTTTTGAATGGGAGTCGTCCTGGCAGCTGTAATGAAAAAGAAAAACGTATGCATGCAGTCTTTCTCTCGTCTCTTTCCCTGGTTCGTGTGCAGGAAGCCGAAAGCTTGAAGACAACAACAACTTTGATTTTGTTTCTTTTCTTAAAAAAAACACCACGGCTATTCAGATTTCTCACAAAGGGGTTAATGGGAAACGGTAATCGCAGTAAACAGCAGAGACATCGTGAAGAAGAATGGCAACACAACATCTGAACTTTCCCGGTTTATTTATTTATCGTAGGGAGGGGGGTTCTTGGTTTATTTATGTATCGTAGCAGCTCACCTTACTTGATCCCTGAGCTCAGTGTTTGTTAAGTGCGCAGGGTCTCGGTGGATGCGAAGTGTAGGAAGCCGGGGAGGAAAATTCTAACAAAAGATGAGGATGCTTCTTCAACGAGATCTAACTTCACTTCCAATTAGTGCAGGTTGCAGTGCAGGTTGCAGCACATCCTGCGGAGGCTGCGGCCCTACGACTCCCTTTCATTCAACGTGATCACTAGCTAAATGTTTTCTGTGGCTGTTACAAGAGGATAAAAACGTAACTCGGTTGTTAAGATGCTTTCAGGCCGGCATTGCATTAAAACCACTTTATCCTTTAATGCTACTTATTGGTCCAGCGGATCGCCGTCACAGAGAGGAGCCTTCATTTCCTGTTTTGATAAACGTACTGATCTCTGCTGATTGAAACCCGTTCGTGTCAGTTGTCGTACTTGTAGACCGAAGTACTCCTGATACCTTCCACGTTAAACATCATGTCTTTGGTACTAAGCAATGCATTTAAGGTCTTTTTAAAGCCACATAAACACCCCCATCCGGTTCCTACTCAACTGTGGTTGGAGGGGGGGGGTGGATGTGACGTCTTGACCCCCACAACCCCTCAACACATCTACATCTACACACACACACACACACACACACCTGCTTATACAACCAGTCACAAAAGAATGAGCACAACCCTCAAGCTCTGTTTGTTCGTGTTTCATTTCACTGCCTCCCTCCTCCCCCCCCCCCTCCAACCAGGCCCTTCACTCCCCTCACACACACACACACACACACACACACACACACAGCGCAGACAAATTCACACACATCTCAAGTCCCCACAAAATCTGTGGTGAATCACTGTTTGCCTGCCTTTCATTTTTTTTTTTGCAGCAGCAAATCAATCGGGCTTTGCAGCACTCAGCATTTAATATAGGCTCAGAAGGTAACTGATTATCGAGTCGCGGCGTACAGTATCGACGGCTGTTTGAAACTCCATTGCGAATACGCCGCCGAGGTGGTCAAAAGAAAAACAACTCGGCCGCGGCTGTTTCTCTCTGGGACTCGTTTTGAACTTTGCAGCACAATGGGTGAGAAAACACTCTGCTGTGTGGAGCTGCACTGACATTTCGCTTTCATGAAAAACACACACCCTTCTAACTACACGGATCACTCAAACTAGCATCCGAAAGCCCCTGAAACAAAAGAGTTTGTAATTGACATTTTATGATCAATTAATTACACAAATAACGCGTCACTGTGTCTTTCCCGCCGTCATTAAAGAGCCTTGTTGTAAATCCATTTAGTGTAGCTCGAGTGCTTGATGTGTGGCCATTGTTAGTGTATGACCTAATTTTGTTTGCCTCCTCTGTAATGTCATTTTGTTTCTCTCTCGCTGTAATAAATGGAGCATCACATTGTTTTTAATGTTCTCGCGCACCGGCGGATCTGAGAGTGTCTCTCCGCCAGAGAACGAGCCCAGGAGTCGAGGAGGGGAAGGTTTTTGTTGTTGTTGTTGTTTGTTTTGTTTTTTTGCAGCATCCTCATTGTTTACAGGAATAAAAAAGCAAATCATTACGGGGCTTAAACTCGTAAAAAGCTTCGGCGTAAAGTGCCACAACCACTCAGCAGCTCGCTACCGTCAGACAGGGGGAGGCGTGCGGTATTATCACGGTCTGCTTCAAAAATCCTTCGCTAAAGCAGGACCCGTTTTAAAAAGGGTACGTGAAGCTGTCAGCCACCACAGAGGAAAGAGTCAATAGGAAACCGCTAATTTTCATGAAATTGAATGAGCGGATTCCTCCTCCAACCCCCTCGAAACCCGCCTCCCGATAAGAAGGCGTAAGGCTCGGAGGCGGTGTGTTCGTTACCCGTGACCTCGGAGGGTGCTGACCTGATGAAAGGGCAGAGCAGGTTGGGACACGGTGGAGATAGCGAACCGTAAAGACTCGGACAAACACCTCGGGGCTCTCACTGACAGCCCGGCGTTGGGTGGATTCTGCATTTATCGCTTGATCAGCTGCCTCTCCTGACAGCTACCCCACCCCCCCCTCAACCATGTGAGCTGTGCTGTAGTTGAGGCAGGAAGCTCTCCTCCCCCCCCCCCCTCTACTCTGTTTTGTATTCCATAAGCCCAGAAGAGTGTGTCCTCAGGCTTCAGCTATGTCTTACCTGCTTGGACCTGCTGGGGTTCCCTGTCCCCATAATTTTGTTTGGACTTGATGGATGACGGATGAAATATAGCTCTGTCAAGCACTGTATGCCTGGTATTTATCTCACCCCCACACACCCAGGACTGTTTCGCACGAGGGTCTTTTTTTCACGGCCTTTTGAATCGCTTCGCTGCTCCTGGGAGAGGGTTTTTTTTTTTACCGTTGCTTGGTGTAATTCCACCCTTTTTTATGGCGTCTGTAATATCGCCTCCTCCTCTCTCTCTCCCCCCCCCCAACAGTTTGAACGGCTCCCTGCCCAGCAACGTGGAGATCAAGAACAACACCCTGTTCTTCAAGGGCCCCGTGACCTACGACCTGGCCGGCACGTACGTGTGCGACGCCACCAACAGCATCGGGACGCGCACGGGCATCGTGGACGTCAACATCACAGGTAGGTGATCGCCCGCTTGCTCCTCCTCCTCCTCCTCCTCCTCCTCCTCCTCCTCCCGGCTTCGGGGGGGCCTCCGATAACTCCGGCATGGCGTGCATCAATACAGTAGCGCTCTGGTAATCTGACAGGGGCAATCATCCACTTAACTGCAGGCTATAGACAGCTACACCACACCCCCCCCCCCCCCCCCACCCGCCACCTCCGCCCAAATAATGCAAACACACGCACACATGGAAACGAAGCCGTCCCACAGGTTTCGGTGGCGCTGTGCCAGGGTGTTTTGGATGCGGGGCCCACCTGCCCTCGCTGTGAGAACACAGAGGCACCCCCACCCCCCACCCCCACCATCAACACCTCCACCATCCAGCCGCCCCCCCCCCTCCCCCCCCATCGAGGCACATGTGTAGGAGCAATATAAAGCAGGTCTGTTATTGTCAGCTAAAGGGCTGTGTGGAGATGATGAGGGTACTGTATTGATCATAGTCGGCGCACATCACACTCACATTTCTCCCAACTACTCTCTCTCTCTCTTGCTCTCTCTCTCTCTCTCTTTTTTTGTCTCCTGTCTTTTGGGGAAAACAAAGTGCTGAACAAAACCGATTCAGTTCCCTTTCCTTCCAGATAATTGTTGGCACGCACACAATGTGGTTCCTCTGGGCTCTTATACGTCGGGGGGGGGGAGGCATTTTGCAATGAAAAGCCTCCCCCCCCCCCACCCCCCCCCTCGCTGCCGAGTGTCCCGCGTCTCGCTTTGCCATACATAAATGTGGAGATCTTCATCTATTGGTACCAGCTGTGTGTGGAATTGGGGAAACTGTCACCGTTTTGCTCTGGTTGAACTGGATAGGCTCCCCCCCCACCCCCCACCCTCCCCCCCCCCCCTCACTCCTTTTCTGCTCGGTTTCCGGGAAGCCGTGGGTGTTCTCACTTGCATTGCTGTGCATGTTGACTCATGTTGTGTGTCTTGACAATGCTGTGCTTGGTGTGGAGTGAACAGCTGTGCCTTTACAGTATCTTGCATTGCATACTTTTTTTTTTTTTTTTTTTCTGCTTTGTGTTTGTTTCCTGTCTTTCAGTGTGTGTGCTGGTGTTCTCTCTATTTGTAAAGGTAACCCAAGGACAAAGCTTCCATTGCAGGATATGATGTCATTACCTGCGTTTTCTGCAGTTTGCCCATCTGGAATAGGAGGGTTAGCAGTGCGATAATTGAAATCTCAAAGCTCTGACTTATCAAACGGGAAAGTGAGGAAGTAATCTACTATCAGGAAATCGCCGTGCACCAGCTTGTATTGAGTAATTGTGTTCCAAAGAGATTGTACTGCTTGGCATAAAGTACTGTATCCCCTTGGAAAGGCAAAACAAAGGCACCGAAGTCATTTTCTATTTCTGCTTTTTCATTGATTGCTTGAATTAATGAACCACATTGCCATTGTCCCCATAGTCTCTCTGTTTATCTTCGTCATTTGTCTGTATAATTTCATTGAGTGTGAGTGTGCGAAGTGAACAATGCATGAGTACATTCAATTTAAGTTTGTTTGTGCACAGGAAATAGTCTCGTCTTGCACTTTTTTCCCCGAGTCCTGCTATTCACCGCACAGACAGGTTATCTAAATGTATTAATTGGTTTTGAAGCTTTGAAAAGACTTGCTGTCACCGAGACTTGTTTTTTAAGCGGTGAATAAAAACACTTAGCGCATCTCGTTCAGTGACATGGCATGCTATATCAAAACAGAAAGTGTTTGTCACATTCTCTGCCTGACTACTTCATCACTTTGTCCTTTACCAGCTAGAATTGCATCCTTGCCATTTGGCGTCATACTCAGCATCACCGTGTTAATATTAAGTGCAGTCCCGAGTCTGTTCACATAAACAGAAAAAGTTTAGCCTCGTAAGAAAGGATGCTAGCAGCAAGTCTTGTTCTACATCGTGGCATATGTCCTGAATTTCTGTTTAGGACACTCCCGTTTTCCCTAAGGGTCCCATGCAAGCCCTTATGTCGCCTGTTCCCATAGTAACAGTGACATGTTAAAAGGGAGTGCAGCCAGCATCCCCCCCTCCTAAGGCACAAGTTCACAGCCTCAGCTCCCAACATGGCAACCCGGGGGCCCGCATTGTAGAACAGTTTCACCACAACAGTTTCTGCACAACCGGTTGGAAAATGTCCTCCTAATTCCTACCAGTTTGTGTTGTAGCTGACTGTGGAGGCTCGTGGGTCATTAGGCTGCAGAGGATGTGCAGAGTGTACCCTGCCCCGCTGCGCCTCGCCCTTGTGTCGCGCACGGGAACAAGAGCAATAGGTGTACGTGGATGTGTTGCGGCGCGACCTCAAGGCTCCTCTCTGTCTCTCCGCTGATGTCGTGAAATGCTAACCCATGCCTTTTCTTAATGCGGGCTTGTCAGCGTATCGCTTTTCACCATTGTAGAACAGCATAAAGTGCTGTGTGAAAGAATAAGACTTTCTATTTAGATGCAGTTTGAAAAGTGCCTCTGTAAACATAGTATAGTTTGTGGTGTAGTGGTAGTGGATGACAGGAATACTGAACTCTTCCTCCTCATTCTTTCATGTGCTATTTCCACCCTTGACATTGGCTGTGCATAATGACCCGATGGTGGAGGTAAAGGACTGCGCAGATGCTTCATTAACTTCAAACGGCATCTTTGTGTCTCCCAACAGCCTTAGACAGGCCTGGCTGAAACACGGCAGATAAGAGAGCCCGGCTGCTGGCTGCCGTTCAAGGCTGCAGCGCCGGGTCCACAATAACGCCGGCTAAGTGTTCTCTGCAGAACAAGGGGGAAGGTGACCACGCCGAGAGCCGCGGCGCGTTTGTTCAATAGTTCACGCCACCAGAACTGGCAATTACAGGCTTAGTGCTAAACATCAAATAATTATTTCTTTGCCTTGTTAAAAGGCGCGTTTGGAAAACGGCGTTTGGATTTAGAGGCATTCAGGAGAGTTTTGTGTTTCCTCAGAGTCAATAAATCAGGCAACATGGCTGGCCTTTTTTAGTGTCCCATAATGCCGGCAGTAAACCGAGCGAGTAGAGGCAAATGTGAAAGAAATTTATTAAGCACTTCACACCGGCGTTGTGCACATTTCTGTCAATATCAAGAAGTTGATTTACCCGAATGCACCCTGCATGATGTTGGCAGTAGTACTTTTGTTTCCATTTTGATGTTGATGTTTAGATTGACACAGCAATATAACCTGCCACGGAGAGACACCCCCCCCCCTGCCTCCCAGTGTCCAGGAAGATAAAAATGTCCCTGACAACTTGTTTGTATCACAGAAAAAAAAAAAAAGAAGCTTATTTTCTCGCCCCTGGGAGAAAAAACAGCACTGACGGAGCACTTAGGGAAGCTGCATTTTAATCACGCTGCTCAGTTTTCACGGACGGGGTTTGTCACGAGCTGCATAACCGCCACCTCCGCAGATAGGGGCACAGAGCACCTTGTTTCAATTAGTTGGAGGTAGTGTTTGTTGTGGAGACGGCATCGACCACCGTAAGTTGCATGGGGGGCTAAGATGGGCTTTCTCCAAGGACACTTGTTCTGGAGATATGGTGTCGCTTGTCAGAATCTAATGAACCACTCTCCTGTTTTAATCAATCCTCCCTCTCAGAAAAACAGGTGAAAAAGGAAGAGAGAGAGAGAGGGGGGAGCTGTGCCAAGAGAGACAAGAGTTTCATCGTCTTAGCGAAGTCCTTTACCTCTCTCATTCACATTCAGATCAGAAATCTCCTGAGGGAAAGTTGACAAGTAGTCAGACCTGATTAATCAGCTAATTACAACGGGGCATCGGAGGTCATCTTAAAAAATAGAGACAATTAAATAGCCTCACTGTGAAGGCTAGTTTTTGACAATTCATCCTCCGCAGCTTTTAGCCGTCTCGTACCAACGGCAGTCAAACGCGTCTCCTATAAAACTAAATGCAGCTGAGAAAATCTGCGAGCCGCGGGGAAAGGGTTGAATCACGCGGTGAACCCTCAAAGCTCGTCGTCTTTCATTAAGATAATCGTCTCTTCCGCCATCACACTGCGTCTTTGTGCTTGAAACAATTCTCCGCTGCCATCTTGGGTTTCTTTCCCAGCTCGTAAGCAAGACGTGATGAATGATGGGTTTTGTTGAGACGGCCTTACAATTATGTCGTTATCACCGCTGAGAATGGAGATGTGTGGTTTTACTCTCTCAGCGGTTATGTGACGTTGGGGGGAGGATGTTTTTTAATTTCAACAGCAGTAGAGAGATAATCTGTTTACTCTCTTCCAGTATAGCCTTGGATAGTCTGGATTAGGGGTGGACGATATGACTAAAAATCAATATCGTGATTATTTCAAACTTTTACCTTGATTACGATTAATGAACAATTTATTTGTTTTGTTTTATTTTGAAATTGACCGGATGCTCTATGCCGTTCCTGTGTCTGACTTCCTGCCTGGCTTGACACATTCGCTTGCGGCTCGCAAAAAAAACGACCGGTCCAAACCTGTCTGAACACGTTACTGGACGGGGCGGAGGGACGTGACTGAATACCACGTAGTATTTTTTAAGGGGACAGTTCATGAACGCAGTATTGGGGAAAGTATTTGGCCCATTCACTCAGGGGAAAGTGATGTTACGTCTGATGCGCGCGCACACACACACACACACACACACACACACACACACACACACTGGTTGCTTTGCTAACTGGCGCTTCTAGACGTTCCTCGTTCTTGTCGCCTAAATAACAATCGAAATCAACGATTTTGTAATTAAATCGCGATTATAAACACGATAATCGCCCAGCCCTAGTCTGGATTAAATATTGATATCTAACCTTTTGTGAAATGGAGGCTGGACCGGAGTATAAGACGATGCATAATTCCCGCCATATTAGGAGGATCAAATGTGAAAGAAGAAATGGAATCAGCCCGGGGTCAGGCAGTACGGCGGCTTACCCCGCGAGCTAATACGGGAGGCCTTAATGGCGTAGCGGTGCCAACTCTCATTCCCCCTCTGTCGGCGCCGCGGCACCCCCGAGTGCTTTCGGGAGAGCAGAGGTGCAGTCACGTTCGCTACAGGGTTTACCGCTCGGGTTAAACTGGATGGAGCGACGGCGTTCTCTTCAATTTGGCGAGAAAGCGTGAGGATCGGTCCTTCTGTAAGCACGGGCGACCGGGGCTGACATCTGTTCATGCTCGCCTGGACAAGCAATAGCTCATTCTCATGTGGGGGGAAAATGAAGTTGAGAGACAAAAGGGTGAAAATGAGATGAATAAAACATAGATAGTCCAGTGAAAATGGACTATCTATGTTTTATTGAAAAGAAAACGCTTCAGCGGATCTGATTTGGGGAATTTAGTGGAAGATGGACGCCTGAGATGGATGCAGTGGCGGAGGTGGAGGAGGTGGAGGAGGGCGGGCGTTTACGCGGCGTTTATGTAACATCCCACTTCAACTTCTCGTGTTGGCTGCCTGTGACGTCCCCCCTCCGTCCTCCCAACGCCCACGCCGGTGAGCGGCGAGAGACACCGGCGTGTCGGGGAGGCCGAACGTCGGTTCTCGCCGTCTCTCCTAAATAGAACTGAATGTGCAGGCGTACTCCGAGAACACAGCGACCTCCTCTATTTTGAGGAAAACAACGCTCGCCGTCCCTCATCACAGGTTTCCACTAATACCAGCGAAAGGCAAAATTTGCAACATAGGTGTGATAGCGTGATTCTTTTTTTTTTTTTGGTATCATCAGACAAACGGGCTGCGTTGCTCTCTGTGTCGCAACTCGCGAGGCGGCGGCGGGCGGCGAGAACATCCTTGAATAAAACGAGCATGGCGCCGTTATATTAGCAGCCCGTTTGTCTCTTTTCTCTCCTCCTGACAGAGACAAGAGGCATTACGGTGTCAGGCTTTTGCAAAAAAGAAGGGCTCTCCCCCAGCAATGTGAAATTTGTTTGTCTTCGCCTGTCACGGCAGAGCCCGTCTCAATCTGCTAGCGCTGTAGCGCGTCGCACCGGCGCGTTCTCGCCCTCCTCTTGCATTATTCATGCATCCAGAGGCCACACGTGTATATCATGTATTTTATTACACCCACACTTTTAAGTAGACGCTGTCAGGTGGGTTGACGAGAGAGATGTGGGGGGGGGGGGGGGTCTTGCTGCTCTCCAGGCCAGCTCCTCATCATCACCCTTGAACTACCTATCCAGGCGCCTGCAAAACCTGGATGGATGGTGCTGATGGAGCGACGTCCCAGCCCCCACCCCCCCTACCCCCCCCACGCCTCCTCGCTGCAGGAGGGGGCTCGCTCGCTGCTCAGATCCTGCCAAGCTCACACCTCATTATCCAAATGAGACATTAGCATGAGCTTCTCCCTCGCTCTCACACCATAGGCTGCCCGTAAAGCCTCTGTTGTGCTGTGCCAGGGAAAACTACTGAGGGGTAGAAGACATTGGTGGCTGCAGCTTCGCTTTGCATAAGATGGAGGAGGAGGAGGGGGGGGGTTGTTTAGAGTGTCAGGGTCTTTTTTTCTTTATGCAGGGGAGAGTGGTGGAAGAGATAGCCTGGCTGGAGGAGTGAAACGTAAATGTCACCGGGGGGGATAGCACGTGAGAGCAGCAGCAGCAGCAGCCGGCATCTTAGTGATTTATCTTAACATTTGTTTCTGCATGGTTTGCTGTTTCCTGCTCTCCGGAGGATATGCAGAGGAGTGGGGTGGCATGGAGATGCAGACAGATGGAGCAAGGGGGGGATTGGCTGAGTCCCTTTCGGCCTGGCTCCTCTGTCCTCCTCCTCCTCTCCTCCCTCCTCCCTCCCTCCTCCTCCTCCTCCTCCTCACTGTCCACTCTTGTGGTGTTTGGATCTGTCACGCCTTCCCTGAGAGACTGATGAAGTAGGTCAGACTCTGTCCCAGGGTCTGACCACTGGCTCCAGAGCTGCCGCTGTGGTGATTCAGTCATTGCACACACACACACACACACACACACGCACACACACACTGCTCGGAAATAATAATAATAACAAAAAACAGAAGAGACGCCGACGGGTAGAAAGGCGTGCTGGCCCGCCAGCCAGAGCCCCGCCCACTCCTGGCTCGTGCAGATAAAAGGGGGCGTGGCTGCGTGACATGCTGCACATCTGCTCACCTCATAACTCATCCTGACAATACTCACACTTACATCACTCAACCCTCATGCACACCAGCTTGGGCGATGTAGAGATTCATTCGTTTCAATAAGGGCGCCGTCGTACCGGTGTGTTATTCTCCAGTAGTAGACGTTGAGCTCGCCGTGATTTCTCAACACTCCCGATGTAAATACCCGCCGCTCGTTAAAGGTGCATTAAGTAAGATTTACTGCCCCGTAGCACAAAATGACCCGTAATATATCTGCGTCGGGGGTTGAGAGGGTTGATCGATACTAATGACTCGACGATTACTTTGCCAGGTGCTGAGATTCCCGGCGTTCTGGCCCGTAACCTCCCCAACACCCACCAATTAGAGAGCGGCCGCTGTTGCGAGACGTTTTCTTTTGTTATCAACGCAACACAAAAACACACGACGAAGCAGAATGACAATTACAGTGTTTTTGCATTGCGGTGTACTACCTCTTTACCAGACCGCTCCTGTTGGGTCTTGCTCTGTTTAGCTAGCTCACGTCTATTGTGACTTTATTGTTTGGATCCATTGAACGCTGCTGCTGCTGCTGCGATCCCTCGGTCGATAAAAGTCACAGATTACTAAATGCTACTTTCATTATCTGACAATCTGCCGTATTCTCCGTCGCTCCGACACGACGGTCCTGCAAGTTAATGCACGTTCGCAAAACAGGCCGGGCGATGATGTCACCGGTGTTTTGATGCGGCGGCGTTATCTCCCCCAGCGCATCCTGTGGGCCTCCTGTCCTTCTGGCTTTTGACAGGGAATTGAATTTGAATGACTTAGTCAAAAGGTTCATATGGCGTGCGTGACATTTTACCTACGTGTGAAGGAAGCTTATGCCTCGGTAAAAAAAAAATGTTTACAAACGGAGTGAAATGGTAGATGTGGGAGGGAGTGTGCCTCAGCCTCGCCGTCCTCGACTCCCGTCAGCGTTGAGCGTTGATTCTTTGTGGCAGCGTTATATTTCCATGACTTCACAACCACTGGCGAAGACGGGGGAGTAATGAGGATTGCTCAGATCGCTGAATGAGTGCGTCTCCCCCCGTTGTCTCCCCCTCGCCTCTCCACGCTGCTCTTTATTCGGGCGGCGTCACTCGACCGCGATCGCTCTCTCGTCTCAACGCTCTCGCCGCTCACCTCAACCTCTATCTGTCTTCTCGTTGTTTTTTGCTACTTGTTCTTCGTTTAGTCGTATTAAGACGCCACTCCCTGAAATCCTCTCTCATTTTCCCCCTAGTCACAACACCGTGTCCGAGTGATTGCGCTAAGACTCGGGAGTGTTTGTACCTGTCTTCTCGGCGGCGTGTGCAGACAGGACTCCCAGCACACCCGCGAGCAAGAGTTGCCAAACACTTTCCTCCTCTACTTTTGAAGCCCGTTCCTCCACCTCAGACATTCCTCTCTCATAATGTCTTTGAACTGTTTTCTGATTGACGGCGTTGGTGGTTTGTTATGTCCAAACACGAAACCCGAGCTTGATTGTTTGCAGCAAACTTGGCAGACGTGTCGTCGTGTAAGCGGGGGCCGAGATTTCAGGCGATCGGGTATTGATACCGTTATTTATTTCAGCGCTCGTCTCCGTGGAAAGAAAAAAAAAAAGGGCCTCGCTTTCCCGTTTCAACACACGTAAGTGACGGCGCCGCTTATTGAGTCGCGGGAAAGGGAAAACGGGATTTTGTCACCAGAAACGCCTGGAGGCAGTAAATCACGCGCTCGATCAAAACGGGATGATTAATGCAACACAAAGCTTGCGTCGTTTAAAAAGCTGCGGCGTCTCGTGTTGTTCGTTACCTGTAGGAATCTATCACGGCTGTGGATTGAATTATAGCCTTTCACGGCACATCTTAGCACCTATTAATCTCAATGGTGCGTTTTTTTTAGCTGCTGGTACTCAAGGTTACCCCCGGTATCTGCGTATTTCCCAGCGGCTTGTTAATAGACACTGCCTTTTTGTTGCCTGGAACAGTATCGGGGCTGTTGTTGCTGCTCTGAGGTCTGTTTTATCTCTCTCTTGGCAGGTGTTGCCGTTAGCTACAGGCGTGCCGGTGCAACGCCTCCTCCCTCCTCCGTGCTGTCAAACCCCCCCACCTACGTACACCCCCCGACCATTCCAAGTGTTTATTATTAGTGTTTCTGTAATGTGATTAGTCTTTACCATAGCCACATACGTGGATTTACCACCGGGAAAGACAAAAGCCTCGAGGGTTGTTGCGGAATTGGTGAAATCTTGTGGCATTTTCGTTATCGGAGGCCGCCTGAAATTGAGCGGGAGACCCGGTGGATGGTATCGGGATGTTGACCTTGCAGGGCCGTCAAGTTCAGACCAGACACAGCGTGGTGGGAGCAGGCGGTCTCCTCGCCGGCGCACCTCCTTTTTGAGTTTCGAAAACAAAAAAGAGAGTGATCTAAAGAGCGCCTGATTGCTGAGTTTCAGTCCTCGCATTGTACCTCTGACAAAGGAAGTAGTGCATTACACAGAGGAGCATCTTCACACTTGAACACCCTCCTCCTCCTCCTCCCTCCTGCTCTCCCTCGAGTGAAAGCATCATAATAACTGCTTCGGGGGAAAAAAAACCTCACACATTCGCCTCCGTTTTCTAAGCGGCCAACCTTCAAGGTCTTATGTTTTTGTTACGTCTTTATGTTACGTAAACCCAGCCACAAATATGCCCCTGTGTTGATTACTGCTCTCATACCTTCACTTTGCACGGGCTAACTCCTTCTTGAATTATCGGTGTTAACACGCACATCAAACACGAGTGTCGAGAGGCGTTGTCACTTGAACCTTCGTAAAAAACGGAGGCGGCTGCTTCGCCTTTTTACTGCCTTGTTTTTTTCCACCTCTCCGAGTGGTTAATATACAGACTTGGCAAACCTGGAAGGGAAAGAGCTGCCCAATTAAGATTGAATGGAGGGAATGATGAGACTGCAGACAGATCCGAGCAGAGGAAGGCAGCGGAGGGAAGAGGAGAGGATTATAGGAGACCATTTTCCCTTTCTCTCTGCTGCTCCAATCCTCTAGATTTTCACCCCCTCTTTGGTCTTGGTGGGAGGATGTGTTCTCGGGCAGAGGTGACCTGGCTCTGCTCTCTCATTCATGTGTGTAATGAAGGCCTGTGTCTGAATAATCCCATTAGGTGGTCAGATTAAAAACCTGAGCTGATATTTGAGACTGTGCCCGGCACTGCCTTAGAAACCGGAGAGCTTTCCCGTCAGCCCTGGGATGAAGGGATGCCGAGGGAGAGCGGCGGCGGGGAGGTCTCGCTCTCCTCTGGATTGATAGAGCACCGTTGTAATTAAAGGAGAGAGGAAGGCTTCAGTGCTTTCTCTGCCCCCTCTAGGCAGAGGAGTCATTCCTTCCCTTATCTGGTTGTATTCAGAGATTTAGCGTTTCCATTAAGAGCGCTTTTAATTGAGTTTAATGGCTTCGATTCAACAATTAAGCAGAATCATTTGAAAATCCTTTTCCGCTGACGTGGGACATTTGTAGTTTTTGTTTTTGCGTGATGATGATGATGGCGGCATAATTGCTGATTGGTTGCCGTTAGTCAAGCCGTAATGTTAATGTCTGGTTTTATTGTGCGGAGCGGGGATCTCTCCGAGGGGGAACCATATGGATCTGCTCAACGTTTGACTTTGTTTGGGGCGTAAATTAGTTAATGAATTACGACGGCGCTTTGGAAATGATTTTTTATATTCAATATATTAATCATGTTGGTTTCCTATTAAGGGCAAAATGGATGTATCAGTATTAGTCTTTCTATTGGCCCAACACCTCTCCATGGATATTATCTTTATACTTATAGATGACAGTAAAACCATGTGAAGAGAGCATCACATCTGGTGAAGTGAAGTTGGAAGTTAGACGATTCAGATAAATTCCCATGAAATCAGAGCGTCTCCTCTTGTCGTCCTTTTTCTGACTGAGCAGTGCAACAAGTGAGGCGTTCAGGAGCAGCCCGTGTTTCCTAGATTGGGAGAATTTAAAAAAAAGATGTTGAAAAAGAAACGAAGAGAGAGAAAATTACAATCGATAGCAGTATTGGTATTTATGAGCCGGCTGATGTCCAGTCTCTCTCTTCTCTCGCTGTTTCTTGCAGACTCCCCCCCCATCCCCCCCCATCCTCCCCCATACCATTCGTTTAACAGAAGCTGTGATACTTTTGTTCTGTTTTTTTCTGTTGAGGATTCAGGTTTTGATATGGAAGGTAAGTGCGCCTGTGCTCTGCAGGTTTAGACAAGCAGCTACCTGGGCGCCTCCAGGCTTTGATCACGTTTCAGATAAAAGTCTTGCTGTCTCCGTGTTCAACCGAGCTTTGTACATTTTTATCTTCAATATGACGACACGTGTGAAGGAGACTTTTTTTTTTTAGTGCTCAGGTTTTGACTGTGAGCGGCGATTGTGCTTCAGTCGTGAGCGTTGTTTGTGTGTCTTGTGAGTAGGTGAGATGGTGGGATGACTGTGATGGCTCCGTGGTGCTTCAGATATGGTTGGACTGTGGCGGTGGTGAATGTGAAACGGGACGACATATCTTTTTGTGTTCCACAGAAGGAGAATTTGCAAGGCAAAATCCCAGCCTTCAGACTGTAAGCTGGTGGAGGCTGGCATCTTAGTTATTGTTTGTCTCTAGCAGAAGGCCATTAGTCATTGTCAGTCTGTTCTAGATTAGAGTGCATCCTTCACTTATTTGATGATTTTCTCTCTATTCTCTACTGTCTTTGCTGAACAATATATATTCCTCACTTCGGAGCATATGCTTTTTTCTCTGCAGCTTTCTTTTCATATTTATCAGCACTACTGATGCATTATGGCGTACTCTGTGTGTCTGCTTGGCTGCTAATAACCATCTCTGGCAAATCTATTGCATCTCATTTCCACTACATTGACTATCAGTTGCTGATTGAATGATTCAATATGCTGGACTGGACCGTACAGCAGTGTTAACAGTATTTAACTAAAAGACCACATGAAGTAATCCCCTCACTGCTTGTTAATTATGTTGGTTTATTGTTCCTGCGACCAAACGGGGAAGGCATCGGAGAGCATGATGACAAAGCTTCATTCTCTTTAATCAGACGTCTCATTTTCCTCTTTGGTGGTGGTGTGTGGTGGACCGGCTTCCTTTATTTCTTTACTTCTGTGAAAGTGCATGCGGTTGTCAATGACTGAGCCCTGCTGGGCCTACAGTGTTGGCAGGGCCTCCTGTTGGGTGGGGGTTTCGTCGTGGGGCCGGGGGTCCTTCCTTTCCCCTTTGCTTTTCCCTCCCTGTCTCCCTTACCTCATCTTTCCAAAAAAAAAACCAGCACCTGCACAAAGCACCTCCTCCCACCAGAGCACTGACACACTCCCTTCCATCTGTCTTTTCCTACCCAGAATTCCCTAACAACCTGTCACCTGGGGGCCGCGAGATCCCGCAGGAGCAGCACAATGCGGGTGCCGCCATCGGGGGCGCTGTGGGGGGAGTCGTCCTGTTGGGCGTGGCGGCCACGCTGCTCTTCGTATTCCTGCGCCGCCGCCAGCGCACCTTCAAGGGAGACTACAGCACCAAGAAGCACGTGTTCGGGAACGGCTACAGCAAGGCCGGCGGCCTGCCCGCCCACCCCCCCATCCCCAAGAACCTGCAGTACCCGGACGACTCGGACGACGAGAAGAAGCCCGCCCAGATCGGCGGCCCCGGGGGCTTCGAGGCGAGCGAGCGCGATTTCGACGCGGAGGCGGAGGACCTGAAGAGGCCCTATTTCACTGTGGATGAGGGAGAGAGCCGAGATTACGACGAGCGGACTCTAGCCTTCCAGTATGACCCTGAACCTGAGATAGCCGATGATATGATCTCCCAAACCGACGGCTCTGTCATTTCTAAGAAAGAGTGGTATGTGTAGTGGCATGCGACAACCAAACCAAACAGCCCCTCTGTCTCCACCGGCATCCCACTGCACCCTCCACCTCCATCACCGACCCCACCCTTCCATTTGTCAAACTGCATCCTTCCCTTCAGTCCCGTTCCTCTTTTTGGTCGATCTAGTACCCCCTCCCCCTTGACACCCCCCGCCCCACCCCCCCATCAGACCCCATCCAACTAATCTGCATTAGAAAATCAAGCGTCAATTTAAAGTGCTAGCAACATTACAACAACTGAAATGCCATCAGGCGAATGATGGGAGAGAATACAAAAGGTATGTGATTGGACTCGATTCCCATTGACTTGCAAGGCCAGGGAGGTGATTGGTCGATTAATACTGGTGTGTTATTCTTTTTGTGTATTTTTTCCATGTTATAAATGTATTAAATGTATAAAAAGAGACTGCAGGAGGAGATTTTTGCTGAGCACATTTGTGAAAGTCCTACACTGGATGTACGAATCTTCTTTTTTTGTTTGTTTTTCAGTACCATTTCGTTTTTTTTATAATGTCTTTTTGTATGATTTCAAAGTGACCAGAGAATTGAGAGTGACGTGTCTTGACATAATTGCAGGTGGAGTTATGTGTTTTTATGTAATTTTGTGGTCAAAGGAAAAGAAAAAAAAAAATTTTTTTTGCCATAAAGCACCTCTATCATTTCTCCTCTTCCTCACCGGGGTTAGCGTCCATGAAATTACACACAATTTGTACATTTCACAACATCAACAGGCAAATGTGTTATCGCTGTTTTCCCAAAGACATGCTTGGTATTTCTTCCCCCCCCGTGTATTCAAACGTCTTCTAGCTGAGGGGCCATATGGGCATGGCTCTAATAGATAGATATCACAGGGTGTCGGTGCTCGTCTCCGTTTCAATTCTTCTCCTGAATTTCAAAGGATGATTTTTTGAATCTGAGTTAGAGACGGCGGCGGCGGCGGTGGCGGAGTGGCGTGGCGTGGGAGGGGGGAGAGCACGGCTGCAATTATCTCAAATCGTTCATACATTTCAGTGTGTTTTTCCGCAACACGCTTCCAATACCTTAACTGAAAAGAGGGTTTTGGTGAGTCATACATTTTCCGCAAAAAAAAAAAAATCTTCAATAATGCTCTGAAATGTCACGGTTTGTCACTTGATTTGAAAGGGTTTACCTGTGTGTAATTGAGCTCTAAATCTCACCACTGTAATGAAATGTCTATTTTTGTGTTGGATTGTCATAATTATGTGTTTTTGTTTCCAACCCCCTTTTTTTAAGCAAATGGATGTCAGAGAAAAGTGTCTCGGGAATTTCCCAATAATGACTCTGTATCCTCTTATAATTGTGTGACTGTGTGCTGAAGAATTGACTTGAGCTACCCGCTTACGCCAACAGCGTATCCTATGAGGAGTCTCCTATGGACACAAAAGGCCTGCAGAGCGAACACTCACACGTAAAGGGAATTGAAAATATTACGGTGGCCACCCTGGAATATTATAAGTCACTTGCTGCTTTCGCCCAAGTTTTTTGTTACATGTCCTCTTTTTCCTAAGTAAATTGCAATAGCTCTCGGTGGATTCTACGGGGGAAAGAATGGCTGTCCTTGCCGCAAATATTGGCTGCTATATCTGCCAATGGGCGTACAATGACCCTGTCTGAAGGCATTATATATATCTGGCTTTTTAAAATCACTGTAACGAGTGCCAGTGAATGTGGACCATAGCAAATGACTTGTCCCTCTCCTCAGCGTTGAGGTCCATTATACAATCAGCGAAAATGTATTGCTTAAAACAAAAAGTTAAACGCGAAATATTGGATAAAAGGAAGCAAAGGAGTAATCCACGGATAAAAATGACATATCTGCCAGGCTCTGAACAATATAAATACTGTATTAAGCCTTATTTTATGCATGGTTTTGTGTGGGAGTGGAAGTGAGTATGTTGCTATTTTTTCCGTATCAATTCAGTGCATTTGTCCTCATTTTGCAGCTCAAAAGACATTTTGTCTATTGAGGTGGGTTATGGAGTTTGTGAGCTTCTGGGCAAGCAGTACCTAACAAAAATATTGCAGTTAATGAAACAAAAAAAAAACAACAAAAAGAAAAAAAAACATCTCTGAGAGCAGAAAAATCTCTGTAAATTGGAGAGGTGAATGTTTTTACAGCCCATGCTTGTCTACTGTATGTTTTCAGATGAGCATGTTGATCATGAGCCTCAAAATATATCGCATTTTCAACTCGATAACCACAAGAAAGTGGGAAATATCATGTCCTTAAAAGCCTTTTTTTTAAATTCAGTTAATTTTTTTTATCATTTCTACAGCCTTATTACTGTTATTGTTAAGTGTATACGTGCTAGAGGATGGTACAGTAGCATCATAGACAGTTGTTTCTGAGGTGGACAACTAATTGATAGAAACGGGGTTGCTACCTTCAAAGTGCGCAAAAGCAAATTATGAACTAATATTATTTAGTTTGTCGTCGTCTGCTTAGTTTAACTGATATGCTGTTACCTTTTCAATCTCGTGTGATTTTGCGTCACAACATTGCAGAGAGACAAACTTATCTTAAATCATGTTTTTATCTTTTATTGTCGCATTCAGTGCCTATCAAAGTCAGGAGACGTGAGGTAGTCTAAACAGTTGCTGCTCCATCATCTTGAGTCATTCATGTCATAGAATATTACAACATGGAAACATGGCATGGACTACTAACTTCTTTAGATCCAATGGAGGATGAATCTTTCATTTCGGCAGATTTGGATCAATATTATGACGTAATAATCCTTAGTGTTCAAAGCATGATACTAACAATGCATCTCTAAACTCGATCGATCTCTTAAAAGCTGCACTCAGTACTGTTTTAAAGTTGAATCAAAGATAAATGGTGATACAGCACTTTGTCCAGTCGTTACTGGACAGTCTAAATCCTAAAGGAGATCCAACTATTGGAAATTAGTCACACATTGCTGACTTTTGTAAGCACAACAAAGAAAATGAAATCCATTGATTGGGACGTATGATTCATAAATTTAAAAAAAGAAAGAAAAAAAGCCACTTAGGACCAGGCCCAAAGTCAAGACGAATCCTGCTCCTTTTCCAAGCACAAGTTGAAAGTTATCGGTTTCATTTGCGAAGAAAAACGTACCTTCTGTTTTATCTGTATCCATTACGAAAACCACTGCCATACTTGCTTCTCAGACATCTTGGAGTTTTTAGTCCACATCCTGTATACCGGTAGATGTAAAAAACATTGTCTTTTACGTTGTCAGGGTGTTTATGAGTTTCTATTTTGTAATACTGACTGTAACTTCATTCCATCCTAATCTACTTTTGTATTCCCGTATGTTCACCGCAGAGTTTCAACATTCCACTGTAAATAATGTACATAAAGTTGAGATTATAGTTGGGATTTATTTAGGGACATCTGCATAGGGACCCCTGTTCATGTAAAATATACCTATTTTGACTGCAAAAATAGAGACTCAACAGTGATGGATAGATGAAGTCGATGCATAGCTTATTTCCAAAGTCCCACCTGAGATGCCACTCCAGTCAGTTTTTGATATGCCAATAGTGGCTTCACTGTCATGCGAAAAGGGGTGATGCATACGATTTTGTTGACTTTAAAATTACCTGGAAGAAAAACAAAAAGAGAGAGAACTTGTCTGTATGCAGCCATGTGAATGTATATTTCTGAGGGTGTTACAAATATGAGAAAAAAATCTTGTTCAAATCGTGATGACCCAGTGAAGTAACTTGTATTTGTTTTAAGCATTAAATGAGTTCAATAGTCAACGATGTTCTGTCCCAACTCACTGATTGGTTAGATGTGTGTACTGTATTGCTGTGTATTAATTTGGGTATTTACAGATTCTACCCCAAAGGCTTCCATTGGTAATGTAAGCTGTTAATATACTATCACTACAAACAACATTTCAGTATTTATTCCAGTTCATATCACAACTGGTGCACATGCTTATTTTCTAGTCATGCTTATTTGGATTATCACATACTAAGAGCCCTAAAGCTGCATTATGTAACATGTTTATGTAGAAATACCAAGCGCCTTATCAGTCCAGTTCATGAAGTGGAGCTGCGACAGAGAAGACTGGCCCCTCCCCCTTCACTGAGCCGCTGTAGTTTCGCTCCATTCACCCCGATGATGTTTTGGAGTCGGGTAGGTAACGAACGAAACTTACGAGCCGAACGCATACAGCTAGCGCCTTGGCTATCGCTACAGGGAGCTAAGGGTATTGAAGTCTTCAAAAATACAAACAGTTACCTCTGGCTGCCACTAGGGGCTGCCAACGACTAAGTGACAGAACTTTAAATGCAGATTTAAGTGTAATACATAAAATGTTACGAGGTACATTTCCCTCATTTTATTAAAGATAAACATTATTAGAGCAACTTTCAAATCCACACTTTCAGATGTACAGGTGTAGCCACTGGACGTCCCACTGTTTACAGTTTGCAGCCGTGCATTGCTGCTGCACTGTTGCTTCACCGCCACGCCAAATTGTTTGGAAAATGATCGTTGCGTACCTTTTCACCTGCCAGAGGGCACAGAGAACGGCCGTCCAGGTGTCTTGAGATTTAAATTACAACGTTCACTTTTTGAGTTCAGTTCTGGTTTTCAGACTTGGAGATAGAAATGGCTGGCCCCTCCCCCTTCACTGAGCCGCTGTAGTTTCGCTCCATTCACCCCGATGAAGGGTTTTGGAGTCCGGTAGGTACACTGTGACGAATCGAAACTTACGAGCCGAACGTACACAGCAGTGAACGAGCTAGCGCCTTGGCTATCGTTACAGGAAGCTAAGGGTATTGAAGTCTTCAAAAATACAAACATTTACCTCTCGCTGCCACTAGGGGCCACCAAGGACTAAATTACAGAAAGTTACACGTAGATTTAAGTGTAATACATCAAATATTTGCTCTTCAGTTAACTAGGTACATTTATCTCGTTTTATTAATGATAAACATTATTAGAGCAACTTTCAAATCCACACTTTCAGATGTACAGGTGTAGCCACTGGACGTCCCACTGTTTACAGTTTGTAGCCGTGCATTGCTGCTGCACTGTTGCTTCACCGACATGCCAAATTGTTTGGAAAATTATTGTTGCATACCTTTCCACCTGCCAGAGGGCACAGAGAACGGCCGTCCAGGTGTCTTGAGGTTTGAGTTGCAACGTTGACTTCTTCAATTCAGTTCTGGTTTTCAGACTCCAACCACTCTGCATCTAAGTGTCCAAGTCTGGAAGCTAACTGACCCTCCTTACAGCATTGATTGGTGCCAATAAGATCTCATCAGATCCACTTACGAGACATAGCTTTTTAAGTTGAGCTGAATGAGTGCTGGTAGAGCATAATAATGATAATCATGCTCAACTATGCATGTGATAAGAGGCTAGGAAAGGGAAAATGAAGGGATACATACAAGACAGGGGTCTCCTTTTCCTTTAATTGGAGAGCACCAACTGTCAAACAGATGCTGATATTATTTGGGGTTGATTGCTTAATAAAGACAATCTTTACAGCGACGTGGTGAGACAGGTCCAGTCATATCCCGACCGATCTGTCTCAGACTGTGGGACTCGAGTGCAGACATCTGCATCATGGTCATTAGGAGCTGGCCAGAGTTTGCAGCTGTTGCCATCCATTTACTAAAAGAGCTCTTTGTAGGCCAAAGGGGCTTTGATGGCATATAGGGTTTTAACATGCACGGCTGTGGAGTTATGTCTCCTCCCAGCAGAGTCAAAAGTGGGATTAAACAACATTTCCTCTATAAAAGTAATAAAAAAAAGGAAATGCCACTGAATTTCAGTTTTGAAATATGGTATCGCTGTGCCCAAAACTAGTACAGTCTTGTGTGACTGAACACTCACTGTTCTCCTTAAGCCAAAAACGAGAGAAAAGTTTGTTCCCCCTAATCTGTGATGTCAGATAAACCACAAACCAAAGACTACAATTATTAAACTCGTATTACAGAGTAAAATAAGACTTTACTGACTGTACCTGCTGTGACTTTCTGGAGATAAGTCTCTTTTCTGGTTCGGTACTGATAGTGCTGCTATAATATGACACCCACTTGGATGTAGAAGTACGAGCAAGCATTGTTTGAGATCACTTAATCTTCTGTAACCTCCATCCAGCAGCGTGAGTGGCTAGTTTCCAGATCCACTTGTGTTTGCTCGTGAACCCACGTTGCCGTACGTTTCGTCATTCGCGACACTGGCACCGGGTTCCTCTCGTCAGCCAGCGCGAGGGTTCAGGCCACGCTTGATCGGCCTCGCCAATTTGCGAGTTGGACGCAGTTAGTCCGCATTAACGCGTTCTCACATGAGCGCGGCGGCAGCTCGTCGCTACCGTGATTCATCCGGCACAATCTGCTGAAACGACTGAAATATCATTGATCCGAACAACAGGGACTTCAGGAAAGCAGCAGACCCGCAGACGGCCGGTCCTATGAATCTTTCAATTAAAATGACATGGGGGGGAAAAAAGCATGCCAAGTCACGGGGCTGCATCCAGGTTAAGTCATTTATTAACTGATTAGTGAGGTGGCTCCTGGCTGCACTAGTCTCTGGCTTTGGGATTTATTATTACTATTATTTTAACATTAAAAAACATCAACTTCCTCAAAATGGCTGGTGTTTCTATTTACATTGTATATGCAGTGAATTCTGCTGTGCAAACTGCATTATGGGATGTTCTCTCGCTAAGTGTTGTGCTTGTTATCAAAAGACCCAGCTACCTTACTCGTGTCACAGCCTGTAGTAGAATCGGGAGTTGTTTTGTCGCTACGGTGTGTTTATGCATCGTTCTGGCTGATGAACAATTTGGGATAAACAAACTGTTTATGGCTTCTAGCAAAATGTTTGTTTTGCTCTTCTTTTTTTTTCTTCCCCTACCTGTTTTAAATGTGTACAGTTTTGAGGTCACATGCGGTTGTCCATAATAAAAAAGAGTTACTTTAAATGATGCTCCTGCTCTCATGGTAAACAGAAACATTCTCAAAGGATCGTGTAAATCAGATATTACTGAGTACTTTAAAAGAGCCAGCCTTGGATACTACAAAACCAACACTTTATCATTTAAGACTATGTGACTAACCTGTCAGAAATCTGAAGCTTATGATTATATTCTTACTAGTGGCTTTAAAGATTCACCTTGATCTCTCAAAAGAGAATAAGATCAAGGAATTAAATCACATTTCAAATCACATTTTATTTGTACAGCCCTTAATAACCGTGACAGTCTCAAAGGGCTTCACAGTGGCCAACCTGTGAAAACAATAAATGGTTAGTACACTCTCAGAGGACAAGGACAAACTCCCACTAAACCTTTTAGGGGGAAAAATGGAAGAAACCTTGGGAGGGGCTAGTCAGAGAGGGAGGGGCTAGTCAGGGAGGGAGGGGCTACTCTGAGAGGGAGGGGCTAGTCAGAGAGGGAGGGGCTACTCTGAGAGGGGTCCCCCTAACAGGACGGTCTGGCGTGCAATAGATGCCGAGTTTGTTAATGTTGCTTTGGAAACTGCACCAGTTTCCATAATAACAGACTTACTATATTAGTACAATACCATGATTATATGCCGCTGCCAATAAAATATGTTCTGTGTGTGTATTTATGTATCATTTAATTTGTGTTGTGGTCTGAATTTTACAGTAAAGGTTACAATACATATGCCGTTACGCTCCCCAGTATAGGAGGAACCACATGTTCTCTATAATATTTCCAATACTGTATGTATGAAAACAAAATCAAATATATTTATATACTACGCATGATATCAGCTTGATTGGTCACAAACTTAAAGCAACACATGATGTTGCTTTAAGTTTGGTGATTTTTGGTGAGTTTGGTGTATTTTTCATCCCCCCGGGGCTCACTGGCCGTAGATGCCCCGACGTCACGTTAAGATATTTATCAGGTTTCCCTATCACTCCCATAGAAACGAAGAGCTTATTTCCGGACTCACCATTTTGCTCCGACGTTCAACAATCAAAGGGAGAAATCCATCTGAGGAAAGGAAAGAGATAACAACTTCTCCACTCACCGTAGCCTCAAAAGACCACAATGCAACACCGCCGCAAGACATGTTGTGTTTTGAGTCTAGCTTTTTCTCAACTAGGAACTCTCGCTCTCTTGCTGTTACTGTTACTATCACTATCAGCATCGTTATTACTCTCACCACCTGCACGTAAAAACCAACAGCTTGATGCAACAAGGTGAGGCAAGTTCTCCCGGGGCATGTCGAAAGGCATTCTGGGAAACATAGGAAATCACTAACTAGTACGAGTAAACAAGGAAGGTTGAGGGGAAAGTGGACACAACAAGAAGATAAATCACAACACATCCATTGATGATGACAGACATTTGGTGGCCAGTTTATTCGGCACATCTATTTAGTAATGTCATATCAGGTTTTCATCTGTTGAAAGGACCAATGAGTGTCCTCCTGGTCCTCTTAGGCCATGATCAGACAGCACACTTTATTTCATGCTCAAACACAAAGAACATCTGAGAGTGTTGCTAGCAACAGAGAGAGCAAGAAGTAGTCTCACATCATTTTCTTTGCCACGCAAGACAAAGTTTGACAAGCTACCTAGCTACCGTTCTGTGTCATTGACCTGTGTCGCTGATTAAGTTCAGAGTTTCCCTGCAGCGCTTCAGAGGCAAGGCGGGCCGGGTTAGCAAGAATTGTCGGCCCACTAGGCTGGGAAATTCCCACAAAATCAATATTTCATTGGGGCCAAATTATCAACTGATTCCAGAGTGCCTGTCAAATGTTGTGCCACCATGTTGGGATGGAAAAGGTTACGTTTCAGCATTTGCCCACTGATAAAGAGAGGAACAATTTATAAACCTAACATTATCTTATCTAATCAGAAACAACTCTTTTCTTCAACTACTTTTGAAAAGCTCACCCATCATGAAAGAGAAAAGCGTCGGTACTTTCGTATGCCTGAAGGGTTTCACCAGGATACGGAGACATGTTGGGACTAAGATGTAGCCGGTTGTGTATATATATATATATATCATGCAATGACAGATCAGCGAGTTCATCTGCAGACTTGAGAGTGAGGCTCACATCCTCCAGCGACTTCAATATTCTTTACATATCTTTCAAAGTCAGGTGAGACGTTTGCTTGTTCTTGGTTTGCTTGTTCGGGAGTGAACATGGCAGCGTCAACAAAACACCGATGTCACTGCGAGTCATGGACTGAGTGTTATCAACAAATACATGCTGAGAAATACAAACTCTCAGTGTTACTTACTTCTGACTTGAAACTGAAACTATAAAATATTTTGGTTCAAAATATCTCCTCAGACAATTACACAATAAAAGCAACGCTTAGACACAATCTGGCAACATGAAATGTTTTCCCCCTTGAGTGTAGCTGTCAGGATTGTGCACAAATCTTCATTTCTTTGATATTTGGTCCAGAAAACAGTGAAATCAGACATAAAGCACAGATGTAAAACTCACAACAAGACTCCCTTGATCATCTATGAACTAAAAGAAAGTTGCTGAAAGAAAAATAACAACCCAAGAATCATTTTATTGCCAATATTGACTTTTGCTGACACGCTGTTATTTGTACCATTGTAATTCTTTAGAGACCCATCTCAGAAACTAAATGCCCGTCATAGTGGAAAAAACCCCATCAGTAACTACTAGTCCAATCTTTTTTCTTTTGTGAAGAATGTTTTATCATATTGTATTCTCTTGTTTTACTTTGTTTGATAAGAAAACATATAAAGTGGTTGACTCGCAGCAGTTCACACCACGCTGATAGACAGAACGAGTTGATTTTGAAGCCAGAAAAATGTGAAATTATAATGAATTGGCAATTATTTGGATTAACCTAGGATCAATCTCCAGAAATTATTGTTGCCTATTATTTTGTAAATGAAACGGCTCATAAACAAACCGCTTAGATCCCATGAATAAACGGGTTGGCATCTTCAGGGATGCCAGTAGCTGCTGCAGACATACACACCAGCTCTGCTTTCATGCCCTCCCATTTCAGAGTCGGTCACGGCGTGAACAGCTCTGGTATCCAGCTGCGCATTAGCGTTCTCCAATTAAACTCAGCCATCCTGGAGCAGAACGAAAGGCCTAAACCCTCTGGTGAGAAAAGTGCTGACAACCCTCTTCTACAAAAGTCCTGCAGGGAATACTCGGTCCCTGCGACCATTTACCCGGCGTCAAAGTTGTGTGCTAGTGTGTGTGTGAGTGTGTGAGTGTGAGTCTGAGAGAGAGAGTCAGTGGGTGTACCTTGTGTGCCTTTGTCAACCGATGATTCCTAGTGACCTTAGACAGACAGTCCCTCCTGGATTTCGCCATTTTTCTATCATTAGTATGACCAAAAAATGTTTGCGTTTTCTTAGAGAAAGTGTGTGAGGAAGTATTTGTTGTGAGTATTTGTGGTAAAAGTGTAAACGAAGTGTGGTGGTTGGCCAATTTGAACCAACTGAACCATCTCTTCATGATGGCCGTCAAATCTCCTCTAAATGCTCAACAGCTAAGATGCAGTGTTGTCACGTGACCGTACCGTGCCGTAACCTGCGTCCTTGTTCACAGGACACACGAATCCACTGATCCCATAGGGGAGAGAAATGCATCATGGGATGAGTCGAACACCCTCAGCATTATTATGTCAGTAGAGATTAGACTTTCCCCCCCACCCTCAGCCATGAGCCATGCCAGGGAAACGAACCTACACCTGCACAGCAGCACTAGACTGCAGGGAGACCTCCTTCAGACTCACAATGATTCATGACCGCTGTTTTCCAGTGTCCGACAAAATGGCACAAAATGGGAGAAATTACGAATCCAGCATCTCCCGCCCCCACTCTCTCTCCTCCCCTGACTGTCCCTGCCTCTCACAGCTTTATCAGTGTACATTAGTGTCAATGCCAGTCTACATTTAGAGTAACTAAGCCAGGGGAGACAGCCCATCAGCACATGCAGGCTTCTCTCTCATCATGCAGAGCCAATGACCCTTTGTCAGACCCAATCCACTTCAATAGAGCCACCAGGCCCGGGCGTCGTCGTCCGGCATGCTACGGTGGTGTGCCATGTTAGCGGACGGTGTGTGTAACGTAACGTAACATACAGCCTGAGTCGTACCTGAACGCACACTCAGGCTGTAAAGCTGCCCTAGGCAAGAGTTGCATGTAAAAATACATCCGTCTTATCAGCAAAAATGCTAAATCACAAAGTGGGGCAGCAGCAGAGGAGAGCGTCCCACCGCCCCCCCGAGGGACTCGACGTAGATTCACCCTATTTTCACATATAAAAACATGTTGGGTATGTATTTATGAAATCGTCTCCACCCACAGGAAGTGACGAACGTAAGAGCGAAATACAAACTGTGAGGGAGGGAGCGCTCCGTCCAGATAAAGCTGGATTCTTTTGCCTCTTTCATCCCTGTGGTGTCCTTCGGTATCAAGCGACCGCGGGCCCTCCAGGCTGGTAAACGTGGGCGTGCTGTGTGTGGTTTATTGATGTCACTTTGGATGATTTCTGGGTTTTGATGTCCACAGAATTCAAAGCAACGGATGTATTTTTACATCCAACTCCAGTGCAGCTTTAAAAAAAAAAAAACACAAAATGTGGATTGTGCCAATTGCAATGATAAGCTAGTTAGACTTGTAGCACCTTTAGTATTTTTTTCATTTATTTTAACAGTTGGAAAACAGAGAAGGAGACACAGGAGAAAAATAAACTCTGCCGGGATCTGATTAGAGGCCAGCAGGGACTCACATGTACCTGCAGCGGCGGAAGACTGAACCAATCAGTTATCTCTGGGCACCCGGTCACCCGGGAATACTGAGTCGACATCTACATCTCATACTGTCATATAAACTGTAGCTGTGGACGTCTGGGCTCCCAAACTCTTTAAGGTGTGGATTTACTGCTGACAAAAAAAAAAAAAACTCCTAATCTGTTCCAATGCGTACGCAGAGCCAACGATCGATTAGGTTGCCGGGTCTGTTTGCAAATCCATCTTTGAAAAGCTGATCCATGCAAGAAAAATAACATAAACAAACAAACTGATCTTCACCGCCCAGGCAGTTCGGACAGATTCCCCTGAAGTCTCGTGGCCGGTCGCCATGAGACGTCTCGACCCATTAGGTTACCTCAGGAGGACGAGCTCTCCTCAGCAGCAGGTTTCACCGACCCGAGCCCGAGGTCGGTCAGGGACTCCGGCTCGTCACAGATTTCCACTATTCTTTTTGTTTTGTTTGACTTCTTTTGTTTATCTGAATGTGCCGGTGATGTGAAAGTTTACGCTTTAACGGGTAAACACTCATTTTAGACGGGTGGAGGAAAAAAGCTCTAGTAGATAATGTTTCATAAACAAGGAAACAATGGGTTGGGATTAGGCCACACAGTTAGCCCGGATAGCAAACGAACACTGAGCGGTGAAATATAGCAACATCAGCTTTGCACCGTGAAATTAACAGTGAGACGACACAACATTAATGCTGCTTTATGTACAGTGGGGATCATAGAACACTGCGTCGGTCTCGCCTCCTTTCAACCTGAGACTCAGTGTGGCTGCACTTGACACGGTGTTCAGCTAACGAGTCACCGAGTCAACTTCCTGCTGCTCAGTTTTAAACTTCTCTCTCTCCCCCTTTCTCTCAGTGTTGGACTTTGTTTCCTGCGCTCAGTTCAGATTACGTTCTCAGTCCTAATGAAGGCACCGCAGTTCACCTGGAGTTCACCTGATCTCGGTGCAGGTGTTTGCTGCCATCTGAGTTCGGTTTGTTCTCACAAGGCCAAACAAACCTGACTAAAGGAGTAAAGGCACCTTTCTTCGTCTTTGACAAAACTGAGAGATATGGGCTTCCTGGTGGATTATTAAGGCATGTTGTGATTATTTCTTTCAAAATGTTTCCATTTTTAAAATTTGTTAAATATTGTATTACGCATATTGCACAATAGCGTTGTTAATAAAGTAGTGAAATGTGTTTATTTCGGACATATTGAAAGACAAAATATATATACAAGTAAGAAAGAAACTAAACAAAATAACCAACAAAATTAACAGTAAACTTATACAACAAATTCTCAATAACCAACATAAGGTGTAGGCTGAAGCTACAGCTCATAATGCCTACCCTTGTAACCATACATCATAAAACAACACAACACACATTGCACATATTTCCAGATCCTCACTGCAGCTGTTCCACAAATTCACTCCTTTGACTGAAATACGATGCTGTTCTACATCAGTCCTCACTAATTGCTTTTTGAACATACAAATTCCTCTCCAATCCTATAGACTCTCTTTTCAAACAACTTTTGGATACTTGCATACTTCCAAAAGAGTTAGGTTAGGATTTATTTCCTTTTATTGAGTTGATAACTGCTGTACATAAAGCAGGGTTTATTTTATCTTGTTTCAATGCTCATTTGTTAAATCAATGATTAAATTTGATTTTTTGATTTGATTGTCAATCCATTTTCAACTTTAATCAACATTATTTTGGGGTGTAAAACTCATGTTGAATCAATGTTAGTTTGTTAACATTGATTCCATGTTGATACAATGTTTGTTTGCTATCTGGCTCAGCTTTTGAAAAAAACATGCTCAATTTCCGCTGATCTTCATCATCCACGTGGCAGGAATTTCATCTGGGATAAACCAGTTTGGCTCGAGGAAGAAACCGTTAATGGTTTGCAAGCACGTGCTTAAGGAAGTTCATGTATTCTGGTTCATGTACTCTTAGATCTTAAAATACTTTTGATGTTTAATTTTGCTAATCAAAGAAACGCATCAGCATAATTGAAGTACGTTAATACGTTGCTATGAATGATGACATTTTATTTACGTCTGCCTGTGATGAAGATGAAGATGACGAAGGTTTCTAAAGAGCTTTGTCATCTTGTTTTCCTGGAGTTGGCAGAAATCGCGTACGGCCTCGGGGGGGGTGGGGGAGCATTGTCAATGACTTTCACCTCCTGGTTGATCCTGTTTGTTGCATCAGCCACCCTGACTATACCCCATGACAAATTGCTTTCATTGCTGGCATGCTTAGCCATGACGTGAACAGTTGTAGACAGTGATCAATATGCTCGTTATCTTGTGTTTTAATTTGTTGGCAGAAAGAGGACTGAATTAAAACCCCTCAGTAGTTCGTTACCACGCACTTCCTCCCGCCAAGTTTCGTTGCAGTTAATTTCTCCCAAGAATCTAGTTTAGAAAATCTCTGGGGGCCATTTTATGATGCTTTCAATGAACAATGGCGGTGGCCCATATTCGCTACCCCGATGCAACTTAGACAAATAGCCTTAATGCTTTCTGTACATTGATTGCACGGGGGCCCTTTGTGTCTGCCTGCGCGCCATTTTTTCTTCCAGATGAAAGTGCTTGAAGATGCAAGTATCAACAGGAGTACTTTTCCGCCGTGCAGCATCATCATGTCAAAGGGAAATGTGATACACCAGTGTTGATTGAACAAGTTTCCCCCCTCTTCTAATGAATAGCTTTGTGGGTTAAAAGCTTCCTGTTTGTAGAGAAGATACTCAGTAGTAGCAGTAAGTGGATGCCTGGCTGATTGCTCCATAAGTAACCTGGCATAATGCACCTCTTGACAAGAGAATGCAAAGTTTCAACCTCCAAAGTAAACAGCACGAGACAAAGCACGAGACGCACTCAGGAGATCCGGTTGCTCGGGAGTTTCCTACCTTTTGAAAACCTTTTGTGTTAAATGTTTAGTTTTTTATCTTTTTGTTTGTTTTCTGTTCCATGTGTATGCGATTTTGCGAATATTTCAAGAATGTATTCAGCTCATATTCCAACTGTAAATCCTCCCCAAAAAATATTTGTTTTTGTGGCCTTCATCATTTCTACAGTTTCCAAAAAAAATGTCTGCAGTGCTTCACAGGCTCTCACCACTGAAAAGTCAAAAAAGTAGAGCCGCAAGAAAATCCATCCATCAGCTTGGTATGAGAAGTACGCTGCAACACAATTCATGTTGCCTTGTTTTGTTTTGGGTCAGAATTATAGTTGAATGATGACCATGACTACCACCCAAGGAGCACTGGTGTCAGAGAATATGGTTCTTTAGAGTTTATTGATTACTCACCTCATCTTGAAACATAAACTCGTATTTAGAGAAATATTGGTTTTCGGGGTGATAGATTATTTTGGATTCTCAATACTGCAGAACCGAAAAACATGCAGCAGAGCATTTCAACCGAAGAAATGATGGCATGGCTTGGGTAATATCGATGCTGCTCCTTCTGCTGAAATAAATGAAACCAACTATTTATGCTATCATCGAGCCAACCGGGTATACCACATAATATGTAAGCTCCCTGGTTTTGAAATCTGTCAAAAGCCCTTTGGGATATATTGGACAAACTATGAGACCAGAGCAAGAAACAGCGCCAGGAGAAGCGGTCAAGATTACAACTCGCAGCAATGTGGGGGGAAAAAAACTCAGTCAATTCAGTTCAATAAACCTTATTTATCCCCTGCAGGGCGATTTTCAATGCAGGCATGGAAAACAACAAACACAAGCTATGCACTGTCACACACGCTACACACACGATCATACAATACACAGTTACTGATACATAAAAACTGCATTGAATCAAGGGAAGCGGTAAACACTTAGCTTCATTTATTGTCGTTAAAGGGAGTTTCAGCCCCTTGGGAGTCATGTTACATACAAGTCCATTTCTGTGTGTGTGTCTCTGCTGAACCAGATGAAAACATGTGTGTTACATTGCTGAGCATTAAGCAACACTTTTTATTTTTTTAGTCAACATGTGAAATTGAAGATATCAGTAAGCGTTTTTCCAGGCTGCCATTAATGGATGTAGTGCAGTATTAGTCACAGTATGGACTGTGTGTGTGTATTTTGAAGGACTGGCAAATGATAATAATCCAGTTGTTAAGAAAAACAGATTGAACAAAGGGACTGACGATGCCAGGAAAGAGACAGCTAATTCAATTAAATGTGCTTCTGAAGTAAACCGTCTTCCAAACAGCAGCCTGGTGGCCTCTGCCCCAACATCACTTATCCTGCTAAGATTAACACATCGTTGCTAATTCAGTCTTCAGCACATATTTATGACAGTGCTTTAGACATTTGGTGTGATAGCGCTGGACGAGATGCATCCATTAAAAAAATAAAAAATTTAAAAAATCATTCAGCTTTCAGTTTTTTTTTTTTTTTTTTCCGTTGCCAATGGAAAACTTGACAACACAAACTACAGTCACAGCTCGTGAACAAAGCAGTTTGCAGGGGAGGCTGAAAATACCTTCAGGGCCCTGCAAAGAAAAAAGCTCCACTCGAGAGACAGACCGACGAGAAGTAAGAAATAAGCAATTATGTTCACAATCACACAAACTAGAGGAGAAGAATGAGAAAAAAAGGCATTAGAATAAGAAGCTGTGAGAAAGAAAGAAGGAAAATAGGAGTCACATTTTTCTTAGATATGATTTTGAGAGGTGTACTTTTTATCTGATCTGGTAGACTATTCCACCGCGGTCCTTGATAATGAATTGAATACTGGCCCTGACTGTATTCTCTCCTCTCAGAACAGAGAAATGAATGTCAGGAGAGAATCTCGTGGCGTATCTGTGAATATAAACGTTGCGGGTGAACGGATTATCAAAACCTGTCGGGGGATTCATTCAGGAGTCAAGGACAGATTGACAGATGTGTTTTATATCAAAACAATAGTAATTGAGCATCTGAAGACTATGGGGCAAATGGGAAAAGGCTGCAGCCAGGAAGGAAAATGGTCACTAGTCAATCATTTGAAGGCAAAAGAAATACAAATTGACTGTCTGATGATGCCAATACTATTGACATTGAAGGATGTCACTTCAAAACAAAGACTTGTTGTTGTTGTTGTTTATTAGTTCTTATGATGCAATTTAGTCTAGCATCAGATTGAGAATTGAAAATATAATCTAGTCCACTGCATGATATATTATTACTATTACTATACTATTATTTATCCGAATGACAAAAGAAGTATGTGTGTTTGAGTGTTATTTTTGACCTGCACTATGGTGTGATGTGATATTGTGCACATTATAATTAAGTGACTATTCATCTTTCAGATGACTTCTTGTATTTTTGAGGGCTGTGCTGCAGTCCGCTGTATCAGTTCTTTTCTGTCATCTATTTTCAGGGCAGAATGAATCAGCTTCTCCTCCCTTTCTCGTTCATTTTGACACCCGACAAAACTCATCGCCTCTAAGGGAATTGGAGTAGAGGGTCTTGTTTTGTTCTGGCAGTTCTTTCAGGAATGGCCATCAATCAGGTGATCTATTGTGTTAGAGAGGGACCTTTCTCTATTGAATTCATCTTGCTTCAAAAAGCAGATGCCACAAAGGTATTGAAAGTTTGCAGGGTACATTATAATCTGCAGTGATGGAACTCACGGTGAAGGACCCGGGGCAGGGCTTCATAATGATTACACTGCCAGTTATATGTCAAGATGAGGTGACCTCATTGACGGTATCTTCCTTTTGACAGGATTTGTATTATATTGATATTCTTTCTCCTGATTATTCTCCGTGGATCATGTTCTGGTACAGCGGTTTGCCACAAAACAAAAGAATAGCTCAGACTATTTTGGCATTTTCCAGTCATTGAAAACGAAGCCAAGACTGATGGAACATTCCCATAAGAAACCAATTTGCACATCTTTCATTGAATGAGACTTTTGTTGCCAATACCCTTCACAGATGGCTTTTTCCCTTTAAAAGAAGAAACAGCAAAATGATCTTGTTAATTACTATTGGACAATCGGCCTGACATCAGTGTTTTAAATACATTGATTTCATGATGGATTGTTGAAAGACATTGAATTGAGCTGCTGCATTTCCGTGCTTGAACCAATCATAACGCAGGATGAACATAGATTAGGCGCAATATAAATGAGCTGGAACAAAGCGTGAAAACAGAAGACAGGAGTTTGTTTAGATTTGTCCATTTTGCCCGATCCGGCTGATCGATGACAGGACTGCGGTTTCCCATCGTGAACACATTTACTCCTTGTTTCAAAGGATTTAGACTAACTGGAGGAGGAGCAGTCTGTAAATCTTAATTTGCTGGCTTTGTCAGTCAATGCCTATGTTCCCCCGGCTGGAAATGCCCAGACCGAGGATAAACAAACAAAATGTAGGTCCTGTTTACAAAGCTGTGGAAAAGAAGGGAACCAGAGGCGCAACAAGGGTCTAGGGTGAAAGTCTGTGTATACTGTGAACACCATCTCTGGGGATAAAGACTTGGGGAGCAATAGATGTTTGTTTTTTGTTTTAAGAAATATTAGGTTATTGTGAGGAGGCCTGAGGTTAGTGCCCCAACACCCATGGATGCCACGCTAATGTTTGAGCTTGTTCCTCGGTGTTTCCAGCGGACCCAGCGGACTTGAATCTTCCCTATTCAGACAATATTGCGTTGTAGATCAGCTGAAACTTGCATTGCGTGTAAATGCCCACAGCAACAACTGCGTTTTATTATGTATCCAAACACAAAGCATGTACTTTCCTTTTTGTCTGAAGGATCTACCTGCTCACTTGCCTTTTAACCTCCTAAAACATGGCGTCCACATGCGTGGACATCACATCACATTTTGGGTTGTCTATACCATAATACTTACCATAATACAACTACATCATGTCAAAAGATGATGCTTAGTTTTTATACTTATCAGGTCCCAATAAGCCCAAATAGCAAACAGAAATTAAAAATGCATACCAAACAAGAGCTTGGGTCTAAGGAGGTTAAATGCTCGATGCAGTTTGATCGAGTCTGGTTCAGCGGTTCAATGTAATTGTGCTGATTTCAGTATATTCTAAGAGCAGTTACACATCGTCTTTAGTCCTAATCGTGCCTCTGGCGGTGAAAGGGAACAACGGTTTGCTGTGCAGCCATCAGGATGCCAATGACACAAACTCTGATAAGCACTTCACGGGAATATGAATAGCTTTATTTTCTGTGAAGCGCTTGTCTTTTTCACATTAAGTTATTGATCCTTCACTCACACGCAATTTTTCTTTCAGACATTTGCTTGATTGACTGCGTACTTTTCAGCTCTATCTCCTTCTCAAGTTTTCTCGGTATTGACATTCTATTCAAGCTCTCCCCGCCTTGCAGGAGCGCCGTAGTTATCCCGGGCCCCGTGTAATGATCGAAGCCTGGGTCTGCAGGGCCCGCGGTGCTCGTGTAGCCGGCATTCAGATTCAGTTCATGGTTAGTCTCTCTCAGATACCTCAGATTGGTTTTTGGATTGTTGGTAAGGGAAAGTTACACAACTCGGTGTTTCCACCCCCCTGCCAGCCAGGGCCAACATGGCTCCCACACAGTGTCTGCTGTAAGGTCTCCGGTGGAACGGTTGTGTCAGCTGTGCAGTGTGGGATTGAGTAATGACATGTTTACTACAGATGTCGGTAATGAATCATGACAGGAAAAACGTTGGAATCAAGCCATGGATGTTAATTACTCTCTACGGGGCTTGATTTGACTGTTTCTACACAGTATGATGGAGATGGTCAACTGAGTTAAAAAAAAAAAAAAAAAGACAGGGCTGGTGGTTATTAATGCAGGATGATCACTCCATAAAGGAAATAATGTTCCTTACAAAGACATCAAAAAGAGCCCCCCGTCCTCCCCCCGACAAGATGTTTTTTTGGCTAAATTAGCAGTTCCTTGCAGATATTTAATTGCATCTTTGCCCACTCCCTGTACTTTTACTACAGAACACCTCTCACATCTTTTGAGAAGCTGTCAGGGACCACAGTTTTCATAAATCGTTGCCTGAAACAGTCTTTATCAAAGTACTTGCCAATAAACAGATTAGCACAACATCCTTTGATTTACAATTTTTGTTAATCCTTCGCACTTTTACCACAAATAAACACAGAAAATGTCACAAATTGCCTTGCATTTTTTTTTTTTGAGCTGCTACCACAAATACAGATGTGAATTTGAAGCGTATGTGCTTTTTGGACACATGTTGGCTTTCAAATGTGAACAATACTTCTTCACATGATTTTCACACCTGAAGTATAAATCACATGTGATTTTGGATATCAATGTGTGAAAAAAAAAAAGACTGTTGACATGTGAAAACATGTGTTCCAAAAAGCACATGTGCTTGAAATTGACACATGTATTTTCACAAGTCGTTTCTTTACAAGGTCAAATATCACCCAAGACTCAGCCAAGAACTCTTAAGATTTTCTGGATGGGCTAAAAGGAGCAAGATTGGTGGCCATCATTGTAATGTCTTTCTCTCTGAGGCCAGAATGAGATTAAGAGAAAGGTTCTCGATTGTCATACTTTGAGATAAAGAGTTAGTCGCTGCCCATGCCCTGGAGAGATACTGCAGAAATGATTAGGTTCATGTGCCACTCTATTATCTGCTCCCTTAAACCATTCTCTTTTGAGGATGCAATTATGCTGGATGGATGTGAATGAAAGTGTAAGATACTGTGGTGTGGGGCTGGCCACTGGTGGAGTTTCACATTTTGGTCTGCTTAATAGATCGCACATGTCTTGGCAGTGTTTACATTTTCATTTTGTAGTCAAGAGTCATCTACTTTCTGGCGAAAATGAGAAAATAGATTATAAACGAGGGACAGCATGCAGAGAGAATGACGCTACCCTTTTCCATCTGTTCAATTAATTTGCCAAGAACAGTTCCTGGTACTTTTATAAACATTCTTTTTATTCGTCACTTCCCTCCCAACAATTTGATGCCACTGACCAAAAAACAAGTTTGACTTTCTTTTTTCTCTCTCTCGTAAAACTATCATGATAGCGTTGTTATGGCCTGGCTCCCAGGTTTTATGAAGAGGTTTAACTGTACGCTGCCTGCCTCACAAGATCAGGTTTCTACTGTTCCCCTTCTGAATCTCCCTCAGGCCCAGCTGCCTGGCAAAGCATTCATGATTAAATGTGAGACACGAGCCATCCTGCCAAGAGAAAGATGGGGGAGGGGGTACTGGCTTAGGACGACCACAGAATTTCATTGCTGTTTGTCATACACGCAGCGAAAAATGAAAGCAGATGTAGGAGCAGAGGGAGAGGGGAAAACAAGCGAGAGAAGCAATCATCAAAGACAAGAGGTCTCTCTCCGCTCCTCCTACAAGCTATATATATTTATAACGATGTATATAATGAAAATATTATGAAGCCTAGCACTCTTGCTACTAACTGAGAAACTGCAATGTAACCATGCAAAGTTATCTAGGGTAGCTTCCAAGTTCAAACTAGCCATACTAGCCTATCTAGGTAAGCTAGTTAGCTAGCCTGCTAACCTCCCAAGATCATGAACAATGTGGACATGAGTGAATGAAAAAAATACGTCATTGCCATTTATATTTGTGTTTATATTTTGACCAGAGTTCCTTCCTTTCCATTAAAGTTAACCAAAGTTAACCTGCCTCCAGAGCAGCTCTGCTTTTTACCGGAGAAGAAACGTTTGAATAACTGAAACTCCAATCTGCTAAGATCAGAACTGATTGATGTTTACTGACTGGAAACATCATGTATTTAACTTTATTTTACCATTAATCCAAAAGTGATTTGAGAGAAATCGACATGGCAGCTACATTCTCATTTTGTGCACGGGCACCGTAGGCTTTTCTCAAAGTAAATCTGTGTGCTGTGGTCTTCAAAAATCTGTTCTTGACTTGAATGTATCACTGTCATTGAGACTGGGGGGGAGGCAAGAGAGAGAGAAAGAGCGAGGCTGGAAGGAGGGAAGATTGATGGAGACAGAGAGAAAGAGGGAGCGAGAGAACAAGCAGTGATGTCTGATTGAGGTGTTTGATCCAGGTCATGCTGGGGTCTAATCACTGTAGCTCTGGATGGATGGCCACTGTTGGTGGGTTGTTTTAGAAAGAGAGATGGTTGCACAGACCTTCTCTCCAGGACCTAATTCAATTGAAGAATAAATGAGTTCTGTTGGTAATTTGGAGATAACCTGTGCAGTGGCCGAGCTTAAAGGAAGATAAGAAACGGCACAGAAATGAAGACAAGAAAACGAGACAATTTTTCACCCTGCCTTTTGCTAAATTAAACTTTTCCCAGTCCTCCGGAAACTTTAATTAAAACACACACTTGCATGCACATTGCACACACACATACTGCTACTCGTGCACACGTATCCACATCCGCCAGATAATCCAGGAGGAGCGATCGGGGTTGTTGGAGAGGGAGCGGCACTAGACAGTCGAGGGTGAAGCGTCTGGAAACATGCCTACTGTGTACGTCCCACTTGCACTGAGATTAATCATCAGTGTACTCTCATAGCAGACAGTTCTTCAAACCGTAAACGATGCTTTATAGGACCTTTTACTATTTGGAGAACGAATTGAAATGCTCTCAGCTTCAAACGACCAAAATACTCTGTTGGAGCGAAAGGCTAATCTGTGCATCTGCTTTTCAAACCAAGTTGGTCACTGGGGTTCTGGGTTCCAATCCTCCATGAAATTGCGCCGTTGCAGCTCCACTGAAACCGAACAAAGAACCGTTTGGTGGCGAGGCGGCACTCCGAACTTTCACGTGCTAGTACTTTGCGGCGAGTACTATCTAGCGACGTAACGAGACACTCTATAGGTATGTACAATAGCGTTCAAAAGCGGTTCCCACATGATTACAAGCCCAAGACCCGCTCTGCAGTGTCATGGTTCGTGGCAACACTCTAATGCAGTATCGAGGCAAAACAACTCTTTACAAATCCTGCAGACAAAATAGGGTCCTGCAGTGATTATGTCAGCGTTGAGCTCAGTCTTTAAGGTATTTTATTGCATATAATTTGGTAATTGTTATATTTTTATTATATCCTATGCAATTTGAAACACTGTGTGTATTTCCAGTCTAGAGCGTTACAATACAAATACTATTATTTGCTGATTTTTTGAAGGGAATTTGCTGATTCAAGTGGCACATATTTCAGTCTGCTGAAGACAGCGGACAAAATTGCTAATTTTCCTTGAAATCAAATAGAAAATCATCACACGTGTAAAACTTCAACCAGCGGTAGATTTCACTGTCACTGTTGTCAAGGCCGGCTTAGGGTTAGATTTGTTTGCTTTGGATTCTGAAAGGCACTGTGTGTGCTTCCCAGGTTCTTGGAGAATAATAAAGTATGTTTTTACTGGGTAGATGTCAGTAGATGTCACAGTGACATCTTTTTAACTTTCTTTTGCCACAGTTGAATGCTTTCCAACAGCAACACATACACGGCATAGAAGGAAAATATGTAAATGGTGCGAGCTGGTAGCCTTGGTATCCAGGAGGTAAGAGCTGTGTGTGTGTGTGTGTGTGTGTGTGTGTACATTCTTGAGTGTTAACTGCATTTATATCAAAATGATGACAAATCCATCTCATTTAATGTACTCAAATGTTTCTAGGCCAGTGGTTATTGCAACAGGGACTGAAAAGGATGCATTTTTCCTCAGCAGTACCGATTATCTTTCCAAGGACTTGCACAACTTCTTCAATTTCTTTGCCGGGTCATTTTTTTTCTTTTCTTCATCTACCCCTTGCTCTTTTCCCCTCGCAGATTTCCCGCCACAGATAATTTTCAGCGGCCGCAGCAGAGTCTTGAGATTCCCAGGCAGTATTTAGTGGTGGAAGTAAGTAGCTTCAGCAGTTAGATGAAATGTCTTTGAAACTCTGGTGTCTGTCTAAGCAGTGTGCGCTCGGAGCAGAGCTGCACTCGGCCGGGGTGACGGAGGTGATGGTATGCGTGCAGAATCACAATAGTCACCCTTATTACGTGGTCTGCAGCAGATCTGAGTTCAGGCAGTTTCTCTGGATGAGAGAGAGAGAGAGATTTCCTCGTCCGTACTGAAGAGGACATACCTCATTCTTTCAACTTAAAAGCCTGAGCTGGACGTCGGTGGGATCAGTGGGACAGTGATGTATGAGCCCATATGCATATTTACTTAATACTCTGTACTGTGTAAAATTCATAGTCAACGTTTTGTTAAAATACTTCATTTTTTCATTCCAACTAAATGATGCAGTTCTACATCTAATTTATCTGTACTTTTTAAAGTCATTTTCTCGTTTTTAACAGTGCAGCCATATGCCACTTGTACTTAAACCCTTGTGTTGAAGCTCCCCAGTGTTTGTTTGGCTGACCTTCACAGTGCATATCTCCTCAACAGCGCTTCCCCCACATTAACAGTAATGACCATACAATTGTGGTTTGTGGCGATAGGTCATATTATTGTATTGGTCAGCGCTACTTGCTTTGTCAGCAAATGACTGTAACTTCCTCTGTTTGAAGATTGTAATCTATCAGATAAACTGCTGTTCCTCTCCCATATCAGAGTGCAGATTTGAACTACCTGTGGGGATTTGACTTTTGAGAGAATAATAGATTGGAGACACAACAGTATTTTCTTAGCTGTGAAGGTGAGGATTGTTTAGATCCACAGAATCCCCTGTGCGAATTTTAAGGGGTTTATTTCCACTTGGAAAACTCAGTACGCACACATACGGTGTTATTCTGCTCAACTTTCTCCTCTGTGGAAGCAGGCAAACCAGGATGAAAGTATTTCATCCATCGATTCCACCACGAGGGCTGCATCGTGTTTTTACTGAAGTGTTTGCCTGAACTCTCAAGCAGTGTGGAACCAGCCAATTGTGGAGACCTGATAGTAAACTAGCTAGCTAAACCACAATGAAACACACATTACTGCCAGTCTGGGGAATCTGCATTCCAGTCAAGCAGTAGGGAGGCTGAGCCTACCAGTGTAATTGTTCTGGCTCACTTACATCAGTTATATTCACTGCATATTGATTCTTTCCATGTGAAGTGTTGAATGCATATGGATATTTAGTATTCTTTAACGGGGAATAACGTTTGAAAAGGCACGTTGTTCCGACTTCATAGTCTAATCAATATGTGTGAACATGAACAACTCTCTCCCAAAGCCAGAAAACAGACAACTAAGGCTCAGACATGTAATATCATCAAGATTTACAGCCTTGAACTGATCCATAGACAATGCATAGCATGTTGATTTTGTGGGCTGAGGGGATGTTTTGATTTTTAATCCGAACAGAGTATTATTCTCTGTGGTGCTATTATATCTGAACCAGTAAATGTACCATTATCCCCAGAAACCCGTCCTGACTCTTCTGAGTCATCGTTTTAATCTCTTGTAATTAATTTTTTTACTAGAGAAGTACATCAAGATGACATAATAGATCAGGGGTGTACGACTTATTTCTGTACGC
Source organism: Hoplostethus mediterraneus (assembly GCA_034670385.1). Lineage (NCBI taxonomy): Eukaryota > Metazoa > Chordata > Actinopteri > Trachichthyiformes > Trachichthyidae > Hoplostethus > Hoplostethus mediterraneus. The sequence continues at coordinate 2,395,042 of JAXDDW010000019.1, read as the reverse complement.
CAATGTTCTGTAACTCAAACTAAACTTTCTTAGGGCATTTAAAGTGATTATTATATTTGAATCCTGAAATTTGGTGGAGTTACATTTTCATTGAATCCTGTCTCCACAATAGAGGCTCTGCAGTTGTGGCATAATTGCAACCACATGGAGGTCATGGAGGTCCACTGGAGAACCGACTGTACACAAATCATGACCAAATATACAACATATTGGACAATTGGACAAGAAAAAAACAAGAAAAAAACAAGACAAACAAACACAAACAAGATTGTTGTGGTATGAGTGTAGCTCCATTCAGTAATGGAGTTCAGTAAATTCAGTAAAGTCAATAATTTGTTTCCAAATGTACTGTGACACAGCAAAGTCTTGTATTCAGCTCTAGTCTCTACTTCCAAACACTCTGAGTTGTAGCTCGAAAAGAGTCAGCTCAGTTAAACTGCACAAACTGTTAACTAGCTAACTAGCCTCCAGGCTAATTTAGCAAAGCAACCGATGCGACTACTAGCCACTACTAACGCCAGCGTACTACATACGTTAGCTAGTGTGCAAACCAGATGTGTTTACAACAAGACAGTTATGACCAGATACTATGATTTCCTAAATTTCCAAGCTGACATTAAACTAAACACGAAACACAAAATCAGATGTATCAGTGGCAAAATGATCAATTCCCAGTCAAAATCGGCAAAGAAATTAACCATATCTATTCACTTATTCACTTAGTACTTATGTACTTTTACATATTGAGCTGTTCCCGCATCTGAGGACCTTCACTGGCCACCAGAGGATGTGTTACATCCCCTGAAAGCTCTCTATAAGTTCTGCACTATATGCCTTTGTAATACATCTGTATAATGCATGAAAATATCAGTCTTTAAGACATAACAGATCACTTGCTTCCAAAAATACAAATGGGGTGGAGGAGGCGTGTCTAGTGGAGGAGGCGTCATCATGTATTGTTAGATTAAGGTATGCAGTCATTTTTGGAAAATTAGTGCGACTGATTTTTGGTGTTTTTTTTCCCCGAGCTTCATGAATGCACAATTTTCATCCTTGGAGAAATTTCACTTCCGAGACCCTTTGGCTTGAGGAAGAAATAATTTCAGAAAACATGAATGGTTCACAATGATATAATTCAAGAAATGCATGTATTTCGATTCATGTTTCCAAAGACATTAGCACTTCTATGATGTTTATTCTGCTAATCAAAGTTGAAAAAGTCAAGTTTGAGGACATGTTTGTTTACTTCTGTTTCTGCCCAAAATGAAAGAAGGCAAGATGGTTATCTCCAAGATGGTCACCTCTTTGGTCTTTTTCCAAGGAGCTTTGTCCATTTCCTCTTGTTTTCCTGAAAAGTTGGAAGAAGTCGTGGCCTTGAGAGGTGTTTTGTTGGTGGGTGAGATCATTATCGTTTGCCACATGTTGAGACTCTGTGCATTAGCTGCAGTCAGTGCACCTCCAATTCCCTGACAAAATTAGCTAGGTTTTTTGTCTTGTATTGCTGCCGTACTTAGCCATGATGTAGTAAAGTGTAGATAGTGAACATAATCATTGTGTTTTAGACTATTGGTAGAGAGTGGACTGATTGGAGTTAGTTATCATGCGCTTCCCCCACATTGTACATAATGTTCATAATGATTAATTGTTTTCATTTTATTAAATATCTGAAAATCTTTCTGTTATATCATTAGTTAATCTCTTGACAGAATTTCATTTAGGATTATTTGAGGGGGCATTTTCCATCACTTCCCCTTTAAGGTAGCATTCATTATGTATGTATATAACATGTATGTATGTTATTTGTGACTTATACTGCAGATGCAACATAATATGCCAATAGTATACCAATAATAAACGTGAGGATGTCAAAATAAAAGTCCTACTGTCCACAACCAGCAGAATTTCAATTTAATCCTTGATAAAATCTATTACATTTGTCTTTGTCATGGCCACATTAAAGGCCAATCCTAGATATAGTTATATGATAATTTCAACAAGTCATGTTCATTATAATCTATGAGCAGGTTGAAATAAAATAAACTCAGAGTCCCATTTCGATTCAACTTTTGTACAAGTGTGTCATGCACTCCATGGCATGTAAGCATCTACCCTGGTCCTCTGGGGGCCAGAGCCCCGCTGGTTTTCAACCCAACCATCTAATCAGGGACTGTGTGAGACCTGGGACGGCTGGGGAATGCACTTAACTACCTGGCAGGATAGAAAACCAACAGTTCTCTGGACCCCGGGGACCAGGTTTCAGACCCACAGTCGTAGATGGCAATACCCGGATCAACAATTCATCACCCAGTGGTATGAACAGCATCACAGTGTTTGCCATATGCCAAAGTACTCTCAACTACTGAACATTCATAGGAGATTCTGTTGGTTTGTATAGAAATGTAATATATTGAATGCTGGTACTCATATTCACATGCTATTTAAAACCCAATTCAAAGAATATTTTGGTGTGATAATTTGAGTATTGAGTATTTGAGTCGAGTGGCCGATCTATCTGATGAATCTTTTGTTAAGCTATATCATCACCTTTCAGATCTTCAACATTCCTGATACAAGTGTTGAATCAACGTCGACTGAAATGTCAGGAAGCTGTAATGCACAGCTGCTCTCATTCCAGTGTTATGCACGTGTTAAGCCTGCGAAGCCTTTTGAGGCTTGTTAGTGATTAAAGGCTATATAAAGAAACTTGACTTGACTTGACTTGTTATTGGGTAATTGGATTTATGCAATCTCAATAGGCATTTCTATCTTGCCTCCTCACTTTTTAATTGTTAACCACCCCTCCACCTCCTGTTTACACTATTCATATAGCGATGCTTATGTAGGGTCAATTTAAAATACCAGTAATGAATCACCTGCGATAATATTTAGTGTTACGTAAATGGAAACAATAAGTCATTAAAGGTACACACAGGTAAGCTGTTGGCAGATGCATTCAGGAACACAGAAACTCAGTGGTGAGGAATTACAACATCAAAATGTCAGACGGGAGAGAGGTGCTCTATAATTGAATATTGGAGAGTGAGCTCATATTCCTCCACTGAAATCCAGAGGTCTGTGTATATGGACAAAGGAATCAATGGCAATTTTTCCAGAGAGATCACAAACAGTCCATCGGAGGAATATAAGTATATTGTATTTCATCTCTAACGGCCGATCCCGGGGAGGTTATTTGAATACATGTGAGTGTGTCGAACACTCGCTAACACTTGCTTAGCAGCGGGGGCAAGGTAAGGGGGCTAGCCTTTGGGATAGGATCTGCAAACCCACGAGCCTGAGTGTTGCGAAATTGAAAACCTGCTCTCGAACACATCCAGACCGGCTGGGTACGTACTCAGTCAGCTTTTAACCAGGCAAAGGAAATTACAGCGGTGACCTCTTGATGCTTGCCAGAAAGACACACTCTGTGCACCGAGAAGTAATTTTGCTTACACTGAGGAAGAAGGTAGCGGGAAGGGGAGGGGAGGGGAGGGGAGGACAAGGTGGAGACGAAGGTGGGAGGGTAGGGGGGTGCTAGATCTGTCTAAGTACTGCAGTTCCTGAGCTCCGGAGCAGCCATTAAATTAACATTCAGCACATAGAGGAGTTCAGCCGGGGCATGAAACGGCTGGAGAATGAGACTGCCTCTTAAAGCAGTCTGGGGGCCCTATCACCAACACTGCACAGGGGGAACTTTTCACGGAGTAAAAAAGCTAGTTATTGCACACCTTCATATCTCACTGCCCCCCACAGCACCGTCAGTCAGACAATCTAAATAATACGGGGTGTATTTTTTTAAGTGCTGGAATGAATGCGGGCATCGGGATGGATGGAGAGACACCTCGCTTTCAAATACGCTGTTCCGTCTTGTCAGCAGCTGCCGGGTTCTTCAAGCTAACAAATGAGTTGCAATCCATGTTCTCGGAGCGATGTTGCAGTTTATTCCCCCATTAGGAAAGCGGCGGTCCACCCCCGTTTCCAATCATTCTTTAATTAGACCTGTTGTTATTTTGGCTGTCACAGGAGGTAATACCTCGCGACAGCATCAGCCAGGCGGCCCTGCAATCTCATATTCATTGACAGGAGGGGCTCCGGTGCTGCTGCTCGTCGTCACTTCATCTCAGCCCGCCGGACTCTGAAGTGCGCCAGACACTTACCGCTGATGTACGCGCGGTTACATAGTCATCTCATGCTCGCCGACGTCCGGCTTTGCGTCCGTTCTGTTTTTGTGTACGGATGCAATTGAGTGTTTTTTTATTACCGGCTGACTGTATTATTTCCTCAGATTACCTGAATTTACCATTGATTCTTGCAATGTTTACACACACGTGCAGTAGCTACAAAAAGGGAAAGCAGCAAAGACTCAGGAGGAATGTATTCAGCAAACCGCCGTGAATACCTGCCTCAACATCCATCCATCAGACTGCATTTTGGTCTGTAACTCCCACTGTTGTGAATGGCTGTCTGTTTTTTTTGGATACGCGTTTGGATACTCTGGCCTCAGGTGTGTTTTCACGGCGGCCTGGCGGTTCCCAGAGACTTAGGTTCATAATGGGCTCTGTTTTATCTTAATAAACACATTCCAGGTGTTAACAATTTGTATTTAATGAAGTGCTGCCCTCTGTGGAGCGATGTAGAACAGCAATCAGACACAATTGTAGTCCCGCATCGATACCCCCCCCAGGCCCCTATATCTCCGTTTTGACACATTGGGGTCTGAGGAGGCCAGTGGAGAAACAGCCCCATCAGTGTGAATCCAGGTGAAATAGGATGCAGACCTGTCCACGGGGTAAACTACTCTGGGAAAAGAGGGGTGACAGTTCCCAGAGGAGACAGCTCTGGAAACATTGGGAGTTTATGGAGATTACCAACTCGGGGAGGGGTAGGCGAAGGAGGCGAAACAGCATGTGCCGCTTGAAGTTGGCAGCATGAAATACAGATTTATGAACTCCATTAAACCGCATTTCTTTTTCTTTATTGGGGCCTGCAGCATTTACCCAATGTGGAAAAAGGGCACCAAAAAAATCTCCTCTGGATAAATTGCTAACAGGCTGCGCATTTACAAGCGCACACACTGCAGCAGTACAACCGGTGAATAGAGAGAAACAGACAAACTAGACAACTTGACTGTTTCACTCTGCCGGTCTACTGGCAGATCCTGCGAGTGGAGGTAGCATTACCAGTCACTGTGGTCTTTGGAACAGGTGGCCATCTCGGACTGGCATTGGTGGTACTGAGCTGGCGTGGGTTAGTAGCCAAGCTCTCAATCTGTCCACTTGAAAACTCCCCAGTATTGCTGGAAAGTATTATGGCCCCTGTGGAGGAGATAGCAATTACAATTTCTGATGGGAGAGAGAGAGGGAGCCAGGAGCCACATCCATTCCTGGAATACGATCAGACTTATGGCTGGAACATTTCAACAAAGCATCACTACACAAATGTCCTCTTAATGGCATCATCGCGATGCCTTATATTTTCCGATCTTCCATGCATTTCCCTTTTTATTATTTTTTTGTCAGGCTGCCAGCAGTGACTGTACATTTAAAAAGACACATCATTAAGCTGCGAATCGTCTCGCCCCATGCCAGTGTTTGATGAACCGCACCAGGCCTCTGCAGGTAGATGGCAGGAAACGGATAGATCTGGTGGGGAAACCTGCTTCCGTTTAAATCCTGCATCGCTGCAGTCTGTGACAGATCGGATTTGTGAGTGGGCAAAGCCAGCTCCAGCTGGAGCCTCCTCGCCCTTTGGCCTCCTCACCTGAACCCTTACTGCTCTGGCATGTGTGACTAACATGGTGTATGGGACTTGGGTAACACTAGAGCCCACATGTTTTGGCTATTGGGTGCAGCTGGTGCTTGGGATTTCACACATTTTGGTGGTCCATGGGACAGCCACCGAATTGGTCTATATGTAGGCCACATCTATTCAAAACAGGAGTGAGAAAGTAATCCATTTCTAGGCCACGGTTCAGGTGATTATGGTCCTTTCTACAATCCATGAAACTGTTGTCAGATCTTCTAGACCCCCCCCCCCCCCCCCCCCCCCGTCGGGAGCAGGCATACAAATCTGTACGTTTTGCCTGAAGAATGAATAATGTTTAATAATCGTATGCTAAGCACTTCCTCGGTGCCCCCTCCCACCCCGGGGACCTCTGGCTGGCTGGCCTCGTGTCTGAACTGTGAGCAGAACGACCTGCTGGGTAGAAGTTGCGCTAAGCCAATGATGCCCCTTTGATGGATCGTCAGGGAAATTTGATTCTCGGCGGGTTACCGGCTGATGTGAGCGCGCTGCCACAAAGCCTATCAAAGCCGACGGAGGGCCGTGCGGAGGGCCCCGCGACTGTAATGCATGTTTGGCCGCGACGCGTACATCTGGTGCAGCTCAGCGAACACAAGGGGGAGTGGATGTGACGGGAGTGAAGGTCGGCGCCACCCTCAGAGGAGGTTGCGACCACAAAAAAGCCAAGGTCAGGTCTGTCAGCACAAAGGTGCAAAAAGTGGTGGACTGTCAGCAGAGAGAGACCCAATGGGTGGATGGACGCTTTGCTCTTATAGAAAATCAATAACAATCTTTCAGTGGCCGCTGCGAGACCTATTTGAACAACAAGCCTTAGTCAGTAGAGTACGGGCTGCTGATTGTCCATCGGCAGAAATTGTGGGAAGGTTAAACACATTCTTTAATCATTTTATCTGTTTTGTACCTTGGTGTGATGCTTGCTGAGCAATATGTACACAGTATAACAACAGTGTTAATTTATACTCAGTGTGTTGCAGGTGATGATGGTAAAGGTGATGATAGTGGCATGGGTGGTGGATGCGAAAGGAGGAACAAGAGACATGATGCTTACAGTAACTTATTGCTGCCAATCAAGTGTATCCTGCTACTGGGATGAAGCTTGTTTTTGAATTCCTAAATCATGACTTTCACAGGACTAATTCATGGCCATCCAAGCTTACTAACACATCGGAAATGATGAGTTCTTGCTGCAGATCGTCTTAAGGTTTTCAGGTAGATGCAATACTTGCTAGCTGTTGCGTTTGGCCAGAACTCTGATTCGCTCCGTCACTGCAAAAGTTTTGCCTCCTAACATTCAGGACACGTGTTGATCGTGTCTGCTGGATGGCGGCGGGGTGGAAGGTTATGGACAGAGGAGTATCATTTAATCGAAGGAGTTGACCCTCGTAGTCCTTCTGCTACATTTCAGCAATTCACTTCCTTGAAAATACATTCCCAACATGGACAATAAGGGAGTCTTCTGGCAGTCATCTGCTACAGTCATACAATCTTCCTTGAACTACATGGATTTGAAGTTGTGTTGTTGGTTGCACTAGAAGGGCCAAAGGGAAGCTCTCACTTTGAACCCCAGTTCAATGTTATCATGCATATTGTAGGAGTAAGCTGCCCGCTGTATTGCTTTAATCATGTTGTTACACTGACTGCAACATTCACCGCCATCAAAAGAGAAGGTAGGAACATTTTGCAAATAATTTCACAAAAACCCATATATTTGAAGATTGGTGATGATTAAAATACTTAAATGTAAAACTCACGTACTGAATGGTTTCGTTTTGAATGGTTCTCCGGCTATATGAGAACCAGACAAAGCGCTCAGACTGCACGCCAGATGGCATGTCCTACCTTTATGTGTTAGGAGGTGACAGTCCAAATCCTGTGCTGCTGAGTGCCTAAGGCGCCACAACAGGGAAATTGCATTCGAATCCAGTCCTCTCCTCTGTGTGTTAGTGTTATACAACAGACTATTGTGTCTGGCATTTGCATTAGGGCCATGAAATTCAAGCCCACTGGCTTTAGCCATCGAGTGTGATGAGACAACACTAGGAGCTCCACCTTATCTGTTGCCATGCTATGGCGAGATCACATTTACGCCTGCTCTTCAAAGCTTTTCCACTTCCTTTTATTGAAATGCATCACAAGAAAGGAGGATATATGACTACAGAGAACCTATTAACTCTCTTCTGGTGTGTAGATTTGACATGACATGACTTTTAACTACCACAGCAGAAAATTAGAGCGACAGCAACCACCGCTTGACACAGCAATCTGATGGCAGCGACATGTAATCACTTACTTTGAGGCAGTGTGCGCTGGGTACAAAGTGGGTAACGTGCCTGCTATTGTGTGGCCTTATGTGAAGTAGTCCTCTGTGTATCCGTCATTGTGGGCAGTGAATCAGTGAAGCAGGCAGGGGCTGCTGGGAAGAGGACCCCCGGGACCGAGGCCTTGTCCTGTCAGCACCGGGAGGGACAGCCAGATAATAATGGAGACATCATCAGGGCAGGAGATAGGCTTTCCTTTTCAAGGTGGAGGTGGTGAGAATATGCAGTGTCCCACCACAACAGGTCTGTGGCCACTGATTGGTCCCTGGTCTGCTTTAAAAAGGACCGATTTAACTGCCCTTGAAATATAAAAAAAACGATTTAGAAAAAAGCTGTCAAGGAGATTGCAGTCTTATTTTGGTAATACCTGATATCAGCTGGGAATCTGCAGTGTGAGTGCAGGAGGATTATATGAGACTTCATTTGGCTTCTTATCTGTGTGAACATTAGATTACTTATATTTTGTGTGCTGTGCTGTGAACTCAAACAACTGATTACACTGCAGATATTATTCAGTCTTGAGATCAGATTGGGTGTAAAAGCAGCCTTAAAAAGCAACAAGCCTGACGCAAAGTATTTATGATGAGTCCATTCAAGCATGCCCCATTTCTTCTTATTTATTAAGCTATTTATTAAACAATTAAATACTGAAAAACGGCTGCAAAAAGTTTTTATTTTCCAATATTTCCTTCTTGCTTCAGATGCTCCTTTTGGTGCTGTTCCCAGATCACCCCTGACGCTCTGTTTGAGACACAGAAAGTTAAGATTAGCTGTTGGGCGATAGATCTTCATAGTCCAGTGTAGAACTTAAAAAATGTAGGTTACATCAATACTGAGTTAGTATTCCGCTGCAATCCCTGTACATTTCAAAGGTAATAGGCTTGGCTTCATCACCAACAGAGAACCTGGAGTATTGAACCTGAATCCTGAGTGGGTAATATCAGTGACCTGTTGATTTGGTCAGAAGCTCACGGCCTCATAACTCATTAAAGGCAAGACCAGTTGAGTATCAGACTGACTCCTCCATGTTGCACTCTCTACAGTATGAGGTAAATCGTGTTACTTTGGAAACCACGTGACCCGGCATCTCTCCTGTAATGCTGGACTGACATTTTGCATTCATTACCCCCTGCTGGCAAGGACTTAAAATGCACTAGCCTCGCCATGCTCTTAAGAGTGCATTTGGGTTCACTGTCACAAATCCGAGCCAGTTGACGCTCTTTTTTTTTTCTGACCAGTTGATGGAGTACACATGAGAAACAGCTGCAGAGTGACCACAACAGTGTGGTATTCATGCAGTGCCAGAGGAAGAAGCAAGACAATGCTGTCATCCTAAAATATGTTCCTGAAAAAAAAGGGTTTGTGTGTATTATGCTGCAGAGTGCCTCGAGCCTGGTGAAAGCCTCGGTGTCAAATCATTTGAAAAGGTGTTTTTTTTTCCATAATCTAGTCTCATATTGTTTTTGTTCAATTGTTTTGTTTTTTGATGCATTGCTTCTCTCATTTCCAAACCTTTTATTACCCTTCCGCCTACAGGGAGGTTGTGTCCAACCATGTCCAGGATGTGTCTGTGAAATGTTTTTGCAAAAAGTCTCCTCTCCCGTGGAGGTGGGGGGGATTTTTGAAGCTGTGGTGTTTCAACAGCTCGTCATCTAGGTCTAACGTTGTGAACTTCCATTGTTTCTGCCGCGTGATTATTTTTTAGTTCAACCCGGCAGCATGAGCTACACACCGGCGGATGTTTAATGCTGTTATTTCTCTTCTCATCTGCAGCAAAGCCAATGCCGCAGGGTCCCCCAGGTGGTGTTATCGGGATCCTTGGAGGCGTAGTAGCCATTGGACTCATCACTGGCGTGGCTGTCACTGTTTTCATGGTCCATCGGCGACAGCAGAAGACCCGCACTGAGACAGATAATGACCTGTGAGTACCAAGACTACGCCGGGGAGTATTGCAGTGGGCTGGACGGGCGGTAAGATTAGGTGTGCTCTCTGTCAGCCCACAGGAGAGAAACACTTTGGAAGGACAAAACACTTTGAAGGCAGGAGTTAATGTGTTTGCAGACAGAAGTACACACTGCAAACATGTTGTTGCCCCTCCCCGCTCAGTCAGAGGCTTCATAAGTCTGAGGGCCTGTAATATCATCTCCCAGCTGTCAGACATCACGTTCACAAAAGATAATGGTGCAAAAAAAAATAACTAACCAAGTTTGTCTTCATCACTATTGTAGTATTTAGGCATGATTGCCATTAAATGCAAACTGCCAGCTATTAAGTGGTTGCTTGATTGTAGTGTGGGCTTGATTTGACCATTTCCAATTGAAAAACTGTTTCAATCATGACTGATTGCAGGAACTCCAGCGTACACTCTCCAGGGAATGCTTCACCTCTGCGGGGATGTTGAATTACTATCAGGGATTCAAGGAGATTTTCTCTGAGATTCGTCTTTATGCAGCAGGTCTAGAGGTTGGGCTCTTTCTAAATGCCGTTCGGAAGAAATAGGTATGGAATCTCAAAGAAAATAGTAAATTGTTGATAGAAAGATGAATCACCATTTGATTCGGGGTTTGGAAGTAGGAGAATAACGAAAACCTCTATTATCCCTGGTGCTGTGGTGGTGGTTGAGGTCTGTACACTGCAGAGGAGGTGTTTGTACTGTGACTCCACCACCCATATGGTCACAGGTCATCAGGCTGATCGGTGTGTGTGTACTCTATCCCCCAGATAGAGCTGTTGTTGTACTCTGTTTACCTGTAGATTGTGATGAAAGAGACCATTCTTGTTGAAATGGAAAATTGCAAACACGGGAAACATTATAGAATACAGCAGACGGGCATGCTTCATTCCAGTTATGCCAGCAGATTGCCATTGAGGAGAGATTCAGGGACCCTGTATTTAACCTACGTCATTTACTCTGCCACCCCCTCCTTCCGACCAACCAGGTAATTTTGTTCCCAACCGAGGGGCCGTGACAATTTCGAACGTTGCCAGCTGCTGCCTGTATGCAGAGGGGGAACACAGAAGTTACAGAGAATGGAGCTGAGAGAATACCAAGGAGAAACAGAGCTATGAAAAAGGAAAAAATATCTTCCTATGTTACGCTGAAGGTGATAAAAGTCTCTGCCATCTGCTTAGAGAGAATTGTGAGAAATCTGTTCTCAACAAGAAGGTAGGGAGCATTCAAGTTGCATCCCCGCTAATTGCTTTTGTCTAAAACACCTGGCTATGGCAGATAGCTCGGCGGTTGCCAAGGTTTCCATGATGCTGTTGGCTATACTGGATGTATATATGATGCAAGCTCAAACCGCATCCCCATGGGAATGATGCTGCTGTGTACAGGGGTTGGCTATCTTCCTTCCTGGGAATATTACCAAAACAACTGAGGTGGGGGTGTGCAGAAAATCTGGCAGAGGATGCACATGAGCCTTTAATCAACTCACATGATGAGATTACAATGCTTATTTTAGAAGCCCCCTTCCAGAACCTTGTAATTGATTTGATATTGAAAGCCTTGATGGTAACATCAGCGAAATGCTCTCCGCCGGTCGTTTGGCCCGCCGCGAGATAGACAGCTGTTTGTCTCTCTGCTGCTCTGTGGCGGCTGCAGGTCCAAACGCCGAATCGGTGCAGACAAAGAAACCACCGCCGCTCCTACCTCTCAGGAATGCTTTTCAAGACAAATGAAGCACACTCACACTTACCTCTCCCATTGCTTTCTGTCTCTTTCTGCCTCCCTGCTAATCTATCTTTCTCTCTCACTCTTGATGCCAAAGTAACTGCTCTCTGTTTCCCACTCCCCTCCCTCAGCATTGCTGTTGCTGCTGTTGCTGATAGTTGTGTGACACAGGCTCCAGAGAAGCCAGAATCCCCCACAAGGAAAGTAGAGGCACCTGACCCCAGTCTATCCCCCACTGAACCCTGTCCTCCTGGATCCTCTATATTGTTACCCGCATGTAATGGTGGCCTGCAAGTGACATACTTGAGCACGCCGCTGTGAACGCCGAGGAGTATCACGGCAAAAGGAAGATAACTTAGCAGACGCAGGACTTGACTCGCGTACGGGCTTGGAATGAATGAAATTATTTTGTTTCTTCTGATAGCATTCAACAAATGATGTTTGACACGCAACTTGAGACTCGTAACAGTAGTGCCGCTCTCAGATTGAACTTCAGACATCTCTATTTGGTGCGTGCTATTTAAAAAAATACTCCGTTCCATTGCCGATAAATGGCGGTGAACCTCATGAACGATTTGATAAACATCTATAAATGAGAATTAAGCTCGATGAAACGAGAGCCAAGATAAATCAAAATTAATTAAAAAATCCTCCAGATAAAATATCCAATTTTATTTATAATGCACCAGGTCTGGGGAGATTGTGCAGAACAGGAACGCTTTAATCGTTCTCCGACTCTGAGACGTCAAACCCACACAAACAATCCACACATATCAAATTGTTAATCGGTGGAAAATCTGTCACCGTGCCGAAGCTCAGATTCGTACAATCGTCACACATTGATAAAGTAATGTCTTTTGTCGTTGTTAACCTTTCTCCCCCTCTACCTCTTGATCTTCCCCCTCCATTTCTGTGCATGATTGTTGTCAAATGTGCATGACGAGACGGTGCCGTGTAACTGCTGCTGTTGCTGTTGTTGTTGTTGTTGTTTCCTGGTTCGGCATGCTCTGCTTAATGTAGTGAACTGTGATGCAAAGCTTTAAAACTGTCCACATGAATATCTGTGTCGGTGTTCACTTCACTGTAGCTCGTCTCCGAACATGTCCAGTGTCTCGTGACGTGATTGTTCACCTTTTGAAATGTTTAACCGTGTAAACGCCGATGAGAAACCGCTTTGGTGCGAGAGCGAAGTGAATGTGAGGAGAACCCGCTGCAAGAGATTCATAGTTTTATATGAGTGTCTACTGTCGGGGTAGAGGGGGATGCATTTAGCCAGACTGTTTAATTCTGCTTGTTGATGAGCCGTTAATCAAGCCTGGGCATTTGATAACATGCCTGACTGCACCGCCAGTCACGCCTGTGTTTGCCCTCACAAAGCGGCACATGATGTGACTCAGAATTGGTCAATCCTAATAAATCATTTGCCCTTTAGAGGCTGCACTGGCACAACAGTCAACTGCTTATCAAAATAGATGGGCATTGTCAAAACCGGTGTTCTCAGAATAATGTGTTCATCGTTTCTGTCTTTTGCCCGAGTGTGATGTATGACCTCAAAAACGCTGAAAAGCACCGCCAAGTCGTGGCGTGGATCCCCCGGAAAATGAATTCACTCCGTATAGCGTTTCTGACACAGAGCTGATGCTGACGGAGTTGCAAATAGTCAGCGTTATAAATCAGCTTGATGCCAACAATCCTGAACATATTTACCACAATGTCTGAAAAAGCAGCACATGCAGAATGTAAAAGAATTATGAACTGGATGTCACTGTCATCAACACACACATAGAAATATTTTCAGGTTTTTTTTTTATTCTCACGCTTTTGGTATAGATTGTAGCCTCTTGGGGTTACCTTGGGAAAACAAAAATATATCACAAAAATTTCAATTTAACTGGAAATGTGCTTGCGGGACTGAAATACTCCAGCACTGAGATTTAGAGGACACTTAAAAATATTGATAGACTCTCCAGTGTGGTCTAACAGAAGGAAACGGGAGGTTGCAGCTGTAGACGTCTCCTTTAGGAACACATGCTGACGGAGGTTTTCACCAGGACGCGTGGAGAATCTCCAGAGATATCATTTACACTTGTGTACACTTTCATTTACAAAGTGGTCACCTTTTGCTTTTCACCATTGCTGTGTGGAGATCTATAAAAAGGTAATAAATGGTTATTGATGTTGGACACTTACTAGCTTTAAGCCAAAGTGACCCAAGTAGGATTGTCTTTGTCTTCCTGAGCCGTTCAACATGGACTGTTATTGTTGTATTAGGTGTGAATATGACTCTTTCCCTGTTATCATGTTGTTTATGAGTAAAAAAACGGTGCTTGGTTTCTCTGTACAGAATGTTGTACATATAGTACATTTCCATGTATCCTGTATAGCAGTGTATGTAATCTATTATTAGAAGGCTACGGCATTGAAATAGGTCTGGTAACTGGCCCTGAATATGTGTACAATTGTAAAGTGTTAAAAAAAAAAAAGCAAAATCTTCCTTCCAAAATGGAAATAGTTTTTGATAAACTTGTCAGAAAACAAAAGAGAAGTCGTATTGTTTTATTCTTGTTTTTACTCTTTCCTGCTAGGAGAAAAAAAGAAAAAAAAAGCGCTGAGCTCCACAGAGTAATTGTTGTCTGCCTTTTGAAAAGATTGGAGCTAGACAAAGCATGAAAGTAATTGCCTCCTAAAGATCAAATCACATTTATCCCGTCTTGCAATTAAAAGTATCATTAGCATTTAAATTGCCAAATAAGATTGTGATCAACAGAAATCAATGGGAGCACCAAGGATCAGCTCAAACGCCTCATGTTGTTTTCCACAAGGAGAACGGTGGTCATACAGTGGCTCTCTAATCCAAAAAGCAGTGCTGCTCCTTCTCCACCGTGGAGGTGGAGGACAGAAGAGGTATTTTCTATCTGTCAAACCGAGGAACATCTCGCCTCTGAATATCTCCAGTTCAACATTTGTAATAAAGGGTCACATTTTAGAAGTTGTTTTCTTTGCTGTAAATCATCCTCCCACAGATTACTCTTCCCGGTTTAAGGATTAGCTATGTTTTCTCCTTGCTATCCCTCTTAAATCTCCCATTAAGCCGCCCTGAGCCCTTTTGTAGTTGACAGAGCGAGGAAGAGCGAGGTCTTCGAGGTGGACGTCTAAAGCAGGAAGCAGTGAAACCTGAATGTAGCTTATGGTTCCCTGCCCAAGCGCTTTCTTGCTCCCCACAGGCTTTGTGGCGCTTGTCGGCTTTCATTAGCGTCTGGGAGCCACAAAGCCAACGCCCACATGCTGCCCTGCATCAAATTCAGCCCCGGTGTCGTCGACGTGTAATCACACAGCTGAGATACGCATCAGGTGCTCCAGCTGAACGTGCGTTTATCATGTCTGACTAATGACGGTCGTGCAAACCGGAGAATTACTTACACCGTAAAGTGTCTGGGAAAAAATGAGGGATATTGATTGAGACGACACAAATTTCAAGTGCGGCCGTGCTGCATTTGTGCTCAATATTTAACTCAGCATATGGAAAATTATATTTCAGAGCAGGGAAAATCCTTCCTTAATAACTATTGGAAATTGTGCAGCCTTTTCAAATGGCTTCTGCCCAAGCTTTAAATGCTTATCAGCTATTATTAATATGGTTGATATTGTACCGTCTTGTCTGGAGCTCTACATATCCATTTATTTTTAAAGGCTTTAGTCCAAGAAAAGGGTTGCATCTCCTCAGTCAGTCACTTCACAATCTTAAAATGCAAGAGGGAGCTTCATTGGGAACTGTCATTTATCAACAAACTTCACATGGAGCAAGAAGAAGAAAAAAAAAGAAAAATCCAAGATCAAAGTCATTGCTTATTTTGCTTGAAAGAAAGTCTTGAAATGGAAAGAAGTCACTCAATTATTTAGCTGGGATTCACCGTTGTATTACTTTGAAGCAATATAACGGCAATTGTGCAGCTGTGACTGTCGGCTATCATCATCCTGGATTCATCTGTGAAACATAAACACTGCCTCTGTGATATTTCACATCCAACTTTACTACAACGTGGAACTTTTTTTTGTTTTTCTAACAGAATCATTCAGTTAAAATTGAACCCCCAGTTACAAAGATTACAGCTCCAGTTAGTTTGTTATATATGTATATATGATTTGATCTATTTGTGTGTGTGTGTGTCTGAGAAAGAGATTGGGCATGCACATATGTCTGCATACCCCTATGTATGCATACTCTGCCTACACATTGCGTCATCAAACAGTGATGCTCTTGCCCTTTTGTTCGTTTTCTCTTGCCATTGTTTCACCCGGCTGTGGCGGGCTGTGCACTCACATGCTCGTCGGGCCGCTCCTTATACGTAAAGGCAATCGCAAATGTAGCTGAAGTCAATCGAAAAAGTCGTGACAGGAAGAAAATGGCTGCTGTCGTGAGATGTGGAGGCGTCGTGTTTGGTGACGTCTACCAAACCCGTCATGCACACCGGGGCACAAACACGCTACCTGTTTGAAAATGCCCTTTCCCATAACATGCAATCTAATTCTAATATGGATCTAATTGAAGTCGGGGAGAGGCAGCTCCAAATGCAGCAAATGTCATACACCAACACGGTATGATTTCCTCCCCGTTGAGTAATCTGTCCCAACCTGTGGATGCTAAACTGTGACGTCTCGAAATGCAGTAGATGTTGCTTCTAATGTCGGGTTGTTTCAGAGTGTTCTATTTCTGTTCCCGTCCCGCGAATCGGTGATGTGTCAGAATCTGATGTTTCCGTATATGTGCAATGCAGACAGTCGCTGGAAATGATTTCAGCTACATTTCTTTAAAAGCGAATGACCTTGTTGGTTTCTCACTGTGTGTTTTGTTTTTATATTCTCACCTGCGACAGAATCCAATCGATCACAAGCGGCGGATTACAATATTTCGTTTCTTTTCACATTTTCACAAGCCTCGTAATTATCTGTCTCGGAGAAAATGGATGCTTCTCCTCTCTGATGGCTCTCCAGTGGAACAGGTCATTGCAGACAAGGGAGCGTGCTATGCTGCTGCCGCTGCTCTGTGCAATGCTGTTGCCTCTGGTGCAGGCAGAGGCTGAAGACGATGCCACATGAAATCTGGCAGTGGCACGGCAGCCCTGTCTGGAGACAAGGTGATACGGACTGGAAATAATGAGCGTGAAAAAAAGAGTTAAGAGGTGCACTCATGCACAAATTTTCTGCACATTAAAAAGCCAGCTTGGCCTTGTGGAAAAGGTCATGTTATTCAATAAGGACATGAACCAGTGCGAATGGGGGGGAAGCAGGAGGAGCCGGAGATAATGCGTGTAGGTACACAGCTCGGCGTCTGCGCTCGGCTTCATTATCTTTGATCACTCCTGATATCGTGTCAGGATGTTGCAGATGACATCCGACCGCCACCGTGTTTGAGGGAAGGGGTTTTTCCTTTGTAACAATTACGTAGCAACAGCCCTTCTGCTTTCCTTGTCTGAAATAATTATCTGGATACGCTTCAAAATATTTCAAACAACAAGCTTTCAATTATTTCCGTCTTCCCCCCCACCACGTTTGAAATTTCATCTTCAGTTTCATTTGGGTTTATCCCTTCTTTTTTTTTATTGCATCATCGGCTGCATGACCTTTATCTCTGCCGAATTTATTTGAATTGTTGATCTGATGAACACGAGGAAAATAGTTGTTTACTGTTGTGTTAACGGCAGCAATGCAGAATGAGCACAGGTGGCGGGTTGTGAGGCTTTGTTCTTCCCCAGGTGTGTCGACAGCAGGGTGGGGGTGGGGGTGGGGCGGGCGCCTCGGGGACAGGGCCGCGTTAGTACCGGGGATCCAGGGATCCTGCTCGCCCCCGCTGTGCTCTCCGACTCACGGGCTCGGGAACGACATGTCAAACGAACAGTCATCATCCAGAGCGCCGCGCGGACAAACATACTCGCCCGCCGCGCGGCGCTCTGGATGAGGTGGAAGCCACCCTGAGGACTTGACTCACACTGCCCTTCTCCCTGCCTCCATACCCCTTCCATCCCCGTCTCCTCACCTCAGTGTCCAATTACAGCCGGCTCTCATTAGCGCAGTCTCTCTCTCCCTCTCTCTCCGGCGAGAGCCTTTGAAAGGGCAAGGGGGGAATGGCTGCCGCTGCAACAAAGCCACGAACACGAGGTCTATCAAAATCCGAGGAAAGAGTGGAAAAAGGCAAGTGCAGGCAGGACTTCTCATTATAGAGTGCAGTAGAAGGTGAGGGCCGCAAAAGAGTGGCGATCCCTCGCGGTGCCGAGTGTCATGTTATCCTTTCGCTCTCTTAACAGGACCGACCTCCCACCTGCCCACAAGCCGGCCCCTCCCCCGCCCAAAAAGAAGAACAGCGACATGAAGGGACACTTGACATCCGATGACATCCAGGTAGGATCAATCCTCCCTCGGCCCGTTCTCGGCCCTCTCTGCATGCACGCGAGGCTGGTCTGCCACAAATGCTGACGGGGTTGCCAGGTTTCTAGTTCAAAAAGTTCTTTCACTCTTCTTAGCGAAAGAGGATTTTGAGTGTAGCTTTGCTAATGCAAGCGAGTATATTTCATTTCTGGGCCGAAACTTATCCAGAATCTGAAACTGACTGACATTTTAATGGAAAGCCATATCAACAGCACGTTCGCAAACATTCGTGACACCTTCACACCAGAAGACTAAATATTAAATATGGTGTTCGTGTGATATTAATGTCATCGCAAGAAAACGATGTGTCAGTTTAGTTTGGCGTCGCTATTCTTCAGACATCGTATGGTACTTCTTATAGGCGTATACCTCTCACCTCACCCGCCTTGTTTCTCGTCGTCTCTGGACTCGCGCCGGTCAAAGAGCTGCTTTCATCTAGTCAGTTACATTAGCTGAGAGCCCCTCGGTTTTCCAAAAACACGGATAGAGTGGAATATCTAAATACAGAAATGTCTTGTGCCTCAGGTAAAGCCAGTAATATGAGTAATTACCAGTCACAAATTAATTTGTCTCCATAGGTAAAGTGACGGTAAGTGGTTCATTTTGCAGGCAGCACACTAGAGTGTAAATGTGTGCCATTCTGAAGTTAGAATTAAGATGGAATATATTTGGCCAGCGTATACTGTATTTTTAGATTTTTATAATAAAATACTCACACTCAAGTGGCATCTTATACCGACTGCCTCCTGTCTTTTGGCATAGTTACAACCAACCCTTGTCTTACAATATTTAGACAAAGAACACATCCACAGTATATTGTGATAATTCATTCTGGTGTATTTAGACATCAATAAGAGAGTAGTGTATACAAGAAATGCCATCCAATTAATGAAAAAAAAGCTTCACGGCACTTTGCTGTATGATTTTAGATTCAAAGTAGCTTTTATTTTGGAAACGTTCCCCAATAAATGTCACACTGTTTACGGATTCGCTATCAGAGTAATGGATGGCCTTTTTTTATTAACTGTTGATTAATTAGACACAAAAACTGAAATGTCAACATTCAGTGGCTTCCTCAAAAGAATTGACTGATGTAAAAAAATAAAACAGGTTGCGTTCAGATTAAAAAGAAACAGAATTAGAACTGAATATTTCATTAACTGCAATAGCCAATGAATAACATTTTAAATCTGACAACAGTGCATTATGACTTCTTTAAGGTCAAATCCCTGGATGTCATGCAAAATATGGGCAGGGAAAGTGAATGAACAACTACTGATGAAATGCACTTGAGAAAGCCATTTAATCCCCAGCCTCTCAGTCATCATGTGGCCAGCCTCCATGAGTTAATATGTTTAATTGTATGACTGTAGTTGTATAAAAGAACATATAATGCTCATCAACCCCCCTCTGGATAAGTAAAGGTAAAAAAGGAAAACCAAAATCATAACAGGCTCAATTGACGTGAATGAGTAATCATCATTTACACATAAACAATGACATTCATTAAGTATGTTACACAAGCACATTAACAATTACCTCTACTTTCATACATTCACACCATTCAGTCATCATTGTGTTTGAATGCCAGAATTGGTCCAAATTGTCCAGCAGAAAAAATAAGTTGCAATTAAAACTACAATGTGCAGCTTTTCATGTCGAGGTTGAGGCAACCAGCATGTGAACGCGCCACCGCGGGCTGAAGAGGCAGGCGACAAACACATGCAGTCTGTAATTTAAGAAAACAATGCCAATGTTCACAGTGCTTCTGAACAGGCCTCCTCTACCACGCTGTTATATATCACCTCCTATTCATTTATTGCTATTTTCATGTGAAGAAAAAGTTGAATACCGCAGCTGCAATATCAGAATAGGTTGCTAGGTGACTTGACTGTCTGAAGGAAGTTGGCAGCCTTGTGGGCGCGAAACTGGAAAAACATCTCACAAACATAAGCGTCATGTGTATGTCGCATTGTGGGGTGGATTGAGAGGGCCAATTAGGTGAAAGTAATTCAGGATCCCAATGTCTCTCTGCACCTGAACAAATGCTCCCTCCAGCTAATCGCTTTCATCTGCGCATGAACTCTGGTCCTCTGCATACATGACCACTCAGCCATTAAAATCCTTGCAACTGGAGGGAACATGAAGGGGGAAATATTACAACAAGCGAGTGCAGTGGATATTGACTGGCATTCAACTTCTATTTTTCGATGTAAGAAAAATGAGGGATCAAAAGGCATTTGGCAACCTTTTGATCCGTCAAATTGAATAGCACGGACGTGTGGAGAGGACAAGCATTGTTCAAATCTGTCACAGGAATCTCACATCCATTGAAAACTGCATTGTTCTGGAAGGACTTTTATTCGTTATGTAACCGCACGACGTAGAGGTCTAATAAATGTTTAATGAAGGTTTTATGAGTGTTCATTTGTCTTTCGAATGTGAATTCATTCCATCATTTTTAAATGTCTCATGAACCTGTCATGACTATCGCACTTTAAACCCCTTTAAAAGTATTACTCACTCAACAGTGTCAAACTTTGCTTTGAGATTATGACAGACTTTGACAGATCAATTAGGAGCCTGCTGTGGGCAGATTTTAACACCAGTGACCCGGTGGAACGGAAACCATAGTAGAGCGCTTAGCCGCCGCCGCCGCCGCCACTCAGGTCTGCTGCCTCGATTGAGAATACAAGAGTTAATATCACAACTCTGTTTGAAGTGAAAACCTCTGGTATCTAATTTTACCCCCAATGGTGATAAAAAAGATGCTGCATTCGAGTCATAAATGATGTCGTCTCTTTTCCTTTCATGTACTCATAGTATGAATCATGTTGTTTAGAAATATATAATATACTATAGACTGGTTCCATCATCTTCTCACTTCATTCCTTTTCTGATGTACCTTGTACTCTGTTCTAACCCGAATGCCTCCTTCAGTCGCCATTTAATTTTCTAACAATGTCTTTGTAATGAGTGTGTTCCCCCTCATCATCATCTAGGAATAAGGTCTCTAGTCATCTCCGGATAGACACGATATTAATACAGGTGAACATGCAGTAACCTGTTGGCCATGAAATGAGACGGCGCAGGTCAATATGAGGATATTAAATACACAACGGTTTCAAAAGCCGCCCATAAGTGAGCCATGTCCTCTCACATCAGATAGGAACATTGTCTTTTTATATATTATGTTGTCATCTTGTCATCCGTCATCTTGTCAGTAATACCGCTGAAAACACCAATCACAGCACATTCCATCTAGTGGAAAGCTGATATAATGCTTCAAAATGTGCTTTTCAAATGTTCTCAGTGAAATATATCCTCAAGAATTTAAATTTTTTTTATTTCTAAGCACTTCCTATTCTGGTGAAAGAGAAATCACCAAACGTTGACACATTGAAGACTCGGAGTCCCTTTCGACTTTTGAACTGAAATGTCAGTCCAATTTCAAGTCCTCAAACGCTGAATATATATATTCCTCTGAAATATGACAAAGCCAAGGCACGACTGTTGAAAATCTCTATTGAAAGGCACCTATGTGGGAGGATTATCCCAGATTTAAACATTTCAATTCAGTGACCTCAAACATTAAAAGAAACACCATGCTAGCCTCTTACATCAAGACAGGGAGTCCGTTTTTTTCTCTGGCCATTTTTAATGCTTTAATAGTTCATAATAGTTCATATTCCATATTTTTTTTGATTGTGAAAAGGATAAAGCACGATAATTCCACGCACAGTGAAAGCATCTTTTTGTAATAGGAAAGTTGTGAGAAGCCACATCGCGTCTAAACATTTTCGTCTTAGCTAATCATGACGCGTATTAGCTAAGGCAACAAACTGTACTGCATCTCCTTCAGTGGCCCTGTAGTAATGCTAGCTGTGTAGCTTTACTGTTATTTTACCACATTTGCAATCTATTTCGCAGCTTTGCATCATACCTTATACGACAATATGGAAGAGATTTATTCGACAAAATAACTTTGATGCCCATACAGATTTCTGCACGGCAGCTAAAGATCTTTCTCCTGTCAGGTCGTATTCCCCGTCAGGTTCCCGGCCTAGTTTGTGCGTATTACCGCTGAAAAACAGACGCGTACAAACAGACTTCACTTGACAAGTTAAATAACTTTCAACGTAAACTCTCCAGTGTTGTGGTATTCTAGCGACGTAGTAATGTGCATGCAACGCAGGCCGCAGTCTTCAGCGATAGGCTAATTGCAAAGTTGACCTTGGCCAGAGCAGCTGATTGGCTGCTTGGTTTGTGCGAGGGTATCATTGAGCTCATCATCACCCACCCATCCTTTCTGAGCTCTGGTGTTTCCTGTAGGTGGTTCATCTGGACAAGGAGGAGGAAATGCAGAAGCTTCCTCTCCAGCCTCCTTATTACGACATGGCGCCCTCTGAGTCGACCCCCTTCACTGATAAGCCGGTGAGTAGTAATGCTATGAGTCAGTTCAAAGGAGCTGCTTGCCTCTCTCCCTTGGCAGCTCTGTGAAGGGGTCGGTCCTGCCTTCGGCCAAGAACAGTTATAAGGTGGAAGAGGCAGCCCTTTCCGTGGAGCAATACTGTTGTGCTAATGGTATTTTATAGTATTTTTCACAGATGAAATACTGGGCGTCGACGCTTTCTGAGTCTCTTTGCTAATGTGTTAACAGCAAACGGGACCCTTTAACAGGCCGACTGGCAAATCCATCAGGTGCTTTGACTAAGCTCCTTATCTCATCATTTACATCAGCACCACTCACCTTCTATCTGAACCTGATCCAGCCAGCGTCCTTTCTGCTGTTTGCTAATTCATGTTCTGACCCCAGCACTCGCCGTACACTCTGCCCTCACCTCCCCTTCCCTCTCCTCCAATTACTCGGTAATCCTCAGTAATTACTTGTGAGATAAATTGCACTGTGATACTCTACAATACATCATTGCCCCCGAGGGTAACTATTGACTATCAAGTGTTTGCCATGTTTTATTAGACGTCTCTGATGACCGCGGTGAGCCTCCCTCGGTGGCACAAAATTCACACACTTGTGTTTGTGCTTTTTTGGTTTGGATGGAGTCTTGTGGTGCATTCCATTGTCCTCGGAATTCGGGAAAAAATGACCTCTGACACGGAAAAGTGCAATAGAACAGTCATTTAGGGGAGAATTCCCAGTCGGAAACACTGGGATCCAACTGGTCCGAGTTTGCCGATATAAACACACGTCACAGCAATACAGCGGTGCACACCGTGAACAGTAAACACAATTCCCTTTGCATCAATTTTTACTTCATATGTCGTTTTTGTTATGAAAACATGTTGAAACAACTTTGTAGTTTATATTTGTAATGTAATTCGGTTGATTTGAGCTCAACGTTACGAGGTAGGAGTCTTTACTAGCGTGCGGTACGAGCCTACTAGTGCTAACGTTACTAGTTCACTGATATGCGCCATTTCTCTTCACTAATGGCGCTGTAGTAGTTGATGTAGGTCCTCTTCAGATGCTTGTGAAATTCAGAGACTTGCCATACAAACATGAGTTCGCTGCAGGCGTCCATGTTTTCCCGAGCAGATGCACTGGAACGCATTTGATTGGAAGTCGGGAACACCGACTCGGAATTATTGACTTCCGAGTACAATGGAAATGCACCATTATCCTTTAACGTTTTAACAAATTCAACTCTTTTGGACTCCCATGAAGTGTGTGTGCATGTGCAAGAGTGTGTGTTCTTGTACAAGCAGAATTCCCCTCCAAAATGTCTCTCAGTTGTAAGCGTGTACTTGTGAATGCTTGCTGTGTCAGCCATACAATAGTTACAGTGAATTATTGCTACCTGCATCACTAATGACGCAAGAAGCTGGGTAATGCCTGTAATAAACACACATCTGCTATGCTCGCAGAAGGGGAAAAGCTGCAGATGTCCTTTGCAGGAAACTGTTAGGCACAAGCACGGTGACATGTGTGATTTCACATGCATCACGCCCTGGAGGGGAGCATCACCTCTTTTGCTATATTTTTTTTAATTGATTATTTTTTTTTGTTTCTGGCATGCCGGTGAGCCACAAGCTGCCACACCCCATATGCTACATAGGTGTTAACCTGAAGGTAGTCCAGTAGCTCCCATTACGCTACATCAATACACAGGATTTGCTTCATGGGTTTCATATTCCTCAAAAATGCTTTGACTTATTGTTAATTGCTGCTGCTGTGTGTTGGTAAAGGTTACTTTTATTTAATTCGATACTGATGTGTTTTGGTCGGTGCAGGGTTCCTGAAAAACAATTTGCAAATACACGACTCACGTGCAGCATTGATGCAGCTGATTAATTGCATGCTTTGCCTTTCAGATATATTAACCTCCCAGCATAACTCGTTAATCTTGATGCTTTGCATTGATGGCGTGGTTTGTAAACGACTCTCATCTTTTTTCACTAATCTGTTAAGGATGACTCAATTACCATCACTCTATTGAATGAATAAATAGATTTTGAATTTCTGCGTTGGTAGTCGAGGGTATTAAAGTATCGTCTCCAATTCCCTGCTCAAAGGAACTAACTTTGCTAATCCTTTGTACACCACAGGTGGATTCTCATACTGTGCATTTCATAACTGATGCCGTTCTGCTGAAAATGAAATGCAGGGTTGCTCTTAAGATCGATAGGTTATCTCAGAGGTTTTTCGAAGCGGTATTTGTGAGGGAAGTGCATTGATTGCTGAGCGGGGAGTGTTACTAATGAACGCTCCTCTAGAGGCGAAACACTATCTGCCAATTTTCAATATGGCGTGGTTGTAATTTTCCCCCTGATTGCACTCTGGTCACGACAAATATTCCAGATATTTAAATACCCAGGGACGCTGAGCAGCAGTGTGCAGCGGTCATGTGTGTGACGGCAAGTAAACAGTCGGCGGAGAGAGATTGCATTCCAGATTTCAATTATTAACGTGAAATTCTGTAAAAGGTTAAATCATTTCTATATAATCCTTTTTCAGATGGCGATTAGGCACACTGATTCATGTTTTGTCAACAACTCCCTTCTTTTCCATCCATTCTAAGATGTCGATCAGACATATCTGCCTGACATCTCCCCTTTGCCTTTACCTTGTCATAACTCCCTCCCTTTCCTCCATTGATTTCATTACTGGAGAAAGGCAGACAGACTAAAAGGAGAGGCACCACCATTTGATCCAATCGATGACTTGCTCATAGGTTGCACTTAGAACAACAGGAAAATGCCCTGCAGTGGCATACATGGGATACATTTATACCCCCCCACCCCCCATACATACATAGCAGGGGCAGATGAGAAACACCATGCATGTTTGCATTCCTGTTGTGATTCAATAGTAAATCAAGAGTGTGTCAGTCATACATGTGGAGAAACATCTTTCCAGTCCAGTTTCCATTTGCCTTCCTCTGTTGGGGGAAACTATAATAACCACTTTATTCTGTCCTCCAGAACATTTGACTTCTTTGGTCACTCAGTTTACTCAACACTCAAACACTGAATGAATTATTGATAATGTATCTGACACAATTAAAAGTTCCTATCACCATCACATGAAAGAGGAAAATGGACCAAGGGAATCCAAATGGCATCTGCTTGAATATTGCTGTGTATTACCTTATTGTCTATTTCATGACGTGTCTTTCAAGCCCCTTTGTGTTACTTGTGTTATCGTGGGAATCGGAATACATCAAAATGTATTTTCTCCAATCATCCGATAATGTTTACATACGTACTACCTGTCTTGTCAGCGAGTGAATTTCCCATCTGTCTGATCTTCGTATTTTTCAATTTACTGCTGACCCAGTGCCTTTGAGTCTGTCGCCTCTTTCCTGAGCGGACTAAGGCAATCCAAGGAGTATTTCTGAAATTGAATAAAAACCAGTGAAAGCTTTTGTTTTCATTGCTCATTGAAGTTCAGGTCATCTTAGTCTCAATCAATCATCAGACTCTGTGTTTGTGCACCGCGGTCAAATGCCGGTTGAATGAACGTCTTTGTCTACGCTTGCATGCACACCAATATTCCAATATTAAATCAAGCAACCGATATTAAAGCGACCACATCAGCATCTCCGCGAGCACGTAGCCAATATAGGTCATGG
The DNA here is from genome assembly GCA_034670385.1 of Hoplostethus mediterraneus. Classification (NCBI taxonomy): domain Eukaryota; kingdom Metazoa; phylum Chordata; class Actinopteri; order Trachichthyiformes; family Trachichthyidae; genus Hoplostethus; species Hoplostethus mediterraneus. The sequence continues at coordinate 2,368,739 of JAXDDW010000019.1, read as the reverse complement.
AAATGCCTTCAGGTATTTGCTGCTTTGGTTAAGGCCGAATCAATCCGTACAGGGATCAAGACACAGGGAGTACTGCCTTCTTTAGCTCTGGCAGACTTGTGCGGACATGTGTTCGCCGTAATCCAAGTAAGCCTGCTCACTCATGCTCAGTGTGTTGGTTTTGTTTTGCTATTGTTATTGTTTAAATCCAGTTTTCACGCCTATCAGCTCTCAGCACTGCAGCATTTCTGAGACTTACACATGAGCTACAGATATAAACCATATATAGAAATATAATTAATATAAATATAATACCAGAAACAATCTGACTGAGGTTTTTTTTTTTCTGCCACTTACGTGAACATGAGCTGAATCAAATGATTCTCCTCATCAGGCCACTAATCAGATTACCGTGTGCATGGAAACGTAGTCCGAGTCCTTTTCCGTCTCTGTCTCTTCTGATTTGGCGTCTAAGGTTTGTGTCTTATATTCATTCCCGTCTGTCTGTTCTGGTATGTGGTGTGTGTGTCTAATGTCTCTTTTTGTCATCTTATCATATCAATCTTCACGTTCAATTTTCATCTGCTTCGCTCTTGCATTTTACATGAGCCGTGCTTGCTCACGTTGTTCTCTCGCTCTCCGGTAATCCCACAGCACACCGGCGTACAAACTCTTATGTCGCCATTACCATCAGATCTCGCTCTACAATATTTTCACTCATCTTTTTTTACTCGTCTGTCTCTGCGGCTCTGTCTTTTGGTCTCTCTCTCTCTCTCTCTCTCTCTGTCATTCTCTCTCTCTCTCTCTCTCTCTCTCTCTTGTTTTGGCTGTCTCACTCCTCACACACCTTTCGCCTCTCTTGTCTCCAGAACTCTGGCCACAGGGACTGTGATGTCCAGTATGCGGAGCTGGATACTGCAGCTTTGGCCTCCTCTCCCAGCCCACGAAGCTCTGCTCACACTGGCCATGGGGACCTTGTCGAGTATGCAACCATCCAGCCTAGCTCACACTAGCGCATGCCATTGTAGGCCTTTCCCCTCAGACTTTGGCTTCAAGGTACACAGACTGATGCACTCCTTCCCCTCATCCGAGTAACACCCCTCCCTCTCACATGCACTGACCTTCCTTTATGCGCTCCACGTCATTCCCCCTGTCTACCTCCCTCTTGTGTCTTGGTCATCTTTTGATTTTCCCTTTGCTGCTCTCCAGAAATTGATTGAGGTGGAGATTTTTTTCAGGCTATTATTTCTATATAAAGTAGCAGTAGTGGCAGAGATACGCAGTTCTTCTGCACAACTGAAACCTCATCTACACAATAGTAAGAGATCACAACTTTGACCAGATGAACCACAAAAGCAGAAAAGGGTTTGTCATACATGAAAAAAAACTATTTTAAAAAACTATAAAACTGCCGATAAAACTCCAGCCTCCTTTTGCCAGTCAGTCTTTGCATGCATGAATCCTGATTGTAGAGGTCGTCTGTAGAGAACGAGTCTGCTTAACATTCCCTATTAATATCAATAGAAATACAGTAGCTGGGAGAATTAGTTGCATGTTGTTTGCATGAGCATCTTAGAGGAATGTTCAACCATATCATGATATCAGTGCCTTTGCATTTATGGGACATAAACAGAAAGGGTGTTTATAAATTACACTTTGCCTTGTCAAGATTGGAATTTAAAATACTGTAATTGTCTAATAATGTCAATATTTTTGTGATAAATCTGCAGAAATGTGTTGTAGGTTTTCTCAGTGACTACCCCACACTCGACAACATCCATTGGTAGGGAAAAACACACATCTGCCAGATGCTTTTTCTAATATCTCATCTTAACCCCACAGGAGAGAAAGTTGTATATGAGGGCTGGGAAAATTTCCACTTTCACATACGAATGTGGTCCTCTGCACCACTTGAAGTCTTCATTATACAGATACAGCGAAATGAGGCATATTGAGGCACAAATCACCATGTTGTTAAACTGGTTTCTATGGCAATCCTTGAGGCAGGTGGAGACATAGTTGAGACAGGCGTTGCTTAAATAGCTGCAACTGTATTGTCATTTAAGGGAAGATTCTTCCCGGGGAAGTAAATGTAGATGAATAATACATCATGGCACATAAATTCAACTTGGTAACTGGAATTTTTATGACAGCGTTCCTACAGTCACAGGAAACCTGGAAAAGTCCTGGAAGTTATGGAAAATGGAACATGTGCATGAAGATTTGTTGATCATCTTTTTTTCCAACCAGAGAAAAGTTTAATGTCAAGCTTGGCTGCTTGTTGAGCCGCTCATCTTTGGGAAATAAAAACCTGGATCAGAAATGTCCTGATAGTATCGGTCGTCGGTGATAGCTGTAGTGAGAAATAAAACCTGGGACATTCACATCACATATTCAACATAAAAACATTTGCATTGCATTGACTCTAGAATATTGGTTATGGAAACTGGTTCTATATGTCATGGAATATCTTGGAAAATCTGATTAGCAAAAAGGTCAAGATCCAGTTTCCCATGAGCCCCTTGGAAAGAACTAAAAGAACTGACTGAAGCACACATCATGTCCATTTCCAAACCTCTATCATCTTGAACTTGAGATTCACTGTATTGCAACACAGCCAGGCAACGTGAATTTAAAGCGGCACCCTGATGCAATGTTCGCACATTGGTGGCCTCGAATGGCAGCAAGAGGAAACTTTTTGAGGACTTCAATACCCAGAAACGATGTAGCGTGACATCACTAAACTACCCACCAGTTTACCTGTTTACCAACATGGATGGTCTTGATCACTTTATACCAAAGGATACCAAAGGGATGAAAGAAGAGTTTAAATTTGTCTGTGTGCAGAACAGATTTCCCACCATAACCAACATCAGAATTTCATTCAGGCAATAGTGCGACTCCATGGGTGTACAGGTGCATTTCTACATAAGAATGCTGCATAGTGTATTTTTAAAACAAAATCTGTGTGTGTTGGTATCTAGACTTATCTAGCAGCTGCACATGTGGGATGGGAGTTCCACAGACACTGCAAATAATATCCATTTTAAGTTATTTCATCTAGTTATTTCATTCATCTTTCATTTTCTCGATGGCCCCTCTTAGCGCCGTCTCCCTCGGCGGGCGCACCTCCCTCTGTCCCGGCAGGTCAGCCGCGGAGCACCAAAGCTGCCAGTCCACCAGGCTTCCAGGAGCGTCCTGTCCACTGGGCAGCTCTTCCAGGCTTTCATCCTCCGGCTGCATCCTCTGCGGACCTCGGTCGGTCGCTCCTGCTGGTCTCGTTCGCTCTCGCTCTCCATACAGCCGACCCTTGATCTCTTGTCGACTCACGCACTCCGTCAGGCTCTCACACTGATGCAACCTTTCCCGTTCACACATGCACACACTGGCTAAAAGGGCCCGGCTGCAATCAGCCTTAATCAGCCGGTGCTGGATCCAGGGAGAATCAGTCCACCGACTGGACTCTCTCCTGGATCCAGCTTACGCCTCACCCACTCCCTCCCCCTAGTCTACCACAGCCACCTACCCAGTGCATTGTCACATAATGTAGTTTTGAAGTGTTCCAAGAGGAGTTCTTGGTGGACCAGATTTCATTTAGATTAACCCTCAGTTTTAAGCTTATGTATTTGCCTCTGGTCCTGCCCTCTTCTGCTTTGACTTTACACAAAGTTAGGGGGAAGTTTCAGGGTGAAAGATTATCACTACTTCTAGTAAATCCATTATATTCATAGATTAAAAATTAGATGTGGTATATCAAAAAAGCTGTTAATGTGCTCCTATCACTACTGAAACATGAATTCTGAGACCTTTTTATAAACACTAACCTGAATTCCTGTTGGCGATAGATTTTATTCCACTCTTTGTGTATTACTCAAGCAGCATGTCAAACTATCTGCTTCTCTTCATGTGGTGGATATAATAAACAGTGAAAATACAGCCATATTATTTACAGATATAGAAACTTAAATTGATATGTCCCCTGATCCATTGCTACATGATCATTTTGGAACTTTTTGGAACTAACTCATCATAACTCACAATAATACAGGTCTGTTTTACAGTTTTATAAACATTACCAATATGAAAAAAACTGTTTTAGTGTCAAAATGCAAGTAAAACTGTCAGTCCCTGTATCAAAAGCTGTGGCAATCAATTTCAGAATGATAAAAATGACATATTTTCAGTCCAACAAAATGAACATCTGCTACTTTTAGTTGCTCTAGAAACGTTTTTTTCTAACCGTCCTTCCAGTGGGCAGGCTGGGTCGCCTAGAGGTTAAAATGTCTCGGTTCAAGCCTCCATGTCAGGCATCTGCCCCGCTGAAGTGTCCTTGAGCAAGACGCCGGACCCCTCCCAGCTCCAGGGGCTCGGTTACGTAGCTGACCCTGCATGCTGACTTACCCAGAGGGGCCGGGGGGGAGCGGAAAGAAAATTTCCCTACAGGGATCAACAAAGTACCACACTAACATTGAGCAGAATTCGTTGTTCTCAGCCGCTGTCCACTTCACATCTACCATTCACAACTGAGCATGCCCGTCACTTTACGTCTTGAACTATGCCAGGTGATTGGTGCGATTCATAAATCCGAAAAGAAGAATAGTATGAACTGTTGAACAGAGTGCACCATGTCTTGTCTCCAGTGGACGACTTTGCTCGGGGCTGTGAATCTCACTTAGGCTCTGACACATCATCAATCATTTGTGTAAAGAAAAAAAACATTCAGGTAAGGATAATTATTCTTAGATCTGACTCTCACGAGTACTGAAAAGTCTTTTGTGCAAGGAAGCTATTCAGTCGGTTTCCCATTGTGTGATTAGTGTTGCAGATTGACCTTGTCTTCCCTCTGTAGTTTGCTTTTGTATGCTAGGTCTTTAGCACGCTGCTTGTATAGTGGACGACGGGATTCTCAACACTGAGGAAACCTTGAGAAGTATGTTTTAGTTGAAGGAAATATAAAGTGAGCAGGATCATTTATGGTGATATTGGAGATTATTGATGTCAAAATACATCCATCTTATCAGTCTAAATCACAAAGTGGGGCTGCAAGACAGGAGCATCCCATCCCCACCTCATTGAGAAACTGTAGATTCACCGCAGGTTTCAAATAGAAACTTTCTTAGTTTCCTGACGTCACGTTATACGATTTCTGGGCTTTGAAAAAAAGACCTCTCTCTGTCACTTGGGGCCACCAATGTGCAAAGTTGCCTAGTGCAGCTTTTGCAGTTTCTGACCTGCTGAGCTATTTCAAGCCAATAGAGCCTGTTGTCCTTTCCAGTGTAGGGATTCTAGTTTAATGTGGTTTCTGAACTGTTGAGCAGGCTACGTTTAATATGGAAACTATTGGGTGACTTGTGTCAGTCTTAGTGTAGGTGGAGTGTCAGTGTGCTTTAGGTCTAGTGTAATGTAGTTCATTGCTGAGAGCCAGTATAGAAATCAATGATCATGAGCTTACCAAACATGTCAATGGAAAGTGGGTTTGCTACAGACTACTGACTCAACACTGACTTATTTTGTTTGTTTGTTTCTTTATTCATTCACTTATATTCATTGCACAAATAAAACTTTGGTGTGAATGACACGTTTTGCATTACAGCTCCAACAGCTTTGCTCATCCTTGCCTGATGTAAACAAAAAAGATCCATGGAAGATGGTCTGAGAGTTGTTTAGTGTGAAGCAAAAACATTTTTCACGTGTAATGTTTATGATATTTTTCCTCAAAGCGTCACTCGATCTGCAAAACCTATTCCGCCTTTTATTCAGAGCCGATGGTATGCATAAAAAAAAGCCCCCAGATTCCCAGATATCTTGGGACACACCTACACTATATGGAAAGTCAGTGGACACCCCTACTAGTTATTGAGTTCAGGTGTTCCTCAGGGTTTGGGCTTGGCTCCTTAGTTCCAGTGAAGGTAATCTTAATGCTACAGGACACCAAGACATTTTAACCAATTGGACGCTTCCAACTTTGTGGTAACAGTTTGGGGAAGGCCCTTTGCTGTTCCAGCATGACTGAGGCCCTGTGCACAAAGCGAGCTCCATAAAGACATGGTTAGACATGGTTAGACCAGTTTGGGGTGGAGGAACTCGATTGGCCTGCACAGAGCCCTGACCTCAACCCGTTGGGAGGAAGTAGAACGCCGGTTGTGAGCCAGGCCTTCTCGTCCAACATCACTGCCTCAACTCACTAATGCTCTTTTGGCTGAATTCCCTTAGACACTCCAAAAGCTTGTGGAAAGCCTTCCCAGAAGAGTGGTGGCTGTTATAGCCGCAAAGGGGGGTCCAACTCCATATTAATGCCCATGGTTTTAGAATGGGATGTCCAGCAAGCTCATATAGGTGTGATGGCCACTGACCTTTGGCCATATAGTGTATACATTTTGGGAAACTGCACCCCAGACTGCTCTTTTTAATGTCGGTTTAAACCACCAAGGTTTTAACCAAATTAACAAATTAATAACCTGACAAAGTAGAAAGTTTTCTCGAAAGTGGTCCTTGATACTGACCTGAAACAAATAAGCTTTTGAGACTGTTCTGTCAATATCTTGCATGTGTGTCAGGAAAGGTTTACTCGAGTGTCTGTTGCTGTGGAAAGAACCAATTCACCTTCACACAAGAACACCCATTTCTGTCTTTTTTATTTTTTTTATTTTAACATCTGTTGATTTATTCATCCCTCAATGTCATCTTAAAAATGCTTAATCTTTTCAGTTTGGTTCCAATCTGTTATCTCATTTCAAATTCCTATTGCTAAAATCCCAATGGATGCATTACAGTGAAAATGCTTTACTTCTCTAATTTCATTTCAACTAAAAGATTCAATTTCAGCTGAGACAAAATAATTTGAGCTTCAGGTTTATGGGTTACAGTGTATGTAGGGTGATCGTAGGGATTTAACGGGGCGGCAGGGAAATAATTTGTCTTAATAATTTCAATTGCTTACAGCCTGCTTAGGGGAGACTGGGGTATGCTATCACACTGTCTATTTCTCAGCAGTGCTTTACTACTGAGACACAATAGTTTTCAAGCTAGATTAAGGTCTTCCCTAATTTACTACAAGAAAAGGTTATTACTGATGAAATAGCAGTTGACACCTTGTGACAGCGTCCCCCACGCCAGGGCATGTTGTCACACATGAAGGGGCATGTTGTCACATTGAAAAGCATGTGGTGATGGTGCCCTGAATCCCATTTCCTTGGGAGTATAAATAGTATAACATATAACATATATTCTATTTTATGAAAGAAATACATAGAAAATTATGTAGGAAATTATGTAGGAATTATAGGAAATTACAACATATAAAATAATTCAAAATTATTTCAATAAAATTCAGGGAGATCATTTGTGTTAAAAAATAATAATAATTTATGAATGAACATTCAGGAGGTTATTAGTCTGGTGCTTCTCAGTCTAGTTAAAACCAGTTAACCAACCAAGCACACAATCAGGAGTGGGACTGTGTGTGTATTTATTCAGAAAATAATTTCATACCAAAAAAGCATTTGGGTAGTTATGGGGTAAAGTTGTCACATGTGACAACACGCCACAAACTGGCATCCCTGACAAAGGTCCCTGCCCTGAGCACAGAGCTTGACTAAACCATTCAACATTTTTATCATGTTAAAGCTGTACCTTGCCTTTATGTGTCAGAGTGTACCTTCCTCTATGAGAAAAAAATAATAAGAAAAAAAAAGTTTGTTATATTCCCCATGTTTCATCCATAAAACAGCTCATGTGTAATGCAACCTTTCCCACCTCCATTATCCTTCCATTTAGTAAAGTGAAATAATTTCTGGGCAGATTTCAGTCTGTTTGTGGTTTTGTTACCCCATCAAAATACTTTCAGAGCTGGGATCGTCGTTTTCGTAGATGTAGAGATGCTTGGGGAATATTCGTAAGTTCCATTTTCTCTCTCATCCATTTACTTTTTTTCTTTTTTTGCATGTCTTTTTTGCATGTCATATCATCACGCCATTTGCTCTGAAACCGAACTACAAAAAACATCAAACGTTTGCAAGTACTTGTCAAAAAGAAGTGCAGATTTGAGCGAAGACGAAAGAATGAAATGAAAAGGAACCGTTGCTCAGCCACAGCGACTACAGTTAGCATGCTCTTCCTCGTTTGTACTGCTGTGGAAAAGTCAGACTTTTCTTTGCTCCTAAAAAAGCTAATGAACTGAACATATAAGTAAGTTATGACTAAATGTAAAATGTAGTGCCTTTTCAGCACGTCGGGCGTATTTAGTGCAATTTCTGGTGCTGTACTCAACAGACTGTTCCTTCTGTATGTTCTTTTGATCTGGACAAAGCAAAATAAACTCACACAGTAAAATAAATCCTACAAATTATTATATTGACAAACAAATTAAACAATTTCAAGAACTCAAATGTTTACCGTTATGATCATCATCACTAGACGCTGGTAATGTCACTGTTGTGTTAGCATTCAGCAGCATGAAATAAACAATTATGAATACAGTAGAAACTATTTGATTCAGAGTAGATCAGACTAGGGGAGCATACGCATGGAAATGTAGTCCACAACACCAAGTACAGTCAAATTTAATTTTGTATATTGTGTATCAACAAGCAAATTTCACCGATCTGTCACATCAGCACATATTTTGTTTATGATTATGATTGGTACACACTCAGTGGTTCAGATACATGACATCACTTTGGGTTCACTCAAGCCTTCCTCAGAGAAAGAAATCCCTGTGACCCTGCAGTATTTTCTTCTTTCTCCTTCTCTCTCCCTTTTGTTCTGGCAGAACTGTGGGAGGCGTCCAGAAGAGTTGTTAAACCCGGCTGAATATGTGAGCTACCGCCGCGTCTGCGACATGGAACACTTTCCCGAGTCACAGCCCGCTCAAGCCTGCCCTCCCGTTACGTTTTTGCCTCACCACCCTTACACCCAGCGCCCGTCCAACGAACCTATGTATTCCAACACGAGCTACCCCGCCCCCGGTCCTCGAGCTCCATTTACGTTCCCCAAGGAGCAGTCCGTGTGACACGCCACATCACTCTTAGCTCTGCAAGAGGCAACATGATAGTGCCACAAATGCTTTTTCCGAAAAACAAAAGCTCTGCTGAAAGGATGTGCATCCGTTCCCCACCTTGCTTCTGTTTATTCTATAAGCTTAATACACAAGTGAGCATCCTCCGCCATGATGAAAGTGTCAGTAATTTGTGGCCCTGAAACCCTGTGTATTGTGCACTGCTTGTTCCACCCCAGGCTGTGTGTAGGACCCCTCACCTTGTGCTGTTAGAGTACACACCAGTTACTGTCTCTCACCAGAACTCTACCTTCACCCCTCACATGTGCCCACTGTTTGTTTTGATTGCTTCCTCACCTTTGAATATATTTCATTTGCCAAGTGTCTGACTGTGTACAATATATGCCATTGTGTCACTCAAGATCTTATTTTCTTTCTTTTTTTTTTCTTTTTTTTTTTACAATTCCCACAGTGGTAGTTACCTTTTTATAGCTGTGTGCTTATTTTATTTGTTTTGTTTGTCAATCATATGCTTGCTTCTTTGGAAATCGTACATACTGTATGTGTGATTGGGTGTATATTGGTAAAAATGACATTTGATTTGTTAAACTAAATATCAATCTGTAGTGACATGGACTACCCCTTTCATAACAGTGAATTAAATAAGTCAATTGGCAGTCTCTCAACTGAATCCTTTCACTCTTCATAATAGCATCACTGTTATGAGGCTTGACTGGAAATTTTGGATTATTAAAAGCGAATGTTATCCTCACTAAAAATAAAATCAAAGGGCTTGAGATCCAACAGTATCTATTTTCTTCATTTTCTCCATTTGTTATTATTATAGTTATCAATATTATTAATATTATCTGCCAGTAGTTGCCAAAGACATAGGTTATACCATTCGATTCATGTCCATTTGCTTTCATGACAGCGTTTACATTCAACTACTATATTTTTCGATGGGAAATATACATAGTTAACTGGCAATGTGCTACACTTTCCCAGTTTACATTATCGCTTACCATATGCTGTATTTTCCATATCTGTATGTAAAAACTTGAGTTCCTCATGGAGGTTGGTTTGAGGTTCATTACATTGTGGGTCCTTTGTAGCATGCAACAGAGTTATCGACCAGCTGAAGTCATTCCTTATGCCGGTGCAATAGATGAATAAGACAATCACATGTTAGGGTTGTCCTGGGAAAAAAAAAATACACTGTTTTTAAGTTGTAAACCGACTACTATGACTTTTTTTTCATGGACAGCCCATATGTTTAACATAATGAAATATTTTTTTAATATGATTTGTAGAATTGTATTAATATAGCCTAAAGAGTTTTAAATCACATTATAACATTAACACTGAAGAGAAAAAGCTTGTTGCTGTATTTTTTTAGAGAATGCTCAGTTATATACAATAGCAATCCACTAATTTTACGAGGCAATTTTACACTGTGACTGTTCATTTCAGACCAAACATAAGCTAACGTGTTTGATGAGCCAATTTCAGGATACTGCCAACTACACACAAGCCCTCTAGACACAGCAAATTTCCATAAACTGAAGGTTCACATTTTTTGCCATGTCAGATGTATGTTCGGGGAAAAAAAAAGAAAATACTTGTGTTTGTGCTTGATGTGAAAGAAAAAAATATATCCTTGAGGTGTTGAAGGTAATATATTGTTTACTCTTAATGCTGGTTAATGGGATAGAGTAAAACTTGTGAGACTTTCTCCCGTGCTCACCTTGTTGTCTTGCAATGGCTCGATATGTGTGCTAGCATTTAATTTAACCAGTGGTCTCTGGTTTGAACTGCTGAAGAAGTGTGTTATTGCTGTACCTGCTGTGTGAAAAACACTGAAACACCACTGTCTATTTGTGACACATTTACTATTGATGATCTCCTTCCTTTTCTATTATTTTATTATTATTATTAGTGTTATTATTATTATTATTATTATTATTGTTATGTGTAAGTGCTACTGATTGCTGAAAACTATGCTTAAAACGGCATTTACATGTATTTATTTTCTTTGTCAAATCCTTATGTTTTCAACCACACTGAATTATTTTCTGACAATGATTGCCATGATTCTTTTGTTTGCATCCTCTACCCTCTCATTTGTTTTTGTAAAATTGTTGCACTTAGTTTTATTTTTTATATATATACAAATATATATATATAGCACATTTCTTTTGAAATTTACTGTACATTTATGGAAGGATAATATCTGAATAATAGCAGGAAAATTAGCTCTCTTTGTTGCCAGGCTGGAGTAGGGAAATTATGTGAAACAATTTAACCTGTATTTTTTACTTGGAGTTATGTTTGATGTAAATATTAACAATGTATCTCATGTGTGGAAAAAAAAACAAGTCATGCAGTTTAACATTAAACTTCACAAACTACCCACATTGTATTTGTTGTTATTCTATGCATGCTCTTCAAAAGGATGTGCCATTTTTAATACATTTGTGTTAATTTTTTCAACACAGCATAGTTGTTTTTTCAATTATGTATTTAACAATGTGATGAAAAGCAACACAAATATGTTTCCAAAACTAGACAGTGTTGAAAATGATGCATCCTTTTTAAAAGCTCATGTATCTCATATAAAGGCTTTGTAGTTGCATCACAAATCTTCTAGCAACCACAGCTGGCACCATCTTGGAGGTCCACTGGAGATTTGGCCATGTGCAAGTAATGGATGACTAAATAACAACTGAGCTAGAAAAACAGACATCTGAAAAAGATAAAGGTCATAAATATGGGTCCACACAGTTGTGTTCCGGTGAATGGCCTGATAAAGTAAATTTGTTTCCAAATCCAAGTTACTGTGACACAAGTCAGTCACAAGTCTTGTCTTTAGTCCTAGTCTGTACTCCAAGACAGTATAAATTGTAGCTTGAGAAGAGTCAGCTCAGGTAACCTAGAATAGTTTTTGGTATTACTAGCTAAAAAACTATCCTACAAGCTAATTTAGCAAAGCAAGTAACGTTACTGTAAAAGGTACAACATGTTAAACATCAATATATTGTTGTTAAATTAACTGTGATACCTTAGTGTAATTACCGTAAACAAATGGCCCCTGGTCAGGATGATTGGTATCCTTTATCTCATGCCAGTGAAATTGTTAGCACTAGTGTTTCCCAAACTTTAGACCACATTGCACATAAACCCTGTTGTTTCCTGTCACAAAGAGGATGATGCTATTTGTCTTTTTCATTTTATTGAAGAGGTTAAATATGCTGGAAGTTATTTTTCCATCTGCCTTTCTCTCATACCACCATCACAAAACACTGAAAGATTTAGCTCCATTTGTGCTGGAAGAGCAGCACCGTCTTCCTGTTTTTTGGCATAAAGCAACCTCCCTTTGTGCTGTAAAGCAACACAGCAGATTTCCCCCGAAACCCAACCTGGTAGCACACAATGTAAAATGCAGTGTAGAGGCCAGTAGAGGTTTCTGGTAGCTATAATTTGTCAAAATGAATGTTATTTATTAATGTTAACATGCTACACATAGCACCTTTAACATACAACTACTAGACACTACTAATGCTAGCCACGTAATGTTTACAATATTACAAATCAGATGTGCTAACAACAAGACAGTGACAGGTAGCTGACCAGATATTAGGTTGGCTAGCTAACTACCGAGCTAATATTATCTAAATAAAAAATCAATCACATGTATCAGTGGTGAAATGATCAGTTCCCAACCGTGTCTATTTGATACTGCTGAGACAGCCAATGCGTACGTTTAAAAATGCAATCAGCTGTTCTCAGTCGTTGTTGCCCAAGAGCTGAGGACCTCCAATATGGTTACGTCACCTGAAATTCCTCCACAGAAGTTGCATGCCAATGTTAGTGCCATGTGCTACCAATAATACTACACAAGGGCTTGTCTGCCTGTGACCCATTTTCATTGAACAATGGCTATTTTCATAACAATTTGCCATTCTTTGAGATTTGCTGAGCTGTGACCATGGCCAGGTTTCTACGGTGGATATGACTGGGCATCATTGTTGTCGCAATATAAGGAGATAATGTGGTTTGGAATGATGTAGCAGGAAGGGAATGTAGGGAAAAACCCAGAATCAGGGAATACTGTAAGTAACTAGTATAGTATATGACCAGGAGTTGTATCAGTAACTCAGCAGAAGTGCTGTGTCAGTAACACCTACTCGACGCTTGAGGCAATCGATCATAATGACGTGGTTTAAAAGTATCAGAAATGGACATTAGTCAGCATCTGCTGCTAAAAGAAAGTCATCTGAGACTCTATGGACTCTCAGTTCTGTGGAGTTCTCTGAAATCTGAATAAAGTTTATCAGAAATGTTCTGACTCATGCAAGACTTTTTCCACTAAATGTTTTTGTAATAGGACAGGTAACCCAAGGCCAGACCACATTTCTTAAGGATGTGGAAAATGAGTGAATGTGCTAGTGTTGATTTGCTATTGAGTAAATGGTAATTCATTAAAATGACCAATTACTGGGTGACTACATTTGAGCCCATAACCCCTTTGAGGAATTTAAAGACAACCTCTAAACGAGAGGCAGCAGACCTCATATGAGATACTGTCTTCTCAATAGACCAAATATGAAGGTTCAACATTATTCCCAAAGGGCTCAGAACTATAGTACAATGAACAGAATTAAGACAGCTATTTGAAATCTATGGGAAACGCTAATATATGAATGGTGACCATTTCAATCAAATGTTTAATGTAAGGGTTAGTGAGCTTCTTGGCATTTGAACTCTGGCATGGTGTCGCATTTTGGTTTTATTGCAGGTTGCCGTTGTTGTTGTTGCCATTTTTAAACCAAAAACACAAAAAATACAAAACATTTTGGGGTGAGAGTTTCATGACAAATGTAAAGAAATAACATGTAAAAACACAGTAGCCTATTCTATACTAGCTAGTTTCTGAAGATCGCATAGCCACGAGGAAAACTGCCTGATGCTGTCAGTTGAAAACAGATCCAACAGTGATGGCCTTTTGATTTAAAATGCACACCAGGCTGGGATAAAAAGTTCAGTTTGAGTTTGAAACCTTACAGAAAACATGATAGTAGATTATTACTAAATAATTATTCATACTTTAACTACCCTACATTACTTTTGCCACCAGGGCTACTACACGTTGGTGGTTTTCCGATGAAGACATAATCAGTAAAATTATTTTACTGGGTAAAAAGTAACCTGCGGTATTATTCGTCATATGGAAAACTTTAATACTTGAATCGTTAATAATGAATTAATAACTTAAAGATTGTCCTTTAATTATGAATGAAATATATTTGGTAGTGCACATTGAACGTGTCTGAGAGAGATAGATAGATAGACAGACTGATGGACAGTCCACTGCTGTTTGTGTTTTCCTCTTCACATCTGAATGAATCTTGTGAAAGAGCTGTTTCTGGAATTCAGGCAATGTGTAATTTGACCAGAGAGCGCAAGAGCAATACACATCTCTATAAAGGATGCTGCATGCGGTCACCTTCTCTAACAAATCAAAATTTTTGAATGCTTGCTTTGACAAAAATATCTTGTAACCATCTCACTAAGTGATAGACAGTACAATGATGAGTCAACGCATCTATTGGATAGCGATACAAAGCAAACCCAGTTTTGAGAAAACATTAACTGGATCCATCTTTCTTCCATTAAAGCCTTATATATATATGTATATATGTGTGTGTGTGTGTGTGTGTGTGTGTGTGTGTGTGTGTGTGTGTGTGTGTGTGTGTGTGTGTGTGTTGTTGTATACATTCTGTGGCAAAAAAATCAGAAAATCACATCAGAAAATTACGTTTGCAACAAAAAAGCCCAATATCCTTTCCTATACCAAAGGACACGTTAACTTGAGTGCTTTCTCCTGAGAGATGCAAGAATCGCTTGAGAACTCATCCAGAAAAGCCCACTTGATTGGATTGGGTGAAGTCTGGTGGAACAAATCCTTTGTGTCACTTTTATGTAACACACTGCTCTGCTTCTCTTTTGCTCTTCCCTAATTTGCTTTATCTTTCTATCTGTGTAACACACATCTGAGTAACACACATTGGTAATGGCATTTATGTCACTGTAGGAATGTTTTGTAGATAACGGCGAGTAAATATACGCAGAGAGGCTGTTTTGTTATGATCACGGTGATGTAAAAGGTCCAGGGTGCATGTGACCTTCTGCAAAGTAGCATACATAACTACAGGAGAACAAAGCATCATACATCAGGAGGAGATAAAAAATTTAAAAAAAAAAAAGATTGTTAATTAGCTGGTTACAACAAGAGGAGCCCTAGCAACCAATAACAATCAGCTAGCTATCAGCAGGCCTTGGACATGTCTTGGACCAATCAGATTCCTAAAAAGTACCCACTGGATAATAAGGCTTTGAAGAGATCCCTGTCACACTCAGAATGAAAGACACAACGTGACCAGGAGCATTAACGGAACGTGAAGTGATTTCTCATTTTCTGTTAAGCATCAGGACAACCGGGGAAAAGCATCAACTGTGACAAGTGTTTAGCAGATGCATAAACAATTCCATCTCATTACATTTCCCAATAACTTGGACAAAGCAATTTCCTTTGAACACTTGACCTTTCAGACAAGCATATTAAATGCATCTGTTTTTCTTTGTGTGTGTGTGTGTGTGTGTGTGTGTATGTATTATAGATGCGTTTCTGTGTTTTTACTTTTACTGTAACTTTAACAATCAGAATCAATGCAGTGCTTCTCTGGATGTAAGAAATAGAGCCAGACAAAGGAAGCAGCAGCAGCTGAGATGGGCATTATGGTCATTTTTTCTCATCAGCTCTCTGCCATATTTTAATATTGTGTTAAGCTCATTGGGATGCATAGAAGAGAAAAGGGAAACAGAGATGAAATTGACTGATTCGCTGCCTTGCACAAATAGAAACAAATTCCATGCGACATACCTCGGCAGAGGGAGACGGGCCTCTCCTCGCATTGAGCAGTATTTATTCCTGCTATACATCATACCCGATCCCTATAGTCAACCCTTTTTCTTTTCCTAATCATGCGTTGTTGGGAGAGCAGTTCTAGTAGGATGACTTTCCAATGACGTTTATTGGTACTGTGACTGAAAATGTGAAAATAGATTCCTATTATTTTGAAGAGTTTCTCTTGTCTGGCAAATCATATAATATGACAAGCCAAATAATGAATAGGAGATAACATTTTTAGCCTGGAGGAGACAAGAGCAGCAGCAGAACAGTTTAACATCTACTCTCTTTTTTCCCATTAATGCAGCAGGGGCTCATCAAAAAGAAACAAAAGTTCCCCTAAAGATCAGACAACAACAACGTGATGTTTGTTTCCGTGGCAACGAGGCAGAGAGGCGCAATGCCTGATGGTTCTGGAGACCCTCTGCTTTTTCCTCATTGCAGCTACAGGCAGTCAGATGGATGCCAGGATCTCCTCTGGACACACTGGACACTCGGTAATCATGGTATCACTTACTCCAGCGTGAAGCCTGTCAAACACAGGTTGATACTAAACCAAATATGGGGAGCGTATCTGGCGAGGAACGGTGTCAAAATGCAGTCCGGCTTTTTCCCCCAGACTGACCGAGCCTCGTCGCACTCGACAGCCACGGTCTCTGATGGTGTTTGTTAATTTTTGACTGAAAATTCAACGTGTACTTTTAAAGTATTCAAGCACATGTGATTTATTTGCATGATTTTCTTGCCCTTTGCTCCTCTCAGCATAACTTTACACCACGGACCACGTCAGCATTGTTTCATATTGTGGAAAAAGCAATTATGCCTATCCTCAGAATTTGCAGTGTGGCACACTATAATGGAGAAAGGGGATACTACATACTAATAAAGGCTAGTGGTGAGCTTGTTGTGCAGAATGGCTAATCTCTACATGTCTATACCCTGAGCTACTATTATTTCCTTGTAAGGGGTGCAGGCCTGTTTTCTATCTGTTATGAACTCCATATGATTGTCAATCAAGGTCATAGCCACAGATATAAGCGCAGCAGAAATGACACTCCTATACGTTCCTGACCATACCCATGGCCGTTGGGATTTTCTGTGACAGGGGCGGGGGTGGGGGGGAAATTGCTTTAACAGAAAAGCCAGAGAAACTAATTCATACAAGATCAAAAGCATGAAAGAGCACTTCTGTGGAGAGATGATAAGCCTTCAAGGCCACTGCCAGAGCCCCAGGACGGCGCTCTGGTCTCAGCCATGTGGACACTTTCTCTGACCACCTGTGTCCATCATCGTCCAAGAGACAAGCCGCGGGGACGCTTTAACGGGGATGCCAGTGCAACCGATAAATGGAGAGGCAACGGCGAGGAGGCAGATAAACAAAACACAGTGAGAGATAAGGGGCGTGGACAGGTGCTGCATGTTATCGCGGGGAAAGTAATTTTCATACATTATACCTCAAAAGGTTAAAACTCTCTTTGTGAGTGTGTGTGTGTGTGTGTGTGTGTGTGTGTGTGTGTGTGTGTGTGTGTGTGTGTGTGTGTGGAGGTGGGGCATCATTCAAGAGTGATCATAAATGATAATTCTAGTTAATTCCAGTAATATTTATTTTGCTCTCTCAGGGCGTCGTGACTCTGACCCTCGCCCTCCTTACTTCTCAGTTGTCTGTAATGTGGCTGATATGGATGTAACCTCGTTCAACTCTGGCACTCATTACAAGTCACTCTGAATAGAAGCACCGGCTGAATGCCTACATGTACATGTGAATTTAAAATGAGCATTCAGCGTCTCAGTGTGAGAATTATCCGATCCAGTTGGATGAAAGGACTGAGGTGAGGTCGCTCCTCACCACTCACCAGTAACAATATGATTCAATGTGATAATGGCGCAGTTGCTGTTGCAGCTGTTTAATGGTATTCTTTGTAAACTCAACTATTGTACATATTTGTGACCTATTTGATGCCACACTCTGCATCACTCTGTTTCAATCCTGAGAGGCTAGGTTTACAATTATAAACATTTCTTAACAGAATGAGAGAATGAGCATGAGCATATAGGTTTGGCATAGACTCCAAGAGGTATCCAGCGATAGGGTGAAGCTCCCAGGGGGCGGGAAGGAGACAAGAGAACCCCCCGAGCTGAAGATCTAACCCTCCTGGATGTCTGATGGAGCCGTGATGCTGGTGGCGGCGGGGGATCAGTCTGGTGCGGTTTAGGCAGCTGAAATGACAGAAACATGGAAGCAGCTGAGGGGGTACAAATAGAGGGAAATGGTTAGGGATTGGTTTCTGGAGAGGGAGGAAGGGGAGGAGAAAGGAGCGTGGGCTACAGTGATTGGACGATGCAGAGCTGGGGGCGTAGCCTTCCTGATTGAACTGACACTAAGCTTCATTATATCCCGTGGATTTTTATTTCCTGATGGTTTTGACGTCAACAAATTTGCTCATCATTTGACGGCGTTTATAGATCCTCCTCCAAATCTACAACTACGCCCTTTATCATTGACATTAGCAGAGGTAATGTTTGACGGGGTTTCCTGCAGCGGCGTATCACAGTGTGTGCAGGAGAGTCCATATCCTTGGGAGTCAGTATGGATAACGTATGTATAATGTTTACCGAATGGATCGCGTCAGTCCTGAGATGACACCGAGCACCTTCCCAGGAAACAGAGGAGTCTGTCTCCTCAACGCTGTCCGCCTGCGTGTCACTCATCTTTTATCCCTCAACTCTCTGAAGTCCAATATCAGCCACCTTGTGTAAACTCTCCAAGAGCTCCGGCTTAGGATAACAATCCCACAAAGGGCTTTCATCAGAGTTAAATTGATGATGTCTCCATTTGAAGGTGACATGAAAAGAACTCATCCAAATATGCTAAGTTATGAAGATGAGCTAGTTGTGAAGTAAGAGGATTGCAGATTTCTCTCCAGTATTCATGTCGTTCAATGGGATGGTGACCTATACGTCCCCGATCCATATACTTGGCACAGTTGGTTACTTTTAATATCTTTTAAAATATTGATTAAATTGCACACAGTAACGGTTGAACTTCAAGTTATATAAGTTGCATTATTCATGCAGACTCAAAATAGCATATCTAAAAATCCATCCTTCATTCACCGCGACCTCAACATTCCCATTCAAGGACTCAATAGAGCCACTGATAAATATAAAAAACCACACTGCAGTTTACCCCCCGTCTGCAAACCTGACATTTTTGACAAACCTATGAGGACAGGTATAAGTTTGAGAGCTGCTATCACACCAGGGCCAATGAAAACCTGCTCCTAATACGGAGAACTCCTAATATCTAACCACTAATAACTACTATTGATAAAACTATTTCAGAGTGTAAGTATTTATCCACCTTTTTAATTCTATGTCACTTGACTTTGAGCTGTCTTTTTGTTTTTAGGTATTTAGTTGTCAGCTGCTGAAGGCGTTGCAGCCTGGAGGTTATGGCGGTGTTAAATGAGAGGTTGGAGCAGCACTAGCCTAGAGGTTGGAGAACCTGTCTTGTGACCGGAAGGCTGCCTGGCAAGGAAGGATCTTGTTTGGGAATGAGAAATGCTTCCTCCTCCCTCAACAACTACCATCGGGATGCCCTTGAGCAAAGCACCCCCCACTCGCCCAAAGTGGAGCGGCCAAGAAGTCGAAGAAAGGATGCACTGGGTGGCTGCCAAGTGTGGATGTGTGTAACTGTGGCAGTGCTGAAAAATAGGATGCATTCTTTGTCATGGATAAAAAATGTTTAGAAAATCTATCTCTAATAAGTTGTCCAGTTGATGAATGATTTAATATACTATGTGTCCATATATGTAACTCTGTAGGAATTACACAAACCGTGTAAAAGTGTAAAATCATTAAGAAGATACAGTAAATCGATGGAACTGAATCATAATCAATAATCTCCATGTTTGCGTCCTGCCACTCCTCAAAATACATATTCATTGGGTCAAACGCACTAAAAGTCTTCTACACGCAAAACGCCTGTGCACAAGTTAGTAGATCAGAAGATATCTGCACTTTTTACACTTTCAACTGCATCAATGCTTAGTTGACGTAGTCCTTAAGGTACACCTTAACTAGCAGAGCATAAAGAACCACCAAACCAAAACAGACAGTGATGTTCTCACCTTCTGTGTCCAATAACCAATTCCTGGTGTCTCATTTAACAGTAGCCTAAGTATAAGTAAGTAATAAGTAAAAATAGTGAGTAATAATAGTAAGTAACAATAGTAAGTAACAATAGTAAGTAATAATAGTAAATAACAATAATAAGTAATAATAGTAAGTAACAATAGTAAGTAATAATAGTAAATAACAATAATAAGTAATAATAGTAAGTAACAATAGCAAGTAACAATAGTAAGTAATAATAGTAAGTAACAATAGTAAGTAATAATAATAAGTAATAATAGTAAGTAATAATAGTAAGTAATAATAGTAAGTAATAATAGTAAGTAACAATAGTAAGTAATAATAGTAAGTAATAATGGTAAGTAACAATAGTAAGTAACTATAGTAAGTAACAATAGTAAGTAACAATATTAAGTAATAATAGTAAGTAATAATAATAAGTAATAATAGTAACAATAGTAAGTAACAATAGTAAGTAATAATAGTAAGTAACAATAGTAAGTAATAATAGTAAGTAATAATAGAGTAACAATAGTAAGTAATAATAGTAAGTAACAATAGTGAGTAATAATAGTAAGTAATAATAGTAAGTAACAATAGTAAGTAACAATAGTAAGTAACAATAGTAAGTAACAATAGTAAGTAACAATTGTAAGTAACAATAGTAAGTAATAATAGTAACTAATGTGATAGCAAACAGACACAGAGCATAAACCTAGCTAATTTAACATCATATGTATGTTATCTAGTACAAAATACTACAAGCATCTATATATATACAGTACTGTGCAAAAGTCTTAGGCACGTATAAAACAAATCCGTACAGCGAAGATGCTGTGATGGCGCCCCATCAGATCTGGATTTTCCACCAAAATGAACTTTCATATATTGTGTATACTCTGCTTGCCCAAACTCGGCATCTATTGCAGCCCAACCGTCCTGGTAGGGGGATCCCTCTCTGAGTAGCCCCTCCCTCTCTGAGTAGCCCTCCCTCTGAGTAGTCCCCCAAGGTTTCTCCCAATGTTCCAATAAGGTTTTTGTGGGAGTTTTTCCTTGTCCTCTGTGAGGGTCTAAGGCTGGGGGATGTCGTGTACTATCATTTATTATTTTCACATGTTGGGCACTGTGAAGCCCTTAGAGACTGTAACGGTGATTAAGGGCTATACAAATAAATGTGATTTGATTTGATTTGATTTCAGAAATAATGAAATTAAAAGTTCCTAAATATCAAACTTTGACTATAAAGAACAGTAATGTAAAGACAAAAACAAAGAATAAATAAAAATCTAGGGCCAAATCAAATTCATATTAACAAATCTAGGGTGCCTAGGACTTTTGCACAGTACTGTATATATATATATATATATATTAATGTATCAACAATAATGTATCACTATATATATATTAATTTATCAATAATTCATCACTGAACTAGTCTAAAATTATTAAAGAAAATCAGGGATCTAGCTGTGAGATGGTGAAGGCGGTTTACATTATATCAGTGCTGCATATCTTCACTGCTCAAACACCCCTAAGCCAGGTACTGATCTCTGACTGCTCAAGGAGGCTGCTTCAGGGCTGCACTGAGGATGACCCTGCCTTCTGACCCCGGGGAAGAAACGCATACATACATGTATCGGTACTGTGGGTGTATATCTGAGGCAAGAGGGTTTGTGACAGGTCAGTCAGTAAAGTAACCTTAATACTAAATAATGTAATGAATCATGTGTAAAGGCAAGATGGCCAACCTCCATGTTGTGGTTATCTTAAAGGACTACACCACGTTTTGGGGAAATTGGCTCATTCATCAATTTGCCTTTTCCATGTTACTATAGGAGTACCACATCTCTTGTCTCTGGTATCTCTGTCCTGCCCATGATAACGTGTTAGTGTACAATACATTAAGTGCTTGTAGGAAACAAGCATTATCTAACGTCACAAAGCTAGACCTCCTTTTGTCACGTGAAGGGTAAGTTGACCAATAGGCCATTTTCCCCAAAATGTGGGTCTAATCTTTTAAAGGTAATTTATAACTTTTATCGACCATCTGCAACCGACAAACTGCAATAACCCTGACAGGCTTTTGGCAAAAAATTATTCACATTTTCACAGCAGAGACAAGTAAGCCAGTTAATTAGAGCAGAAATCCAACAGAAATGTTAAGAGAAGAGGTCAAATATCACAATGCTAAACAAATTACTTGGCAGACAGAACGAAATGTGTTGTGTGCAGATTCTGTTCACCATCTCTGAGCAGTTGAAAGGGTTAGGCTGGAGAGTGAGTTTTGAAAGCCAGAAAGCAATCAGAGTCATTGGTATTGATCAACAACCCTATCAACCCCCACAGATACATTATGGTCATTTTGTGCTACGGGGGCAGTAAAAATCATACGTAATGCACCTTTAATCAACTCTGTGACACACTGACCGGTGACACGGTGCTGCAGCCAGAATCCAGACCTGACAGATCTCTGTGTTAGTTGGAGATCTGAACGCCAGCTTGAGCTCCACAGGAAGTCGGCAACACTGAATCACCTCAAATGTACCACTGGATGAATGCATTTTTAAAGCCTCTTCAAAAAAGCTGGGACACAATAGCTCATTCTGACGCAGCAGTCTGCGGGGAAATCGGCTGTGTCGAGCAGACAAATGTGGTCCAGGAGTGCTGTTTTTTTTTTTTTCCTCACACACTTCTCCTTTTGTCAGTGGTATCAGTGATGTCGCACAAAGCGTTTCATCTCTTCTATCCTTAAAGAAGATATCGCAATGTATCAATGTATTCCATCCACCGAGTCAGCGCAGACTCTCTTCCTCAATAGTATGCTTGTCAATGTTTCTCTCTCTCTCTTGCTCGCTCACTCGCTCTCCCTCTTTCTCATGGTGGCTAGTAAGCAAACAACACAGTACTGTGAATGAATACTCAGTGCTCCAGGTTAATATACATCATAAGAGGTCCGCTTTTGCATGTCTGGCTTAATTTAACAGCCCAGAGAGCCTTGGGACAATTCTTCTGACATTTCAAGAATGCCAGGCCCGGCATAGGAAGCTTATGTTTATGTGAAAGGACTGAGAGGGAGGAAGGGTTTGGGAGAGGCTAAGGCTTACTCTGCCTGTTAATGATGGCTTAGAGCCTGAGGAGACAGGATGCAGACAGGCCCAGGGAGCACACAGCTGGAGTGAGGGGGAAACATTGCAGTGCAAAGCACTGCCAGGAGGGGGGTCACCTCCATTCATGACAGCAACAGCCATTTTTACTGGGTTCCCTTTTGGTTTTCTGGTTGTTTCAGACAGACACACAAACTTTATTCGTCTTTTCACCAATGCATTACATCATACATGTGTTATACAGCATGTCAAAAATGTAACATGCATCCGAATCAAGATCCAGCGGCGTATCCAGTAAGGTGTGTATCAATAGCCAGAGGTAAAAGATAAGGCAGTTTGCTTGATTGTATTTTCACGACACGCAGGTCTTTGTAGAGCACATTTACCACTTCATATTATGCAGCGAAAGGTAATGCATGTTCCTGTTAGTTGTCGCTCCTCATTCAAAGCAGGCATACGTGGCATGAACCAAAGGAAGGGGAGGGGATACTGTGAAAGCACATTATTCCATGATTGTGTTAGACAGCTTTATAGGTTATTGCTAATAGAAAAAAGATATATATTTCCTTGTTGCTCTGTGCTTTACAAACTAGTTACTGAAGAACACAAAATGCAATCCATCACATATTTTTCTAATTAACCTGATAGGAATTGATATCATCACCCAGATATTACACTTACAGTGCCATTGGGAAATCTCATTATTAACAAAAGTGAACCAGACTCAGTCTAGATATGAGAAATGAGTAGCTGTCAGCGACCATAAGGCGAGCAGAATGGACAACGTTATAATGGCTGCAGTCAATACAGAAAAAAGGTCACCTTAACAAATTAACAACCTGGCTAGCTAAAGATGCTGGAAGGGTTACATGATGGTTTATGTATGCCGCACCGCTACACAAACAAAACCTGCTCGGTATTCCAGTGGAAAAACCAAAGTCTGTTGATACTGCAGCGGCGTCCAGAATGACCAATGCCCCGATGCACAAGGCACAAGAGCGCACCGATGTCTTTGCTGTAACTAGATCGCAAACGAGCATTTATGAGAGATTCTGAATTGGCACCTAGCATGGTGTTTTTCACCGCTATCATAAATGTTGGGGAGCCAGATGATCAATCATAATTAAGATGTCAGCGCTGATTAACGCTGACCTTGCCTTCTAGATGTATGGACCAGAGCAGTACTAGAAGAAGCTCACAGCATTGAGGTAACACTGGCAGTGGGAGGTCTTCCTGTTATTGTTTCCAATTATCACCATACTCTATATACGGATCAATCAGCGACAATTAGAAACAAATTAATACTTTTTGAAATCTCTAAATAAATGCATAGCAAATACATGTAAAATAATGTATATATATTATATAAATTTACAAGAAGTTACAAGAAACCAGAACAAGAAACATTTAATTACATTTATTAACATGTATTTATTTCCGTACTGTGATTACGAAGCTGTCAATCAAGCACATAGACAGGTGGTGTCTTTAATGGATTTGCCTTACAACAAAACAACTTTGTAACAACGAACAAAGTCCCTCCGCATCGTCGACATATCTTCACTATTAGGTGATAAGTCGTCCACTGCCAAGAAGAATTAGGCTGTAAATTGGCCACTGCCAAGAACACCGGCCAGGCCAATTGCTGTGATTATTAACATTGCGATGCAGAAGGACAATGATGCTTCCCCTGATTAGCTGCTCTTCCATGTAGACAATAATCAATAACTCCAGTCTGCTGCTAGCTGCTAGCCCTTCGGTTACACGGAGGTCAAACCATCAGTTCATGGGAATAGGGAAGAGGTTCCTACACACATCTACTTATTGAATGATGTTCACTTTCATTTTTCATTTATTTCTTAACAGATTTCTCTGCATATTATTTTATGCATGTATTTATTTTAAGTACTGATATATTTATGTATTTATTTGTATATCTCTTAGTATCTCTGTCCTCCATCTATACAGTGTTCTCTTTATCCAGGTCATATTCCAGAAACCTCCCAGGAACCTTTTTGTACTGTATAGCATGAAATAATCTGAGGCTGGGTAGTTATTGAACTGCAGCATATATGTTAGAGTACCATATCTTCGCACTAATGTAGTTTAATGGGACTTAACACGATACTGGAGCCTGGAGGTACAGCAGTACCATAGATTTCTATAAGTCAGTGAAGCTGTTTCATTTCTGCCTGAACCCATTAGTGTGAATATGCCATAAGTCATTTTATTCCTTGTATCACGCTGGACTAAAAATGGCCACATTTCAACTTCATATCGTTACTGTGGTAGACAGCAGAGTCTTGAAGTGAGGGAGGCTGCGTGATACAGCATATCCGCGAGGACAGAAGAAGACAGAGTTCAATGTGATTTTTTCATCATGCTAGATCACATAAAGTGACACATCTGGACGCACAAAACTCACTTCGCTGTCGGACCTTCAAAAGCGGTCTTGGCAGTGGTGAGGCTGGCATTGTGACAGCAATTCTATATAGTGTAAATGCACATAATCCAATCACTGCAGAGGGAAAACCTAATATGGGCCATATTTAAATAAATATGAGGCCTAATGGGTTATTTTTAGGCCATGTGTGGATGTGAAGAGTTATGATCTCATAAAAATCTAATCTTCCCGATCAGATCTTAGAAATTGCATTGAAATGACAAGAGTAACCGTAGCGATTGCTTTGGCACAGTCGCTCAGAGGTCGCCACGTTGAATGCTCCAGTGCCCCTCTGACAACCATGCAGAACCATAACAGATTTTTTAAAGAGCCATTTAACACGAATTGCACATTCACACTCTGACACATTCACGCAGACTAATATCAAATCACATAGCCCTCAGCGTGCGGATACAGATGTGACTCAGTACGCCAACTTTTTTTTACATTTGACTTGTTTTTAACAGTTTTCTTGAGTCCCTTGTAGAATTTTAACCAAAAAAATCTCCTTTGCAAGTGGAAAGACAGGCATGTTTACTTGGTATTCCAGCAACACGCAACTATTTGAACAACAAGGTCGCTCTTGATCAGCATTCAATATGGCGCGGCGTAGTTCATCAACATTTTCCCCAAGTCACAGGCCAATTCCACCAAATGGAGGTGTTGTATTACATTTGTGATTTATAATAGCTTTAATATTTATTGCAATAATTTTAGTCATTTTCCACAACATATTATCCAGAATTTCACATAGTGGGTGAGTGAATGCTCATTTATTCGAAAGAGGTCTATCATTTTCTACCACTAGCAACCGGTATTCAGCCATTTCGGTGCATTTGTTTAAATTGCTTGCCGTTTTATGGTGCCAACTCATCCAAAGGGTTTGTACAATCCGTTATATAAGTGGCTAATAGCACTGGAAGGAGAACAGAACACTCTGATCCGAGAGTCATCTTTGAATGTGCTGTGGAACGCCCTACTCTTAAGTTGCTACTGAATAACCTATGATATATCTTAGCAATGGAGGCATGGAGAGATCCTAGATAAATATTTTACACCTATAAATAATTCTATTTGTTTCTTCTGCCTGTGAGAAGTTGGCATTACCTGCTTTGCAAGCTCTGCAGGCCTCTGTCACACATCCTGAATAGAATCCGTGACACCACAGACTGCATTTCCAGTTTAGAGTGCAAAGTCAACAACAAGAAGACAGCTCATTCTGCAGTAAAAAAACATGGCACATAGATTACCCTTAGGTTGTGTTGTGTTGTTTCTTTTCCTTCCATTTCCATAATTTGGTCATTACAGTAGTCCATCATGGCGAATGGTAACTTAAATCTAAAGAAATGCACCTCCATGATACGATATAATATAAAAATGGAAATCAAAATCTGCTTCCACAACATGGCAGGCCGTTCCTCGGATCGCCAAAAGCTGAATTAGTTAGCGAGGTAATGCATTACAGAGAAACACAGAGACAGACTTTTGTTTGATATTCTGTTCATCCGTTAGCCATTTGTTGCCCGCTACAGTATGTTTAAGCTCTTCATGTGGACAACGTGGGCAATGATTTTGGTGTGCCTCAGGGAGCTGCTTTGGTCCCGCTCTCCCTCTGTGGTTGACGATGCTAATGAGGCATTTTGTGAAGGTTAAGACCATTATTCTCTCATGTTGTGGTGCACAGAGTGTGTTCCAATTACTGTATCTTACCTCTAGCTAGAATAGAGATAAGTGCTGTACTTACTTTTCTCGCAGGGGCAGAAAAAAAACAGTCCCATTTCTTTGTTTAAAGTCAGCTCTCAGAAATGATGAAACGAAAAAATAAATATTCTTGACTCATTAGGCAACAGATAAATAAATGATACCCTCCACAACAACAGAAAACAACTCTGATCATGATATCATATACACCCTCTAAGCAGGCTATATCAAGAAAATGTAAATATTTGTCTATCTCCAATGACCTGAATATATATTAGAAATTATATATATATATATATATATATATATATATATATATATATTGCCACAAACATGTGTATTAGGACATTTTCTGAACATTTGGTAGTGATTTATGTAAGGCACACATCTATTGAGGATATTCAGACTTTACCTGTCCAAGGACCTCAAGCTGTGATCTGGCTCAAAGGTCTGTGATATAGCTTAATGCCAGACCTATCTGTGCCTTAAAGGTGATCAATAAAATCTAAAAAATCAATTCTGAAACTAACTGTAACTGACAGCATGATGGGAAACTACATTATAATCCAAATAAAAAGTCATATTTTGAGTTGAGTATCATCAGAAAGACTAAATACATCAGACTTATTAACAGTTTAAGACCCAGACAGAATTTCTACAGAGTCTGATTGTATAAAAATCATGTAGTACATCTGTTTGAATCTTAAAACTTGAATCTTCTCTGTGATACCAAAGAACTGGTTCCAATTTTGGAAGCAAACCTACAGGACTTTTCTCCTGGATTCCTAAAAAGCCATCTTGGAAATACCGTATTGATATCAGTTGCATTTTGTCACTGTGATGTTTACGATGCAGTATTTGAGTGAAGCCTGGTGAAACAATATGAACCGCCGCTCTGACAATGTTTCCTAGCTTGTTAGACACTGTTGTTGTAGACATCATTAAAGTGTCTGTTGTATCTACATGCTGTTATCTCCTTCCTCACACACATTGCACTGGAAAAGGCAGTGCACCCCTCCTGTTTTCTTTTCAGCTTTGATTTCAGTTCGACTTGAGGTTCTCCCTGTGCAGATTTTGTTGGCCTATCGGGCACCTCAGAGATGAAAGAGAATATAGCACTATAAAGTCAGTGAAGTGGATTGCAAAATACACTGGAAAGTAGTCTTCTGAATGAGTGAGGTTAATCTGCTGGAGAACAGATCATATCTTGTCTTATCGTCCCTCTAATCAAACCGCTTTCTGTAGATATGAGCGAGAATTCAGGTGATGCCATGCTCAGTACCACTTTAGAAAAAGGATCACTCACTCACATACAGCATCAATCCAAGCTTTAAAGATAACACCTAACTGTCAAAAAAGTGTTTCCTTGACCTTTCCCTTTAATTTCACACTAATTGAAGTTCAGAAAGGAGTCTGCACGTCAGCAAATGTCTAACACAGGAGTGTTAGACATCAGGAATGAAATGCCAGCATAAGCACAGCCGAGAATAACTTCCATTGTCTGGCTAATTACAGGGGTTGAGCTAAAGCCTTCAGAACTAAATATATATATTTAACTTAGTCTATGTCTTCTCTACAACTGGCAATGATAAGCTGCAGAAAATAGATATCCATGCCATACGTAAATACCCCCTGTTAATCGCTAACACCACCAAGGCTAGGAAGTTGAATCTCACCAGGGTGGTAAAAATCTGTTCTGTTCTATATTGAGCAGTACATAGTTAATAATATGTAGTCAAATTTGTATTATTGTGAAGATATAACTAACATTTTCACATCGTAGCTATATATAATGCTCCTCTCAAATGCAACTTAACTGTGCTGATGTCCCACGACAGGAGAACCTGGTTTCCTTGTCTTCTAGTTGGCATGGACAGCTGCCACACTTTTTTATCAAGATACTTTTTAAAGCAATATTTTTGTATTGTATTCTATTCTATTCTCTAATTACAGTACTTTTTACATTACTCTAAAGCCTCAGATTTAGCACCGTAGCACCATGATGGATCTCAAGACAAGTCAGTGACAAACTGATGGAAGTGGAAAGACTGTGGAAGTGGAGGTGGAAGTGAAAGAATGTACTGCCCATCAGACTAAAACCAACTGAGCATGATATTAGAGAATGGCAAAGACAACGAGCAAATACTACGCCTACCCTGCACTAACTGACCAGGCATCATCTGGCTAGCTAGCCAGCATGGTTAGCCATGTAATTTGGCTTTGTCCTTAACAATGGGAGAGAAGAGCAGGATCTCATAACTGGAGCGGTTCATTTTTCAAATAATCAATCGCTTCCTCAACAATTCCTATTTCACTGAATCAAGTTTTGATCCATCACTTCCCGTGGACAGAGAGTCTGTACCCAACACCAGCTTTTCAGTCGGGCAAATAGGGCGACTCTACAGGGTCTCAATTAGGGGAGATGCAGCCCAACTTTTTGATTTAGGTTGATATGTTGGGCTGGGACTTTTACAAAAAAATCTTGGCTAGTATCATTTTAAATACATTATTAAAATATGTTTTTAATTAATGAATGAATCTGATCAACTAGGGAGCCAAATAGAGTAGACAGAAATTTCCTCTCACTTATTACATTCTGTTTTGTTTTTTCAAAACTGGCAATTAAAAAAATAATAATTTAATTTGATATATGGGAGAATACCACCTACCTCTGATTGTGGCCACAAAAATCAAAGCTTCATCAGAGGAAAGATGAATATGAATGTAAACTAACATCCCTAAGAATGTTATCCAGTCAAAATTTCAAGCCACAGT
The DNA here is from genome assembly GCA_034670385.1 of Hoplostethus mediterraneus. Taxonomy (NCBI): domain Eukaryota; kingdom Metazoa; phylum Chordata; class Actinopteri; order Trachichthyiformes; family Trachichthyidae; genus Hoplostethus; species Hoplostethus mediterraneus. The sequence goes on along the minus strand of JAXDDW010000019.1, from coordinate 2,338,638 downwards.
TTTTAGTTATGTAACAGGAGGTGTGGTTGTATATAAGCAGTGTGTTGACAGCTCAGGGTCACATAGAATTGTATGAGCTCTGACAAGCATCCCAGGGAATGAGTAATGAACCTTGAGAGGAAATTAAAAATTAAGTGGGGCCTGGTCTATGCTGTGCCAAAAATCCAATATCATGAAGTGCACCAGTGATGGATATTCAAGGTGATTTCTTCATGGTTAAAGAGTGTAAATGTTAATGGTGATCACTTAAATCTCTGACAGAAATCGTCTCCTGATGGAGGTAATGAAGTAATCATGTATTTATTTCCTATTTCCTATTTCCTATTCCTATTCCTTATTCCTATTTCCAAATCATTGACTCTCACTTTTTCCTTGTATGACGATTATTATCAATAACGGGTGCAATGTTTGGGTAAGGCGCTGTCCTTGGTGCTGAAATCCTTGCAACTGACATTGCACCTCCACAGAATCAGGAGAAGAATCAGAAAAACAGATTTATTGCCAAGTAAGTTTTCACATACAAGGAATTTGACTTGGTGTTTGGTGCATAACAATAAACAACAAGAGAAAAATAAAAACAAAACAAGAATAAAGGCAAGTAGGAGGCAAAGGTCAAGAATACAATATAAAATAGAGAAATTCACACTAAAATATATAAAAATATATTATAAGAAATAAGAAAATGATAATAATAACAATAGAATAAAAAGAATATGAAGAATACAAATGTACAAATACAAAATACAAAAGTGAATTAACTAAAGAACCACATCATAAATGGGTAAATTGTGATTTGAAATGCAGAGGCAGAGAATTCAAGAAATTATAAAAGTTAGCTACTGTACTTTCAGAAATACTCTTCCACAGTTAGAAAATTTAACTTGTTACTGATAGTCCAAAATGTCTCTGCGTCAAGTATTAGCCAGCATCATTATGTACGTCACACCATAACATATCATTATCTCAATATTTTTCTCTGACCACGGACCGATAATGGCTTAACCAGCATTATGATGTCAATCACAGTGAAAGGATGTGGAGTTAATGGTTGTGGTCCCTTGAATACCCATTCGTTCTCATGAAAATGATGCTGTCTTTGCCAGAGCCTATATTGCGACTCTTGACAATGCGGCTCGACTGTCTGCTTGGCTGAATGTTACAATTAGCAGACTCATTGTATTGTCATGCTCTGGTGCTCTTTTGCTGCCCATCTGCTAAGAAGTAGCTTATTAATAGGAGAAATATGCACAATTTCATGAGACGGTCGAGTCCAAGATGTAAACATGAAGGAGAGACAAAAGGGAATCACAGTTAAGATCATTAGCGGAAAACGCTGTCAAACAAAAAATCCTTTTCGCTGCGTGCCCCTTTAAAAATATTCAAGGGCATCGCTCTCCAAAACAAAAACGCTACAATTCAGCAGAAATATTCACAAAGTCGGACTGCATCCTCTCATAAGGGCTGTCAGGTTTGTGATATGCTGACTGTGTCAACGCCTGCACTCTCCATGCTGCACTCTGGATCATCTGCTATCTCTGAAGAACTCTTACAGTAGCTGTTGTGTACACCCACACCCACTCCCCCTCTCCCTCTCTCTCTCTCTCTTAGTTTCCGGCTCTGTGAAGCTCATCACATGTTTTCAGGATGCTTTTCTGGCAAGCACAAATCCAATTTCTGGTGACTAATCTGCATTTTTTTTTTTCACCCTCTCACTAAACACTTCTCAAACACATTTTGCTGGACAGAGTTGGAAATAGCGCAGAGGGCACAGCTGCAAATGTTTAACCTTGCTTGCAGGTCCAATTGTTATGCTCAGAGTTTTATTGGCTGTATTTGCAACGGAAGATAAGTCTGAGAATATGCAATGTGTCTGAGTTCGCACAGTGTAATTTGCATCGCTTTACATTTTCGTCCACATAAAAATAAATATTTCCATCCTTTATTAATGAGTGCTCTACTTAGACTGAGCAGCGTAACCATCAACTCATTCGGTGCAGTTTTTCCACATAAGACTGGATGGGAAAACATATTCTCTTATCAATGTTTTGAACAGTTTGTTAAGAAACTTTAACGACAGTATTTTGGAGAACAGTCCATGCTAACTCTCTCAGCCTCTCATGAAGATTAATTGAAAAAGCATGCACTGGATCAACTTAAAAGACTGTCTGCGTTGACGTCAAATGAAGATAGGTGAGGCGAGAGGAACAGGTAGCTCTGCAACTATGTTACGGTGGCGGTAAGTGTCACCCTTTTTGGCAGCTGAACTGCTGTTGTTTGTGGCGCTGCTGCTGTGATAACATATGCACGGGGAGAGAGAAATCCAATAGTTGAGAATTGTGTCAGTTGAGCTGGGGGCCACAGCTTTTGCTCATGATTTATTACCAAAGCATTGCCATATTTGCCAATAGGAAAACACTTTCAGTAGAGTCACGGGGATAGAGAGAGATGGATGAGAATAAAGATTGAATAATATTTCTTCCCCTCTGGTTACTTCACATTCTCACCGGCATTGCCTTCCATTTGTGACCAGCAAAAGAGCAACAATTACATTTGTGTGTGTGTGTGTGTGTATGTGTGTGTTTGTGTGTATGTCTTAGTCATTGTTTGTGATATTTGCAGTTAATTTATTTCCATTTCCTCATAATAGCATTCTTTTTGAAAATACTGCCATTTGTTTTTGAACTTGTTCTACTGCTCTGAGACCAGTCAGCAATATCGGGGGCTGCAGCTGCACCAGCCACAGTGAGAGTTGAGTTCGACTACAACAGTGACTTACACAGTGAGACTACAAGGTCTTTAAGTGTCACTTTCTTTGCTACTCTGAAAGGAAATTAGTTCCTCTCTTGTCTTCCAGAATCATTCTTCTGACTCAGCCACCCCAAAAGTCTACTTGTTACAGCTGTCACTATATAGCACTATATCATCCATTCCCTTGTGTGTGTGTGTGTGTGTGTGTGTGTGTGTGTGTGTGTGTGTGTGTGTGTCTCACAAACCACCAATATTCATCTAGACACACAGATGTAAACCGGTCCCTCCAGATGGTCATTGTGCTCTCCAAACACACATCATAAAAAGATCCCTCCGAATCAATAAGCTAGTAGGTGCTCTCCCTATTTCACCCGAGATCAATTATTATTTCTACAATTTATGTGTTTTAAATGTATCAGTATATCAATTGAAGTGTGTGCTTGAAAGCAGCGTAGCAACCTCACATTTGTCCAGCGAGATAGTCAACCCAGGTACTCAACAGTACAGTCCATTAACCTCTGATAACTATCGACTGCCTACCACATGTCCCCATTGTTCATTTTTTTAAGCTAACCTCTAGCTAATTTTGTTGAATTCCTACAATTGTGCCAATGAGTGAATTCAGACACTTTCATTCTCATCTGAACAGCATGAAATGATTAAATGCTTCACTGCTCAAGTTGAATTTTAAGGTTAATGCTGTGCGATACCCTGCAGTTTGTCTGGGAATTAAATTTTGTTAAACCACAAAACTCTAATTTACTCAGGTAAAGTTATTGCTTATCTTTACTATAGCAACTCTTTATTGGAGGAATGATTTTTGGATGTAATGTAGAGAAATGTAATATTCTCTAGTAATGAGGAAGCATGGATATGTGCGTCCACCTCTTCTATCTATCTCAACACAGGCAACCATTGAAGCAGGTTACCCTTTTGATAACCGCCAAGCCGTGGATTGTGGGCGTAGTGGCCACAGCGTGGTGAGAAATGTTCAGTCCAGTGTGTAAAATTATGAAATGCTCCGTATGGATTGTCTTCTTTAAACTGGCCTGCTAACTCTCTGAAAAGTACTACCCCTATGGAAATGTGACATTTGCTTTGTTTCCCACCACCTAATGAGCCAGTTAACATTCAGTTGTTCACCCTAATTGACTCTTACGCTAACCGGATGGAGGCACAGGACTCCAAATAATTACTCTCTTTATGAGCCAATGTCTAATGAATTTAAGTGGCATATTTACCACCCGGCTGACTCTGGGTAGAGCTGATGGAATGAAAATATGGCCTCTCCAAACTAAGAAAGAAGCATAAAACAAGACTGTATATATGTATGTTGATTCTGTTCACGTGGTGTTTTAAAAGTAACGTCAGCTATTACCGAGTGTCAGAGTTAACATCCTTGTTCAGGCTTGTTCAGGCTTGAACAAGGATGACAACCTCGTTGAGAAATGATGGTTCTATCAAATACAAGAGGATTCATTTTCTGGTAAATTTGCTGTCTGTTGTTTAAGGGGTGCATGTGACTAGATGGGTTTTTAAAGTAGACCTCTTCCATGATACAAGGGTGGAGAACCCCAGAGAACCTCACAGAGAACCACATCCACATTGGTTGTAATCAAAATAGACCAAATAGGGATTTGGATCTGAATGAGACGAAGATGTAACCTCAAAGCTAAGAAATTTATTCTTTCCCTTAGTATTTTTCTCAAGGAAATTACATTTTTGAACATTTATTTTAAATGATTTCAACCTCAGTTTTGGCTGCCCTAATTGCCATTTAGCACAAAAAGAAGTAGAGGCGGGAGCACAAATCATTAGACACATGAAGGAGCGGCAACTCTTCATTTATCATCAATACAGAAAGTGCACAGTTATGTACTTCAACATGCCAAAGGGAGATTTGAACAAGTAGAGGGAGCAACAAACTGTGATTACCAATAGGATTTTGAGGAGTAATGTCATCATAGCATTGCCAAATGCAAAAGGGATTTTCATTTTTGTTGTTAAAAATCTATTGACTGTTTTGTTAGATTTTTCCTTTAAGGCCTACCAGTTAGATTTACAGAGTATTCATGACTGAAATGTAAATTGAAGGGCAATGTACTATTTATAGAAATCAATAATTTAAGGATGTTTTTACAATACAAAAACACAACAGCTAAGACAGCAGCACCGCCTGATGAAAAACAAGATGCTGTATGTAGACCTATACGTCTTCATCTGGAAAGGACACCACATAGTAACAGCCTATCTTTCCTCTGCTCCTGTAGTCTCTCATTCACATCTTTTATATATTTCAGAAAATGGTCCCAAATCTGAAATAATTTATTATCATTTACCCTGGCTATCATCAATTCATAGGATGCATTATCAGTCATTACCTTGACCAATTCAGTACGTTCTGGTCTCACATGAGTCTTCCAGTTACGAACAATAATTCCAGCTGCATTAATGCGACCCTCTAGCGCTAATCCAATCCTGGCTTTGGATGTCCCTGGCGATAACACAGCCATTTCTCCCATTAAACAAAGCTGGGGAGATTCTGGTACAGATATCTGTAGCTATTCACCAGCTTTCCAACAACCTCTTTCCAGAATGCAAGAACAAAAGGACATTTCCACATTGAATGTACCTGCCTCAGTCTTACATTTCCAACAGAAGTCGTGAAGCCTCAGTGGTGTACAATAGTACCTGTGAATAATTTTGTAAAATACCCCATGCATCCCTAATGGGTCGACCTGCATTTGACATGATCTCTTTTCATGTGCCTTCCCCAACCTCCCCAAATCCCTGTGCCAAATTAGTCTCAGGCTTTCACACTTCCCATACTGAGCATTTGCAACCATGTTATAAAGGACTGAAGCTGTGTGCCGATTTGGGTAACTCAAAATAGAATTTTACCAAATGTATATCTGTGGTTCCAATACAACTTCTGCAAGTATCTCCAAAAGTTTATTTTCTCTTTCAAATTAAAGTTTATCACTTTTATCATCTCTTGACATGGTAGATTTATGCTTATACAGGCCGCCTACAGTTCTGATTATTGTGTACAATATCTTCTAAAATAATTGTAAATGGAAACAACTTTTGTTTTTCACACATTCATCCATCGATTTCGAACAGCACACGATCAAGAATACACATAAAAAAATCTTTTATGGCTCCATAACTGAAAATGCTTACTTGCAATACTTATTTGCTCAGCCTTTGGCAATGATAACTGCTTCCAAACATTTCTCGTAACCATCAATAAGCTTCCTGCAACTTTCTGCTGGCATTTTCTCCCACTCTTGCAATTGGAACCATGTCTATTTCTTCAATGTTTGAAGGATTCCTTTGATTGCACAAACTGCACATTTCAGGTCTCGCCATAGGTCTGGAATGGGCAACCATGTGCCATGGAGGGCCAAGAGTGTACAGGTTTTCATTCCAACCAAACACTGAATAGTTTGTTAAAAGTCTGATAATCAGTAAAGTAGTTTCATATGAATTTTCAAAAGGGGATACTCAGCTTTTTTGCTATACATATCATTTTACTTAAGCAAAGACTTGCTGTAGTTTTCTGACTTTCTTTCTTGTTTCTTTTTATTTAAGTTGCAATTAAATTTTTCTTATTCTCTCTGTTTTCTTTTACTATATGCTATAATCTTACCCCCGTATACATACTTTTGAAGCCTCCCAGACTGTGCCTATTTTCTCTGTGGATCCAATGTTCATTTCAAAAAAACTCTCAAGGTCCAGAGACAGTAAATGATTAAATACTGGGTCTTGGAATAAAGAAGTATTGAATCTCTATCTATTTCTTTCGGCCGAATTTGATTCTGCTGCTTCTGCTTTGATTCTGCTACACAGAGCTCCAGTGTTGCATGATCTGTCAGCACAATAACGCCAATCTTGCATTCGATGACAGACTCAATCAAACCCTTAGAGATTAAGAAATAACCAACACCTGATATGCATTTATGTTTATGAGCATAAAAGGTGTACTCCCTGTCTCCAGGATTAATTAATCTCCAAATATCCACTAAACCTATATCTTTCATAAGAAGATGTATTGCCAGTCTATCCTTAGGTACACTCTTAATATAGGTTGTTCTATCTAGGACACTATCTTGAAAGTGTTCAAAGTCTCCACCTATCACCAACGCTCATCAACGATGTGCCCCAATCATTTCTTCACATTATGGAAAAACCTTCCATCATATATATGACACAGATTCAGCTTCACAGCATTGACTATGACCTCCACACACACAGGAGTCTCCCTTCCAATCTTTGTGCTGCTTTAACATTGCAAAATTACATTTCTTATGCACCTTATTGCTACCCCATGCTTCTTACTGGTAAATGAGCTATAAAACACCTGCCCGACACAATCCTCTTAAGTTCAACCACCTCTGAGTCGACCAGGTGACTTTCTTCGTTAAATGCCACGCTGGCCTGTTGAGATTTAAGATAGCATGAACAGCTATAGCTATTTCCTCTTTACAGGATTTCATGCTCCATTAATATTCCAAGTAAGTATCCTTCGGTACCTAAAGCCCATGATTTCCATTTTGGATATGGGAGCCTTAGTAAGTAGAAGGCAAATAGGTCTAACCTCATCATGAAAACGGTCATGTGCTGTCCAACTAAAAGACAAAATAATTGTCCTTGTTGTGCAATAAACTCCTGCACCTATCATTAACCAGTTACAATAACATAACTACTTACCCATTGGAGACTCTCCATCCAATGGCACTTCCAAGAATTACCTTTGCTTTAAACCTCCCCATTCTCCCTCCTTTAAAATTCACTACATGGCATATAATTGCATCCTTGTATTAACATGCCCTAGCTTTGGCATCACGAGTATTTGGAAAAAGTTGGCCTCATGGAGCAAAAAAAAAGAACAAGTCTACATCGAATGCACCGTAGTTCTTGTTAATTAAATTATACATACTTCCATGGCCTTACAGGGATCGTCAAAACTCATCCTCGCCTTTCCATGAAAACTGAAGCACCACAGGGTAGGCCAGTGTGAATCGGACATCCATCTCATGGAGGTTCTTCCTGGTAACCGAACATTTGCGCCTCTTCTCCGGCACATCCTTGGTCATATCAGGAAAAAGGGGCATTTGCTGCCTTGCCGCAACCAGCACTCTATCCCACTCCAAAAGCTATGGAAACTCATGACTATCAGTCTTGGCTGACTCTCGTTGGGCATTGGCGCCAGAGAACGATGCACTCGCTGGAGCTAATTTTCGGCCAGGTCTACTCTAAACGCTTCCTTAATTAATTCCTTAATCTTGAAGGTGAGGATTAAGGAGGAAGGTTTTTTCCTGGGTTACTGACTACAGAGACCTTGTGGAGGACTTTGTGGTGTGGTGCGGGCAGAACCACCTTCAGCTGAGCGTCACTAAAACAAAGGAGATGGTGTGGGACTTCAGGAGGCAAGCTGGAATGGGTCGGCAACACCAAGGCCCTGTACAAGAAGGGTCGACTCTACTTCCTGAGGAGGCTCAGGTCCTTCAACATATGCAGTTCTCTGCTGCATATGTTCTACCAGTCGGTTGTGGCCAGAGTCATCTTCTTTGCGGTAGTGTGTTGGGGCCCTAACACACAACACTTTTCACTTCATCCATGCCCTTTCACATTCATTCATTGCCATTCATTAGCTTTTCCAAGTCCTTATATTTACCTTAAACTTATTACTTGTATATATGTAAATATACCATCCATTCACTGTACATCCTGGTTCTACTTCCTGGTTATTGTGTATTCTATTGTATTTAGGCCTTATATTTGATATTTATATTCCCAAGGCTTACCGCTGTCTGACCTCTCCTTAAAGCCCCAGGAAACTTGAAATAGTAAAAATGAATATATGATATCAAAGTTTAGTGTCTAATTAGGCATCCACAAAAATCTGAGTGAAAATAAACGTTCAGAAATATTACAAAACCTTGTTCAAATGAGTGGGGGGTTCAGAACAGTGGGGTTGAATTGGGCATGGTATTTTCTGAGATTTATGACGCAGAGAATTCATTCATCAAAATCATTAAAAAATGCACGTCAGTTGTCCCTCCCCCAACAGGTGCAACAGCTTGACAGTTTGACATGGGCGGAGCTATCCATCGTGTCAGGATGTCAATCAAATCCTGATCTGACACGCCTACACAGTCCTGAGAAATGGTCTAAACAGCTAAATGAGCTGTTTTTGAACAAGGTTTTCTAATATTTCTGAACGTTTATTTTCACTCAGATTTTTGTGGATGCTTAATTGGACACTAAACTTTGATATCATATATTCATTTTTACTATTTCAAGCCAAGTTTCCTGGGGCTTTAAGGCCAATTAGGCAGAGATTGAGACATCTGTCTTAGCTGGTTAGAATGCTCTCTGCAGATCTTCACACTATTGGGCTCTTTTTCTGACTTATTTGGCTAGCTGCACATTTTCTGTCTCAAGATCCATGATCCGCAAGTCAGCATGATCTAGCTTTCTAGTAGATTTAGAACTATCTATCTATATCATATGTATCATCTAGCTATATATCTATCATAACAATGTGGCATTTCATTAGCTGAAGGACAAATGTGAAAATAATTTCTCCACATTTTGAGAAAAAAACAAAAAGGCGACAGTAGGGTGGAGACTGCCCTTGGACCAGAACTATCCACTCAGCTGAAGTGTCCTTGAGCAAGACACTGAATCCCTACCAGGTTCAGGGACACCGCTTATATCCTTGTGGCAATCAAAAAGATTAATTTATCCTTTGGGGATACACAGAATATCACAAAAGTACCTGGTTAAGAAGAAAAATGGTTAAACGAAACTATTCAAAATATCAGAATGGCCCTTTAAGTAAAGTAAGTGCCATGTTCAAAAATGCTAAAATGTCTTCAGTGAAGTTTTTAGTATTAGAGCTTCATCTTCAGTGTTTTAACCCAATCCAGTTATGCTTGCATAGGGAAGGCTGTCTCAAAGTACAGAATATGCATAATCTCTGTGAATTTGTCACATTTTTTTTCTCAAAAGAAATAAGTAACTCAAGGTGTGAGATTAAAGGAGAAATCCTCCCTCAGATACTCTTACACAGTGAAGCGTCATCAATCTGTGATTTTCAATGCATTCCAGGAGGTCTTTTGCGATGAAGTGTCCAGACATTTTTATTCAGTTTTTGTTAGGTTATCTTGTCATGTTCATGTTATTGTTCATTTCCTCTTTGCAACAAAAATAATGAAAAAAAATATTGAAAAGAAGCAATAGGCTATCTGTTTTGTAACAGTGTTGAAGTATTTTAGGGTGGATATTTGCTTTGAAGAGGGAAATTATAAATAATAAAGCGCAGAGTAAAATATAAAGTTCCCTGAGGTAGAAATTGAATTGCTTACTTTCCAGCCCTAGCCAGCACACACAGGTGGAGCATGGATCAGGACCGGTCTGATAAATTTCACAAAATATCTTGGCAAGGACAACTGAGGACAGACCTGCACACTTGGCAATGCTGAGGTAGTGAAATTTTGGATGAGCCCTCTTAAGCATATCAGAGCATCCCATAAAGGTTCAGCAGGATGTTGAACATCAAGGTGCTTGAATGATTCCCTGCTTGCAACAGCATGTTTGATTCAGACAACAAAAGATGATTATCTGTTCTGAGGTTGCTGCATACTGATGACTCCATCAGGCCTTCATCAAGCAGACATTGCTTTTGAATATGGAGATCAATGGCCAACAGCACCACAATGGTTCATGAACATTTTTTAAAGGAGAATCACACTCAGGTTAAGAATTCACATATATCGGGGCGTGCTGGTGGCTCCGTGGTCTAAGGTGTGTACCACATAACTGTGACGTCCTGGGTTTGAATCCGGGCCGGGACCTATGTCGCATGTTTTCCTGTCTCTCTCTACTGAGTGTCATATAAAGGCAAAATGCCAAAAAAAAATCTTTAAAAAAAAAAAAAATCACATGTATAACTCCCATTATATAGGACACTGTATTATACCATTATGTTTGTGACCATGACACATTTTCACATAAAATTCCAAACTAGATAATAACATGACATGTGATGTCATCAAAATGCTGCTCCACTGATAAACAATGAGAAACTGATTTTAATGGCACATATAATCTTTATTTGAGCTCTTTAGCCAAATGTATGGTGTTTCGTCAGTGGTGATATCTGTTCTCCAAAGGAAAATGTATTTGTATGCCCAGGAAATCAACCTGGCTCAGACACCTTTTCCAATTTACGCTAAAGAGAATTGTACATTGGTGTGATATCACCAATTACGCTTTGTAGTGAAAGTTCACCGTTACAAACTGACCTACTGGAAAGGTATATCAAGTAATCTGTGACCTATATCGATCTCTATTGGCAACCAGTAGGAAGTGTAACATTGATAGACCTACACAAGCCTTTGGCACGGTCCCCAACCCCCCACCCCTCCTGTCCCCTTGAATTATGGTAGCCAGTAGGAATTGTCACAAACAATAAAGTCACATTTTCACAATAGACATGAGAAAGCTGGCTAATTAGAGCGGAGATCCAACAGAAGCATCTAATGAAGAGCTAATATATCATGATGGAGAATACTGTAATAATAATAGTGCTTTGTCATTCGCTTTTGTGTCTTGACAATGAAGCTTAAATGCCGAAATGCCGGGCAATGGGCCGTAAAGTGAGTTGTGAAAGCCAGAAATCTGAGCACCAGGCGAAGCAATCATTGTGTCATGTTATATTGATCAAGAACTCTCTCACCCCCACCACCCGCAGATATATGATGGTTATTTTGTGCTATGGTGCACAAAATCATACTTATTGCCCCTTTAAGGCACAGGGACAGCTTTTAAAAGAGTTGAAATCCAGTGGTACTCGGTGGTAGAGGCCAACTGTCAAAGGCCGTTTTCTTCTCTCACCTAATTACTCAGAGGACCTGTCCAGGACTTTGTGTCAGCAGTGACCCCACAGTGATCCAATTTGACCTTCGGCCCACACAAGGCGGTCTCTGGTGTCACTGCCAGTCAGGAGGAGGTCAATGAGTCCTACCTCAGGAGTCATCAGCTCAGACTGTCTCCAAGGCACCATGAATAATGCCTGTCATTCATCTCATAGACAGGCCATATAACCGCAGCACAGAGCATCCTTATTTTGCTATAATGGCCTTCAGTGGTCCCTCTCTGTCATGAAGACAATCGACCAAGCTAAGTGCTTCATATTAGTAAACGCAACCTTATTGTTCCTCTCATTTCTTCCACTCATTTTATTGAGATTACTACTTACATGTTTGAACACATTTCATTTATTAGGCTGTTTGTTCTTAAAGACAAAATCAAACACTTTGGGTTTACTGTGTATGTTATAATATAACATATATATATAGTTTGCAAAATATTGTACTTTTTGCGTTATTGGGTGGCAAAATAGTTAATACCTCAGTTTTAGTCAAGACCTTCAAATTCCAAGATTCCCTTTGCCTTCCTCCCATTGGAACCAATATAAAGTCATTTGGGAACTGTGCACTGTGAATAAGGGCAAATCCTGTACTCTTTTGTCCCATAAAACCCAAATTCCTTGGAAGTTGGCACAATTGCATGCACAATAGTGATCTTCTGTAGATTAAACAAGCAACACAAGGGCCAGAAATATAAGAATGTTTTTTGATCTATTTTTCCTTTGAGTCAAAAGACTTTCTGTAGCTACGGGCATAAACACAAACAAACATCCAAGGATATTTTAAACAGCAATTCAATCTGTGAGCTTCTCTGATTGCTGCTTGGATCGCCTCGTGCGTTTGATGATCATTGACGAATATATATTTTAACCTTGTGCCCCGCTCATGCTTTTGGTAAGTCTTTGCAGCTACCGAGGGCTTTCAAATGTTTTCCGCCTTTGCCATCACTTAAGATGGGTTCAATGAATAATCAAGGACTGCAAAGTGATTTTTGTTCCTCGGAGCAACTATACGTTCTGGGAATTCAAAATCATAAGTCTAATCAGGAAGTTCGATGGTATCAATGGGCCCATCATTTATTGCCTCATTAAACTCCCTTCATCTAAGTGCCGTTGTCTGCTTTGATCTCCGAGCGGCCAAGATTTAGATATATGTACCAGTCCATGTATTCCACACAGTGTGACTTCCGTGGCTTTGTTACTGCAGTGGAGCATGTTAGAGATTAATGGCTCTATTTGAGACAGTACGTGTTGTGTGCAGGATCTGTGAGTCATCACGGATCAATGGCGACAGCCCGTTGGAACATTTGTTCAGACGTGCATGGTAATTTAGATGTGTGTTATAAATACTATCACCGCCGCTGTATGTGTCGTAGGTGTGAGGATGGCAGGGGTTCAGCTGGGTTCTTGCACCACCAACTTTAGACAAGATGCAGGTTAGCCTACTTGGTGTGAAGGTGACTCAGCCATCAGTGACACCGCCTAAGCAAGTAAATATGTGTATGATGATGTAAGAAATGTAAAAATAATAGTGAGAAATTCATTAAGTGGTAGTGGCAGTGTGCAATTTTGGCAATGCTGCGGAAAGTCCTTGAAGGAACGGCTTTGTGTGGTAATTGGTACCCACTCAATCAAATCATCACTTACGCAGCGTTGCATTGTGCCTGCATCAAATAATTTTCTGGTCATCATTGCTAAAGTTTTTTTGTATCAAAAGAGGGACCTTCACACTGTTGGAAAAATGTCCACACAGAGGCTTATGATTGAAAAATAGAGAAAGAGAGCTAAACTGACAAAAAGACAAAATCTGCATGTTTTTTCAGAGGGAGGAATCAGCAAGTATGCAAAATATAAATTAAACAATATCCCTTAAGTGCCGATGAGTCCTGAAGGTCTGCTTGTCTTTTTCGTTCTTCAGTGTATGAATGTCTATAGTACATGTTAAAGAGCATTACCCAACCACTGTATTTGATAAAGTTTAGGATTTCCCCGCTTTATGAAACTGTAACACCAAGGTTGACTCATATCAATTGAATTCAAATATAATTCCTTTGTTCTCTCAGTGCAATGGCAATTTACCGCAGGTTTCTAGACATCTGATTGTGATTGGAGGTTGGAAATCATTGGGTGGGCCAAGTGTGAGCTTAGTGTGATCCTGTGTTGAGCGAGAGGGAGTATTATAGGAGGGGTGGATCTGTGATGCCAGAATTTACTGTGGAGGCTCCTGGAGGTGTCTCCAGGGCTCAATTCAATAAAGCATCGTTGATGGGTGATGCCCACTTGATAACCTTAATGACATACTTGCTCTCACACACACCCCCTTTTCTTCTAACAGCCAGTCCATGGGTGTTCACTATACATGAGGGAGAACTACATCAGGTCTGATGTGTATTGGTAAATCCAGGTGATTGTCAATCTATATCTGAAATAAATTCATGGAAAATAATTAGGAGAACCTACTCAAGGATCAATTTGAATTGCCGTCTTGTTTGTTATAAAAAAGGTTTCATTTATTTATCCACTTTTTATTTATCACTTTTCATTCCACTTCGTTCATATCTGATCAGATAATCAGCTTTTTTTTCTCCCTGGCGCAAAATCTTGCTTTTGGAGAACAGAGAGACACATTTTTGTTTTGTTAGCACAACAGATCCATACTGTTTGCTTTTCTACAATTGGTGAACAGCACAAAGCCTTTGGCTGCTGTTTCTAAGCTCTATTACGATCTATTACAGGAATTTCCCTCTCATTCAACTTACTTTAACGATTCTCTACTGCTGATATGTTTCATTGCATTGATACTTATTGAATTAATAGGATTCACAGGGTTTCCTGTCCGATATATGGCCCTCTGTTTTTTCCACTATTTTCATTTACATCCTCATTGCTGACCCAGAGGTTGTTTGGTCAAGACTAATTGGACAGTAAAATCCAATTCATTCAAAAGCGAGGCTAAAGATTAGGGAAATTCCATTAGCACATGGTTAGGGGTGACTGCATTTCAGTCCTGTATGAACTTCAAATGTCATCCCACTACCAATTACATTCTAAATTGCAATTTATCTCAGTTAATTACCCTAATTAATATTCAATGGAACAGCAAAAAGATTTGTTCCAGTTTTAATTTAACATATCACGGCTCATAATCTGGCCATATGATATGCATCTCCTTCATCAGGCTCGTCTGCTTGAAGCACCTTCAAATTAATGTATTTTGAAGATAACATGGAGTAAATTAGACTTTAAAGAAAAAAAGAGAGAAAACACTTACATTTACATTTTAGGCGTGTAGCTGATTCTGATTCTCCAGAGCGATTTACAATGAGGGCAACGTAAAAAGAAAAAGGAAAGGAGAAAGAGAGGGAAACCATATGCAGCGTTTAAGCTAATAATGAGTTCATTACAATCATGTGCTGCTGCATCATGACGCAAGACATTATGAATCTAATATGACTGTTATCATTGGGGCCTGCATGTTTTTCATCTTCTGGAGGGTGTGTTTAAGGAATGTAATGAGTCCTTTTAAAGGCAGCCTATGTGAGATTTCTAGTCTACAATCATCTAAGTAGGTCAAACGATATGGTGGAGAGATTGGGAATTGGTTTGTTATTTTTTTATGAGCCATAAAAAAGCTCCTCCCCTTATTACCGTCCAGGCTCAACCAGCTCCGCCTCCCCCAAACGATGGTTGCGTAGTGCAAGCCAGTCATGAGACCAAAAATCCTCGTATGCCTCCTGAGTTACCTTTGATAGAGCAAGGCCAAAAACAAGAATAAACATTTGTACCGCTACGGAAAGAAGGAGGAACTTGAAACAGACCAAAGGAAGACAGCTAGAATAAAGGCGGGGCAGATATGGACCGACACTTCTTCACTCTACTTCACTCTGGTTTAATTGCCGTTGGTTGTATGGTACAGAGGAATTTGGGTTGAGACAAGTTCAAATAAACACCATCAACAATCTCTATGAATTTAGCACAGTCCAGTTTAGCAGAATCCCTTTTTGAAACTGTTCATGTGCTAACTAGCACAAAAATAGGAGTAATACCATGAACACTAGGCCTAACCCTAACACCTAACATTACAGTGAAAACATCAATTTACACTATGCTCTCTCTCTCTGGCTGACAGCATAACACATTAAAGCTAAACTTCAAAGAGGAGGTTACAGCTAAACCAATCTATTGGGTGAGATAGCCACTATTTGCCAAGCTAGCATAACTGCGGCGGCCTCATGCACTACTGGAAAAATACAGTCAATAAACAAGGTTAGCATAACGAGCAGCTGTTATAAGGCAGGACTAGCAAACTAAAAACTAAAAACAGTCAGAAGACACGGTGACACAGCTGGATTTTCACATTGGACAAATATGGATCGTTGTAGCGTCCTGCCTTAAAAACCTCCCCCCCGGCACTTTTCTGAACGTTCATAGGTGCACATTGGAAACTCACGTTGATTTCTTCAAAATGACTGGCTTTGGAAAGAATGGAGTGGTCGGAGTCGAAAGAGGCGGAAACTTACCCATGAAATGAAAGTATTTATTTATAGTATTTGCGGGAAAAGGTCAATCGTCCGGAATACCGTGATGTCCGGAACACCGTGATGTCCGGAACACAGTGAGTCCACGTTAACGCTGTAAGCTGTCAACTGTGGCTAGGCTAGCCGACCGATTTGCTCAGAAATAAGAAATTGAGGACTTCTCTCTTTTCTATATTCTCTTTTGTAAATATATGAACAGAGCGCAGCGCGTTGGGGAGCGGTAACGGTATTGCCCACGGCTCTATTTATCATGGCCCTTTGTTCTTCTGTGAAAGGCCTGGCTGATGCACATGTATAATTGGTCATGTGGTCTGTTTTCATGTGCCGTAGCAAAATTATTAACCTTGATGTTAATAATCTATAGCTCACAAGCCCGAGAGCGTAACCCACTTTTAGCTGTGTTGCACTTTGCACCATATATCTAGTAACAGTGTTGTAGACGTCATGCCAGATGGCCACGAGTTCTTCAGGTCCTATCATGAAAACGCTACTCCTATTGACCTGTGTTGTTAGAAGTTATCACAATCAGTGTTAAACCGTTTAGGAAGTCATTGCATTAGTGAAGGGGGGAGTGTATACGCAGCGCTGTTTGGAAGGAGGTTGTAGGCAGGATTTGTCTTTGTTTTGATTTAGATTCATCGCTCATCTTTGTGTGTGCAGTGGTAGCTAACTTATTGCACTTTTACCTCAGCACTGATTCTGCTCTTCGATGCTTGTTTTGGAAGGAAATGCACTTACGATTTCTGGTGACTAGTAGTTCTCTTGCCTACCTATGTTGAATGCACTTATTGTAAGTGGCTTTGGATAAAAGCGTCTGCTAAATGCCTGTAATGTAATGTAATGCAGTGGGTGTCAGCTTACATAAATCCTACATAGTATACCTTTAATTCTACATGAAAACATGCAGGTAACAACATAGTGTCAGCTGTGAAATAAGGGCTACCAGAGCAAGTGCAGCCTCTTCACTGGCGGCATCGGCCTTCAGTTGAAAGATCTCTTTCAGAACATTCATTCTCTCTAGAAATTACTTCAGAACAAGTCTGCTTCTTTTTTCATGTTCCTGGGTTGCTGCCTCTATCAGACACCAGCGCATTTTCACCATTCTCTAAGCTCATGCAAGTCGAAACCACTGACCTCCATGTTACTCGCTCTTTAGACCACTGTCATCATTGTTTCTAGGATTGCTAGGATTATGCTTGCACACACCGTTGAAGTCAACACCCTGTAAATACATGAATAATACATCCATTTATTTTATAAGTGTAGTCGTGACATTTGAAATCAGAGCAATTAACTTCACATATGGCATTTCAGCACCTTACAGTAGCATGAGCACATATGTTTCAAAAGTGGGTGCGCCAAATGAAATGAAACCCCTATCCCTGGCAGCGTTGAGCTGCACAGGACAACTGGTTCCCTCATGAACTCAATCATATCTCTCACCAGCCTGTGGCCACCATATTAACTGGCTTTGTTGATGAAATATAGGAATCATTTCAGTTGATATGTTTCTCTGGATTAAATGTTTGCCCAGTTCGGTGTTTCTGTTCCTGCAGGCTAACTGTCTTGACATGTTGATAGTTACTTCCCATGGCCAGAAAGCATTCATATCTTTTTCCCCGCTGCCATTTAATTAGCAGCATCGGAGTTGAGCTGTAAACCAAGATTAATGAAAGTAATGTTTTGATAACTGTAATTGCAGTGAACTTGGTATTTAGCGAGTGAGCTTTCAATTTGGCGATGGCTATTTCCAGTTATCTGAGAAGTTTTATTCGCTAGCCATTTAATTACTGCCCTGACACAATGTGTCCACTCAATGTGGCGAGAGGAAGAAAGCAATCTCACGCTGCAATATCTAGTGCCACTCAAATCCTTGAAATGTGAATTTAGAATGTCATTTTGTGAAATTGTAATTCATTCAAAGTCAGTTTTTAACCAAAAGAAATCCAGAAATACATACCTACATGTTACATATGTATACATATATACATGTATACATGTTATACACATTATATAGGCTGTGATACATAGATAGCACCGATTATTGGTGCCAAAACCCAGGAGATGGGATGGAGACGAAGAAAAGAAACGATTACAGGAGACCACAAGGACAGAACAATAACTGAGGCACTAAACCATCTGAAGGAACTGAGAGGCCTGATCCTCTCCTACAAGGCTTCTAAGTAAGATTGATGAGGAACTCGACGAATTGGATTGTGACGGTGATGAACTTGAGGAATATATGGAGCAATTGATAATAAAGGAGGACTGTTGGACAAAAATGAATGGAGAAACTGAGACTGAAACTCCACCAGATTATTTGGAGGATGAAGCATCAAAAGCCTCAGACTAGCTTAGGTCAGCTCCGATGTGCAATAATATAAAACTGCACTGTACAAATATGTAATTGATAAGTATGCTGGAGATATCGACCAGTTGTTTCGGGGGCGATACGAAACGGCCCTACATAAAAATCAAAGCCTTACTAAAACAGACACGTTCAGTTACTCCAGGTCATATCTCACCGGTGCAGCCGCTAACGTTGTCGCCGGACTCCCGAGAGCAGGCGGCAGGGTTTATGAACTGGCGCTGGCTGAGATGGAAGCTAAGCACCTTAGAAGGTAGAAAAGGACAGGCCTCCATGAAAAATGTCCAGTAGAAATATTAGGCTAGTATATCTATGATGGAGGCTTCAAAAGAATTGATATCTGCAGCCTCATACCACATGTCAAATACACAACACTAGAAAGAGTAAAAGGTCTAAATGGGTAATCCTTTTGCCATTAAATCATTATGTTCAGAGCCAAGTCCACGGGTTTCCAACATTTCTGGCCTAGAGAAAAAGATTACAATATCCTCTTACACTTGTCATTTAATCATTCAGCAGATTCCTCCTGATAGGCTGTGTGGAAAAACTCAAACAAGATAAAGAGAAATCAATACGACGGAGTTGGGCTCAGTCAGCCTCGTGCTTTTTTTTTTTTTTTTTTTTGTGAAAGTTTGTCAGCTACCAACTTCAGTCGACTGTCTCGTCCTACCGGGACCGCACCGTGGAATCACAATTCAACAGCTGTAGCATTAGCATTAATCCATTAAAGGTGCTATTCCAGGCCCTCCAACATTAGGGGAAGTGCAGCGGCGAGCGATAGGGGCTGTTCCTCAGATGCCAGACGCTCCCTTGATCAAAAAAAATAACAGGGCCTCGGATAATCAGGGTAAGCCGAGCTGCCAATCACCGACACCCTCAGCTATTTGAACCAGGAATTTGGTCTTTCTCAATAACCCCCAAGGTATGTTTATCAATTTGCTTCGCCCGTAGGTTAGCTTATTTTGCGCTCACCGCTGCAACAGGCGGGGACCGGCAGCAGCTCGGGGATCGGGTGGACACTGGCATTCCATCAAAAGGACAATGATTGGCGACGGGTTCGGCAGAGGTATGCTGATTTAACCATGTCACCATATCCAGTGTGTGATAGCAACAGGGGGAGAGTTGTGATGGGGAAATGTGTCTATGGCATCCCTGGCTCAGAACTGGGAGTAAATAGCGGAAGTGACAGACGAGAGGGACATGCTCTGGCAGGCAGGAGGAAATTGAATCCCGTCTCGCTTAATGCGTCTGAAATGATGCGTCCCTTGCACTTCTGTGTGGACCTGTTTATTTTCCCACCCTGTCCGCCTTTCATTTATTACATTGGGGCATTAACATTTCCAGGTTGTCAGACGGACCGGGAGGATGTTATGTGAGTGGCTGGAAATTTGGGAAAAATCTATTTGAAAGTTCAGTGGACCGTCCTGTGGGGAAAATGGTGTGGACATATTGACTCTGTCTCTCTCTCTCTTTCTCTCTCTCTCTCTCTCTCTCTCTCTCTCTCTCTCACAAACCACACATCATTTTGAGAGCTGATTACCTGGTGAAACTGTGTTGACTGTGTTGTTAGTTTAGTTTGATATACTATTTGTTATTTTTGGCACACCTATCAGCAACAATATCAGTTGGTTTGAAAAGTATTACAACTACTACTGCTACTACTACTACTACTACTAGTAGTAGTAGAATTGTTCATTGACTTGTGTTGAATTATATTATGATGTAGTATTATCACTTTCACCATTATTTAATTGCTTCTAATTGGCTTTACTAGTAACATTTATAAAATAATACTTGACCAATAGCTGGAAAATCTTCAAAAAGTCATCTTAATTTTTTCCCCCATATTAAAAAAAAGTATAATGATGGATTTTTCTTCTGTTTTTTAACATGAATTGAAACTTTACATGGTCTTTTGTGTGTTGAGACATATCCAAAATCCCATGGGGATCAAAATGAAAATACTAGACATCATTTCTCACTTGAAAAATTGACTTGTTGGAGACACACAACAGCAACACTGCATGTTTATAACTGCAGGGCTTCTCTCAAATTTCAATTTCTCTTGCCTAATGTGATCAGTAACTGGTTTTGCTCTCCTTGACATTTCATATATTAAGAAAGATGGCTCTCTTTTTGGGGATGATCTTATGTGGACCCCTATTTCGCGAGAGCCTTCTCATCACAATGCAACTGTCACCCCTTTTCTAAATAACCTGCCATCTCCAGAAAAACAAACATCCTGAACATCCCGGGTTTTAAGTAACACAATCCCAATTCAAGAGTCCTCTCCAACTTGTGTGACTAAAGCATTATTGCCATGTGCTGAGGATTGTGATCAGTTCCAGTCACAGAGATGATTGAAGAATCATTGTCCACCTGAGTATTCAGACTGGGAGTGATGCTGTCACTCACTGCCTGTCGCTGTCGATTACACATGGGTGCTGAGATGTGTGAAAATCCAAATATCCCATGTGGCACTGGTCTGTTTATGTGCGCCCTTGCCCAAAGTCAAGCATGCACCGCCGCTGATGAGAAGAAGAAGAACTGTCTGTTTATCTGGTGGTTGTATTAAAAAGAATTGTTTTTTTTTAAGCTCTGGACGCACACACACACTGATTTTAATCAAAGCAATAGAGTCTGTTAACGTTTATACGCAGAATGACTTGTATTGTATTGTAGAGTGGTTTCATAACTGTCATCTCAGTCAGTGGTCTTCATTACACGCTGCTGTTGCATGTATAGGTAGTCAAGCAAGGAGAGAGGAATGAAAAACGGGAATGAATGCTATTTAATTTTGACACAGTTAGACGACGCTTCCCGACGCACAGTGGCTTGTTTTTGGATTAACAAGACTGAGAGCCGAGAGAGATATCAGCCTCTGTTTTCCCCCTCAAAGATTCAATGAATATAGCACCGCTGGTCTTCTGAGATACTGTGTTGGAACTCAAAGGAGCCAGGCACACCCACAGGGCCCACATTACTATTAAAGTGTGAGAAGCGGGGACTGTTTTATGTTTGTTTCTCTGAGGGCTAACAGCATCTCTCTGCAGAACTACACAGGTCAGCAGGGGCTAAAGCCAGCTTTGCAATGAGAAAGCGCCTCGGGGAAGATGGGAAGCAGGGATATGTTGACACACAATTCAGTTTTCAGATGGAAGTATTCCATGTAGTGAATACACAAACACCAACACAGCAAGACAATATCGCCTGTTACTGTTTTGCTATTCATGCACATGTATGTCATCTACAAGGAGGGATAGGCGGCATATCTGAGGGATGGAGAGCGTATCGGTTTCAGCAGGGAAGTGGCTTCCTTGTTTGTGCTGGGTAAATGATAGCAATTAACAAAGAAGCTTTAAAACACATTGTTTCCCATCAAGACAAGATTGCTTTCTTTTTGCACTTAGATTGCATCCCTGGGATTGTTGCGTTGAACATAATATCATGATATTATGACATTCAAAGCCGGAAATTACCAGTGTTCCAGTGGCACAGCTCGGATAAACCACGGTTTCCACGATTTCCTTTACAACTTTACATTTTATATCTATACTGTATGTTTAACCTCCCTTTACCACACAGGTGTTTTGAGAGATTTAAGTTCATGCTGAAAGTTAAGTTAAGTGCATATTGAGGATTATAAACATGTTGAAAGTAATGCTGTGTAGCGTTTGCATTGTACGCCGCCACGTCAGATAACTGCAGAAATCCCACATTTCCTACTGGTAGGAATGCGAAATTTCCAACTTTCCGACGTCTCTGGAACGCAGCATAAATTCATCAATATGATTGGTACAAACTTCACTGTACAGGGTCATTTCTATCAGCATTCATTACAAGTTTCTAGCAACAGTGTGAGACATTTTCAAGATATATTAAAGCTCATACTCAGGACATTTCTTACAGTTGGATTCATAACAACTGCGACCTTGAGAACGGCTTGAAACCCGGTTTACATCACCATTGATTAGCTGTTCCTCCGTGTGGCGTGGCCGAGGCGGGAGGACTGACAGCGTTGTCACTCTGTCGATCACGGCCTCGGAAGACTATCGCCGCTCTCCAGACTGATCCCGATAGCATCTGTGTTCGTCTCTGGCCTACCTGAGATCCCGACCCTCTATCAGATCCCCAGCCTAATCATGCAGTCCTCCTGCCTTCAGCCCTCCAGCACCGGGTCCCGTGAGGGCACTTCCATCGCGTTGAAGGGAAAACAGTTTAAAGCACTTTCCATTTGCTGCTCTGTGGGGAGGAGGTGATTCGTCCTCGGTGAGGCCTTCTCAGTATAATGGTCAATATTGTCTGCTGCAGAGAGTGAGCCTTTCTAATCTTCAAAATAATCATGCAGTTGGGAGATAAATCTAAAGAGCATGTAGCACAGGGAAAAAAAACTGGCTGTATGTTGGCTTTTCTTTCATTCCTCCGGTCTCATATCAAGAAAGCTGAGATTTGAAAGTTTTCGCTGTGATTCATGTGACTGTTTTGATATCCCGACGACGGCACATTAGTCTCACACTTGAGCGCATACTGAGAGTCTATTGTTTGAGCACAGCTAATGTGAAGCCTAGAGCGGTGAGTGGGATGTGTCCCCGTGGCATTGGCTTTATACTCTAACAGTGTTGAAATATCGGACTGGTATTGACAGATGCTGAGCAAACTGGAGTTTAGGCCAGTATTTATCCGCAGAGGAAACTTCTGTGCTCCATTACTGGTAATATAACAGGAGGGCCTGACAGTATCTGTGATCTCTCTAGATGGATAGATGGATAGATAGATAGATAGATAGATAGATAGATAGATAGATAGATAGATAGATAGATAGATAGATAGATAGATAGATTGACAGGTATGTACAGTAGATAGATAGATAGATAGATAGACAGACAGACAGACAGACAGACATAGATAGATAGATAGATAGATAGATAGATAGATAGATAGATAGATAGATAGACAGACAGACAGATAGATAGATAGATAGACAAGTACATTCAGCTTTTTAACGGTGGTTTCTATCACATCTATCTATTGATCATCTTCATGATACATCTTCATCTGCCGCTGCTTCTTGAGGGCTGTTTGGCCCCGCCCACAAAGTGAATAATCCAATCAAAACACCAGAACATCCACACAGTCTGACTCTCCAAAGAGACCTACCAGACATACAAAGCATCAAAGATTTCAAATAAAATCGACACGGAGCGAAAAAGAACAAGCAGAGCAAACAGCTTAGGAGAGCTGGGACCCCGCTGACACCAGCGAGGGGAGAAAACACTTACAGCATCTGAAGTAAGTGCAACAGACACATTTAATTATGACAACAATCAACCGTGTGCAAGGGAGCAAACATTACCAGAGGGGTTTCACTGGACTGTAGAATTGCATTGTCACACAAACGCCTTGGATGATGTGCAGAGGAGAGGAAAAAAAAAAACGCATTGAAGTTCAAAGCCAGTATTTCAATGAGCTTGGACAGCACCTGTACAAAAGGGCTGTTCAGCTTTGTGGATAGATCTATACAGCCAGACTTCAAATGGTTGTCAAAACAAAGTTATCCTGAACCAATCCAGTGGTGTGGGAACCCGAACGCAATCATATACAACATACACGCACACACAACTGGCTTTTCCTGAGAGAACCCAAGCCAACCATTGTGAACACTTTTTGCGACACCGGCTTTATTTTGTTCACCAATCCGCTGTGCCTCAAAGGCCTGCATCCTGTCCTCGGGAAAGAAATAGCTCTAAAATGCGTCATTTAAGAGCATCTTTTCAGAAAGCAATTTTCCCAACCCTGGTGGCACAACAGTGAAGAGTATGGATATGTCGCAAAAAACCAACTTAACGGGGGCTGTTGAAATTTATATCCACTCCAGGAGGTCCCTGCCTTTCTTTTAAAATCCTTCTATTCCAAAAATCACATATTCAATCACCTCAGGAGGCTGGAGGGTGGGTACCTCTGACATATAGCACACAGCAGTGAAAACAGAAACAGTAGCAAGGAACCAGGAAGGGATTGATGAAAGTAACCGAGAAGTTAAAAAAGCCTCTTGATAGTTGTCAGAGAAAGTGTCAGTTGAGGTGCTAAAACTTGTGAATTTATAATTCAAAGGGTGAAACTTCTGCAGCTCGACTTTCAGGCTCCAGTTTTATGCACAATGGAGGAGTCAGATATGGTAGATATACTCTGCAGATGGCATGGCACGGCCACGCTTTTAGATAAAGCATAGGTCAGGCTACAAGTCTGTTCAAATCTTCAAAACAGTGTTGATTAAATGCTCGCTGTCCCATCGGGAAGCTGGAGCATCAGACGCGTGACGACGAGAGATCACACACTGCCTCAGTTTGTCATTCAAAAACACGTTCCCTGGGGCGGCCTGCTGGCACATACAACGCTGCTTCACAAGTGGGGGTATAAAGAAGACGCTCTGACTCACGTGAAATGAAAATTTACAAGTGCAGCTATCTGTGTCCCATGCAACATTTAACAGTCCAGAACCAGGAGTTGTTGTTATTGTTGTTGTTATCATATCATATCACGTTTTTTAGTTATTGCTCACAGTTACTTGCAAAATACAGAATTCAGCCAAAGCTAGCATGCTTTTGTTTGGTGCATATTGCTCCAGTAACTCAAAGTGAATGAATTGACTGCCATGAAATGTAATTGTGCTATAATACAACATTAGTAACGACATAAGTGAGTGTGGGGCAGCTTGCATCTAAGGAAGCGCTTTTCTTTTTAGGGGGATCATAAACATTTGTCCTAAACTCTCCAAACAAACATTTTTAAACCAAGCAGCGCCGCCCGTCCAGGAGTTATTTCAGTGTTTTGCTGTAAATCTGAGGAAATCGTTCCTTTTCCATGTGGTATTCTGGTTTGAGCCGAGAGTCGTTTTTTTGCCTGTATGTACTGTATGTTTTGTACCAGTGCCATAACGGCTTTGCCAAAACTTGCACAAATATTACATGAACACCTAATGAATCTTAAGGGTTATAACGGTAGTGAATCAGCATGTGCCTGTCATTTGTTATGAGGCTCTGGATCAAGGTTTGTGAATGTACTGTAAATGGAAAGTGTTACCCAAAACTTTGCTTGGAAAAGTTAAAATAAATCAGTCCTATTGTAAATAAATCACAATGTTTAACTCTTAAAAGCTTTGAAAGGGATCAATTCTGACTGCACCTCAGCAGGTTCAGGTTCAGGTCCTGAAACGACCAAGCGCCAGTGTTGACAATGAAAATAATATGCTGGCTCTCACTGTTTCGCTCATAATTCAGGCCCGTCCTCACAGGATCCAGCAGCTTTACCTCACTTCCAACTGTGCCTGGGAGATTCTGTTTGGAGGTCAGTATGTAATGCAGACTGACTGGCGGTGGTGAGGGGTCCAGGTTTAGGATCAAACCATTTTGCCAGGGTCCCGGTGGGTCAGCTCAAAGAGAAGACAGAGAGACCCAGTAATCCTGGAGAGCTCCCCTTGGCATCTACGTCAACGATCACAGCACGCGGGAGCTTATCTCGCTGCACGAGTGAATGGGAGAGATTTGGCCGGCTTCAATGGGTACTGTCCCGGCCAGCTCCGGCCCTCTCCAACCTCCCTTGAGGAGAATTTCCCTTCTCATTAGAAACACAATAAACAAACTAACTCAATAGTACAGAGGCACCCAAAGAGGAAGTTGAGCAATATCCATATCCATTACACTCCTTGATACCGATACATGTAATTGCTCTTGTCTGCCTATACGACTCCCGTGGTTTCTCCTAGCACTCCGGCGTTCTGCTCATTGTGTTCAGGCAGAGCAATATACTGGAGAACGCGAGAGCTTTTGGATGATTTCCCATTTTCACCACATTTAACCACAATGGGGTAATTTCTCTCGCCTTGATGAATATGAAGATGGGGAGATGAATGGAGATGAGGAAAATGAGATAACACTTTGTGCTAAATTGCAATTGCATTTGAGATTCACAGTTTTGTTGTAGTGTAGTGCTGACTGCACTACTGATTTCCTGAGTATCAGCTGGGATTGGAGACCTATAATGCCTACTAGAGATGGGATTTGAAAAGCTCTGAGATACAAAACAACACAGGCTCCCCATCTCAAAAAAAAAAAGGCCACATTGATGAAAATAAATAAATAAAAGATGCGCTCATAAATACTAAATCAAATGTGAAATGATTTATTTTCTTGTCAGTGAGCAGGGGCAATGCTGTAGTTGCTGAGCTCTGTGACAAGATTTCAAAGACAGGTGTGCAGAGCGCTCTTGAAGCCTTTCTGACAGAAGAAGATTCCACGCAAACATGCTTACAAAGATTGTGTTTACAATTCACTGTGCATTGGCAACTGTCAACCCGGAGGTAATTATAGGTGGGAATCAAACGCTCAACCCGTTGCAGGTGTTAAAATCAGATCCTGTTTCTCAGCTTTTAAAACAGCAAAGACGTGCCGTGACATGGGTTTGGGTTTGGGCCTAACCCAAAAGTCAGGTTCTTTAAGTTTAACCACCACCGACCTTAGACCCTCCATGGGAACAGGGACCTTGTGAGACGGACCACAAGGAGAGGGATCCCCTTCCAGGATGGTCAGGCATGCAGTGGGTGCTGAAAGTGGGCAAAAATAGATTAAATGTTGATAACAAAGTAGAATTTAAACAAAATACACAGAATAAACACAATAATAACACTTGATGAGTAAACAAAAAGGTGAAGTCTCATATTCATTATCATTGAAATGAGATTGTTTCTTACTTAATTGCTTTTATTGCACATTATTTTGTTATTTGTTTTGTTCCCTAAAACAATACAGTTCTTGGAAATAATAATTCTACACCAATATCTATTTCAATTTAGGAAGCCAAGTGAAGCTGCAGAAAAGCTTTGTACTGTAAAAGTAAAACATAAAAGGAAGAAACTGTGAATCTTGCCAGGTGGAATTCTCTTTTGACATAAGAGCAATGGCCATACTGCACAGCAGGAATAAAACATGCCAGCCACAGTATATGGGCTGAAAATATGAAATTGGCCTTGTCTTATCTCACACCAGCAGTGCGTACACAAGGGGCTACATCTCACCTAACTCACATATTGCTGTGATGGTACAATATTGGCGAGTTTCTACCCCACCAATTCTGACTGTCCCGCAATGGGTCTGCATTATATGCTGACAGTCATCTTGAAACAAATGCTGCAAAATTAGCTTCGCCTGAAGGGCAGAAGAAACTGTTTATCCTCCAGGCATTATTTCACCAAGATAACAGGACTTCGGGAGTTTCTAGGATGGTGAAAGCTGCTTAATCCCAACAGAGATAGCTTCATTAATTGTGTTCATCCCCATCTCTCTCTCTTGCACCAGCCACATGCAGAAGTGTTGAATAAGTGATGGAAGTTGAACTGCTGAGTGACAGGATTTTAACCTCACCTTTCCGTACCCTGGGTGTGCTGAGAGGCCTCTGAGTGGATCAATCCCATCAATCAACACTTCTGTCACTGCTGTGCACTCTTCCAAATAGGAATTTGTCAAGAAAGGTGTTGCAACACCAACTGTCTCCAAGATTGTGATTGGAACAAGGAAAAATAGAGCTAACATGGAAAAACTGCAGAAAATGAAAGGTTGTAACACAAATCAATGCTACATGATTTTGTTTTAACAAACAGGTAAAGTGTTTTTCTATGACAGCCATGGATACAGACAACACCTCTAATCTTTTAGAAACATTAATTGATGATGATGATGATGATGATGAGAGAAAGGGTTTGGAGTAGAAAGAGTAGTAATTTGTTTACAGTCTTGAATAACATAATATAACATAATATAACACATAATAATCGTATTTATTATATTCCAGTTGGAAAGTAGTGATTGTTGTAAATATGCTTGATAAAAAGTGTAGGTAACACAAGCATTTACAGGCTGTGCGTTTCCCGTCGTTAACCCTAAAATATGTCATTAACCTCACATTAAGCACACAAAATAAATACACCCAAACAGGCAGTAAATAATATGATTGTTTACTGCACTTTATTCATCCATTCCCTTTCACACTCATTCACTGCCCCGCACTTTAGACACTTTAGCCACTTCATTCTGTATACTGGTACCATCCATCCATTCGCTCTGCTATTTATAAGTTGTTTTTTAGTACTTTGTTTTTTGTATTTTTGTATTTTTTGTATTTTGTATTTAGTACCTTGCCTTGTATTTTGTACATTCTTGTGATACTGTTATGCTGCTGCAGCCCCAGAATTTCCCCCCAGGGATCAATAAAGTACTATTTGTATTGATTTGTTTACTTTGTGTTTGAAAGTAATTGAAAGCCTAAATTAATTACTAATGTATAAATCCTTACTGGCTTGTAATTCTGAGAGATTGTTGCGGGTGTTCAATCCAATACTCTTATTTAAAGTATTGATTATTTAGTGTCATCATGTCGTAGGTTATTCAGTTATTAGGCTATTTATTTTATTATTATTTTATTATTATTTATTTACATAGACTTCTGTGCTATTTTCTTGATGTTTTACTTTTGTATTTTTTCCGAACTCTTTAAGGCTTTTGTGATAAAGATGTAATGTAATTACTATTAATTACTATTATTATTAGGAGTTATTTACTGTTTAAATTGATTGTACAGTAAATATGGTGGTAGTCCATTAATGCTTTCATGATGCGTTTGATGACGCCTACACTGAATATTGTACATTGGAAAGGTTGTGAAGAGTGTTTTCTTTTTTTATTGTTAGTTATCTGAGGGCAGTTTTTGCCACGTTATATCAATTTGTTAAATGGGAGTCAACTATTGGAATACTGTGGTTTTCAGTTGTCGTGTTCAAGTTAGCAGCAGGTTATAATGTTGTTGTGAGTATTACTGAAGTTTAAGCATGGTAAGTGAAATTAGCTAAGAGATTAAAGTCATTTTCATTAAAGTTGGTTAGTTTTATATGTTGAGTGATAGTTTTGAATGATTCTTGTCTTACATAAGAGTGGTCTTACGTGACCCTTTGCTTCCTCCTCTGGCCTATAGAGGTTACTACCACAGGCCTTTCAGACCTGTGCAGTTCAGCAAGGACCTAATAAAACTCTGACAGTATAATTTTATTTCAACATTGATTATGTCTATAGGTTAATGGCAGTAACTTCTGAAGGACATGTTTGAGGATGGAAATAGGGAACTGCTGCACTGCAGCTGCATTATTGTGCCCATAGTCCAAAATGCTGCATAACCATAAATGATCATTTATAGCCTATTATGTACCATCTGAACAAGAGAACAATGCAAGTCAGCTTGTAAATGTATTACAGCACAGTGGATTCTGCAAGCTAGTTAATCAGCACAGTCAGTTATTATTTTATGACTGATTAGCAGAAGTCATTCAAGCATCTGTTAACTTTTAATAAAGGCATCATTTCTAATCTAGATTCTATCGACTAGATCCTAATATGAGCCTTGAAGATGTTGCATTCCGAGCTCCATCTCTCCATCCATCTTGGATTATTGATATCAGCCTCAAGAAAAATAAACTGAGAGGAAATTCCCAGAGTGATGGAGTGATGGCAGTAAAGCTTGTGGAGGGGAGGTAGAGAATGAATAAGACAGAAACGCAGAGACAAAGAGCCTCTGCAGGTCATCAATAACACAGCCGGTGACCACAGCAGTACTGTCCATACACTGCAACTTGTGTGAAATATTATCTCCAGGCTGCAACATCTACTTGAAGACATGCCTCACCCCCCTCAAAGTCGATTAATATTGATTCTGCATTTGCGCAAGCATGTGTGTCTCCTCAGGTGGAGCCAAATTACTCTGAAACACCCCAGGAGGGATCTGCTTCTCTGGGATGCTGAAAACCATTAGCTTACTGGACTGGGAAAATAAAACTAAATTAAGGCAAATAAACAATAATAAAAAGCCTGCTGTTTCAAGCGAGGGAGGTTCAGTCAAGAGTAGCCGAGAAAGCCTGGAGTAATGTGAAACACTAGATCAATGTTTATGTTGGCCTAGGCCCTGCTATTTTCAATTCAATTTGGATCATTTGCACAACTTATGGGAATGATGAAAGTGCAAGCACCCTATACACGCTGTACCCCTATTTAATAAAAAAAAAAACGTTTTATTTTCTCATATTTTTGCATCAAAATCCCATTACTTTTACTTCCTAGATAATACTTACATACTTTTAGTAGTCCAACCCGCTTACTTTTGAAGTGCGCTATGTCTCGAGCTATTGTCTTCTTTCAACCGGAAATACATCAAATTAGGGAAACAAGACACCGTTGAAATGCTGTTTCCTTGTGACGTTAAATAGCCGAGGAGAAAAAAAGAACATTAAAAGTTTTCTGCAAACTGCTGCAGTGGTCATTAACAGATTTGTTGCAGGTCTGCTTGAGAAGAGTGGAGGTCAATTTACAAATCAGATGTGTGGTTATGGCTGTAATTCAAAGGTGAATAATCCAGGTCAATTCTTTTTTGTCACTCCTCAGAAATTGACAGTCATCACACATGCATTAGTGTCAAACCACGCAGATCAAACGGGGCATCTTGAAGAGTAATTTGACCACTCGTTTCAAGAGGCTGATTATCAGACAGAAACCTTCATCGCGGCAGTATCCGACGGTACACTACAGATAAATCAGACGTACTTTTATCGTTAACGCAATCAAAAGGCTCTCTGTGCACAGACTCTCAAATCAACATTTAGTGAGACGAAGGGAATCAGAAAACGCAGTGTGGTTAAAGTATTGCCAGCCAAAAAGATGGTGCTGAGACAGGCAGGAAGAAGGCAGAACTCTGAAAGCTTCAGCTGATTGGTTATTTTTCTGCAAGACGGGGAGATAATGAGCTCTCTTTGATCAGAGCAGCATTGTTGTATATAATGATCATCTGTGAGTGTGTGTGTGTGTGTGTGTGTGTGTGTGTGTGTGTGTGTGTGTGTGTGTGTGTGTGTGTGTGTGTGTGCACCAGCAACAGGGGCTGATGCATATTCAAGCGAGATTGTCTGCAGTATTATCCCTGAGGAGCAGCTGGCTTGTTGTTACACAGACAGGGGATCCTTGCGCACACACCTTGTCACAGTCACATGGTGGTTTGAAATATCAACAGTGTTGTACATCAACAAAAGGCCCTTTAAAGATAACTAACGGTTGAGCAGCACTATGGGGGGAAAAAAACAATGGAATAAACATCTCAGTTGGATCTTATGAAATGAAAATGTACCTCAAGTTGATTTGTTTTGGATGACTGAAACAGAAAATCATTATTGCATTTTAATTATTTTGAAAAATGTATCAATTAATCATTTAAACATAAACAACATCAGCAGAAAACATTCATCACTCTCCAGTTTAGGAATTTTCGGGACTAATTGTTTGCGTTTGTTTTTACTAATTGAAGACAAATATGAGTTAAATTGTGTTTCACTTATTTTATTTACTCTACTTCCTTAACAAAAAAAAAACTACCCTAGACCCATTTTTCCCCATGAAACCCCCAGGGGGTCAACAGCTACAGTAGATTTATCTGCTGAATGCAGCTTCCTCTTTTTTGGAGGCAATAATTAATCCCTCATTTATAAGAAATAAAGCTGCATGGAGATAAGGGACTGTGGTCTGGGAGTCATTTGGTGTAACCTCTGCATCAGACAGCCCACAGTGCAATTGTTCTGCCACGTGCACTTACTCTCATTCACGCTGGCAGCGCAACACAGAACTGTCATGGTTTCTGTCAAGGTTTTGTTTTCCCTATACAACCATTTCACTCATCCTGAACTACTTTTGTAGGTTATTAAAGATTATATCTCTTGATTGCAAATGCTTGTAAGTCCATTATTTTCGCCATTATGTGCCATTATGTATGATTTCTTTTGATGATTTAAAAACTGTTGTGTTACTGTTCAGCCCTTTGGGTCTGTGTTCTACCAAAAGTCTTTCCAAAGCGGTGGCTCCATTCGACCAAGACCATCCATCTCTGCTCATAATATGCCTTTAATAAGAATTAAATTGGCGGGTGGATTGATGTGGTTTGAGCTGTATGATAATGACAGTTTGACTTTTCATGGCTTTGATATGTGGATGACAGCCGCGTGTAGGGCCTAATGGAGCCGTTCCACCAGCATCTGTTAAGAATGCTTCATTGAGTTTACAATTAGTAAAGGCCACGGTTCACTACCAGGCTCCAACCATTCAGAGTGGGCAGAGAGAGGAGCTTTAACACATTCATCACAAAATGTGAAGGGTTCACTTTCATTTAGTGAGCAGATCTTTAACATGTGTCAGGTGTACCAGTCTCATGGAAGTTCATGAAATGGGCTTAAAATGTCTTAAAATATAAATAACATGTATGAAGAAGAGAAGAATGTGTACATGCTACGAAAGGATTACACGGAGGAGAAACAGGAAGTAGTCGAAATACTGAAATAACACAGTGGAAAGTCAGGGTGGTGGATGGGTGTTATGGTAAAAGTGGTGAATTGGTAAATGTGCACATTTACTGCCCCGCTGGAAAATTCGGTTGATATCAGTGGCACAAAGTGTAATCAACGTGTTACAGAAATGCGATCAGCAGGACACTCAAGGACAGAGAGAGTACTACTACTACTACTACGACTCACATTTTCCACTCACATTAACCTGGAAATGTACACATTTACCAAATCTACCTTGGGAAGTGTGTACATTTACCAGATCTACCTTGTGAAGTGTGCACATTTACCAGATCTACCTTGGGAAGTGTGTAGATTTACCAGATTTACCTTGTGAAGTGTGCACATTTACAAGATCTACCTTGGGAAGTGTGCACATTTACAAGATCTACTTTGGGAAGTGTGTACATTTACCAGATCTACCTTGGGAAGTGTGTACATTAACCAGATTTACCTTGAGAAGTGTGTACATTAACCAGATTTACCTTGGGAAGTGTGTAAATTGACCAGATTTACCTTGGGAAGTGTGTACATTTACCAACTCTGTGGGAAGTGTATACCAAGTTCCCGTAACATATAGATTTACCTTGAACTTCAACCTTAACTTCCTTTCTTCCTTCCCTTTTATACCGTGAGTGAAGTTTTCCTTTTCAGCTCAAGTTATTTAATTTATTTAATCATTACCAAAACCCTAACCAAAATTGTTTTAGTTGCCTAATCTTAACCAAAACTGTTTTACGTGTTAGCTAACCTTTTCACGTGATAAAATGGCCCAATTTGTGTTATTATCACACAATCTTTTTGTGGTGCAGGAATGTAATCTCCACATAATTCTCTTCCACAACTCGTGAATCAGTTTGTGCTCACTTCACAAAATTTGTGGAGACTGTATCGGTACCGGTGCAGGGGGTCCCGGTGTGTATTTTCACGTGCTGCCCCACCTCCCAGCTTCCCAGTGGGCGCTACAGGACCATTATTTATGGATCCCTCCTCCCTCCACTCAACAAGTAACCCTGTGAGCTCGGAGAAGAGCGGCATATGGAGGCGCCGCCCCCTTTCAGCCCCCTTGCTGACACCACGATCAGCCAAGCGAATCAAGGCATCTCCATGGCGAAAGCAGAGAGCAAGCACTTCATCTCTCACCTCAAAATCATTATTACCTGATTAAGTGTGATTAAGAGAAGATCATTAGCAGCTGCA
The DNA here is from genome assembly GCA_034670385.1 of Hoplostethus mediterraneus. NCBI lineage: Eukaryota > Metazoa > Chordata > Actinopteri > Trachichthyiformes > Trachichthyidae > Hoplostethus > Hoplostethus mediterraneus. The sequence goes on along the minus strand of JAXDDW010000019.1, from coordinate 2,304,430 downwards.
TGTCCTGTCAGTAATGATTACTGTGATGGGTGCGTTATACCCAATGAGCTCATCTACAGGCTTAGCCACTTTAATGATTAGGGAAGCATTGTTTTGCAGCGGACTTGGATGAAAGGTTGACTGGCTGCCGTCTGAGCAGAAAGTCAGAGTGGGGTGAACATCCCACAACTGCATTATAATGAACTAAATTGCTCAATATGGGGGATGACATTGAACACATTTTACTTCCACTACCTCTCCATTGTTTTCCCATGTTCAATCTGTTACTCAGAGTGATGACTCTATGTGTGTTTAATGGCTGTAATAGAAAGATCTAGTTTAGTGTAGTGTAGTGTAGTGTAGTGTAGTGTAGTGTAGTGTAGTTTACTGTAGTTTAGTTATACAGATGTGTACAGGTAAAAAAAAAAAAACGCTTCGAAAAACATCCCACCTAAAAACAAAAAAAGGAAAGAAAAGTTAAAAAAAACAATGAAGATTGGGAGCATGTGTGTGTGTGTGTGTTCAAAGAGTGAAGTGAGAGACATTCCACATTACATTTTTTTTTTAAATGCTGATTTTACCTTTTTTTTCAAACCGCCGTGAATGTGAAGCAAAAGTGCCGAGTGAAATCTGTTGCAGTGGTTCGTGTGCTGAGCTGAATGTTTAACAACCTCAACCCAATCAATGACACCGCCTCATTACTAACCAAGACCCGGAGTCTCCTGCAAAAATTGACTTGGCTTTCATCTTCGGCTTCATCTTGAATTATTGTTTCTAATTTGATTTTATGTATCAGCTGATTTATGACGGGGGGAGTGAAGACATGCCTAGGTGCACCTTACTGCGAGTGCCTCAGGAATCTGACTGCACATAAAAAAAGGCTTCTCTTCCCCGCGCTATAAATATCCTGGATCTTCATTAGTGAGGAGGTTTGAAATGCAGAGTGATAAATGGAAATTACCTTTGGCTTTTCATCATAAGGTATCTAGATTTGTGTGTTGAAGCGCCATTATTACTTCCTTTGATTGGAAGGCTCTGGCCCAGGGTGAGCAAGATGTCACTGTGACAAGCTAAATGCAGCATGTATTCTATAACATGGGTTCCCAAACTTTTCCATGTCAAGGCACCCAAAAGGATAGACATTAAGCCACTACCATTTTATTATATTTACCTGAGGGACCACTACATGTGATTTGGTACAGGACTTTACCCCTTTTTTATAGGTGGAGAGATTACAGGGAGGCGAGTGAAACCTCTTTTCAGTCATTCCTATACATTTCCCCCCCATTGTTCAGAAATGATTCAGAAATTAAACGATTTCTCATTTTGCTGGGGAGCCCCTGCTGGACCCCTGAGTGATGCCACTCCAGGAAACATTGTATAATATTACATCATCATTTACCGGCTTTAGCCAGTGCTCAGGGCTAAAACTGACCAAGCAATATTACACCATCTCACACTCTCACAATAACACTTTCATAAAGTGTAGCCCATCGATCCAGTCTATCTAGGTTTTATGTGTAGAATTGAATAGTGTATACAGAAACGAAACCAAGACGCCATTAAATGCACATCAACACCTTTGAGTTGAAAATCATTGGAAAGTTCATTTACATGTAGTCAGAGAGGCAAATCAATTTCAGATGCTGATACTGTTGATCCCCTCTTTGTGGATACAAACAGCCATTAACACAATAGCAGTCAAATCGAGCCCTGGAGACGAGGTTGTGCTTAGCAAGCAGCTAACAGCGAGAAGGGTCTGCAGTAAAAACCTACACAATGTGCCTGAGAGAACATTGTACAGCCTGAAACATATTTGTTCTTAGGTGTTATTGCAGTTTTATTCGCTGTATATTGCACAATTGCAGGAGTTTGATATCACAAAGCACCATAAAATAATTAATGTTCAGACAATAAAAGTACCTTTGTAAGTCGCTTTGGATAAAAGCATCTGCTAAATGACTGTAATGTAATGTAATGTAATGTAACAATAATGCAATTTAAGATATAAGCCAAAGTGCATGTGTTTATGCTTTATTGTCTTATCTCCCACTTTTTCATATTTGCGATGCTGCTTTATATTAGCCTAATTGCTAATGTCTCATATTAAACAACATAAATGCCTTTCAAGGGCAAGTCCTGCTCTTTTATTTAATTAAATTCTGGTGTGTGCACCGAGAAGGACCAGGTACAAGCAAAACATTTCAAAATATTGATTTGAAAGCATGACTTACTAGAACTATTGTCTAAATTTCTCAGCAGATCTGTGGCAGATATACTGTGCCAGCACAACCATTCATTCAACCATTATCAGAGAGGAGGATGCTGTTCAAGCGGAGAGCATCAGATAAAGATGGCTCCATTGAGGGATTGCATGGAATGCTTCCAAACAGACAGTAAGATTGGTTTCCAATTCCTCCCTTCAGACAAACCGAGCCCAGTGGCCAATTATTCCCATTGCCAATTAACCTTGCTACCAGCCCCCTCTCAGCCCCTGCATGAGTCAGCCTGCCAAATTTGCTTTTGCCTATCACATCACTGATGAAAACAGACAGGAAATCTCTGTGCCTGAGTATAGGTTGAGCCAAATATCAATGTGTAATCCATACCAGCTCTAATAGGGTTCAGATATAATGTATCTGAAAAGCATACGGCAGTAGGAATAGCTACCAGTGGTGTGTACAGGACACGTTCGGGGGACTGGTGGAGGCTCATGCTGAGGAAGGATTGCAGCTGAAACATGTTTTCTCATTTGTCAATGTGGTTTGAGGTTTTTGATTGACAACTTGGCATAAGACAACGAGTAGGATGATTTTTGTTCATGGATCATTTGAACAACTAAGGGATTTGATGTCTTGCTCAAGGACACTTTCAAGGCTGATTGGACATCTGCTGTGGGAATTGAATCTGAGACTTTCCGGTTATGGGATGCTCTCTCTAACCACTTGGCCCATTATAGGGAAACTACTTCCTATCTTTTTAAACTGACTAGAAACTCTTCACTCATAAATACTGATAAATGCCAAACTAATGCCAAACTGTACATAATTGCACATAAATCCTGTTCACAAGCAACTGGATGATAAAGCAAGTACCATAGATATTCCCTTTGCAGCTTCAAAGTACTGTAATTCCAATTTCTTGATCATCGGCTAATCATGACAATGCATTTCTGCGGAGGCGCCAGGGGTGACCAATCAGATTTCAAGGTGATGCATTTAGTTACAGGAGAATAAACTATTATCACCACCATTCATCTGTTTGTCAGACACAGCTGTGGAGGGTGTCAGCTAACAATATCACGTCTCATCAGGTGATATTTCATGACCAGCTCCTGTTATCGTCTCTCTAACTGAGCTCACTTGCCCACGGCATTTTCGGCATCTTTCATTGCTTCACACTCACACACACAAAAAAAAGTGATACAGTAGAAAATCAGCGACCAAACATTCAATAATGTTTCAGAGATTTACCCCCAAAGGAGCATTAATTCCACAAACAATATTAGGTTTTTCCTCTCCGAAGCCTAGCAGAAGCAGCAATTTAACTTGATCTATGGATTTCATTTAACGTTATCTAATATAGCACAGTGAATCTCATTTGTTCAGGCACTGAACAGTGAGGCTAAAACCAGTGTGAATGGTTTTAGACTCTAACATGGGATGCTTCTTTCATAAGCACTTTGCAAAATTGATTTTAGTTTTTCCCACTCATGAGGGCACAGATGGTTGTTTGAAAAAAGTAAAACTTGATATATCAAAGATCTGTTAAAACTGTTATTAATTAGGTTGCAATATTATATCCATTTTGATTAACCTCTCAAATGTAATGAGTCGAGAAAGATTGATAAATGAAGATCCTGTCTGACTTTGAATGACTCGCACAAAAAATAAAAGGCATGCATTCATTACTGCTGTTAATTTGCTATATCAAACATACTGGCCAGATGTGGACTGTCATCCATGCAGAACGAGCCTTTTCACTCAAGCAAAAGTAATCCAAAGATACAAACTGTTAATTATAAATTGTTTTATTTGTAAGTGTCTAATCTGAGCGTCTGGATTACAAAACTGAATGATTTTCTTAAATGCTGTGAGGTTTTTTTTCTCTCCTCATGACCACTAGGATGCTCCATTTACACCATTATTGCTATTTCATTGTGATTTCATCATCTCAAGCTAATTCTACTGGATGAAGTTGGCAAGAGGCAAGAAGTTACGTATGTTCATAGCATGCAACTCACGGGGAACATACACCCATTACATGTGGACTTTGACACGTGAACGCATCGTATTCTTTTGGTTTCTGAACTATTTTGAGGGTCAGCACATCTCCTCACTTCTGTATTATTCTGCATGAAAATGTCACGGTAGACACAAAGCCACCGAGTCCTCAGAACAGCATTGCTCTTCATTCTCCTCTTTTAAATCAGCTTTGTAGGTGTTAGGGGTTTAGAAAAAAATGTGCTAAATTCTTGCCAAACACTTTTTTCTTCCTTTTGGCAAGAACAATGTGGAATCCCTGCCATGGAAGGAAAGCATATTTCACACATACACACCTACACATCAAGTGGGATAGATTAGAGACAAGAGGCTTAGGGCATGAAAAGCACAAATAAGATTTCTTGGAGCGTTCCCATAGTGTAGCATGCTCACAGTTCTCAAGTTCCTTTATTGCCAGCCTGTTACATTTGCCTGCTGCGCTTTATGGTTACTGCGAGCACAATACATAAACATTGAAGGGCATTCACAAAAGGAAAAGCATTGCCTTGACAACTTAAATACTTACGGAAAAGCTGAAGTGCAATGCGAGAAAAGAGGTCACATTCTTCACAGATGGTTGGTTGGCGGAGCAGATAACACTCTACAACGCGAGGCTTGGGTTTGTTTCCAGACACGTCGTTAATCTCGTGATTTCAATACGTCTAATGTAATCACGTTAAAGGACAACAGTGTTATGGAGGTATGTTCCCTGCAGAGCCCGCAGTCTTTCTATTAGTACTTTAATAGTAAGTACATTCATTTTAATAGTTCCTTGTGTCATCCAATTACAAGACAAGAGGTGATTATCAAATCCAAGAACACAAAGTCGACCCGTGTGTCCTCGTGGATAACGTTCTTCCCAAGTTGTCTTGGAAAGGACAAACGTCTCAACAACGGAGAACATCTGTGTGATTGGCGTTGTGCAATGCAGGTGTTCAACCTGCTCTGTACTAGACTACAGCACTGGTAGGCGTCATGCGTCATTCTCATAATGAATCTTGGGGCTTCCCATTTTCTTATCGTCAGCCAAGTCACCATGCGATGCTTCCTCAGTTCCTTCCTTCCTCAGTCGTCCATATATTTTTCGTCCTCAACGTTCCTTTGTTTAACAATCGTACTTCCATCATGAGATATTACGCCACACAAGACTTCTGAGGAAGTGAGGAGGCCTTTACCCTCTTTCTGAACTCCCTACCTGAGTATATAGGTACCAGAGTATCTGTGGACATTTTTGAGAAGATCAACTCATTGCCATAGAGCTACATTATGCTATAAGTCTTGATATCTACTTCAGTGATGTGTATTTGTTTTCAAACCTCCATTTAATCACGCTGTGTGTGACCTTTTGCCTTGAATTACTTGCTTTGTAAAAAGAAAAAGCGCCCTATACATAAAGTCAGATTGATTGATTGCTTGATTGTATTTTATTTCCAGCATCAACCTTGCTCCAGTAAAAGCAGCAGTGACTTTCCCACACAAATGCAAAAGATATGTTCCAGATTGAATCCTACACACTGTTTGCTTAGGAAGCACAATCAATAATTAAAAAGCAAACATTACTCCGCAGTAATATTAACATGTCATGTGAAAACTATTTTTAGCTTCTTCAGGTTTTGACTGAAATAAATGAAATTACACATCCTTATCATCAGTGAGATCTGACCTCACCGTTCCATGAAATGTGAAAATTGGGGTCTCAACATTGGTTAATACGTCTTCCCCATCATGGGCACGAGGTAAGCAAGTCATTACGTTCTTTGTTCAGGGATATCTTTGTCATTTGTGCTTTCATTAAATTGCTGTTCTTGCTCATCCAGTAAATGTGAAAAAGCAGTAAAGCCTGGATCCATCCAATTTGCCTTCCCGTGTCACATATATTGATAGCACCGCCATTGATAGAATTATTTCAGCTGCAAGCACAAATTTAAAGTGTGAAAACTCATCTTTCAGAATGACAACGTGATTAAATGGTGTCAAAATAAAAAAATTCTGTTGTTTTCTGACAGTAGTGTCTTCATGTGGATCCAAATGAATACTTTCAAGCTGATTTTTTTTTAGCCTCAATATTTATTGTTTCATATCACTCACGTCTGCCAAAGCAAAGCCTTTGGTATTTCATTGGAAGTTATTTTATACAAATCACCAGCTTATCATCTGAAGCAACTGTCCCTGGTAACGTTTGAATCTCCTTGAGGATGTTTGAGCATCATTGCAACCCTAATGAATCATGAGTACCAATAACCAAAGCTCAGAAGACTGACCGGGCCCCTCTTTTTTCTGCTAGGGACCTTCAAAGGCTTTCTGGGTGTAGTAAATCACTATTCTCAGCATCACAGATGATCAAAGGCCCACGTTGCAGGTTGCTCGCCCTCTCTCTCTTTCTCTCTCTCTCTCTCTCTACTGATCCAAATAGACCATTGGAGCACAGTTTGTTTTCAGTGCGTAATCACAGAGCACCCAGTGAACTACTTTAAGTATCTTAATGATAACCCCTGTGATTTACGTAACTTGACATGATGAAGTATATGCCCAATATGCAATCACAAGCCCTTTCTTTCATAGCCGCCCCTAAGTGCTACGCTAGCCAACAATAACAGGTTACCAAGTAATTACAGATGTAACTAAGCAGGTAAATACTTAGAGACAGCTGAAGTTACTAAGAGGGATCTGTGGCATTACTCTCGGTTCAAGTAACAACATTGCAGTCACAGGTTTAGGATGGTACTAGCTCAAGTTTAATAACATAGTTTCAAGGGAATTAAGCTACACTTTCTTTATCTCTCTCTCTCTCTCTCTCTCTCTCTCTCTCTCTCTCTCTCTCTCTCTCTCTCGTAGGTACTGATGGTTTATATTAGCCGTGCATGTTTGTGTACTTTCCGGGAATTAAGTTTTCTATAAATTATCTTTTCTTACCTAATAATAGTTCATGGCTCTGCACAATGGGCTTATTAAAGTCACCTGGACTGTGTAGGAAAGTGTTATGTGTTCCCATGGGTGTACTAGGTCCCTATCGTATTATATATATAGAGCCGAAGAAAAGAATTGTGCACAGTTTGGTGTGTAGTGTATGAACCAGTGTCAAGAAACTGATCAGCCTTGCCAGCTCGACTCAGACATCGGCAGACATTTGTGATAACAGCCCCGAATAACTGCTGAGCACATCACGTTTTCCAAAAGAGCAGCCTATTTCTGTTTGAATTTCGATGTGGGAAGTTTCCAAACTATATTTCCTGCAATTTTAAATAAAGTACTTCCTAGTCGTTGAATCAACAAATTTGATAGGTGGCAGAGAAAGCAGAAAATGGAAATGTTGATTTCGTTTCTATCATATTATTCTCTTTGGGATCCAATTTAAGTTCTGTCAGGCAATAGATGAAATTGAGATTCATTTTGAAGACCCGTGATAAACAGATAGCCAATCAAAAATGAATGTTTCGTTTTGGTTTATTTTGTCCCTCAGTTATACCCTTAGCTCATTGGAAAACAAATTAGACCCCGACATATAGTCATTTCATTTTTGCCTGATACAGGGCTTCTTCAGTCTGCGAGATGTGTTTGTTTGACTGTATATTACAGAATATCACAAAGACAGCACGGATAAGCAGATAAGCATGATAAGGATGAGCATGGTCTTTTTATATGGCTTCATAACAGAGCCTCAGTGCAAACCTGAAACCAAAAGCGTATGCCGGTGTAGTTTGACCGTCCATCAACGAGTTAACTGTCAAATCATTGGATTGGAATATAATAAATTGATAATAGGTGCATGCTAAAAAGAGACCAGGTGTACAAGGCATGGGGAGATGTAAACATAAGTCAATTAGGTTTGCCTTCCACCTGTGATGGAGAGCAGATTCATTTCTATTTAACAACAGAGGAAATTAAAGTTCATTGGGCAATATTGTTGTGAAGGGGAGCCAGATGGGACAGGTTTCAAAAATAGTAACAGGGGGAAAAAAAGAGTTAGCAATGGAAAATTAGTCTATCACTCGATGACAGTTTCACTGAACATTGTAAAATGGAATTGCCTCTTTGGTGGAATGGTAATTTGCTAAATTTATTTTATTTAACATCTATTTAACCTCCATTTAACAAGATAGCCCCATTAAGATTAACATTCTCTTTGATTTTTTTTTCTTTACAAAATCAGAGTGAAATGTGTTATCGTTAGCATGTCGTTGTAGAAATTAGTGACTTTTAATTTGATATGATTCTGTTTGCAGATTGCGAGCATGTAGAGAGTACTCCATGTCTTCAGTGGAAGCTTTCCAAACCGCGAGGGTTTCGTTCAAACAAGTGCCAACTAAAGGCCCTAAAGTCGATGAGAACAACAGCAGTGTTTTGGTAAAGAGTCCTTCATATTTCGTGAGCTTGGAATAAGGTTCTGTCTGGGTAGAGTGCAGTTCTGGGATATTGAGCATGAAAGATTTGACGAGCCATCTGGAAAAACTGTAATGTACTTTCTATCTTTTTAAATATTAAACCCCCAAAGGCTTTAAATAATAATAATAATAATAATAATAATAATAATAATAATAATAATAACACTCAAAGATAGAAAGTCAGATAGAAACAGCAACAAACTACTTTAGTCCAAATTGGACCAAGTATAGTATATTGCCGCTTGTCGTGCCAAGATTGTCCTGATATTGGCTTTGTTTATGTTTATTGGTTTGTATTTGTTTAAAGATATTTTTGAACTGGCAGTGGTGTACAGGACAGTTAAATATGATTTTTAAATATATTTTTAAACTGTAAATGTTTTGTCTGTATTCATAATGTTTGAAAATATTAGATCTATATTTTGAAGTATGGTTGGATTGGAGAGACTATCATCAGCTAGTTCGCCTTGCAATTCCTTGTGTATACCCCAAAACTGATAGATAGATGGATAGATGGATAGATGGACAGATAGATAGATAGATAGATAGATAGATAGATAGATAGATAGATAGATGGATAGATAGATAGATAGATAGATAGATAGATAGATAGATAGATAGATAGATAGATAGATAGATAGATAGATAGATAGATAGATAGATTACCATCTATATTATTATCATTATTATTATTATTATTATTATTATTATTATTATTATTATTACCATCACAAGCAACAACATTTCTATTAGCAAAATGACAGGGAGTCGTTTGCTTGCCTCTGCACAATGCACTGGAGTTGCCTGGAGTGGTTTAAAAAGCAACGGCATGCTGGCTTTCACTCTTTTTCCTGCTGTTAACAAACCACGGCAATTAGGAAAGGCAAAATGTAGTGTACAAAAGTCATTTATGATAGGATATTTTTAGCGTAACAAAATCATTTACACACACAGACGGTTGTAATGTTCTCTTTTGCTTCCCTCTGAGAAAACAACTGAGTTAAATTTGAGTCTCCTAGAAATTTTAAATCAGACTCATTTATCCACCACAAAAGTCCCAGTCTTTAATCTCTCTTAAGTTTGCTTATTGTAGCTTCGTCTCTGGAGAAATAATTACTGCAACTGGAATTCAAATATTGTACCATTTTTCTGCTAGAAGGTGCATGGCATGGTCTCGTAACCAAGTTTTTAAAAGACACACGATTCATGTTGCAGTATGCTAGTTTAGTTATTCCTTATATTCAATAAATGAATGGAGAAAAAGCAGTAGTGGCTACAGTAGTACTAATATATGACGCAGGATGGAGGAGTTCAAGTAAAGGATTTAAAAACACCAGAATAAAGTAAGGACAGCACAAAGTATTTACTGTGGACCCTTCAGTGTTGACATATCCAAGAAACTATCAGTTATAGAAATGAATTATTTTTTCCTGCACCATGGTACAAAACAACCATGATCTGTGGGGGGTTGATAGTGAATTGAAGGGGAGAATTGCAGAAGAAAGCATGCATGTTGGAGCTATATTTTGGGAGGACGCATAGCAGTCCCTAAATGGACAATTTTGATGACTTTTGTCAAGTTGTATTTCAATGAAATAGCCTTAATTATTGTGTCTGTGAGACATTATGTGTTTGGTTTCCCCTTACGCTGTCCAAGGTGCTGAATGTCATCAAATGCTCAAACTATGCATTATGCTGCTTAAGCCTAGCCTGCACTCATACCACGATTAATTGTGAAACAGCAGGTTGCAAATGTTATGGGAACTTGAACAAATGACAGAATACGTTTGAATAGGTAGGTTGTAAAAATGTTGGCTACAGAGTCTGCCAAATATAGACCTTCTCTTGGTGGTGCGTGTGATGAAGGTTTTCAGTCTCATCTAACATCTCACTGTGGACATTCATTATGGCCTAATTTCATAAAAGAAGACCAGATGCAATGAGGGAAAGCTGCCACTATGGGGGGTTTCAGCACCCCCCGCACCCCTACTTCCAACGCCTATGGAAGGAGGTCCAGGAAAATGCTGTGTTTAAGAGTTGTAGGAGGTCCAGTAAGAACTAATGTTCAGTTTAATTACTTTCATTTCCCAGAATTGTCAATGGTCATACAGTGTGGTGACTTTAGTGTGTGTGTGTGTGTGTGTGTGTGTGTGTGTGTGTGTGTGTGTGTGTGTGTGTGTGTGTGTGTGTGTCGTTCTAGACAAAGAAAAAAACAAATATACAGTAAAAAAAAAAAAAAAAAAAAAAAACAAAGGTCAGTAATGGTCACCTAAATAATGGCACCACAATTAACATCCACTCGAGATTCAACACTGGATGTGACCTTGACTCAGACCAATGTGGCTGCGCTGACAAGGCTAATTGCTAGACTGAATGCTACATACTGACTGAAGCCATTGGGGCAACACGTGTGACCTTTGGGAACAAATTGCTCACACTGGTGCTAATGGCTATATGCTAAGTTAACACGTTTGTGACTAGCATGTAGCTAACCAACATTTACATGTAAAAACTCAACAAACAGTGAAATACCATCAGACTCTAACTCAAACTCGAATATTAGTATATTATATATTGAAACTACTAGTAGTATTAGTATTAGTAGCAGTAGTAGTAGCAGTAGCATTAGTAGTAGTAGCATTAGCAGTAGTAGCAGTAGTAGAAGTAATAGTAGTAGTCGTAGCAGTTGCATTAGTGGTAGTAGTAGTAGTAGTAGCAGTAGTAGTAGCAGGAGTAGTAGCAGTAGTATAAGTAGTAGTAGTAGTAGTAGTAGCAGTAGCAGTAGCAGTAGTAGCAGTAGTAGAAGTAGTAGCAGCAGTAGTAGTAGTAGCAGTATTAAAGCTTGTCAAGGCCTAAAAGAGGCCTGCAATAAATAAGGAACTATGAGTGATATGTGTAACAGCAGGCAGGAACCATGTGCCAATAAGGTGATAAGAAGTAAGTACATGGGTAGTCTGTAATACACTCGTTACTCTCCAACCTCTTTGTTTAGTTTATTCTGATGTCAACAAGATGGCTGTGCCTGGTCCTGCTGCTACTTGCTGATCTTCTGCCTCCGACAGAGCTTCATTTCTACTTGAACACTCAGATTTCTGACATGAATTTTGTATGGTGACTTGCCAATGAAACCAGCGTGGTACTCCCTCCGTAAGAAAATGAAATTAATTAAAATCCTGGCAAGATGTTCCTCCCTTCTTTCTGAAGTAATGACAATCCATTGCACAGTGGGGTATTGCGTTGCGGGGTGGGGGGTGGGGGGGGGGGGGGGGGTGTGGGTGTGCATGTGTGTGTGAATGAGTGCCAGCAAGACATTTGTATTTTTTTTTTCTTTTCTTTAATCATGTCTATTCTCTTGAAATATCAAAGATAGGCTTCTAGTTTAAGCAAGAGAAATCCATTTCCCATCTGAACTTGAGAATTCACACACAGGTTTGTATTTTCTTTAAATTCTGTCAGAATTGGGATTACATCTTGCTGATGTGCACCCTTGGACCCTACAATGATATCGCATCAGGGTTACATTGTCGAGACCCCATCATCTTCTTCCTCTGTGGTAAATTAACTGGAATGGCAGGGTACCCAGAATGGGAAATCAGACAGGCTGAGGGCATGTGACAGTTTGTAAAGAAGCGGCACGACAAAAAAAACACAAGGATCTCCGTGCCTTTGAGCTGGCGAGAGACAAAGTTAGGACATGTGATTGCAATCAAGGGAACAATGTTCAGTGTAATAACTGGTTGGATGTTGTAAGATGGGCTGCACCTCACAATCTGGGAGATGCTCCGGTTATTGACAGCTCATCCACCACGGCGCTTGATTAGGAGTGTCCGGGAGACGAGCGGAGGAGGTGGGGGAAACATCATTTCACTCTAACTGCATCCTAAGCGGCAGTGACTCATGACCGTTGTGCTGTCCTGCGTGTAAACAGAGAAACTTGCAGAGATTGATGGTTGTTGTGGTGCTGGGTGGTGGTAATAGCAGACTATCTCAGGGCCTGTCTGGATTCCATTCAAACAGATCCCTCCCTCAGGCCTCCAGATAAAAATCCCATCATGGACTAAGGTGAGGACTGATAGAAACAAAGCGATGTTTGGACTTGTGTCTTCCGAAGGCCCTTTTGTCTGAATCTATGTGCTGCTCCAAGGGGGGTCCATGTAATAGAAATTTATCTTAAAGTATATCACAGTACGTAGCGCTTTTCCCCTTTTTTTTCAATCATCTGCATGTACTGCGAAAGTCCATTATGTCTCGCATGTTTCGATTGATTTTGATGATAATGGCTTATATCATTTCACTTGCATTCTTCCCAGCATAATTAATGTGTGTAATTAAGATTTCCATTACAAGAGAACAGCTGCTGTTAGCTTCATGCTGATAATGGACTTAGATCGGACTAAGATAAATTTGCTTTGTTGATTAGGTTAGGAATTGCTCAGCTGTTTAGTTTTAACTTTGAGCTTCTTCCTTTATCTGTTATGTAAGTATCCTGACACCAAATGACAGTTCTTGCTGTTACAGAGCGCTTCGCTGATGTTGATGAGATGTTAAGGAGATGTTATGAGCTGTGGAGTGGGTAAGACGCGTACTCCTGCAAAATTATTCAATGCACGGTGAAGTGACCCTGCATGCTTTGTTAGAGCGAGTTTTGGCTGTCGGGTTGTTGTCTGTTTTGGAAAATGGGGGATAGATTTGAAAAGTGCTTGGTACTAAGCTGACTAGCTCAAACAATCTCTGCAATTACAGTAACATGTTGTTGACCCGTGAGCTTTTTCTATAAAACACTTTGAAATATTGGAATGGACTTGTGGTATAACAACATTCATCCTGATACTTTTTCCACTGTTATGTTGTATTTCAATGTTGGTATTTTCTGTAAACACTGGAACAAAATAGGCCACAATTACACTGGGATTTTGAAAGCTGAAAAAAAGCTTATTTTCCATCAGCGAGTCATACCCTTCAGAATCTGTGTGTGTATATCCGTAGTAGCGATGTTTAAAAAGAAAGAAATGGGATTGGGCTTTAAATAAATGAAATAAGTAAGCACTGAAATCCCTGTGACTGCGTATCGTTTGATAAAGGAAATGCAGAAAAGGTCTTAGGTCTGTTTTCATGCGCTTACTTGAGCTGGCATGGGCAATGTGTGTGTTGTTGCAGCATGTCAGCTTTTATCTTTAATGTGCTGTGTGTTTGCTTTATGTCATCTTGCTCACATGAGCTTTTACACCGTAATGTACATTTGCTGTTTGTCAACTTGCAATTGTTTCCACGTGCAGTTAGTGTGTATGTCTGCCTGCACTTTATGTGAAATAATCCCTTATTTCTCTTCTGTTCAATAATATTCATTGTGCAGTGTTCATCGACTAGTCTCCATTATGTATTATTTGTTTTCCACTTCAGGGGCATAGCAGAGTTATAATTGCTTTTAAAGATACAATTAAGAATTTACCAGACCACCTACATTCGAGGTGTGCTCACAAGCTCACTTGCAGACGAAAAATACTCTTTTTGTAGGCTTCAGAAGCCATCACACATCCCAAATATATTTCTGTCAGAAATGATCCATTCACACCCTCAAAATACATGTAAAACTCATGTTTAGCTGTCGCACGCTGTCAGTCCGGCTGTCCCCAGATTTCGGGAGAGTGAAAATACAAAGATGAATCTGAAAATGTACATAGGGTGAGTAATAACGGGTTTGCTGTAACTGTCATGCTCTCCCAGATCACAGTTTGCATACAGGAGATTATTTTGGGGGAGCTGACACGCCGATGACGTGCAGATCTGTATACAATTACTATTAAACAGGCTTCAAGGGAACAGCTGGAGTCATCTCAAAGAACAGTGACAGTCAAGAGCAGTTAATTGAGAGTATGCTGCGCGACATCTCAAACAATAAAGTTGGTGATTGTTGAGTATCATTTCAAAAGAGAATACTGTTTTCCTTCCAGCCTTTGGTTTCTATCTCTTTTTCACGCACGGCACAGCCACATTGAATATTATGGTTTGTGCAGGTGATTGCCAAGTGCTCTATTTTCACAGAGCAATACGTCCTGTGATTGATTGAGTCAGGCCCGGTAGTATTGTTGTTCTACTCTACGCAATTAACACAGACACAATCATTCATTTAATTTCGTTGGCTTCTTCACATCTGAGTAATTGTGAAACGTCAGGAGGTCCCGTTCATATAATTTAATACACTAATTAGTGGATTCAAGTGCTTCGTGAATTCGAGTGCTTACTTTTTTTTAATTAATCCTGTCACGGTGCAGTGCTGCCTTTAAAGCCTTTGTGTTGTTCTCCGCAGATATGTATATGTACGTGCATTTTAACACGTATACTTCCTCTTTCTGATAAATAACAACAGTACATAAAACCACAGAGAGGTTTCTTCCATGAATCTACAATCCAAAAAGTGCCTGCAAGCATATTTTGGTTTTTAGAAGCCATTAGTTGCTGCTTTATGAATCTTTTAAGAGCCTTTCAGATAGAATATACATGCAGAATATGTACTTGAATGCCTCGCGAATACATACTTTTCATCTTTTCATATTTCTCCTGACTGCCACATGCATTTTTCAAAGGACCAATCTATGTATGAGTGTGTTTATCATGCCCAATTGCAGGATAATTTATATTGATAACATCTAGACATCTGTTACTGTAAAGACATGAGTGCAGAGGTATAATATTATGGGTACGAGAATAAGACACCATGAAACTTGACCCGATGGCCTTTTCTCGCTATCGATTGCCATGAGTTGCAGAAATACAGAATAAATAAGAGCGCTCAAACCTTCATTTTAAGGGTCTTGTGTTAATTTGACATCTCTGCCATTCAACAATTCCTTGTTGGAATCATTATTCCACTGACATTTTGCAACTTCTTAAGAAAGTAAATACTGGGGGAAATAGAGAGGAGAAGGTAAGTGGAAAATTGATGCATGCTTGAATGAAAAGTGAATGAGACCTGGTGCACTGTTCTGCTGACCTTTTCTAATTGAGTGGTACGAAACTTTTAAATGGGGTTATACTGTAATGTAGTAGATGGCATTTGCATGCACACGAACCATTAGATTGGTCTTTGGATTTTAAATAGAAATCCAAACTGTTTCAAAAAGTAGGACAAGTGCAAAAACAGCATATGGTGCTTCCACTGCAGAAGAAGGCATTTTAAAGACACTAAGATACTAAACACCCTCATAACAGACGCTAGGGAGAAAAATCCACCCTAAAAGACAATTTACATTTCTTGTTCCTATAATCTTGTGAAATCCAATCAGCGTTGGTGAACAATAACTTCAAGACTCTAATCTCTAATGGCGTCTGGAGGCATTCTGGTGCTTCTCCAGCATCAATAAATAAGAGCCTGACTTTGTGCACCCAGAAAATGTTTCTCAGAGCTTTTCCACCCCGATGAGTCTTGTGTAATTCCCATATTTCACACTAGTGCTTAATGTTCTGCACCAGAAAATATTCTCATATCAATGAAAAATCAACCTGCTAGAGTTACTGTACAAGTCAGTGCCCATTTCATTGTCAATAGAACAGTTTCTGACAGCTTCATAGCCGCTCAGTCAAAGGTCTTGGCACTCTTATTTCTAGTATGAATGGGAACAATTACATGGGTAAGTTGTAGGATTTCCAAGGTCTGGCGCAAGACTGCAAAACCTAAGAAAATAGAAAAAGCAGGTTGATTTATTTCATTCTGCAGAGACCAAAGATGTTTTAGCAGGAGGTCATCATCAGTGTCAGCAGCTTTGGGAAAGATTGCAAACACGAAATAACCGCCGTCCAAGACCATTAATATAACATATATGAATTTGTTTCCAAGATGGATTCTCCCCGTATCGGCAACTATCAACCATCTGCTAAAAGGAGCATCATCAGAATCATCTTCTTCATTATCAAGCGAGTGTCTGGTTTCAAAGTTTTGAAAATGTATGGATGACAGATCACTCGGCAGAAAAGCCTATTCTTAACCAGAGCACAGAGGGAAATGCCATGTTATAATTGCCTATTTGTTTTCACTCATTACTTCCCTCTTTCCAGCATCAAATGTGTTTAACAATCGGCAACAACCTCCTCCCTGCAGTCTGGTCTTTTTGATTTTTTCCAAGACAGCCTTGTAACTATGCACACGGTGACATTTCGGGGAAAGGATTACACAGACTGAGTGACGCCTTCGGTGATGGCCTTGACTAACGCGTTGTCACAAATTGAGACAAG
Organism: Hoplostethus mediterraneus; assembly: GCA_034670385.1. Classification (NCBI taxonomy): domain Eukaryota; kingdom Metazoa; phylum Chordata; class Actinopteri; order Trachichthyiformes; family Trachichthyidae; genus Hoplostethus; species Hoplostethus mediterraneus. The sequence goes on along the minus strand of JAXDDW010000019.1, from coordinate 2,287,578 downwards.
TGTCAGACCTGTATAAATTCATCACAGAATTAATAGTGTGGCTTAAACCCTATTCCTGTTACTGTGCCTGTGTATATATTGCACAACTGTAACTAACGGGGATAAATGAGGCATATATTCACTATTGACTTCCCATGACCCTCAAAACCAGTGTTTTGCTTCAGTGCTTGCGGTTGACTGATATGAATTTAAGACTTTCCCAGTAAAAGCTTGCAATCAGTTATGGTACTTTCAGTGCCTTTGAGAAGGGCAAAATGCTCAGAGCACTATTTGGTTTAAAGGACACCGTGAGGGAGGCAAGTATAGCAAGTCAATCTACTTAAAAGTGATGATAGCTTGAGTGTTTTTAACTTTTACTTTGCACTCTCAGCATCTGCATTTAATACCATATACATGAATCGCACAATGTTTTATTACACAGAACTTGGTATGGCCGTTTGAAAGCCTTGGCACCTTTGCACGATAGCGCCCCCAGGTGGCAGCGAGAGGTAACACTCATGTTTACCAATCCAGCCGGTCTGTGATTGCTTTATAGCAAACGATGCCAAAGGGAAGAACAAGGCAAAAAGATCTAACATTGGTGAGGATTTCCCTCTTAAATTTAGATTTGAACACTTCCTGCGCGTTTTCATACCCAACACCAGAATTTCCTTCGGGCCAATGTACAAGGGTCTCAATGAGAGTTGGTGGCATGCACTTCTCTATTGCAGCCCCAATTTGTTTTTCTATTCTTTTTGTAAATATTCCTGTTAGTGTATTTGTGCTGCTGTCTATCCATCACGGTCAGCACTGACTCAAAAACAACGGCAGCAAAAACAGCAGTCCCTCCTCGGAGCGCCGTGGATGCTTTCTTTTGTTTACTGGAAATAGACGACGGAAGTTCGCGGATGCCTGCAGTGGTTGCCTGTCTGAAACGATGACACCGGAGCGGATATTATTAGCCTCCTACTGATCTCATTTACAAAGTGATTGGTTTTGTGTGATGCCTACGTGTCCTGCTGAGACTCACAGACTGTGGCACACCCAAGAGAGAGACTCCCCTCTTTCTCACATCCTCACCCAAAGCTCGATTTATGCACAGCAATCACAGGATAACAGGATTCCGCACCCAAAGGTGTTACACAAAGCATGGACAAAGCCCCCGCGCCTCCCGCCAGCGTTACACGTCAAACCTGTTACACGTCAAACCCTCAACCTCAACGACTACCGCCCAGTGGCACTCACCTCCACCATCATGAAGTGCTTTGAGCGGTTAGTCAAAACCTTTATCACCTCCACCCTCCCTGAATCACTGGACCCCCTGCAATTTGCATACAGGCCAAACAGGTCTATTGACGACACCATCTCCCTAGCCCTCCACACTGCCCTTTCACACCTGGACCAGAGGAGCACCTATGTGAGGATGCTGTTCATAGATTACAGCTCGGCATTCAACACCATTTTGCCCTCCAAGCTCGCCATCAAGCTCAGGGACCTGGGCCTCAACACCGCCCTGTGTGACTGGATCCTGAGCTTCCTGTCGGGCAGGCCCCAGGCAGGGTTGCGGGTTGGTACCACCACATCCTCCACCCTGACTCTAAACACCAGCGCCCCACAGGGCTGCGTGCTCAGCCCTCTCCTGTACTCCCTGTTCACACACGACTGCGTGGCAAAACGCAGCTCCAACACCATCATAAAGTTTGCCGACGACACGACCGTCATCGCCCTGATCACCGACGGCGACGAGACGGCCTACGGAGAGGAGGTCAGAGCCCTGTCATCCTGGTGCCAGGACAACAACCTCCTTCTCAACGTCGGCAAAACAAAGGAGCTGATCGTGGACTACAGAAGGGGCCAGAGCACGGGACACGCCCCCATCGACATCAATGGGGCGGCGGTGGAGAGAGTCAGCAGCTTCAGGTTCCTCGGTGTCCACATCAACGAGGACCTCACCTGGAACCACCACGCAGACATCATCACCAGGACAGCAAGACAGCGACTCTTCTTCCTACGCAGGCTGAGGAAGATCAACATGGACCCCAGGATTCTCTGCAACTTCTACAGGTGCACTATCGAGAGTATCCTGACTGGCTGCATCACGACCTGGTATGGCAGCTGCACCGCCCTCAAACGGAAGGCGCTACAGAGGGTGGTGAACGCTGCACGACGCATCACCGGGATCAGGATCCTTTCCACCCCAGCCACAAGCTGTTCTGCCTGCTGCCCTCAGGCAGACGGTTTCGTAGCATCCGGACTCACACCACCAGATTCAAAGACAGTTTCATCCCACAAGCCATCAGGCTCTTGAACAAACACACCTGAGCCCCCCCCCCCCCCACAACAGGCCACTTTACTTCAAGGTCACCTTACACTCCGCTACACTTTATAACTTATTATCTTTGTACTTGATAACTTATAACTTGTACTTATAACGTGTACTTTATAACTTGTACTTTACAACTTACTGTACTTTTTCTATTATTTTTTGTACTTTTTCTATTATATCTCTTGTGTTTTTTTAAATTATGTCTGTTAACATTGTCCTAGCATTAGCGTAAGGTGTCGGAGAGACACAAGAATTTCATTGCCCACTTTTGCTTCGTTGTGAACGTTGTGCATTTGACAATAAAAAACCTTGAACCTTGAACGTTGAAATCCTTAACACTGCATATTCTGGAGTGCTTCAAGGTGGATTCTGCGTTGGAGAGTGGGAAGCTGAGGGTTGGATTGTATTTTGTCATATGCTTTTGTAGCCAAGATGCTACCCCGGGAGTAGGCAGAGGCGGAGACTGGTGCAGGTGAGGCGCGGCAGCGCCGTTTATTATAAAGGGAAACAGAAACGAAACGTCCAAACAATATCGCGGCCCGGGCTCTCTCGCCCTCGCTCGCTCTCCCGATCCGCCTGTTCTCGGGCTCCTCGCTGCGGGATCCCTTCATGTGGTCCCGCTCACTGTTGACCCACATACAGACACACACACACATATATATTAGGCCCCACTCAGACCTGATGGGGTGCAGCCGGTGTCGGGGCAGGGCGAACCTGCCTGCCGGCCCGACTCCGCCCCCCGCCACCAGCCAACTGCCCAACCACACCCCCCAGTCTGCCACATACCCCCACCGCCCGACGTAGGCCGGGGAGCTGTCCGGCCGACGACCCACTCCCCCCCCCGCCCCCATGGGAGCGAGAGAGGAAGTCAGCGACAACCATTTGCGTCCCCGGCCTATGGATCACCTTGAACTTAAAGGGCTGGAGGGCCAGATACCAACGGGTGATCCGCGCGTTGGTATCCTTCATGCGGTGGAGCCACTGCAGCGGGGCATGGTCCGAGCAGAGGGTGAAAGAGCGTCCCAGGAGGTAGTACCGGAGGGTGCTGACCGCCCATTTGATGGCCAGGCACTCCTTCTCCACCGTGCTGTACCGAGTCTCGCGGTCCGCGAGCTTGCGACTGATGTACAGCACGGGGCGGTCAACCCCCTCCACCTGCTGAGACAAAACGGCCCCCAGCCCTCTGCCCGAGGCGTCGGTCTGGAGACAGAAAGGGAGAGAGAAGTCAGGCATATGCAAAACAGATTCCCCACAGAGAGCCAATTTCACCCCCTCAAACGCCTGTTGGCACCGCTCCGTCCACTGGACCGGATCTGAAGCACCCTTCCGGGTGAGGTCGGTCAGGGGGCTGGTCAGCTCCGAGAAGTCCGGGACGAACCTCCGGTAATAGCCCGCCAGCCCCAAGAACCGCTTCACCTCTTTTTTAGTCTTGGGTCTTGGGCAGGCTGCAACCGCTGCGGTCTTGTCTATCTGGGGCCGTACCTGCCCACCTCCCAAGTGGTACCCCAGATACCGTACCTCCCTCCGTCCAACCGCGCACTTCTTCGGGTTGGCCGTGAGCCCCGCCTGCCGCAGGGACTCGAGCACCGCTCCCACCTGCTGCATGTGCCGCTCCCAGCTGTCGCTGTGGATGATCACATCATCCAGGTAGGCAGCGGCATATGCAGCGTGCGGGCGCAGCACCCGGTCCATGAGGCGTTGGAACGTGGCGGGGGCGCCGAACAAGCCGAACGGAAGCGTCACGAATTGGTACAACCCGTACGGAGTGGAGAAAGCCGTTTTCTCCTTGGACTCTGGCGACAAGGGAATCTGCCAGTAGCCCTTGGTTAGATCCAGCGTCGTAAAAAGCGAGCGTTGCCTAACCGATCTAGTAGCTCGTCGACCCGGGGCATTGGGTAGGCGTCGAACTTTGAATTTTCGTTCACCCTGCGGTAGTCCACACAGAACCGGATCGACCCATCGGACTTGCGGACAAGCACGATGGGGCTACACCAGTCGCTGTGGGACTCTTCTATTACCCCCATCTCCAGCATGGCCTTCAATTCCGCCTGCACGATTTTACGTTTATGCTCGGGCAGACGATACGGCCGAATACGTGTTTTTACCCCGGGGGTGGTGTCGATGTGGTGGTGGATGAGCGTTGTGCGTCCCGGCAGGGGAGAAAACACGTCAGCAAATCGCTGCTGTAATGCGGTCACGTCCGCGCCCTGGCTCGGTGAGAGATGGTTATTACAAAGGGCCGGGGTCTGATTAGTCGCTTTTGGAACCTCCGGACCCAACTCATCTCTCTCGATCACCGAGGTGGCCAGTGACGCGGACTCCGCCTCCCTCCAGGCTTTTAGGAGGTTGACGTGGTACGTTTGTGTCGATCCCCCCCTGTCGGAACGCTCAACCTCATAATCGACGTCACCCACCCGCCGTGTGACCACGAAGGGCCCTTGCCACCTGGCGAGCAGTTTGGAGCTGGACGAAGGGAGCAACAGAAGCACTTTATCTCCCGGTGCGAATTGTCGGAGCCGCGCCCCTCTGTCATACAGCCGTCGTTGACGTTCCTGGGCCTGGAGCAAATTCTCACGTGACAGCCGTCCCAGCGTGTGGAGTTTTGCTCGCAGGTCCATAACGTACTGAATCTCATTTTTACTGGTGCTGGGACCTTCCTCCCAGCTTTCCTTAACCAGGTCCAGCACCCCTCGGGGTCTCCTGCCGAACAGGAGCTCAAAGGGAGAAAATCCCGTGGAGGCCTGGGGTACCTCCCGCACTGCAAATAACAGAGGGTCCAGCCATTTATCCCAATTTCGGCTATCGTCGTGCACGAACTTACGAACCATGTTCTTCAGCGTTTTATTAAACCGCTCCACCAGACCATCGGTCTGGGGGTGGTACACGCTGGTCCGGATTGAGCGGACGCCCAACAGCTCGTATAGTTCGCGTAGTGTTCGTGACATAAACGAGGTGCCCTGGTCAGTCAGAATCTCTTTAGGGATTCCAACTCGGGAGATGACCTGAAACAGCGCTTGCGCAACACTCTTGGCGGAGATATTGCGCAATGGCACTGCTTCTGGATACCGCGTTGCATAATCCACCAGGACTAATACAAAGCGATATCCCCGTGCACTGCGGTCTAATGGCCCGATGAGGTCCATACCAAGTCTTTCAAACGGTACCTCAACTAAGGGAAGGGGGCGCAACGGCGCTTTTGGGGTGGCCGGATGATTAACTAGTTGGCATTCGGGACAGGCGGCGCACCACCTCCGCACCTCTGCCCAAATGCCCGGCCAATAGAAGCGGGCCATTATCCGCTGTAGTGTTTTGTCATAACCGAGGTGCCCAGCCATTGGGTTATGGTGAGCCGCCTGGAAAATCATTTCCCGGCGGCTCTTCGGCACCAACAACTGGGTGATTTCCTCCCCGGACTGAGTGTCACGGCTCACTCTATACAATCTGTCCCTAATCACCGAAAAGTATGGGTGGGTGAGCGCGGCGTCAGGGCGCACCTTTTGACCGTCAATTCGCATCACTCGGTCGAAGGCAAAGCGTAGGGTGTCGTCACGAGACTGCTCGAGCGGAAAAAACTACCGGGCCCGGGGAAGCCGCCTGACGGGGTTCCCCCGTCCCGCCCCCCTCGGCAGCGTCGGACGACCCCGCGTCACCACTGAGCGCCGCGCAACACTCACATTTCCCTAACGGCCGTGAACGCACCCCCGCAGTTTCCCTCGCCAGTGTACTAAACCCAGGCCAATCCGTGCCAAAGATTAAGGGGTGCGCCAGGCGGGAACTAACCGCGGCCTTTACGGTATGCTTTTTCCCCCGGTAACGAATTTCCACTGGGACCACCGGATATGTGTGAATATCCCCATGCACACACCTAATACTCACCCACGCCGCCTCCACCAGCGCCCCGGGGCGAACCAGGCTTTGCTGGATCATGGTCTGTGTACAGCCAGAATCCAGCAAGGCCTGGTGTCTACCCCCTTGGATCCTTACCGGGATCCGGTAGGTCCCCTCCAGACCGGGGGAGGAGTTTGGCGGGCCGGCGACTCGGATCACCTGCCCCACCTCCATCAGGGGGCACTCCGCGCGGAAGTGGCCGAGCCGCCCACACCGCCAACACTCCTGCCCAGGCGTCTGAGCGACTGTCTGCGGGCCTGCCCCGACCCCGTGAGTGGGAACCTGCGGAGACACAGAGGAGAGAAAGGGGTTTGTCGAGCGCCGACTGGGCTCGGGGAGGGGCCGTGACGCCGGAGCCGGGTGGAAGGGCCTCCTCCGCTGAGCCGGACCCGGGCGGGGTCCCCCCACGTCCCGCGCTGGTCCTGGGGCCGGACGAGGCGGGGCTCCTCCCGGGTCGCCAGGATGGGTGGCGAGGTGGTCCTCCGCCAGGGTGATGGCGGCCGCCAGGACGCCGGGCCGGTGGCAGCGGACCCAGGCGGCCGTGCGGGCCGGGAGCCCCGCCAGGAACTGCTCTAGTACCACGGCCTCCAGCATGACGTCCTTGGTGGAGAGCTCCGGCTGCAGCCACCGCCGTGCCGCATCCAGGAGCTGCTGGGCGTAGGCGAAGGGCCGCCCAGCCCCCCCGTACGCCAGGCTCCTGAGCTGCTGGCGGTATCCCTCCGGCGTCCGCCCCAGCCGGTCGAGGATGGCCTTCCTCACCACGGTGTAGTCTCTCCGGGCAGCCGCCGGCAGGCCGTGGACGGCGAGTTGGGCTTCCCCAGTGAGCAGGGGCAGCAGCCGTACGACCCGCTCTTCTGGGGTCCACCGGCCCACGTCCGCCGACAGCTCGAAGGTGGTGAGGAAGGCCTCGGCGTCATCGTCGCCGCTCATCCTCTGGAGGTTGATCGGTGGCGGGGCGGCGGGCCGATCCGCGCTGCGGTCCCGCAGCAGCTCCTGCATCGCCCCGCGCCCATCTGTCGCCATCTGCGCTACGGCGAGGAGCGTCTGGGTCTGCTGCTGCAGGACCGTCGCCTGCGCCTCCTGCATGGCCACCAGCCGGCCCACCAGGTTCTCCAACGGAGAAGGTTCCGCCATCCCGGACGAGCCCCCACTGTAGCCAAGATGCTACCCCGGGAGTAGGCAGAGGCGGAGACTGGTGCAGGTGAGGCGCGGCAGCGCCGTTTATTATAAAGGGAAACAGAAACGAAACGTCCAAACAATATCGCGGCCCGGGCTCTCTCGCCCTCGCTCGCTCTCCCGATCCGCCTGTTCTCGGGCTCCTCGCTGCGGGATCCCTTCATGTGGTCCCGCTCACTGTTGACCCACATACAGACACACACACACATATATATTAGGCCCCACTCAGACCTGATGGGGTGCAGCCGGTGTCGGGGCAGGGCGAACCTGCCTGCCGGCCCGACTCCGCCCCCCGCCACCAGCCAACTGCCCAACCACACCCCCCAGTCTGCCACAGCTTTGTATAATTGTCAGCCAGCACTGCTGTTTGTTTCATGTTAAACAGCCACTAAGAACATTTAGGAATTGGTAACGCCCACAGCTTATACTGTGTTGGTGTGTTTTATTTCCTGCGTAACACCAGGGATGCGTCCATAAAACACCATTATCGCTCTTCTCGTGTTAATTACCCGCAACTCCCCGCAAATACCTTAAACAGGCCAACATTAATTGACTCCCATCATATTTTCATTCAATTATTTCCTGTTGATGTTTAGACCGCCCCCCCTTACAAACTCTTATTTCATCGTGTTTATATGTAATCCCTGCCAAAGTGAAATGGCAACGTTTCACTCTGTCCCTTTCAGATAAATCATTATGACAAAGATGGAAGCGGCTACATGCGATTTACTTATTTATATATTTATTTATTTGGAATCACTGGGCAGTTTTGCTTTCGTGCCAAATCCATTTAGAGAAGAAAGCGTTGGCAGCTCCGCTGCAGAGAGCAGAATGCCATTCAACACGCATCGTGTGAGTGGTGGTCCTTATCAGTGACCTTTTTCTCAAGGCCCCATGCTCTGAGATTCTATCTGTTTCATGAAAAAGGTACAACTGGGCAGTTTAAATTTGAACTGAAATTGCCTTGATATTGTCTTAGTCTCTGGATGGGTTATGCAGTCAGGGAGTAGAGTTGTTTTCTCTTTATCCATTTCTCTTGGGTATTATTTTTCAAGGCAATTTTTCATTTCGCTATCACTGCTCCTGCAACTTTTTGTTCTCTGTCCTTGACAATCCTTTGTACTTTAGTGACTTTCGATTTCACTGGCCAATTTGTAGCAGGGTCACAATAATCAGAGTCCTATCAGGAATTGGCCACAGTGCATAAAGTCTTTACTGTCAGAAAATCTACGTCTGCAATTTCAAAGAAATCAATAACTGGCTGTCATCAGTTCAGTCTAACAGGATCATAATGGAGTTTTTTGTTTGACTTCAAAAAATTTGTTTTAGCAAATTTGATGGAGACGGTGAGGCATTTTCTAAAATTGTTTATTGCCAGCAGATTCATCTACATGTAATTCTCTGTTATTTTTTGCAGTATTGGCAATGGTCATTTCCTTACAATTGAAATCTCAGGAGTTTCCTTATGCCCCTTTTACAAAATAGGAAAGGACAGGAAATGTGCACATGGGAATGAGAAAAAAAGAGGATGGGAGAGAGAGAGAGAGAGAGAGAGAACAAAAGCATCAGAGAAAAGGCAGAGGAAGGGGGGGGGGACTGTGCAGAGTAAACAGGGAAATTGCAGATGAAAGCTTGAAGATGTTGAGGGATTTTCTGGAAGTGATTGGCTGTCATTGTGGTCTCAGGTTTTATAATCCTGTCCTGTGATGCTCTAATCTTCCTCTTCCTTTGTATAAAGTAAATACCCTCATTACACGGGGCAAAGCCGACGACTTGTTATAAAAATGGAAATGAAGAGCCAAGAGAAGCCCTTTATTAAATACTTCCCTCTCTGTGCCGAAACCCATCAGGCTGCTGGCACCCACGCCATTACTGTAGAAGCTAATCTCGCCGCGGTATCTGTGACCTAAAGCAGAGGCTCGGCGAGGAACCACCAGGCACTTTTTGAGAGGGCGAGGCAGACACAATGGCAGCTCTGGACGTCCTCACCCCAGCTTTCTGTCAACTTGTATTTTGTGCGCTATAATTAAACGGGAGAATGAAACAGTGACTGGTCCATTCATCCGTTCAGGAATCCATGTCTCTGATATTTGCCGTCTGCTCAATTTCGAAATACTATTTGGATTCATTCATATTTTCCCTTTTTACATTTTTTTTTTTTTTTGTAACTGTCTTTGTAATGAACCATTTCCTGATGGAAATGAGCCACGAGGCTTTGCGGTACCAAGGTTAGTAGACCTTGCTAAAGGGAAAGACTGGTGCATTTGCATGAGGAAATATGAATTGCCAGTGTTAAAGCTCCTGTCAAATGCCACATCCCTAACACCAGTATTGATTTAGTCTTTTTTCCATAGTAAAGAGTTAAATTGCAAAATATATTTCAAGGTCATACGATGTGCAGAGACCTCGTATCTGCACATGAATCAGACCTTCTATTATTTATGATGCGCAGTATGTGCTCTATGTCTGTTTGCAATCAGCGCTATTTCTGCAACCTCGTTTTTTTTGGAGCGATGATATTTTGCCGAAGGGTGTCGGTGTGAAAGTGTTCCGTATTAGCCCTGAATATTCACAGCCATTCATGGTCTGAATGGTAAAAAAGTTTTCACAGTGAAAGAGCTTCCTGTGAGGTAAGAGCAGGTTTAAAAGGGTGTGATGGCTACAGTGCATTGCTGCAACAGCCATGGAAAAGATATGATGAAGCTTCCATGTGCATGTGCAGGAGCTTTATGGATTTAACCAAACTATGTTAATACCCACATAATAATCTTATTCTTGTTCTTACGTTCATCAGGAGAATAATTTGAGTAAGCTGTTTACAGGCATAGCAAAAGTCGGTTTCTGTTAATATTCTTGTTTTCACTCCATCATGCATTTTGCAGTTTTTAATCCAATAGATCCCCCCACCCCTCCCTTATAGCATACAAGCGATATCAATCAATCAGTCTTAATGCTGTTATATTCCCTTCCTCCTTGCAAGTTTCACACAAATGATTCAGCGCCGAGGCTCAAGGAAGGAAGGATGGGTGTCAACAGAGATGGGAGCTGTAAAGATTAACAGCCCATGGACAGGGTTGTTCAGAGCAGGGCGGTCACACCCTCATCTTAAACCCATGGATCTTAATGTTGGTATTAATACTCTGAAAATGACCTCAGATGAACAGAACTGGACTAAGGTGTTTACTTGATGTCTATCTCAGTTTTCTCATAATAGTCACTCCATTTCATATTTTCGGGCCTCAGTTCAGCCTCATATTGATCAGATTGATCCTCGCATTCATCGATGGCTTGCAGGTCGCAGATGCACTTTCACACTGGTTTGTGTGAATGTCTGCCACCATTGAATTGTCTGAAACCGCCCGGCTTCACCTAACGGAGACAGGCTTACCCTCAGGTGAGTTCTTACGTAATAGCAGGTGGATGGTCCCCGTGAGGCAGGAGTGTGTTTCGAGGAGGGCAGAGAGTCATCATGTGCATTATAATTTGAGGTTTGGGGAGATTGGTGGAGAAAGACAAGGCCGCTTGAAGACACTTTCACCCCTCTTCCGACTGCAGTTTGCTTCTCTCCATTACGTTGAACAATGTAACCAGAGGCAGCAATGACCCCGCTGACATTCTGGGAAGCGTTGAGGTTTCAGCACAGCGAGGGTTTTTCTTTTTTACAACATGCATGAAAAGCTTTTCAAAATTGCCCTACCCGAAAAATTTCCCCAGATTGCTGAGTGCTTTTTTTATAGTTTGTTAAGTGGTATAGTTTGAATAGTTAGTACCTACAAGTCTGACAAAATCCAGAAAATCTGATCAAAAAAATAAATAATATTCTATTGTATTATATTTGCTGCTGGGTCAAGGCCACCTTAGCCTGTCATTTACCTTTGCCGTATGTGTGTGTGTTGGTGTGTGTGATTGGTTCGGTGGGTGTGTGTCAGTCAGCATGGTGACATAGGAAGAGGATGAGAGAGGAGTTGACACCGAACACTTGCCTGTTGTTGCACCAGCCTCAGGGTTCATAATAACACTGCGTATTCCGCCGTGACACATCGTTGTTGGCTCGTTATTTCGTGAAGTCGGACGAGGCCTGTAAGTGCTCCCGTCGTTCGGAAGCCCACTTCTGTGCAGCTTGTTTATTTGTTGATCACAGGCTGGTGTTTCATGAAAGCCTGTGGGTGAACCGTTTCGATGGGGTGTCAACCTCTCCTGTAGAGCTCCCTCTGATAACCTGTAAGTGTTGCTGTCAAATGTTGGTTTTAACCCCAGACACATTTTCTGACACTTGTATTGACTGCGGCATCCAAATCCGATGCAACGCATTCAATGCATTCTCTTTAGACTGCCTAAATAGTAATAGCTTGAAAATGGACTAGTTTTTGGCATGCACAAAGCACATACTTTTTATATAATTGTACAACAGGCACAGCAATGGTAGATTTCATTGAGATATTTACAGTTAAATTACAATGATGAATACATACTCTGTCCTGAGTCAAATAAAGAAACAAAGAAACAAATAAATTAATAAATACAGATGGATGGATGGACGGATGGATGGATGGATGAATGGATGGATGCATGGATGGATGGATGGACAGATGGATGCATGGATGGATGGATGGATGGACAGAAGGATAGATGGACAGATGGATGGATGGATGGCTGGATGGCTGGATGGATGAATGGATGGATAGAAGGATGGATGATGGAAGGATGAATGGATGATAGAAGGATGGATGGATGGATTACATTACATTACATTACAGTCATTTAGCAGACGCTTTTATCCAAAGCGACTTACAATAAGTGCATTCAACATAAATAGGTAAGAAAACTACTAGTCACCAGAAATCGTAAGTGCATTTCCTTCCTAAACAAGCAACTAAGAGCATAACTAGTGTTAAGGCAAGAGTGCAATAAGTTAGCAACCTACTTATCTTAAACAAATGAGACAAATAAGAGAATCGAATAAACAAGAGCTAAGACAAATAAGTGAACCCAATAAACAAGAGCTAAGACAAATAAGTGTATCCAATACACAAGAGCCAATAAACAAGAGCTCAGACACATAAATGACGACAAATAGGCAAGGCTAGGAGGAAGGGTCAGGGTAGTGTTTCCTGAAGAGGTGGGTTTTCAGCCTGCGGCGAAAGATGGGCAGCGACTCTGCTGTCCTGACATCAGTGGGGAGTTCATTCCACCACTGCGGGGCCAGGACAGAGAAGAGCCGTGACCGGGTAGATCGGCCGCAGGGACCTCTGAGCGACGGGGCAACCAGTCGTCTCGAGGCAGCAGAGCGAAGTGGTCGGGCGGGGGTGTAGGGCTTGACCATAGCCTGGAGGTAAGAAGGAGCTGTTCCTTTCACTGCCCTATAGGCTAGCACCAGGGTCTTGAACTGGATACGAGCTGCTACAGGGAGCCAGTGTAGAGAGCGGTGAAGGGTAGTTGTATGGGAGAACTTGGGGCGGTTGAACACCAGTCGAGCTGCAGCTTTCTGAACAAGCTCCAGAGGTCTGATGGCAGACGCCGGGGGAACCAGCAAGGAGGGAGTTGCAGTAGTCCAGGCAGGAGATAACAAGAGCCTGGATGAGCACCTGCGCTGCCTTGTCAGTGAGGAAGGGGCGAATCCTCCTGATGTTGTAGAGGAGGAATCTGCAGGAGCGTGTCACTGATGCGATGTTTGCCGAGAACGAAAGTTGGTCGTCCAGGGTCACACCCAGATTCCTCGCAGTCCGAGTTGACGTCACCACAGCATGATCAATTGTGATGGCCAGGTCTCGGTGCTGACAGCCCTTCCCCGGGAGGAACACCAGCTCAGTCTTGTCCAGGTTGAGCTTCAGGTGGTGCATCGACATCCACTCCGAGATGTCTGCCAGACATGCAGCAATGCGTGCCTCCACTTGTGTGTCAGAAGGGGGAAATGACAGGATCAGCTGGGTGTCATCTGCATAGCAATGGTAGGAAAAGTCATGTGAATGGATAACAGAACCAAGAGATGTTGCGTAGAGGGAAAAGAGGAGAGGACCTAGAACCGAGCCTTGCGGAACCCCAGTAGTGAGCCTGCGTGGTTCTGACACAGACCCTCTCAGCGTCACCTGGTAGGAGCGATCCGTCAGGTAGGATGCAAACATGGAGAGTGCAGAGCCTGAGACACCCATCCCCTCAAGGGTGGAGAGGAGGATCTGGTGGTTCACCGTGTCAAATGCTGCAGACAGGTCCAGGAGTATCAGGACAGAGGAGAGAGAGTTCGCTCTAGCAGCATGGAGCGACTCTGTCACTGCCAGGAGGGCAGTCTCGGTCGAGTGACCCACTTTGAACCCAGACTGGTGGGGATCCAAGAGGTTGTTCTGGTGGAGGTACAAGGACAGTTGATTGAAGACAGCACGTTCAAGGGTTTTTGATAGGAAGGGTAGAAGGAAAGGAGAGAGCGAGTGTAGGACATGAAGTAGTGGTCAGAGAGATGGATGGATGCATGGGTGGATGGACAGATAGATGGCCAAATGGATGCATGGATGGACGGATGGACGGATGGATGGATGTATGTAAGGCTAGATGAAACTCCAGGGTCAGGTTCTGCTGCCAGCCCGGTCCTGTTAGTCTTCAGTCTTCTCAGACAGATGGATAGATGGATGGATGGATGGATGGATGCATGGATGGACAGATGGACAGATGGATGTGAGGATAGATGAAACTCCAGGGTCAGGTTCTGCTCCCAGCCCGGTCCTGTTAGTCTTCAGTCTTGTGGATGTTTTTTCCAGCGCCACTCTGTTTCTGTTTCTTGACTCGGTTCTCCTCCAGCTCCCTCGGTGTGAGGGGCTCTTACTTCCAGTTTGGCAGTGCCGTAAATTGTTTCTGTCAGCCTAGATAAACGGACCCATGGGTTTGTCCATCTCCCCTGCACACGTACGCACACCTTGACACACACTTGCACACATAGATGCACACACACGTACCCACAGAACCCCCTCCCACACACACACACACACACACACACACAGCGTAGGTTCATAACCCTCCTCCACCAATCTCTGAACACATAGATTGGCTGTAATCAAACATTTAAGGATTTACTCTTTTTCAAGCTTGTTTACTTGTTTCATGTTGTTTCTTTCTTTGTGTGTTAATATTTCACTCCAACGCACGCTATTAAAAGGTTCACCTTATTACAGCAGATGAAGATGGAGGGGTTTTTATGCCTTGCCAGTGATGTGGGAATAAATGGCTAGACAAAAACTGTAGGCGTTCACAAATCATACATGTTAAAGTGTTGAGGTGGAAAAGGTTGTGAAATGGTTTTCACACATAGAGTGTGGCTGGAAGTTGAAATTGGAAAGTGGAAAGCTACTTCATCACACCAAATAGGAAGCAATCAAGAAGGAAAAACACCAATAACATGTGATAAAACCCATGGTAAGAACTGCTGCTAGGAGAGAGCAAGGGGGAGAGAGAGAGGGAGAGAGAGAGAGAGAGCGAGAGAGAGAGCACATAAGAGAGAGAGACAGAGACAGAGAGAGAGAGCACATGAGAGAGAGAGAGAGAAAGAGAGAGAGAGAGAGACAGAGAGAGAGACCATGAGAGAGACACAGAGAGAGAGACAGAGAGAGAGAGAGACCATGAGAGAGAGAGAGAGAAAGAGAGAGACAGAGAGAGACAGAGAGAGAGAGAGAGACAGAGAGAGAGAGCACATGAGAGAGAGAGAGAGAGAGCATGAGAAATTTTCCCAACTGAAAGTATCCATCAGTTCCATCATTTTCAACTGAAATTGATTTTCCTTGAACAAGGATATCATCTGGCTTCATGGTTTGTTGCCATAAACCGGTTCAGTTTTCCTCTGAAACAGTGTGATAGTAATTCATTCTTTTATTTGTTGAGGGAGTTTTTTTTATGTCATTTTTCTTGAGATGTAATTCAACTAGACGGTTTTGTTCCCTGTCGATTTGATATAATGAGACAGTATTTATGTTTGTTGAAGCATTTTGCTTCCCAAGTGTTTAAAAACTGTAATCCTGCTGGTGTTGTATTTTGATTCAATCCGATGCAGAATAAGGAAAACATATTCTGAGTCTGGAAACACCAACAAACATTTACAATGATCTTACAATACACACATACCATCATTCATATAGAATTTATTAGCAGGAATGGATGGATGGATGGACGGATGGATGGATGGAGGGATGGATGGGTGGAGGGATGGATGGATGGATGGATGGATGGAAGGAAGGAAGGAATGGATGGACCGATGGACGGACGGACGGACGGACGGACGGACGGACGGGCGGGCGGACGGATGGATGGATGGATAGACAGATGGACGGATGGATTGACAGATAGATTGATGGATGGATGGATGGAAGGAAGGAATACATGGACAGATGGATGGATGGATGGATGGATGGATGGATGGATGGAAGGAAGGAATGGATGGACAGATGGATGGATGGAAGGATCGACAGATGGATCAACAGATGGATGGGTGCATGGACAGATGGACGGATGGATGAATAGATGGAAGGATGACAGATGGATGAATGAACAAGCCAATAAAGGGTAGAGCGAGAGATGGTGGAGGGGTACTGTGTTTTCCTGATCTTCTCTTCTCAACACAACAAGGTTGGAGTTGATCGTTGATCGTCTCCCCCCTTACACCCTCCCCCCTTACACCCTCCCCCCCTGAGCCCATTATTTCATGACTTCATGTTATATTGCTGATTTCTTGCTTCCTAGTGTGTGGAATGAATGCAGGCGGTGTATTAATTAACGCTGAGTTTAAAAACATCGATGTTGGAAGGAAAGGACGCCCGGCTGTAATGACAGCCAGGGGCTGGGCGTCTTCTTCATCATCAGGTCCCTCATCAACGCCGGTCACAGGAAGTAAAACCTGATGAGGCTGGAGTTTCTCGCAGAACTAGCATATTCACACTTGTTTACTAGAAGCCTCAGAGCTGGGAATAATAGAGGTCGCCTCCGAAGAGGAAGCGCTAGCATGATAGCAAACAGTCGAGGGTGCAAAGTACGGCTCGACGCGATGAGCAGCGCAGCCACACACACACACACACACACTATCATCTGCTATAACACACACACACGGTGTTTGCCTCTAGGTGTGCTGAGGCTGAGGCTGAGAGAGGGAGTGGTCTCTCCCGGAGAGCTTAGCTGGGCTAAGTGTAATTGCATAGGTGGATATGAGTCTAATAACGGTCTTAGAGAACCAAATTATTGCTGTTTTGCCTGCGGAGGTACTCCACCGCTCTTTTCATGTAGCTGTTACGTTTTGTCTTGAGGGGGTACAAATCACATTTTCTGTCTGTGTCTGTCTGTTTGCCAGGTTCGCTGCACCCTCCTCCACCCCCTCAGATAGAGACTCTGCTAATGCCGAGATGAGGTATGAATCTTATTACTCTATATCCCAGAATAAGCGATCGTGGAAGAATTTCAAGGTTTCGCGTCGCCTTTCACATCTTTGTCACCCGGCATAGTTCATCCTGGTATTCAACTCTGTACAAAGAACTACTAGTACTTCATTTTTAGAATATAGCATTGCAAAAGTATCATTACAGCGGCTACAAATCATCTCTTGCATTGCTTACAGAAGCTGAAAAAGCACATTTTTGTGTTATTATTATTGTTATTTGTGTATTATTTGTATTATTACTGCTGGTCCAAGACATTACATCATTTGTCAACATCTCATTACTTACTTTTCCTCCATGATCGAAAATGCAGATGTCTCGCAGGACAAAAAGTATCTGTTATTATTTGATGTCTATCAAGAAATAGTGTTTATTCTGTTCATCAAAGCCTCTTTGGACGTTCCTCCAACCAAATATCCTGCCTCAGATAGTTGACATATCTAGACGGCATCACAGATTGATTTGCAATAACTGCTACAGCCACTTATTTTGGGAGACGATATTGAACGGTCGTTGTCTTGGTCTGGGGTAAACAAGGAGGAGGCGACCAGCTCCCCTCTCATAAATTGGTCACACAACACTACAGGAAGGTATTATCACCGAGTCAAGGTTTATGAAAGGCTGAATAATACATTTATGACAATATAGCTGACTGAATGTTATCATATGTTAGAATCAACCGAGAATCAAATAATGTAGATGGTACTTCTATCTACTGTAATACCCAGAATACTGCCAGTCTATCAGTACTTCAATACGTGCTTGATATTCTGCTGCTGAGCACTTTAACTCCTTTTAAATGCTGCTAAATTAAACATCACGGGGTTATCACCGCCGCGCCGTACCTTTGCGAGCAATGCGAGGCAGGACTCGACAAGCCCAGAGGAGCTGTGTTGGGGAAGAAGAAGAAGAAGGAAAAAAAAAAAGCTTTAAATGTTTCCCAGTTTCAAACGGGGAAGCACTTTTCAGAATCGAGTCAGAGGTATTGACTTGTAACTGGGAGAGTGGAGGAGACCTAGGGGGCCACTTCTAATCCACACTGACCTACTCTTATCACGCTCAGCCAAGGTCAAGAGTCTAATGAGGATGGGACGCCATTAGAGCAATTAGATGGAGCTACCTTGTTTCTGGGGCATGGGGAGCCATGGGAGAGAGAGGGGGGGCGAGAGAGGAGCAACACAACTACAGTAGCAGCCGGACCAGTGTTCTGCCCAGCAGCCAATTCTCTCTCCCTCTTTCTCTCTCTCTCTCTCTCAACCTCCCTCTCCCTCCGCCCCTTCTTCTTCTACATCTCAGCCAAACACATGCCAAGCATTCCAAGGCAACAGCACAGTGTTACAATAGTGACACTTGGTGGCAAAGATGCTCTCTGACACCGGCGTGGCTGCAGGCGTTCGACATGAGCAGCAGGCTTTGCAGTCTTCTTGAGATGGCAGCGCTGCGGTACATCATTCGCACGTTAACGACCAAATGTGGTGCGTTGCAGGGGAGCGCAACTCATTTGTTAATTCATTTGTTGTGTTTTTTTAAAAGCCAAGAGCGGTGCAATCGGTATTCCTGAACACGAGCGTCTCCCTCCAAAAGCCTACAAAAACATAAAACAAGACCTTTTTTTTGTGTGATCAAAGCCCAACCTGGAGCAGCTCCACCGACAACAACCGAGAGAACAACGGTGCTCTATTACAATATCTGTGTTAAGTTTTGCATCCAAATGATATATTTATATTATGGAGCTGTTATCAGGTCCAAACCAGGTTTTGTACCTTTTTGGTCCCCACAAAACCATCCAGTAAAAACCCTTTGGTGTTGTTTGGTGGTGTGACATCACAGATCACAGGTGGAGGCAGAGGCATGTTTCCTGTTTCTGGCCATGGGAGACAGTAGCAGGATACTAACGCAGTCAAAACTGTCCTAGGGCAAAATAATAAAGTTGCAATCTAAAATTCTGTATTTTCTACCTTTGGTTGTAGTTCTGTGATGGGAGCCCCGGGAGCCCCTGGTTTCCAGGCACCGTCCAGAGAATGGAGGTCCTGTGAGCGATTGGTCCACCTGGACAGCAAGCAGCATTGGTCCAGGATTACTGACGCTTTAGACAGGAAATGATCGAGCACGCTATTCTTCTTCTTTTGAAATCATGCAACAGATTGCAGATCTCATTGGTTGAGATAAACCTCAGTGAGCGGAGCCAAATGATCAGTTTCTCTGGCTAGGTAACAGAAGCCCAGTGACAAAGGTATGGGGTAAGAGAGCAAGCAGGTAATGTTAAGAAGCATAGCGCCCTAAATAGCGCCTTGCTGCTGATTGAAAAGGCTAGAGTCCATCTCTAAACTAGTGTGTGGAGGCTGGTGGGGAGGCAGCATCAATTCAAGGGACCGATATTGCAGAACAAGTCAGAATTGAGAAAAGCTAGCCCTGTCAGAGGGCTGAGCCAGACTCACTGGAGGTAGCGGTGGAGAAAAGGATGCTTGCAGCCTGCTATTACGGACAATGTCCTCCACCCTCTCCACGACTAAATGTCAACGCGACGGAGCACTTTGAGTCGCCGGCTCTCTCCGCTGAGGCGTGCCAAGAAGCACTTCAGGAGTTCATCCGACTGCCACCCACTTCTACACTGCCTCCTCCCACAGCAGCATCAGCCACCAGCCATTTGTTTCCCTTCATCTACTTGCCTGCAGTCTGTCATTTACTGATTTCTCCCGTGGGCTGCCAAGAGATTTCAAATTCCCTCATACACATGCAGGTGGATGCACAAAGACACCCCGCCCACCCCAAACACATGAATACAAACACGTAGTTCTGGCGCCAGCTCTTCAACTTCATGTACTGTGATGCACTTGTGCTACCTCCGTTTGATTGTCACATGTTGTATCATTGCTTTTCTTTTATCCGTGCTCGTTCTCCTTCAAGCACTTCCTGACAGACGTGTTTGTTAACATGGATACAGAAATAGATGTGACTTGATCGGTCACAGCACTAGCCTTAGCCAGATGGGAGAGCTGTTTTCATGTACACATGGCCCAGCTTTCTCTCTCCTCCCTCCCCAACCTTCGCTGGCAAAGAGGAGCTGAGCACCGGCTGTCAACAACGCTGAAGATTTGTTCATTTGCAGATATCACTGTGAAATATGTCAAAGTGTGAATAAACCAAACTTCCAGAGTCCCATATAATTTAGTGCTTCTTTGAATCTCGACTATGCTTTACACTATACTTTCCCTCGGTGTAGCCAAATGTCTTAAAGGTATTTATTACATGTTGCCAGGTTCCAGGCCAACCGGCCAACCGGCTGCACCACAAATGGCAGATGACAGACACTGAGGCAGAGAGCACCGATGGCACACGGACAATAGGGAGGCGCTCCAGCCTCAAACAGCAGCAGCGTGCAGGGAGGTGATACGGATTACACAGGCTTCGTCTCTTCACATCAAACACAATCTGGACCTTGTAGAAATAACATTACTACTACTACTAATACTACTACTACTACTGTTACTACTACTGCTACTACTACTACTTACTACTACTACTTACACAGGGAGGCAACGGCTTCGTCTCTTCACATCAAACACAATCTGGACCTTGTAGAAATAACATTACTACTACTACTAATACTACTACTACTACTGTTACTACTAATACTACTACTACTACTTACTACTACTACTTACACAGGGAGGCAACGGCTTTGTCTCTTCACATCAAACACAATCTGGACCTTGTAGAAATAACATTACTACTACTACTAATACTACTACTACTACTGTTACTACTACTGCTACTACTACTACTTACTACTACTACTTACACAGGGAGGCAACGGCTTCGTCTCTTCACATTAAACACAATCTGGACCTTGTAGAAATAACATTACTACTACTAATACTACTACTACTACTACTACTATTACTACTACTGCTAGTACTGCTACTACTACTACTACAATTACTACTACTGCTACTACTACTACTATTACTACTACTACTACTACTATTACTACTGCTACTGCTACTGCTGCTACTATAACTATTACTACTACTACTACTACTGCTACTACTACTACTACTACTACTACTACTACTGCTATTACTACTTCTACTACTACTGCTACTACTGCTACTATTACTACTACTACTACTACTACTACTACTACTACTACTACTACTACTACTGCTACTACTACCTTGCAATAGTAGGGATTTCTCTCTGTGGATGTTTTGCAGTGAAAGTGATATTCTGAGTTTGAACATTTACGTTATTGAGTGCAACACCTTCATGGTCAGCCTCAGAAACCGTCTTGCCTTGGGAGCTGTAGTCAGCACCATTTTGTCATGTTCATTTTGAAATGAACCCTTCTTCTGGAAACCACACTCTAACACATTTGCCGGGGAACAAATCCTGAATGCCAATGGTGCCAGAAGCTCCCCAGGGCAGCGGGATGCTGAAGGTTGACTGCCTCTTAACATCTGTGGAGGTGTGCCTGCTGAACACGTCGCACCGAGCTGAAGCATCACTTTCATGTTAGCTATTGTTACATTGAGGTTTGCATTCACATTTAGGCAGCTCGGCTGACACTCTTACGCAGAGCATCTTACAGTGGGCGTGTCATCGCTTTCCTAGACGATATTACCAGCAACCAGCAGCGAGGCGAACCCTGACAGTAGATGTAGAAGTTGTTCCTGACCAGAAGATCATGCATGGTGGAGAATTGCTGATGAGAAAAAGTAGAAGGGATTTTTTTTGTTGTTGCCTGTCAACGCGCCTCAGAGACAGTCAGCTGTGTTCAGAGCAACATTTGCCACAGCCAGCTGGCCACGGGCAGTTAATCTAGCAGCGGTGTCTCTCTCCAGTTCGTTGGTGTTGGCCTTTGCCACTCAACAGCGCTGGCCCCGTGCATGCTTTGGCAATGACTCAACCCTCATCTCACAATGTTACACTTCACAAATTAACATTTTATATGACGGCAACGCGGTGAAGGTGCGTGAGAAAACTTGCCAGCACGGAAATGAGGCAAGCTGGAACTGAATGTGCTGCTCGCTCACTCTCTCTCTCTCTCTCTCTCTCTCTCTCTCTCTCTCTCCCTCTCTCTGTCCCACTGCAACCTTGAACCAGTTTGTTAGCCTCGCAAATGAACAACAACGGTGTTGAGATTTGAATAGCATAAATAAATGAGTGAGCAAACAAACCAGCACAAGGCCGACGCCACTGTAGTGGCAATCTAGGCCTTGCACTCCCTGTGTAATGATCTGCAAATAGCTGGCCGCTGAGATAAAATTCAATTGGAGCCTACAAACCGCCAATGTCGGCCACATGGCAAATAGGCTGTTATAATTTTAACCAGGAGATTTGCCATGCACCTGGTAGGATCCAAACACTACAAGTCAATTGGACCACGGGGCAATGTTAGAAAAGTACTAAATGTCGCCCCGTACTTTGCCTCCCTGCTAAAACTGTTTTGTCACTAAAGACGCCTAACTACAGACAACACGGCGTCTATTTCCAGGGTTAAATAGAATAAATAGAACTGTAATATTTTACATTTAGTGAAGACATCAGAGTAATCACATTACTGATGATTTTCAGATAATAGGTGATTGTTTGCTGGATTACCCAAAACCACGAGAGAACCGTGACCATGAACTACAACCATGAAGAATCTATAAATGATCACAACTGGTTCATTGAACTTCTTTTTCTGTGTTTTTTGGCACAAATGTGATCAAAATACAGACAAACACAGTTACATGAAGGGAGGTTGAATCAGGTAATCTGTAATCTGTAATGGATTACATTTTGAAAGTATCCTTCTGCAACCACTGCCTGCTTATTCTGCTTGTTATTATTATTTCTGGTGTCATTTCCTTTTAAGACATGGAGCTGTGTCTGGCTGTCACTGTGCTGCACGTCCAACCCGGTGATGCATTTAGAGCATTTAGAGAACAAACACCTTAATGGATGTCA
Source organism: Hoplostethus mediterraneus (assembly GCA_034670385.1). NCBI lineage: Eukaryota > Metazoa > Chordata > Actinopteri > Trachichthyiformes > Trachichthyidae > Hoplostethus > Hoplostethus mediterraneus. The sequence continues at coordinate 2,264,850 of JAXDDW010000019.1, read as the reverse complement.
CACACAGGAGATACAGCCAAGGAAGGAAATGGCTCCTCTCATATGGGTGATAGCTAAAAAGGTGCAAAGGGAAAAGTGATTGTAGATATACGGCCAGAATACTGAAATAAGATAAGAGCCTAACAATAGTTATATCACAGCAGGATCCACAATGCATTGCACTACGCCCCATAGTGTAAAGCATAAAACGACTGGTTTGGTCTTTGTATTAAAAGGTAACGTCTGAAAACAGTTATTTTGTGGGTTTATTGCTCTCTTTTTTCTCTTTGTCCTGTTTTTATTTACACGGTGCCGGAGAAAATACGATTTAATATCCTCCAAAGTGAAAGGACGTACGACGTGATAATGGGTATTTGGCAACAGGAATCACACTCTGAATACAGCTGTCATTCATTTCATCATTTTCATTATCTGCTGCTTATGACTCATCATTTCCCACAGAGCTCCGTGAAAGGACGTCGCTTTTATACTCAGTAGAATACCGAGAGAGGAATGAAGACCAGCATGTATTTCAGACTTACTGTACATACAATTTGAAATACTTTTGAAACTGCATGGGGTTCATGGTATGGAAGTGCTTTTATGGTGGAATTATTTATTTAGCATGAAGGATGGAGGGAAAAACTGTGGGTACAAGTTACAAGGAAATGGGGGAAAAAACACCAAGATTAGAGCTAGAAAAGGTTTTCTCTCAAAAGGAGAAGCATCGAGTAATTGATTATCTCAAAAATGAGCTTAGATATTTATTTAACAACACATTACACAAAATGTCAGCAGAGTTTTGAGTCTTGTTTGCTGTCGCTCACCAGCAGGTGTGACCAGTCTGGGTCATCACTGAGTTCAGAGACGTCATGGAAGCAGGTATTACATTACATTACATTACAGGCATTTAGCAGACGCTTTTATCCAAAGCCACTTACAATAAGTGCATTCAACATAGGTAGGTAGAGAACTACTAGTCACCAGAAATCATAAGTGCATTTCCTTCCTAAGCAACTAAGAGCATAACTAGCGCTAAGGTAAAAGTGCAATAAGTTAGCTACCTACTTTTCTTAAACAAATGAGACAAATAAGTGAACCAAATAAACAAGAGCTCAGACAAATAATTGACCACAAATAGGCAAGGCTAAGAGGAAGCGTCAGGGTAGTGTTTCCTGAAGAGGTGCGTTTTCAGTCTGCGGCATCTGTGTATGTGTGGCAGATTCACCAATAACTCTTTTTGGTTTTGTGCCAAAACACACAAAGATGAACCCTTTCCAGCTGTCATGTAGTTGTTAAAAGAACCAGAACTAGCTTGTTCAAGTACAAGCAGCTGGCATTACTTTGGTTCCACCAGTGCCTGTGTGCAGCTCGGTAATAACCCCGTAACCTTGCTTGCCAACCCTCCTGATTTCCCCGGGAGACTTCTGATTTCCCTCCTGTGGTGTAATTTCTCCCACTTTCCTCCCATATGTTGATCAAATTTCCAAATCTGCTTGTTGTAGCCATTAAGTCATGGGGGCGTGTCTGTAAATAATGCAGGTCATAGCCAGGGGGCGTGGTTTTCATTTTGGAGTTTGGTTTGCTTGGAGAAAGAGAGCGTGGTCATATATAATGTTTCGCCACTCATTTTCATTTGTTCATAATAATAATTTACAACTCTGTTTTATGCACCTTTTTTCTGTGGACTTCAATAAATTAATTATTTTCTACGACTCTTGGAAGCAAAGTGAAGTGCGTTCTCCTCACCACGGACCTTCTCGCGGCTTTGTGACCGGAAAAGCCGATCCACTGCTCATTTACTATATTGGTTAAAAAAAAGAGTAACAGGAAAAGTCTCGGCCCTACACTATCGCTGTTGTGCTCTTACAAGAAATTTAATTTGACCTTTCACTCCGACCTTTCAGTGGAAGGGATCACAGTGTGGGTGCAGGTTGCAAAGTGTCTGAGTCTATTTACAGGGAAATGTGAGAAATTATGCAGCAACACCAAATCCATTTGTGGAAAAAATGGAAAAAACTGTATCAACAAAAGTTTGACCTGACTCTTGGAGGGTCACATGTACTTTCAGAGTAACCCTGTGTGAATAATAACTGGAAGATGAGACAAGACACGACCAGATGAAACCGTGTCGAGACCCGTGGGGAAAACCAGGTCGTTGCAGGAGCAAAAGTAATAGGACTCAGCGGGAAACAGCATAGAATAGAAACAAGAAACAACCTCATGAAACAATAAAGAATAGATAGATAGATAGATAGATAGATAGATGGATAGATAGATAGATAGATAGATAGGTAGATAGATAGATAGATAGATAGATAGATAGATAGATAAGTTAAAGAATATTCTCTCTATCATCCCATATGTGTAGACCTTCAAAGTTAAAGCCCTCATCAGCTCCTCTGAGCTGTCTGTCAAACTGTCAGACATTCAGAAGTGACAGTCCTTCTCCGTCTCCGTTAATCTTAACGAACATAAAGCCGCCTGTCATTAATCCCCTCGTCTTTCTTCGCTCACTTAGATCAATGTTTCCTTTTCCACACCAAAGATAGTAATTAATCCCAAATCCAGACGAGCCTCCAGGCATGACTATTTCTCAAAGACGCTAATCAATGGCTCTGCCCATTCTTCTGGGTGCAGACGATGAGTAGCCGTTCTTTTGGATCGTGTTTTACATTCTGTTGGGGGGGAATCAATAAATCTTATTAAATAAGAACCGCATAATTAATGCTCAGGCACAATCCTGCACGGGGCATCTGAACTGATCTGAAGACTCATAAAGAGGTCTGCTTCTCATTGTGCCCAATGCATTAGGATTATTTCAGCCATAAACGGTCAATACTTGTGTTCTCGCTCTTCGTTGCTGCATAATTGTCTATTAATGATAATTAATCTCGGAAAAACAATAGTAATGGATGTCACTGCTGATGAAACCTATCTGGTTAGAGTCAAACGTAAGATGGGCGATGCGTGAGTGGGCTCGACGCAACAGATAGGGAAAAGACTGAAGGAGTGAAGGGGCCGCTGCCTATTTATCAAGAGTAAGGTGCATGAAATTGGCTCTTAACCTCACAGTTAGGAGGTTTAATTAGAAATCATGCTTTTGCTAAGGGAGCGGACGAGCAGGAGAGTTGTCCAAACAGGGTGATAAATGACTTGTGGGACATGAGGCTTCGGAGCGACGGGGAGAGACGGGCTGGTGAAAGTGAAATGTAGGTGACAGCTCCAGTCGCCGCAGGAGGCGGGAGGAGCCAGGCGGGAGATGGCGGCTGATCTGCAAAGCCACACCTCAAGAGCTGCGAGGGCTGCTAGCGAGGAGGGTCAGGGCGGCGTGGTAGACAGGGGCCGGATCAGGAGGAAGGACAGGGTGACAGAAGGCCGACCTCACTTCTAAATATGTGATCACAACAAATGGCCTGTGGGGCTCCGAGCTAGAAGGTCAAAGTCGTGACTCACAACGTCCTGATTTTAATCTGGAGTCCTAAAGTCAAGTCAATGTAAGTCTATGTCTCTGTGTATTTGTTAGGAAAAACACACTGAATCTACTGTCAGGATACCTGTAATACACACAAGAGTAGAGGTCCTGTAGCTCAGTGACTTGCCAGGGCTAGGGGTTTGATTTCCACCGGGCCACCCATGACAAAATAGCATCTCTGAATCAAATGCATGTAAAGTATTTTAGATGCTTAAGATGCTTAAACATGATATCAAATCAGATTTTTAATGTTTTTCAGGCAGTTTAACAAATCACAGTTATCGCCAAAATGCCAGTAATTAGATGGATATGGTCCAAGGTCTTCAAGAGGTACTGAAGATCATTAATCAATAAAATTGTGTTAAATCTATTGAATCAAAACATAAACAACGGTGTTACAACAGGGAGCACCATGCAGCAGTATGGATTAGGGCTGTGCTGTACAAACTGCAGATGAAGGAGAATAAAGTTAGTGTGTTTACTTGCTGTTAAAATGTCCTCCATCCATCCATCCAGTTATTTCTGTTTGATCGTGTTAGTTGACATTTATAACACACCACCTAAACTGTTTCAGCCCAATCGGGTCCCAACCTTACCTGCAGGGTGGAGTTTGTTACGGAAACTCAGCATGAAGCCAAAGAGTCAAAAGGGAACAAACGCTGCAGTTCGGCTCCTAGCTAAACCAAAACTCGCTTTGTGCAAAATGCTCAGGGCTGGGATGTAGAGCTCTTAAAACCCTCCACATACAGCTGGCTCACGTCACACTACGGATCCCCTGAAGGGTCATGGTGGGGAGTTTTTTTCTCAGCTACTTTTGCGTTCCCTCGCAATAAGCTTTACATAAAACGATGAGCGGTGATAGCCAACGGGTTAAACGGGCCTGGAGTAGGTGGTCGAGTCTGTCCCCCGTCGGCAGGCTGTGTGTTTCCCCTGAACCTGAACCTGAACCCATCCTCCTCCCTATCCCCAACCAGCTGTGATGATGCTTCATCTGACCCCAACCGCACCACAACCCTAACCAATTATCTCGGCCTACTCCCGAGTCTTGGAATCTATCCAACCCAGTTTCAGACTGCTGCTTCAGTCCTGGTGTTCACTTGTGTGAAGACATCTGCCATTTTGTTATTGCTGCATCTAAACTTTTAATTACAGTAATTTACAAGCAAGCACTGTCAATCAACAGGGAGCCCATTAGAAGTTGCAAGGGAATGTAAAAGTTGCTAAAAAAAAAAATCCCCACCATGACCCTTAAGGGGCTCCGTATCATACAGACCCTATATAGACCCTCTAGAGTGAGGGATTCTGGGGTAGATGGGTAGACGAGAGTAGTAGCTCAAATTGTAGCAGGTAACAGGACTGGGGGTATTCTACATGTTTGTTCTACTAGATGTTTGGAGTAACCAATGATTGTTTTTACAAGTCAACCATCTCCGGTCCACGACTAGAGATGACACTGGTCTTTGACACAATCTGGGTCATATGAAAAGCCTGGTGATTGTGGGCAGACATACAGGATTTTGCAATTTAATTTGGAATTGAAACGACTTTTGTAGCATTCCTATATATCTAAAAGTGAGCAGCACATTTTGAGAGTTTGAAGTGAAACACCAAAAAGTAGCGACCGTTTTCAACACCTGCTCCATCCATTGACTTGACGAAGATTTCTCAATTAATCTTCAATTGAGTTCTCTGTTGTGCCACATGTGAGATTTGCATCTGTAAATAGATATTTGGTTAAAAAAAAAACATGATGTAAATATCATAATTCACAGCTGGTTCTGCAGCCCTGTAATTCTCTTCCAACCTGCTTAATTCAACGGCCTCAAAAAAAAAAAACATCTTGGCATGCTTCATCATTTAGCAGAGGGACATATCCTTGAATCAATGCCAAACAATAATCTATGAGTTTCACATCAAGCAGCGCCTCCAGCAGATAACCGCGAGGCAGCAACAACGGAGAGGCGAGCCAGTGATTTTGATATAAATATCTGACTCCCTGCACCTTACCTGCTTTCTAATTATATTAGGATTAATTGGCTGGGGTCTGAGGGACTCCAGTTACTGCTGTTAGAGTATTAATGCACAGCGCACCTTGTTGGATAGGCCCCGGACTCCCATGAAAAGTCCTGTTAATTAGGCCTGTGGTGAGGTGTGATAAAAAGGGGACCAGTACATAAACAAGCCCCAGCAGAGAGGCGATGCTGAGGTCGCCCGCTACCGGACCCCCGACAGCCACCTCCTGTATCACACCGGGCCACATGCTGCTCCTCCGTCTCAGAGGGACGGGCTGCCAGGGAAACTTTCCACCGCAGAAGAGCTCCAGCCTCTCTCCTAATCTCATACCTGTCCAATTGATTTAGCTGGAGGAACATCCCACCTCCCGCCCCCCCCCCCCCCCCCCGCCGCCTCCCCGACCCCTCGCCGCCGCCGCCGCCACCGCTCCCGATGTGTATCCACACACCGCGGAGATCTAATGCCCGTTGTAAAGTCAAACATCAGCAAGGCACATGGAGATTTTTAATGAGACTTCCATGCTCATTTCACGCTCAATATGTGTCTTTTTTTTTTTTTTTTCTCTTCCTCTAATGTTCGACGGCCTCCTCCACCTTCGCTTAACTGAGAGTGAAGCTCTTAACATCAATCAGCCGTTAGCCCCGGTGGACTGAGACAGTGCCACGCTGGGCTCTGTGTGCTGCCAGATAGAGCCGCTGTGCCCTCGGGTTACCTTTACTCTTCCACTTTGACACTCCCGATATTTACCTGCCGTAGAGGAAGAAATTCAGAACTGCACGGGTGTTTAAAGTGGGAGTCGGACTTTGGAAACCCACGCTTGTCTGGTCCACCGTGAATTTGCCGTAATGCATCAAATCACTCGGCAGCAAAACAGTTTGAGCAAAATTACATTTACACTTTAGACACTTAGCTGACAACCCCCCATCCACCCAGAGCGACTTCACTTCAGCAGCAGGATAAAGCCGGATCAGCCAGTCCTGGATTGCTTCATTATAGGAATGCTGCAAGTTCGATGAGGACGGAGAAAGAGCAAGGACAGGAAGTTTTCACGATCGCTGTGTGTCTTCGCTAAGTGGTGTTTGCTGTTGTGAAATAGCTCCAGGGTGAAGACCTCCAGGTTCCTGTGATGGAGAGTTATTATACACAGACACGTGTAGGGGAAACTGAATACACAAGACTCACTCCTCTTTGATAGTAGCTGTATGGCGTTCCTGTAAAATGAAAGCTATCTTTTATAAATCTTTATTTATCCAGACTGAGCACACACGCTCTGGGCGGCTTCGCTGGAGCCGCGGGGGGAAGTTGAGTGTCTTGCTCAAGGGCACCCTGACAGTATTAGACAGCGGGGGAGAATGTGCTCGTTCACTTCCCCCCCCCTCGCTTACATTCTCCCGCCAGACGGGGCTGGGATACGAACCAGGAGGACCCGAAGGTCACGAGCCCACTTCTCCAACCTCTGTGCTCGTTTCTCTTACCTTGGACCGATGATTCAAATTCATGAGATCCTCCGAGCACTTTCAGTAAGACACTCGCTCCGGTGTGTTAGATGTTACCATCTTTTTTTTCTCTGGACTAGTCCTTCGTGTTCTTCCTGTTATTATCTCATCACTGATTTTATTTTTTATATTTGCATTCATTTTGCTGCAAAGTTGAAAGTGAAATCATCATCCACTTGGTACATTCCAGGGTCTTAACAGATTGAACTCAACACCAGAATGCTCTGAATAGTTTTTGGAATAGCTCCGTGATTTTTTGCAATTGGTGGCAAGTTTTGTCCCCCCCCCCCCCCCGAAGAAATGATTCGACGTCCGAGTTCCAGGTGGTTGTGTTTGGTTAATTCACACACACAAATCGCCCTCGGACACGTCGTCGTCGGTGATTTGACCTGGGGTTGCTGGGTGTTTCAGATCTTCCAGACAGCCTCACCCAAGGCGGACCGACTGGGGGTAATCAGCCCCCTGCTGGTTTCCACATAACATGCCCAGTCCACTGATTGCTCCTCTTGAACCACAGACTTTTCGAGTCCCTCTGCGGCGGTTCTGATGGCCCTCCTCCTGTGCAAACTTGCGATGCCAGGAGAATGTAGGCCTTCTTCTTAACATCTCCTATGTCGTTACGCCCATCAGCCATTTGATGTACGATTTATTCTTCTTATTATTTCTATTTAACATTTAATCCCTTGAAGCCGATGAAATAGGGTGCTATCTTCAAGGTCACTAAATGACAGGGAAAACCATCATGTATTTAACGTGCATTACAAGTTGCTTTTTTGTGTCGACTTGTTTTGATTTTGTCGCAGCTTTCAAATTTGGTCAGGCAAGCTCCGTGACTAGATTGTTGGTTTTCCTACCAGTCAGAGGGTAAATGGGGTAAATGGGGTAAATGGGGTAATGTCTGAGCGGTGTTCCTCTTCCACAGGCTCGCCCCCCCGGGGGGAAGTGCCCTGCTCCCTCTCCTGTCCGTTCTCTACACTGATGATTACAGGCCTCGTTATCAGGGGGAGGCACATCCTGAAATCCGCCGCTGGTTGCAAGCTCACGAGACCGAGCACGGGTCTGCGGATGACGGGGTTTGTGCAGCAGGTTGGAGTATTCCTGCACCCTCATGTGTCCAAAAACAAAAGACAGGGCAAAAGGGTTTTATGGGAGAAAGCTCTACTGCCATCTGCAACTATTATCAGTGATCAGAATATTTCATTTGTGGATAGGTTGCAAGTATTATTTGCAGGAAGGGCCAAAAATGTGTTTTTGTTTTTGAACTGTTTTTAAAGTCAACATGAGGGGCATTTTGTGAGCGTCTTGCTTCTGTAATTCGATGTATTTCTGGTCGAAACAGAACAGGTTGAGAAGTATGTGTGTGTGTGGGAGGCAGGGGGGTGGGGGTGGGGTGGTGGTGGTGGTGGTAGGGGGGGTGGAGAGTATACTAGCAAACATGGGAAGTCACTCAGCAGAACTGGATGCAAGCCTGAATTCCATTATAGAGGACCACTTGCCTCCATCACCCCTGTTATTGGAGCAGGCAGTGGACGAGTGCAGGGAGTGGAGGAGGAGGAGGAAGAGGAAGAAAAGAGGAAGATGCTGGTGGGTCGGGTTGGGCTGTTCAAGAATTTATGATTGATTGCAATTGTTATGTACACCTACTGGAACATGATGCAGCAACCACTAAAAATGTGCCATCTTCCAGGAAGTAAAAGAGAGAAAAATCCAAGAAAATAAAACATTTTTGTATACGTAGACATAGGAAAGTAGCTCTCGAGGTGAAAAGTCACTTCATTGTGTCTTTAATGTGAAGATTAATGCCTCTGCTTGACACGTCTTTTATGCAATCAATGCCCACGTTCTCTGGAGTGGCCGGGTTGGAAAAGCCTGATCATGAAAAATAAAAAACGACTATATAGCATTATGAAAGTGTCAAAAAAGGTCATGGCCACCCAGCAGACCATCGACACTGGGGTGTGTGTGTGTGTGTGTGTGCAAAGTGTAGAGCATCACAGCCTGGCCTAGAGTCAGCCTGTGGGGAGAACTGGACCCACTCCCTTCAGGTTGAGGTTGAGCTACATCAAACAAGTGGAAGTTTTAAAGTAAAAGTAAAACGTGCTCAACAGATTTACACTGTTGATTTGTTGTGTCTTCATGTATTTATTATGTGTCTTATGTGTGTTCTGTCTATTGTGAGTATATGTTATGACAGACACATGAAGGCTGTTTGAGAATACGTTTCAACCGTGAAGTGGTGAAAGAATTTGTCATCACTTAAGGTGTTACGTCCATCAAGTCTGACCTCAGAAGACAGACAAGTCAGAGACATTGACAGGAACTGTCTGCAAAGTTTCAGCCAGGATAGTTTTGCTGCATCAATAGTCGGAGCTCGTTTAAACCTCATAGTAAAGCAGAGGGGATTGTGGATGTGTCTCTACGTGGACCTCTTCACCATCACCCTCCAGCTTTGATGTCCTGTTTGGTGCCAGCAGGCTTGATCCGCTGCAGGGGTGGGGCTTATTCCTTTTGAACAGATCGCAATTGGCAATCAAAGTTACCCATTATATTATAGTGGCTGACCTAAAGTATGAACTTATGCTGATGGGTTTATGCCTTAATATCAGGGTATGATTTGTTGCACCATCTCCAGGATGTAGACGAGCCATGCTAAGGCAGTTATAGAGCTGATGAGGTGAAATAAGATGGTGAGAATATAGCAGACTGACCAAATAACTACTGAACAATGTTGGGTTGTGTTGAATATGCTGAGCCCTACAATCAATACAATCTATACCGAGTGATCTATAACATCTGCTCAATACTGCTTAAGGGGCATAAAGCGTGAGAGAGCCATTGGGTGGTCTTTGACGTGGTGTTTCTGCACTGCACTTCCCAGAGATCATCAATCAATCAAGTCTCAGTCAAACAGTGTGTCCAGCGTTGTCACGTCTTTTCCCTTGGAGTTTCTGTTGAAGAAGTTTCAGTTTCTGTAGGTGGCGCTGTTTTCTTTGTCAGCACTTCCAGTTCTGCTACTGGAACTGTAAAACGCATCACTTCCTGTGTGCCAGAGGGGTAAATAGTTTAAACAAGATTTGTTGTTGATGTTATTGATGTTGATGGTTGAGACATTAAGCGAGGGAAACAATCATAAAAAGGTATTAGCGGTGGATTATTCTCTGTAATCATCATAGATCACAATCGGTTCATAATAATAAAATAATACTAACTTTATTTATACAGCACTTTTCAAAACAAAGGTACAAAGTGCTTTATAGAGACAAGGAAGTTAAACAGGGGTAATAAAATCAGGCAAAAACACAGAAATGAAAAATAAAAAGACAGAAAAAGCAATTTGACCAAAACCGATAAAAGTCAGTAAACACAACAACAAACAATTACAACGAAGCCGAACAAAAGCGGAGCCAAAAACGACACAGAAGAAATAAGAGCAATAAACACCACAACTGGAGGGTGAAATAAAACATTTATAAAAAGGATTTTCTATAAGAAGAAAAAAGCAGCTGATAAACTTTACAATAAGCTGTACACGTGTCAGGCCCGCGACTTTAGTCTCTGCTGTAGGTGGTGTTATTAATACATTCAGGAAAAAGATATGCTCGGCACCTGGAAGCCAAATCAGCGTCGAAGGTTAAAAAATGTTGAGCCTCATTTTACTTTCAATTACCACACAGTCAGATTGCAAACTGGAAAAGCCGCTGATTGAACGGAGTAATGCCCCTCTCGTTTGTGAGCAGCAAAATCCACAGCATCCATTACAACATCCATCAGCATCACTCATTATATCAAATGTGAGTAAACTCAGTTGATATTTTTATCACAGGGTGCACACTGTTTTCCATATATCCTGGGTGGCATGTCAGATTTGTGCAGCATCACGTTGTAACTTAAAAAAAAAGAGATTTATTTTTGCCCAAAGATTGAAAACACACATGTAAACAAGCCTCCTGTGAAGCAGTAATACACCAGTTGTTTCAAGAGCTCTGCTAGTCATTTTCAAAGTGGAAAAGCTCTGATGGGATTACCGTTTTGTTTACATTTGGATCAAAGAACTGGAGGCTTTTAAAAGAGTCCCTTGTTCTCCCTCAGTGCACAATTTCTGTCAAGATAATATCCTTTACTGTTCAGGTACAAAATCCATTTAATATTTTGTTCTCTTGTTTGTTTGTTGACATAAATCATAGGGCATAATAACAAACCTGCAATCTGGAAGACGGCAGTGTTTTTCACATTTTTTACTTTTAAAATAAGTAATGTTAATAAAGAAAACACTACAGAGTGAATACCTCACCTTTCCCATTTCATAAGAAAATATATTTTGGGGATATTTTCCTTTGCATTCAGTACTATTCATGACATTCACCATTCAACGTTCCTTTTCACATCCTCCTTTCAGTGTGGGTTTTCTCTTATTAAAGGCACCACAAACCGTTCTGCATTGTCATCCGCATTGTGATTCAAATTCCAGTCTTCAATAGGTGTCAACGCCTGGAGATATTTCAGGAGCTCAAGAGTTCATTGGTCTCTGTTACTACAGTGCTACGACAGGAATGGTGTCTCAGAATGAAGCTCTTACAAATTTAATTGACATTACAAATTAGCACGTTTGTAGATCGTGACACTCAATATCTCTATGTATAATTAATGTATAATATATATTTTTTATAATATAAAACTATACAGAGCTCATATCACGTGCACTATAGGGCCCATTTTTATATCTGACTTCTCTCACATCTAAATTAAATATTTTACTCCACATTTTTAATATTAAGTCATAAAAATGTGAGAGTCAAATGGATTCTTCTAATAATGGAAAAGATCATACTGAACCAAACCCCTCGTTTGCAGTTCCCTCGTATACAAGCTGTGCGTACTGACCAACCATGTAGAAATGAGAGGATTGACTTGAACATCTAAGCGGTGGCAGAACATCTTAGTTGCTACTTGAGTTCACTCGATTCGCTTGTGTTAAATTGAAGTAATTCTCCCGTCAGTCAGCAAGAGGCCAGAGTGGTCTGGTAAATAGGAGACGGTGGTAAATAAGAGACAAGTGAACTCACCGTCACCACCCAATCAGGTTGTTTAGCCTACTGAGCTTACGTTAGTTTAACTTATACCCGACTCTTAAATGGCAGCACAACTAATAGTAATTCACTAATAATTTAAATTACTAATAAAACTATTAATTTAAATTACTAATACATTTAATTACTAATCAAACTAATCAATTTAATTACTAATAAATACTTAATTTGCCACTAATGTCAAGAGTTGTGATTAGCAAAACAAAACAAATCTACATTAAAAAATAAATAAATAGCCCTATGCAGTGAGGACGTATATAGAGCAAAACAGCTAACGGCTAACAGCAGCAACTACTTTTTGTGTTTTTAAAGGTCAAAGGTCATGACTAGGCTTTAGGTTTAATGTCAACAAACATTATACGCCCCCATATATGTTACTAGATGATGTACTATCCACTTCTGTACCAACAGAAGTCACAGAGCAGTATGGATTAGGCAATGTTACTATTTTTCCTCAACTTGGATTAATAAAAGTTTTAATCATTTAAAAAAATCCATTCAGATTCACATAAAAGGTTTTTCGAAGGAGATGGCGATGATTACTGATTATCATGAAGCAAGACGAGGAGACGGCTGATCTGATGATCTTTGGCATTTAGACAGAAACGACCAGTCGGTGAACCTGGACAGAGTCAGGATGCCCTTTGGAGGCTCCCAGACAGACGTGGGCACTGAAAACCTGACTCTTACGCCTCCCTCTGTCTACGTGCATCACTGTATGTGGGTGTGACTGCATGTACATAGTCTGATGGTGGAGTTTCTACATCAGTGGATCTTTCAACACAGTTTCAGTACTTTGTATACAGGCCGCCTCCTATTTGTTGTTGTATTTGAAAATAAATGATTATCCACGGCCTCTATTGATTTGTGTTGTATGTATGTGTTGTGTACATACTGTATTTGTATTAGTGTGTGCTCCTTTATAAACCGATGGATGCACTACGCCCCTGATAACATGGCAGAGGCTCTTGATCACGTAGGGTCTTCAACAATGTGCGCCCCTGCAAAGAGGCTCAAACAAAGCATTTCCCATTTCGAAGCGTATTTTTCAACGGTAATGGAAAGAGTGAGGTGTGAGAAGTGAGGCAGACAGTGGTCAGGCCCACAGTTGTCCATAGAGACCAACGGTGTGATAGCACACCGTGTTACAGGCAATCACCCATGGTCCTGTGGGTCTGACCATCAAAGCCTCCTGATCACATGAAAGGAGGGTGAATCTCAGTGGTTGCAACAGCTGAACACCGTGGATCCCTTTTACAAAGCTTTGCATAGATTCACTACTAAAACTGCAAATCTGGTCATTGTGGATAAAGTGTATGTTCCAGGAAAATAAACATTATTTACAGGAAATTATTGGCACAACAAATAAAACACAATTCTACTAAAAGAAGCGATGCCGATAGAAATGGAGGAAAGTTCTGAAGTGCACTCATCATTATAATCAAGGGCCCTGAGAGTGGACACGTCTGTCACCAAAGTCTGTCATTACATTTTCCAGCAGTGCCAAAGCAGCTATTTCACATAAGTGTGTGCAAATATAATGCAAGGTAATTATAGTGTAAGGGCTAATTCATTGTGGTAAAATAACATGGCCGTGATTGTTGAATTTCCTTCAGTTCGTAACAGAACAATTGTATCGCCAACAGGCCAAATATATAATAAACTATTCTCTTTTTCAGTTTCATCCTTATAGTTTCTAGTTTGAATTTAAAAAGAGACACTGGGCATCGTTTTATACGGGTTGTGCTACGGCTCGTTGAAGCAGCACACAATAAATATCAACATAAAACTTGAACTTCACTCAGTGTTTTTTCCCCTTATTTCTACCCAAACCCCTTTCAAAATCTGCACACATACTCGTGTATCAGGTATTTGGTACACGAGGTCCCTTGGAAATAAAAGCCCTCCCAGCTCGTTGCCATTTTTAAACAGGAAACCATGCCTTGGGTTTAGCGGTGAAATTCACACGCCGCTCCACTGCTGTCACAAAATACCTAAGCATTACACGAACCCCTGATGAAAGCTGACATACCGATTAAATCAGTGTTCAAAAAAAAAAAATGCCACGCACAGTCGCTGAAACCTGCTGAGGTGGTAGCAATGTGTTCTAATTTGGGGATCGTGTAAAACGTCACCTGACCGGCCATTGTTGGCACAGTCAAGTGCTCGAGTCCCCATCGTTTTGACACCCGGTTGTTGACTGCTGTAGCCTTGAAAGCGCTACAGCTCCTTCTCAGCAAAACAAAGTGGCATGAGCAAACATTTCCTCACAGTAATTACAATGTTGATCCTTCTGTCAGCAAGTGCAGCTACATGGTGTAATGAGATATCAAACCACTCGCTGAAACCAACATCCACTCCACAGTGACGAGCCTCCAACTGAAAACTAGTACCGGGTGACGTAACCTGTGTACTGGATACCCAGAACCCGGTATACGTAACCTGTGTACTGGATACCCAGAACCCGGTATATGTAACCTGTGTACTGGATACCCATAACTCATAACCCAGTATCCGTAAGCTGTGTACTGGATGCCCATAACTCATAACCCAGAATACGTAACCTGTGTACTGGATGCCCAAACTCAATTGAAACTTAATTGGACTTAATGGGATCCTAGGGTGCAGGGTGGACTCTCCAGTATGGGATAAAAGCTAAACCATCACCTTTTCACTTTGATAGAATCGAGTGCTTTGCATTGAACACAGACGAAAAATCCAAAACAAATTGTGCAAAAAGTCAAGAACACTTTTGCAAACTAGCATACTGCTAGCTACATGCTATCTACCGCCTGCAACACAATGGCCAGAGGAAACACAGACAACATAAAAAACTTGCCTCATCAGACTGTTGACCAAATACTAAATAATTATACTGGGAATTATATTCCTATATTATTATATTATATATTATAATATATATATTATTATATTACATTAACTCAACTCGGTCAGTACTTCACGTTGCAGTTACCAGCACAAGCACTTTGCACATACACCATGCAGATGTCCAACAGGGATGTGATAAAACCAACCAGACAAACCCATTCTGAGAGTAGTGGAGGCTTTCGTCACCATGGTGTACAATAGTCCTGTCCAACGTGTTGTAGTGGCCTGACGTGTCACGTGTTTCTATTCTAGTAGCTCTTGTGAATGTGTGATGTGCCATCTTTCCACCTCTCATGTGGCTGAGCAGCAGCTGCAGGGTGAGTATGTTGGTCTTTAGTTTTAGCAATGTGTGCAAATGATTTTAAACTGGCTAGTGACTGAAAGCTAACTTTTAACGATGTCGCACACATCCTGGTGAAGATACGTTCGCTTAGGAAGCTAAGGTTTTAACGTATGGTTTGTTGTATTTTTTGTAGCACCTGTTTTGTATCAAGGAAAACAATCTCTCATTCAGCTGAACACCTCGGTGCAGGGGAGATTACTTAAGGGATTTGGGGGATTTGGAGTTTTCCGTGACGTGGGTCTGTCACCCTACCAGAGTGGTGTAGTCTATTAGGGTTTACTATTGTAATCTCACCACTAACACCACATCAATAACAGCTAAAATCAGATATCCTCTGGTGATGTTGTCTAGTGATATGATGGAGGCTCTTTGCACATCGTATTAATGCATCCAATCGTTCAATTGTGCTTTTTGTAAATTAATTCTTCATTTTAAGGTCTGGTGTATCCCAGAGGCCCCCCCCCCCCCCCACGGAGTAGTTGGGTGGGTCACCCCGCCTTGAGGAGCTGCTAACCCCAAAATAATTTCAGTGAGGTTGAATAGGTTTAGTGTGCCGGGGTACAAATGCTGTTTCAGAGGCTTTCCACCCCGGTAATGATACAATTATGAACACGGTATGAAATCGGTCAAATTTAAAAGGAAAAAAAAAAAATGGTGTGACAAAATAATGTGACAAAAACAGACATTGGACATACCATTTTCACCTGACATGTGAAAACGGTAGCTACGTTACGTCCTAGCAACTAAAACAACTTTGGTTAAGGTTAGGGAGTTGAAGGCAAATGTCTACGCCCATCCACCGCCCCCCCGACCTCCACACCCTTACATCCCGTTATTTCAATGTCAGTCTAAAGCTGTTCCTACCTTGCAATCATTTTCCTTTTGCAATCATCCTCCTCTCACCTTCGGTGCACATATTTTCATTTTGAGACACTGTGCTCGTTTAACAAGGTTTCTGGAGACCAGGCTGCAGACAAAGTTTAGAAGACGGTCATAGAAGTGGTGGGCAGGGTACACATATTGACTTTGGACTAGTAAACAAATTGTAAAATTGTGTGTGGGAGGTCGGTAACATCTCTGCTGTGGTTATTTAGCAGGGAGTATTCAGCTCCAGCCCAATTAAGACTAAATTCCCAGCACTCCTTCCTTATCGTGCAGGTTCTGTGTATGCTTACGTTGCCTTTATCAGTCAGTAGAGAGAGACAGGAAAGACCAGGTGAGAGAGGAGGGATGACATGTTACACGCCTCAGACCACGGCACCACCAGGACACCCCCTTGTCATTTTACACCATCATATTTCAAAATGTTGTTTTTCAGTATTTTGAGCACTGGAGAAATCTGGAGCACATCTACAGAATATAATAATAATACAACTTTTTTTTGTATAGCGCCTTTCATATAAAACATGTGCAGAGTGCTTTACATTAAAAGGAGAACAAAAAAAAAAATATATATATATATATACAGGAAACACTATTGCAGCAAAAAGAAGCATGGAAATCATTTCACTTAAAGCAATTATAACAATTCAATTCAGATGGAGTGATCCGGCGTCTTCCTTCGACCTGCTCTCACGCCCGTGTGAATGAATGAATATAGGGGAGTGTTTATCATTTTCAAAGAGGAATCTTTTTTTTCAGTAAATCCTCCACTTTTCTCTCTCCGAGAGCGAAACCCAACAGTAGACGCCGGGTGTCTGTCAGCTCTGCCTCCTCTGGGACTCTGATGGGACTGGAACTCTCCATGAACCCCCATGAATTATTCATCGGCACATATAATGTTGGCAAATTATTTTATATGGTGGGGAAAGATTCATCTGAGGAGCAGGAAGTGGGAAGGGAGAAGCTAATGTGTTTATTATGCCGAGATAATGGCATGAAATGGAGGCCAGGGGTGGAGAATTTGGAGAAGTGTTTATACTTTATATTCATTGGAGGGTAGCATGTGAATGCCTTGTGGTCACATGATGGCTTTTGGATGCAATTTGTTGGTGTGTGTGTGTGTGTGTGTGTGTGTTTGCGTGAAGTCACACAATGGCAGCTGTCTCAGATGCCCTGTTGTGTTTGCGTGTGCACGTCCACATCCGTGCACGCCAGGTGTGTGTTGTTTGTGCCAACATATAGATTTGCCTAGTCTAGGTTTCGGGCCACAGCCGGCGTTGCTCTGCTTTTATGGCTGTTGTTGAAAATAGAATTCAATAAACATTACCCAGGCACTTCTCCCTGAGTGGCAGAAAACATCATTAGGGGGAGAAGCAAATCTAGGTTGCTTTATACCGCCGTTTGCCTTGGTTAGCGCGAGAAAGGCCACGACTCATCCTCGCGTCGCTAATATCAGTGCCGTAATGACATTGCGCTATCAAGATAGGCTTGCGTTTGAACTCAAGGCAGAGGCTGTACAGATGTGTCAGGCCTGTCAGCGGGGAGACGGGATCCCGCAGTTCAGTTATCTGAAAATAAAAGCTTTTTGTTTGTTGTTTATTTTCAGACGGTTAAGCATTTCGTCGACGTTTGATTGACGCTTACGTTTGATCCGAGCCTGACAATCAGATCACGGTTTCTGGGACCCGTCTGAGGGGCACCTGCCGTGTTAACAGTATTCATGAGTACTTTTGTCTTAGTAAAGATTGTTTGGATTTCCGCCACGGCCGTCCGTATGACGCCTGTACGCTTGAATGCAGGACGTTTCTGGGCTGATAATGAATTCATATTGTGCTAGGGGAATGTGTCTCTTCGGTGCCTTTCATAAATTGGGGTCAGGTGATATCTGTCACAGCAGAGAATGTGCTTAGTGCTGACAAAGTCATGTTGACATTTTTTGGAGAGGAAAGCACAAAATTAAAAAAAAAAAAAAAGAAGAAGAAGAGTCTCCCAGGAGGCGGAGAGGAGAAGGAATTAAATTGCCTCTCCTGTTAAGAATGAAAACCAATCAGCCACCCCTCAATTCACTCTCACAGCTCCACCAAGATTGAGAGGAATACCGACATTAGTCTTAACAAATGCACTGTCCCTTTCAGGCCTCACGCTGAGCGGCTAGTTGCCACTGTACTGATAACGGGTTGGCTTTTTTTCCCCTCATTGACGAAATAGTTTAAACCTGATGGATGCATGGGTATTTCACAGATTTGGCTATTAGTTATGCTTGAATGGGCCTATGGGTATTGTGAAAGTGAATACACAGAAGACCCTCCGCCCCCCCACACGTACAACACATATCAATAAAGTACATAACTCCTTTGTTGAGTAAATCTAGAAATGCCCTGATTGCACTGCTGCGGGTTTTTCTCATAAAAAACAGATGTGATGACTCATTAATTCCACCCCCCCCCCCCCCCACCAAAAAAAAACTGTCAGCACTATTACCAGTATCCCCAGTGGTGAGCTTTGTGCTTTTGTTTGGCCTAATTTGGGATATTTCAGGCTCGGTTCCCTGTGAAATCCCTTCCAGTAACCTGAGTGTGTAGTCAAAGCAGCGGGAAGGGAGAATACTGAAGAAGCGCAGTACTAGTGGTAGTGATTCATGTGATGATAAAGATCCGACAAGAGTTGAAGTACATGATGGTCAACGTCCGGGTCGGTATTTTTGTTGTGCAGGTGAGAGCAAAGAGCTGGTGGAAACAATTCTGCTGAAAACATATTAATTGGTGCTCAACAAGCTATTGTCCAGTTGGGTAATTTGGAGTCACTTCAGACTGAACAGCACAAGCACAGTTGGGAAAAGTCGGTGTTAAGAGCGGACCTATGGAACGAACCGGAAAGGAACATAATTAAAATTGTATTGTCCAGGGGGCTTTTATTTTTTTAAATACTCTAGGATAGTCACGACACAGCTCTTAAGTTTTAAAGGGGAATTCCGGTATTTTTAAACCTGGGCTCCATTTGTACAAATTGGTCATTTATACCGCAAAATAGGTACAAAAAGTTTTGGAATTGCTCCGGTAGATCGCCTCAGCCGGCATTCACGAAACGGGCTGCAATGGCTGCAACGTAATCCTTTGGGGCAAGTGCACCGATCAAAGTACGTCCACTAAAAGTGCTTGTTTTTGCCACTGACGGCCTCAAGATTGTTTTGAGCTTTTGAAGTTTGAAGTTTTAACACCAATACTCACACAATATTAGAGGTAGTGCACTCCAACAGTGCCAAAACAAAGATGGGAGAGTTGGAGCAATGTGCATGATAAAGATTGGGGCTTTTTAATCACCAACATTTTGCACACTTTTCATACAGGCTGAACAGTTGTCTCACTCGGTGTCCTCGGTGGGAGGCAGGATCCCCGCTGTTCACTTTGATTTGATGTTTTGTTTTTAACGCACCAATTTAATTTTATGTCTGTGTCAATTTCTTAAACACTGGAGAATTGCCTGCCTGCAATTTGACAGGGATCCAGCTTGGACATTGTGCGAGACCTCAAGCTTCGCAGAACGCTTTGTACACAAATCTCATCATCGTGCTCATTTGGGAGAGGGTTCGGCAAACTCCAGGCACAGGCGGCTGTTTATGCTGAATAATAATTGAGGTGTCATGTTGTGCTTGTTATCTGCTGCACTAGCTACGGGGAGATGGCAACGACAAGAGTCTGTCTTCTGCCATATTTATGGAATCGGTGCAGCAAATGGACAGAGTTGAAGTACTTCAGCTCTGTTTTAGAGGCTCTGCTTAACGCGCTCGATGTCGCGCTAACGACCAAACTGGGATGAGAAAACAAGCGCTATTCCTCTTTTGTCAAGCCAAGCTGGAAACCTCACTTGAACTTGCCAACATTGCAACAAGTTGTCGAAAGTGCTCTTGGGACGGCGGTGCCGAACTTGACTGAAAGCATCGGTCCCTGAGGTACTTTGCATGGACTCCAAAGTGTGCTAACAACGGGATGTAGGAGGAGGGGGGGGCTGATGTCTAATCATAGATCAAGCAACTTAAACAAGTACTGAATCGGAGCGCTTGTCAATCATAATTGATCGTGAGCGGCGGGGGTGGCGAGAGGATGGAGACGTGGGGAGAGGGCAAGTGAAGAGAGGGGGAGCATCTTCCCCGGAGGCGACAAGCACCTTTTAAGAAGCCGAGGCCCCGAGGACTCCCACGCCTTTTTCCCAGCTTGAAGATCAAACCCATCTCCTCTCCAGCTCCTCTGCCTCCCTCCTCTGCTCATCTTTCTCTTCATTATAATCAGTGAGATCTCTTAACCGCAGGAAATGAGAGCCTGGCACAAGAACCATATGGACAGACGTCTATTCAGGATTCATTCTGAAGTCACGGTGCATGCAGGGAAATAAAGAAGAGACGCAGCAGGCGCCGATTTTCTTTTATCTGCACATTGCAATTTCCACTTTTTCCGAGCAAGAGAATGACGCGCACAAACGCATTAGCAACGCTAATATAACTGCTTTTGTTATGCAGCAGTCTGGTGGAGGGAAAATAAAAGCTTATTATCAAAACGTGGAGATCTTATGCCACCGCTGTATCTTGGAGAGAATCTCTGTCGATGCCTTTCTGCTTCCTGGCCTAGTTTTTTTGCTCTGTTGGACTTTTCCATTAGAGGATGGGTAATATGTCATGCAATTTGAGGTAAATTGCAATCCTGATGAATACCATATCTATGCTAGGCACATAATGAAGCAAATGATGAGATGAAAGCTTTCTCTTTACATTCAAGATTAAAATAACTAACTATCATTTCCTCTGCTCCAGACCATTTCAGACTGATACAGAAACCACATCACAAGACACCCAGCATCACGTTTACATCACTCTGATTCATTCTGACCGCCCATCAAAAGATCCTGCTCACTTCTATCTTCAGGATCTGAATTGGTCATTCATGATAACACGTATCATCTTTGTTTTTGTTAAGGCACACAGCTTCCTACTTCCTCTCCTGTAATTACTAGCAGCAGGTTTCTGGATCAGTGTTATCTGAATCAATGTGTGCTGCAGTAACAAGATAGTTTACAAAGGGATTGATTGCTGTGTGTGCCAACACTGATCTATGACCAATCATTATCCATTCTGAGTATGATGCAATTCAAGGGGAACCTTGGACCAAAATACCTATCGTTAGCCAGAACAGAGCTGAAGGGATCTTGTAATTGCTACAGTTGTAATGTGTTTTTCTGCTGCTAATCAGGGTGGAAAATCAACACCACACACACACACACACACACACACACACCAGCGCACCATACACCAGCCAAATGCTGGTACATCTTGGCACTTGTAGGTTTATTTACTCTAGCAACCACTTTGACAGGTAACCAGCCTTGTTTTGGAGGTTTTCTAATCCAAAAATCATCTGCTGTCAGTGAATTTTGGAATTGACAAGCCATGGTTGCCCATGAGCAAAAAAAAAAAAAAAAATCATTTTCTGCCCTGATGATAATGTTCATATAATGTGGGGAACAACTGGAGGAAGGCTCATTTTCAAGTGCTCTAAGGAAAACACGTTGAAACAAAGAGCTGCTGGCCGGTCGCTAGCCATCCAGAAAAGGCCATTTCGTTTTTACATTCCTCAGCTGCCCCTGAAAACAAATCAAATGACCACTGGCAGGGATCATGGAGGATGTCTTTCGTGAAAGAGTAATACTGTTGCAGCACAAACACAAAAAAGTTCCTGCCAGTGTCGCCCCCCTCCCCTCCCCCCTTTGCTCCCACCCCCTCCCAAATCTCTCCTCCTGCTTAATTTCCTTGGAGCCTGCAGGGCCAGCCGGTAGGGGGATTTGACAGAGGACTTCTGACAATCCTGAGGAGAGCTGACACCGAGAGCGCCAGTCACTCCATCGCTTGCGGCCAGATTGGAAGATGCTCAGCATGCAGAGAGCAGATGAGACAAACCAGAGGAGCCAGGAGGGCTGTGCATGCAGAGCTGGCTAAGCCTGCCTGTCTCTGAGAGGGACTCTGTGAACAGACACCGCCACACAGAGGCTGCAACTCTGTCACAACCCACAGCAACATGAACCTGAAAACAAAAAAAAACGCTTCAATTTGTAAATCAATCAGAAATTAAACACCAAATAATTCAATATGTGACTAGATCATGCTCATGTATGGACCCACGCTTCAGGGGTGAGCGCTCCCAAGTGATATTAAGGAGACGGTTTGGCAAAATGCAGCACTGCAGTAACGTCTGTGTCACCTTCCTCCGATATCAAATGTGATATGCACTTGGTAAGTGTGTAATGAACACCACTCTTTAGCTTTTAATGGAGCCCCGTTCGGCAGTTGGCAGCCTGCAGCTCACATATTTTAGTCGTGTCTTTGTGACCTTTTCTCTGCAGCATTTCCATTTAAATTTCGATGATAAGTGAGTTCACTCTTCAAAAGTAAAATTCTGAGGCAAGCTGCATTCCTCTCCACTCTACCCACAATTCAGTGTTTCTGCCAGTTATAATATAAATGGGATGGAGGAATACCCACACAACCATTTGCCCCTATCAATGTCAAATCGCAGCAGAGTGCTCTCGAGTTGTGGGAGTACAACCCGGTGTTTGGTGCAGACGATTGCATAGTGCAGCTAAAGGAATAAAGATGGGCAGCCTGAGAGAACGGCATCAGGAGGTGCTGAGTTGTTTGAGTCTGATGAATTTAGCGCTGCGTTGGGAGGATGGCAGGTCTCAACATGGAACAGGTGTTGTTTTGATACCCGCAAAGAAAACTATTCAAAGGAATATGTTCCTTTTTATAAGTTAGGTTGCATGCAGCGTGCACACTCCCCAAAAAAAGCATCAAAAGACGGATAAAATACACCTTGATCTGCCAGAGAGTCATAAAGCTATAGTCATTACATTCATCGCCCAAGCCAAGGACAACTTTATCGTAAACCGAGCCGGCGTCTTAAAGCGTGCAGGAGCCATAAACTTGCACTTGGGCGCGAGGTTGAACGAGTCCTCCATCTCTGGAGTGAATAACGCGAGGTAGGAAGTATTGAGTCTGCAGACGGAAGTCAGGAGCAGCAGAGCCAGGCGTCGTTACGAGGGAGTTAATAAAACGTGGTCTGGGGATCCATAAGCGGTGGAGGGCATCCAGTAAGGGCCTCTTTTACTTACATGTTGCTTCCTTTCAAACATCACAACAAATCGTAAGAGTTGTAGATCTTAAACTTTAGATATTGGTGAAACCTATGATTAGTCATTTCTTTACATTCTCTAATTGGGATAATTCCTAGTTAATTGTTTTATTGTGAAATTAAAGTATTCCAAATTTTGCCAGGGACCCCCAGTAACCGCCTCAAGGACCCCAGTGGGGCCCCCAGACCACACTTTGACTACTGTACCTGTGCAGCAAACACATCCTCTTCATTGTTAACATCAATCAGCTCTGGTTGATTCTCAGTCAGTGTTGGTGACGGGGGATGTCTCTCTCCACGTCCTGCCTCTATATGTTAACACACACAGTCAAGCCAACATGTGTGGTGAGTGGGAGTGTGTGTCCGGGCAGCGCCGGCCTGGCCGCCGTTCCTTCGGCTAATGGCGGCCGCGTCCAGCCTCTGATTAATTAAACCTCCCTCGGGGGTCAGGGAGTCACGGAAGGCAACGTCATTTATCATCCGGCTGCTGCGTAATGGAGTGTGGCCGGCTGCAGAGTCTCTCATTAAGAGTGATAAACTCAGTCGTCTCGTCCAAGGCCTCTCTCCACAACTCAGCGAGGACCACTGGAGGCACGGCGGCGTGTCTTCTCAAGGCGCCACGTCTTATCTGCTCCCGGAGACCAAATGGATGCTCTGGTGATGGCCGCTCAGTCACCTTGAACTTCCTTTAGCTTTACTCTCATTCAAAGACTCGTGTGATATAGTACGAGCGTTTTTTGGGACTGCCAATGTCAGTTTTTAAGCGAGCACAGAGAATATTGTCTGACCCATCTCATATGACCCTCGGGCAGACGATATAGAGTACCCAGATGGAAACTCAACCGTTTTGTGCCTATCTCAATTAAAATTTTAAACAGTGTTATGTAGGGGTAGGAGGTAGGGGTTGTTCAATAGCTCCATGGTGTTCTATCACTGGTTGATATGTGCAATATGTGGAATGTGCAATATGTGGAATTGGTGTTGATTTGCTACAGTATGTGCTGCTTGTTATATGTAGTTTGTTTTTATTATGGAGGCAGTTATATGAGTGCAGACACTTGAGTCCAACACAAATTTCCCCACGGGGACAATAAAGTATATTGTATTGTTGTGCTGCTTCTAGCTGTCTACGGTTCACGGTCAAGCAAAACTAACACAATGAGCTATCTTCCTCTTCTGAGATGTCCAGCTCACAGAACAGCCTCATCTATTGGTCTCTCAGCAGTGATAACATAACATTTCAAACATTGCACACCTTATCTAACATGATAGAAGTGTTCGTTCAGAGACAGAGGGATGATTTTGGTCCAGTATGATGTAACTGTTACACGGGTAGAGACTCTGAAATCACTTTGTTCTTAGACTAATGATGCGATGGTGGAAAATCTCACCCTGATTGGTAAGTTTTCCCCCAAATTGGTCTTTTTTTTTTCTCCTGTTTTAAGGATATCAAATATTTTGTACAATATTTTTCTCTCCTCCTTCACATCAGTGGCTTGGCTGCTCAGGCACCTCCCATCAACAAAATCATATTTTGCTGATGTTGTTGTTGTTGATGTTGTTTGGTGCAAAGGCAGAAATATGAAGCATTACATTTCAGGGTTCATGTGAAACGTTGAGCAAGACTTTCCAACACTGAATTAGTAGATTAGTGCAGCCTGTGATCAGAATTTCCCTCTGGCCCCCCCGCCGATAAAAGGCAGCAGCGTGACCCGAGGAGCGCGGCGCTGCTCGCTGCCTGCCATTTCCCAGCGTCCCCTGCTGCGATGTGGAGGCGTGGCTCAACCGCAATCTCCCCCTGCTAGGCTAGCGAACAGCCACGAGGCCCTGCAGCTATACCCCTGCTGGAATATCAGAGCATCTGTCCCCCCTGCGGCTTCCCTTTCAAACAGAGCGAGGCCATCTTCTCCCAGCACCAGCATTTTTCAAAAGGCAGAGGCAACACTCGGGGAATATATTACCATCGCATCCCGAGCCCATCTGGCGGAGCAACACCTGGGAGGGCATTCTCACTTGATTCTCCAGCCCTCTCCGGGAGGGGAAGCTCTCGCCCTGCAACGCTGATGAAAAATTCCTCCGTCGTCATGACTTGTTAATCCTTAAAACTCAGTTTCGGGCGCCTCCTTTTCACTGTCTTGGCTGCGAGGAGTAAAGGTGATATTCCAAACGCAGATGCAAAGGCACTTATAACCCTTCGGTCTGTTTTGCTACCGCCGTCTAAATTCTGATATTGAATATATAAATGGATGGAAAGGACCAAGAGCTATTTTCTTGCTACACAGAGATACCGCAATAAAAAGGATGTGTGGTTAAGATAGATTTGCTACAACTGGGAGAGGATGTAGTTAGTTCCCTCTAAATCAGCAACTTTTAATTTAAAATAAATAACAATCAAAGGCGAAAGGGTGCGAGGCTCCCGTCATCCCCCTTTCCTTGTCTTTATTTCGGTATCTGCTTATTTCTTTCTCCGCAGAGCTTCGACAAAAGAGGAAATTAGTTTCTTCATTATTCTCATCCATGGGGACACAACACACCTCTGATGGACAGAGAGGCTGCTGACCCGGTCCTCAGTAAGCACTCAGGTGTTGTGCATTACTGATGAGGGGATGAATGAGAGAGAGGAACCAGCGCAGAACATCCTTTGTCATCTTTCGGGGGGGAAAAAAAAAGAAAAAAAGAATAAATGAGCCTCATCCTCTTCAAATAAAGATTTTTGCAAAGTTGTGCACGTTAATTACCGGAGGAAGCACGTCAGCACTTGAGCGCTGACGTCCAGGTACTCTAAGAGGAATGAGGTTTTCCATGAACACACAGAAAAATAGAATCAAATCAAAATCAAATCACGTTTATTTGTACAGCCCTTAATCACCGTTCCACTCTCTAAGGGCTTCAAAATGTGGAACAATAAATGGTTAGTACACGACATCCTCCAGCCTTAGAGCCCCAGAGGACAAGGAAAAAGTCCCACAAAACCTTTTAGGGAAAAATTGGAAGAAACCTCATGAGGGGCTAGTCAGAGAGGGAGGGGCTACTCAGAGAGGGAGGGGCTACTCAGAGAGGGATCCCCCTACCAGGACGGTCGGACGTGCAATACATGCCGAGTTTGGGCAGGCAGCGTATACACAGTGCATGGTGAACACAGATTGTGTATCGATTACCTCGACTGGAATAGAAATCGTTTGTCTTATAATGCACATTGATTTATTTCTTTCGCTGGGTGGAGGTGGAGGTGTGCTGCGAGCTCCGCGGGCACCAGCAGCCACGTGCGATAACGCTCATCCAGACATGAGATGCTGGAATCCCCGAGTAAGACGGCGGGGGAAACGTAGTTCGTAATCTAAAGCCTGTGACAGATGCAGCGCGGTCATCTAAAACCACTGGCTTTGAATTGCATCCTGCAGGAAATGTATTTGAAAGCTAGACCAGCTGACCACAAGTGAAGCCCTCGTGTTGCTTAAGACTAGTGAGGAACACCGTCCTCTTTTTATTGCTGCTTTGCGTCACCGGTCGACTGCTATTCCAGGCTGTTTGCTCGGCCCGGAATAACAGCTTACAAAGCAAAAAAAAAAAAAGTGAAAGAAGTTGAGCTATTTGTGCAGCTTCATAAGCACCAGCGAATCTTCCTCCCCATCATTTCATCTCCCTCCTCCTCCTTTCTCAGCTCGTCCTCACTCGTCCTCACAGCTCCAGCCGCCTCCGTCTGTGGAGCTGAGATCCCCACGTTCCTTCCCTCAGGATCTCCCACCATATGCCGCTCCATCCCTTCCTACCTTCCTACCATCCAGCCTCTCTCTCTCTCTCTCCGCCATGGAATTAATATTTCACAGGCGGCGGCTCCTCAGCCATTTTTCTCGCTGACGAATTGGAGGCGGGTAGAAAGTTTCCGAAGCGGCCTGAGAACAATAAATATTAGAGTGTTTCCCTTGGTGGAGCTTCAATACGCCACTCCTTATGTACACTGTCACACACGTGCTCTCATGCCATTTCTCCCCTTCTTCCTCCCCCTCAATCCATCTATCCCTCCCATCTCATCTGCTGCACCATCTGTGCAGCTGTAATAAGTAGGACTCCTCATGTGCTCTCTTTCCCTCCCTTGCTTTCTCTTCTGTCCTGATGTCCCCCGATGCCTCCCCTGTCTCACCCCGCCTCCCCCCTTGCCTGCCTGGGCGTCTGACTGAGTTGCTCATGTCCCACGGTGGAGCTGCAGTTTGTGCAAATGGCTCAGAAGTTTGCGTCACACTACGCGCCGCCATTACGCAGCGGGCCAAGTTAACGCAAGCACTCGTCCCATCTCTTAATGGGAGGTTACTGAACCTCCGGGCACCGCGGGCGCTCGCATGATGCATGATCACTCCCAATTACTGCAACAAAAGAAAGCCGTCTACCCTCTCGGAGGCAGTAGCCCAGACCTAACAATTCAAATACTCACCGACAGCATGTTATTGATCAGACTGCTGTCATCGTACTGACATTTCACTCAGCTGCATAATGGAAAATCAGTGTGAGACAATGTGCGATTCTCTCGGTTCGACCACAACAATACGATCGTCTTCAGCACGCGTATGAGAATAGTTTTTCTTTAACCATGTAGAGCGCCTGGTAACGGCCAGACGGGACAGTAGGCGAGGAACCTCCGGCGTACTTATTGATCTTATGCCCACCTGAACAAAATGGCTCGACTGAGAAAACAAGGCGTAGCAGCCCACACAACAAAGAGCTCTATTGCCTCACAGTGGTCTGGTTGGGCAACAGTCCTAAATGTTGGGCGGGGGGGCGGAGGATGGCAGATCTGCTTTTCAAATGATTTCCCAACACAAGTCTGATTCATTTCAACCGCTGCAACGTCACCAAAGTGAACTCTTTACAACCTCAGAATATGTCACGCAGTCTGTCAGTGTGAGGAATCAATCCAATGGTTGAAAATATAAGAAACCCAGTAGTGTGTGTGTGTCTCTCTCTCTCTCTCTCTCTCTCTCCCAGGTGCTCTTATTAAGAGATATGTACGTTTCAAATCGAAACCCACAAAGTCATATTTTTTTTGAAGGGTTCCTCACAGTCTTGAGTTCAAGGGTGCAGATCAGCCGAGACAATATTCAATTTTCCTCCAGTGAAAGCTCCTGCCATTAAACCGGACTGGATGAAATCTTCCTTTTAAGCAGGAGAAATTGTATAGGAATGATTCCTCAAGAGTTATCGATTATATAAAAAAGCCTGATATCTCTGGACAGTGGGAAATCAATGCCGCTAAGCCATCTCATACCTTTCCGTATAATGCCTCCAGTTATCCAATACTTCCAGTTTAGAGGTCAAGGAGTTGGCCTACTCTCCAAACAATTTAGCTGCAAAGCCGGAGACGGGGGAAGAGACGAAGAGACGGAGCCCTTCCTGTCAGCTGCAGGGATCATAATTAGGGAAATGTATTACGCGTGGGAGGCGAGCAACCGCAATCCGCCAGTATGAGGTATTGATTAGGCCATATTGAAAAGGAGAGGAATGGGAGTTTTTGTGTTTGCTGAGGAACCATCTCCGCCCTCTGATCCGCCATCAGACGACGAGGCAGCTATAGCGTTCCCCGCCGATCCTATACCGTGGGTATCTTCTTAGATTGCGGGGGACAAGGGGGGGATTATCCTGGCGGAGCAGAGCAGAGGTTCCTGCAGCTCAGAAAGAGGCTCACGCACCACATGGACTCAGCGGATAATGAGCAGTCTTTGTGATGTGTGCTGCAGGGGCCGGGGGAAAGCCAAGCCGGGGAGCACTAATGAAGCGCAGGCCTCAATCTAAAGCCGCTCGGCCGCAGACAGACGGCGAGTTATATGGATCCACTTCCACTGTCCTTCCACTCTTACTTTTTTTTACACTTGCGATGCCGTTTGATAAGGATTCAGGTTGCGGCGCGTCACCCGGCTCTCTCGTTAAGGGAAGCAGGGAACGGCGTTGATATTCTTTATATATATATAAAAGGACGCAGAGAGGAGTTGTAGGGATACATGTACAATTTTAAAGACATAATAAATGAAACTCGGCGATGAATAAAAGACACGCTGTCTTTTCATCACGTCACTTCAAACATATCTGCTCCGCTGAATTGTGAAATTGTCGAGTGTGTCTTTTTATTTCATTTTTTTAATCAAGAACAGAAAAGCTGAAGTGAACTAAGCACAGTAGTGGCTAATTAGAAAACAGCGACCAGCGAGGTTGGCATGTGCAGCCTAGTTTGTATGCAGCGGTGGCTACTGGGCGGCTGGTGAGGACAAGACACGCTGACCTTTACATCCACAACAACACATAATGCACTTGTCATCGCTGCTTTACAATTCACGGACCGCCCACGGAACGTGCTTCCTGCAGCAACGTCCTCACATTTATACAATTAAATGCTCATGCACGCGCACGTGCACAGCTTCACCTCAACACCATTAAACTAGCTGGACAAGTCTTCCACAGTTTCCATCCTGATCTCATTAACTGAACACAAGGCTTCTGCTGAAACGGCGCGGTGGCGTGCGAGTTATCAAAATGCAGCAGCTTTCTACTTGAGTTATCGCTGTCAACGAGGGCTGAAAACATAATGACTGCCCCCCGCTGCTTAAACCTCTCACAGCACAGCGTAATAAACACTGCCGTTACTGAATGGGTGCCACTCCGGTGTCGGCGTGGGGGGTTTCCTGGTGACACGGGTCGGAGGTGGAAGCTCACAACAGGCCATTAGGAGAGCGTGATCTTTGAGCTTGCATGCACCGCTGCGCCTCTTGGCCTACTCAGTGCACTCATGCTAAGGAGTGAACGCCCGAGGAGGATGCAGTTTCACTTTAAAAACCAAATTCCTCATTACTTCTTTTTTTTTTTTTAATACATTTGAGAATTGTTATATGGACTTGATTTCATGCTTGATGTGCATTTTACTACAAATGGCAAAGAGAGAATGACTTGCTTGGAACAATCAGGAATTGCAAAAAAAATACTTTGTTTCTCTCTGAGTAAATATAGTTTAAGTTACAATCAAGCATTTACAGCCTTCAGACAGTATTCAGCCTCAAGTCAGTGGATGCTGTAACTCAACACAACCAATGGCTGAAGGGGATTTTTTTATTTACAAACTAAAAATCAAAAGCTGAAACATGTTTAAAAATACCATTAAGACAAAGTGGAAACATGTTTTGAGAAACTTCTGCAAATGTATAGAAGATGAAATACAGAAATAAGTATTCAATCCTCTGATTGAATAGTTTGTAGAAGCAGTTTTGGCAGCGATTACATCTTGGACACATCTGGATTTGGGAATTTCACCCCCCCAGTCTTCCTTGCAGATTTCTTGGACGGGAGCATCTCAACAGTTATCAAGACATTTCACAAATACTCAATGTGATTTAAGTTTGGGCTTTGGCCGAGCCATTTAAACACTTTCACATTCTTGTCCTGAAGCCACTGCAGTGTTGATTTGGCTGCAACGCTTAGGGTTACTGTCCTGCTGGAGCATAAATCATGACACCGAGCCAAGGTCTTTGGCACTCTGAAGCACAGCATGCTTCATGGTAGAGATGCTGCTCAATGGGTTTCAGATAGTTTCTTTGACTTCATGGTAGAGACACGTGCATTTGTTCTAAATCATGTCTAATCAATTGAAGAGGCCACAGGTGTTCTCCTGAAGCAGTACGCCCCCCGCTGTAGAGGTTGAATACTTTCTCAAGGCACTGCATATCTAAGGCAGTGTGGCTCAACAGCAGATACATAATAAAGGAACATGCATTTCACACAAAGCTAACTTCAATCTGCAAAATTGTGTCGTTCCAGCAATGCTAGCTCAAATTCACTGGTTGACCTTCAAACAGATGGAGTAGTAGCAGCTATACACACATTGAATAAGGTCCTGGGCAATTTCAGCAGCAGTAGATAAAGACTGCAGAGCCTATACACTAGGAACCCCATTCATACATTCATATACCTTTATTGGACAATTACCTTCGTCCATTGTGATTGGACAGAGAAAAGGGCGGAAATGGTCATAAAATCCACACAAAAATAAGCTGCAACAATTCAAACATCTTTAATGCAATCACCACCTCGGATCTACATCCTCTCACATGAGCTCCTTTACACTGGAACTAGCTGGGAGTCAAGCTACAGTACAGCGATAAACACCATAATTAAATTAAGGGAATTAGTGTTTGTAATGTCAGTTCAATATCAGCTGCAAGTTAATTGTCTGATCGGAGCAACGAGGAGCACTAACAGGTTGTGTTAACGGGGGGAGACCAGGACGGCCTAAACGATCTGCATCTCCTGACGAGGCAGAAATCATCCGGCCCGGAGCACAAATACTGAAAAATTCATCAAAAGGAATGCTTGGTCGTATTAAATCATCTTGCCGCACTAAATAAAGACAAATATCCTGATCCTATAGGGTGAGGGGAAATAAACACCAGACATCGTGGAAGCACCTGCAATTTAATCTGCTTTCTAATCAATTTGTCTCTGATTGAAGTCTGGGAGTGGGATGACGTCCCCAGAGGGAGCTGCCAGGGTGGGAGGCGGCACGGTGGAAGTCGGTATGATGAAATCCAACCACCAGGCAGACTTTGTTTGTCACTTCTGCTTCACCAGGGCATGAGAGAGGCCAAGAGGACCAGAGCCAACAGGAGGCCAGAAGACACACTACTACTACTACTACTACTACTTCCTGAGGTGAGACGCCCCCCATACTGGTCCAAGAGCTGCAGGGCCACACCGTTAGTCCAGCCGAAGCCCAGCTGCAGCATCGGCAAAGCAGCAGAACATTTAGGAGTTTAAGTTGGATTTTTTAGCTTAAGTTTGCATTGGATTTAAAAACAAGATGCATAACATGACGAGTGTGTGTGTGTGTGTGTGTGTGTGTGTGTGCGAGCATGCATGTGTGCGACAGTTTGCATGACATCAGAAAAACATACCTGACTGTCATATTAGCACATTATGATTACTCTATTAACACGTGGAAGGAAATACCTGAACGTCGTACTCCCCTCCACCACCAGGTTTGCCGTCTCCGTTCACGTCATACTGCCAGAGGAGAAACATCACAGATCCTCAGCCTCACTGTATTATCGCTGAGCAGCACAGGTTCTGAAACCGCAGCAATAATAATAATAATAATAATAATAATAATAAAACCCAGGACTCACCTTCTCAAACATGGCGTCATACTTGATGTACGCCAACCAGTTTGTCTTGATCCACCTCTGGGCCAAATCAAACGCCACTTCTTTAGCGGTGTCTGAAGGCAGTTTGGATAAACCTGGATAAAACACAAGGCTGCATTTTTAAAAAAACAAAAAACAACATGGCAACTTTCTCAACAAGTGATGAGTCATCACTGGGCGGGCTGACTTTCCACTGAGCAAACCCCTCATAGTGACAAGTGGCCGCCTACCGTCGATGAGCATGTGCTGTAAAGGGGGCCATGCGTTGGGGTAGTCCCACTGCTGCCCACTCTCTCTCAGCGATGTCGGGACGCCGTTGGGGAACCGGAGAGCGCCGCTGTCCTGTGCAGATACAAGGAACAACAAGGACGAGCAAAGACGAGAGCTTGTGTGGAGGAAGATACCACAGTATGTGTGCGCCATCTGCTGGAGCAGTTGGGCATTGTTCATGAAACACATTGGACACTAATTGTACCATAACCTCTTGGAAAAAATAAGATTGTACTATCATTTCAATTCTTAATGTTAAAGAGCTGTGAATCTATGTATTAATGCACTGTGCAATATACATCAGTCATTTGACAGCAAGACTCCTTTAAAGCCCCAGGAAACTTGGCTTGAAATAGTAAAAATGAATATATGATATCAAAGTTTCGTGTCTAATTAAGCATCCACAAAAATCTGAGTGAAAATAAACGTTCAGAAATATTAGAAAACCTTGTTCAGATGAGTGGGGGGGTTCAGAACAGTGGGGTTGAATTGGGCGTGGTATTTTCTGAGATTTACTACGCAGAGAATTCATTCATCCAATCATTAAAAAATGCACGTCAGTTGTCCCTCCCCCTACAGGTGCAACAGCTTGAC
This sequence comes from Hoplostethus mediterraneus, assembly GCA_034670385.1. Taxonomy (NCBI): domain Eukaryota; kingdom Metazoa; phylum Chordata; class Actinopteri; order Trachichthyiformes; family Trachichthyidae; genus Hoplostethus; species Hoplostethus mediterraneus. The sequence goes on along the minus strand of JAXDDW010000019.1, from coordinate 2,231,471 downwards.
AGTTTGACATGGGCGGAGCTATCCATCGTGTCAGGATGTCAATCAAATCCTGATCTGACACGCCTACACAGTCCTGAGAAACGGTCTGAACAGCTAAATGATGTTTTTGAACGAGGTTTTCTAATATTTCTGAACGTTTATTTTCACTCAGATTATTGTGGATGCTAAATTAGACACTAAACTTTGATATCATATATTCATTTTTACTATTTCAAGCCAAGTTTCCTGGGGCTTTAAGAATGAGACAATGGTGGGCTTGTGATCAGAAGGCTGATGGCTCGAATCCCAGATTGTCTGTGTAAAACGTAGGTGGGGAAACCTCCTTTCAACGGCTGCCATCGAGTTTCCCTTCTGCAAAACATTTAAAACCCCAATTGCTCCAGTGGGGCTGAAGGCTGTGATTGTACTGGGAAGCCGCGAGGCGTGGCTATGTGTGTAACTGTACTGCATGCTATGTCAACCCTCTCTGGGTAAATAAAGGTTAACTAAACAAACCAGTGTATTCTGGCACGAAGCATTGAGACCACAACGAGGCCTGGAGTTTCTACCAACCTTCAGATACTGTACTGCCTTCTCCCCCATTGCAGGTTGTGAATAGCATTCTGCCCAAATAGGCGCTAGGTTGGAGGGGTAGAAGTCAAAGCGGCTGGAACGCGTCATCAGGTTGTAGTCGAACCAGGCGCCCCTCTCGGCGTCCCACAACACAGACTCTATCGCCACCAGTCTGCGGGCTGCAGCCTGGTCGTACAGTGCAGCTGAATCACCATCACCTGTCAAGAACACCGGTTAGCAGCCAAAAACGTGGTGTGCAGACCAAAGCCGGTTCAAGGTCAAAAAGGCTGTGTTGTCTCTGCTCACTGCTCACCCAGTATCCTGTGGAACGAAGCGAGTTTCTTCTCGTTGCGACACAGCAGAGCGTTGAGGTCCGCGGGCAGGATCTGACTGGTGCGGGTCTCTCTGAGGGTGCCATTGTTGTAGCCTTCATCGTCCACATACCAGCGGGACGAGAAGTCCCAACCGGACTCGGCACCCGCCTTCAGATCGGACCACAGCTGCTGCCTGCGATCTGAGAGCGTAACGCAGCGGAGGCCAAAAGAACACCGTCAGTAGCAGCATTACATCTGCTTTTATTCTTCAATTCTTCAAAGACGACAAAAACCAAAAGGCTCACTCATAGTCAGCCACCAAGTAAATATGTCAGGGCAGGAAGCCATTACCATCTGTGAGTCCTTCAGCTACCTCCAGATCATCTGTGTAGGATTCAGGCCTGGAGGAGAGTGGAAAACATGCTTAGGACAAATGTATAGCGTGGCTGCATCTCAACCCAATTCAGGTCCAATGTGTTTGTACTATTCAGTGCCATACCTGGGCAAGCCCACCTGCACATTGTACCGGTTCAACACATGCTCCGTCCCATTTCTTCCCACTTTGACGGAACGGTTGCGCATCCAGAAGAGGTACTCCTGCTCCAGCGTCGGTAAAGCCGCTCTAAGCCACGAGAGGTTTTAAAAAGGATGAAACAACAGCAGAGGCAAACGGTTCAATTCAGAAGGCTTTGTCACGGTGCAGACAAAAGTAAGAGGAGTCACGTTCAAATTAAGCAGATGAGGCGTCGGCATTCAGGAGAAGCGATGAAGCGCCGGGGGGGGGGGGGCAGAGTGATACACAGGTTTTAATGTTAAATAGGCCCATTGAGATCTGGGGGAAGGATGTGTGGCGGCTCAAGGATGATAATGTGTCTGGAAGGGGCATCAGCTCATCATCAGACCTAAATATCACCTGAGGAACTCTTTATCCTTGGTGGCTTGATAGTAGCTGTCCACCATTAGAATGAGGAATGGCGGCTGACTGCGCCTCTCATAGTAAATCCGCCCACCATTAGGAACGAAGCTATATCTGTAGGAGGGTGGTAAAAAAAAACGAAGAAGTAGTTTTCTGAAAATCCTGAAATCCCTCTACACCTGTATTTGCCAGGCATGCAGCACGGGTTGCTAAATGACTTGAGATTCAAGAGGGAGTCTGCTGAACAACCTACAGCCATACTCAGCTGGTATGAGTTACCAGAGATGACGGGTGCTTTTGACAGACAGCCGAGGCTCACCTGTTGACAAGGTAGAGGAAGTTCTGGATCATACCGTGGGCGGTCTCTGTCATCTCTGACAGGAGGAGCCCGTTGATGACCCAGTAGGAGTCCCTGTTGGGGGGGGCACAGAGCGGCATCGTGTCAGCGTCTGCGTGGCAAACCAGACCTCTGGCTGTGATCTCTGCAGGCTCTGACCTAGCGAGACGCCGCTGCAGCGCTAACAGCTCCAGAGACAAGACGACATCAGTCACTCACCAGTAGTACAGCTCCCTGAAGCGCCCCCCCGGCACTACGACAGGATGTGGGGTATAGATCTGTGAGTAGAGCTCCGGGTGGTGTTTAACATCAGCGCGGATCTGGAGATGGATCAGTTTGAATTTTAGTTATTTTTTAAAAACATTGGTGGATGATTGAAAGTATTTCTACATTCTAGTTGAAAACCCATGCAGGATTACCTTTCTACCAAGAGACTTCCACAGACCATGTATCTTCTCTGCCCAGTTGCGCAATTCTTGGTCTACTATTTTTCCCAGGAACTTCGGCCTGAACGTAAAATAAACTCACATCAACAAAGCAAGCTTCATTGCGGACTCTTGAATCAAAACGTAACATCCATGTCTCAATAACCAGATCTCACTTGTCATGCCAGTCTGGCGGCATCCATGACTCAAACTCTGTCCCGGGTTCCACAAAGTACGTGCTGAGGAACTTTTGCAATTTGGACGACGGGATGGTCGTGTTGGCTGATGCATTTGCGAGTTCATGAAACGCTGACAAAACAATGTCTGCAAGAAAGACGGGAAACCAATAGAAGCAACCACAAGCTGGACGTACAGGAAACGACACATTCACTGACTTGACTCACCAGGGGTTGCCCTCAGCTTCATGTCAACAAAATACTTGTCATCGTCAAACAATTTCGCTTTCTGCACTTGTCGCAGGACATCCCCTGCACAGTATATTTCACTGAAAATCATCAATCAAGTCAACTGGGTTATTTAACAGTCATTACAAAAGGGCACATGTATAGTAGTGCAAGTGAGTCCACATCCAGGTTAGCAATAAACTACACCACTATCACCTGGGATAACTGATATGGGCAAAGGTCTCTCGAACTGGAGTACAATGAGAAAATCGAACACCAGTCGTAGCAGGAAATAAAATGTTCAGAAATTGAATCCTGTGAGGGTTTATAAACATTTTGCACAACAAACGCAACCTGACAAACTGCAAGGATTCCATTTAGTTTCATGCCCTGCCAAATAAAATTATTAACATGTCTCTGGCAACTTAGGTTAGGTGCTACGCTGTTTCAATACAGCAGACATGCTACGTATGCTTTCAATTACTAATAAACAAAAAATCTAAGTAGAAACATTTTGAAATCAATACTGTTCACCATCTTACCTGTCACATGGTGGTGGGAAAGCACTCTTTACACAGGTGAAAATCACCACCGAGAAGTAGTACACAAAGTTATTCATCTCCAGCTACCGAAGAGGAAACCTGCGTGCTGCTGTCAGGTCATAGTCCATATGAGGAATGTCTCAATAAAACACTAACACCTAGTAAACAACTCGACAGCAGCTTTACTTTTCCATTTAACTGATAAACAAGCTTTAAAAAAAAAAGTCAAGTCACAATGAATTTCAGTGAGCTTTATTTTCAACAAAAACTTTCAATCACATAACCATGACATCTTTGAAACACAGAAGTCCATTGTAAAACTCGCTTCACTGAAAAATTGCCAATTGAATAACGACCAAATTTCGATCCAAAAAAAAAAAAAAAAAAATTATATATCCAGGCTTTAAATTATTCACTTAAATTTGGAGTCTTTTGAACGCATGGTCTACTCCACTGAATCCACGTTATTGGAAACAAAAAAATCCAAATATAAGGGCAGCTTATCGAAACGTTTTCATACCCAGAACCTTACTTTGGGATCCTTAGGTAATTTTATCCTGTTTAGAAGTACCAGAGGGCCCCTCCCCATGGAATTGTACTGATGCATCTGGTTTGAGAGGAATCCCAGGAGGACTACTCTCAAATCCTTCTTGACAGGCAAGAGATGGGACAAGCCAAACTACACAGCGGTGGTATGTAAGGAGTTAGAAATATCAAGATAGGATTACCATCTGCATCAGGGCAGCAAATAATTTTCCCAATCCTCCAATTTAAAAAAGGTAGATCTTAAAGAGTGAGACAATTTACTGGCACAAACCATCCAATTAAAGTCATCCGATCTAGGGTGAGATGCTTTCGTCTCAGTCTTTAAGATACTCAAAATGCCAGCCACTGGCAGTGAAGCAACATTCCTTCAAAAGGTAGCGCAACGAAACCCCCTGAAGGATTGTTGAGCACTGAAGACATGAGCTGTGGCTCCTACTGCCAGTGGGCTGACAGACAGACAGCTGCCAAGTGCCTGCAATTGGTCCCTGTTCACTCGTCTATTGTATCATTTCTTACTTTAATATTGATAACCCCCCCCACCCCCACCCACCGCCCCCCTCCCAAAAGAAAAACAGCCAAATTAGAAATGTAAGTATTTGGGGAACTACAATAGCCTTGAGAGAACAGGGATCAGTCCTAACCAATGAGAAATTCAATGATATTTTTTAAACAAATCAACCCAACTATCACAAAGTCGTCTTAAAAGAGCTGAAATTAAATGTGCAATACTTCTCATTGATTAGAACCAAGTCAAAAAAGAGCATCTCACCAACTTTGTGTTAAAGGGAACCTAATTTGCAGAAAGGTCCTGGCTGAGCAAACAAATGATCGGAGGACCTTACTGCTAAATAAGGACATATTTAGTTTGCATAATACCACAAGCAATTGGAACCCAATCCCCAAAATATCTACGCAACACAGGGCAGAAGAGTAAGCCATATGCTCAGCCGTCTGAGGTGCCCAGATATTATTTTTTACTAGCAGTCCCACTAACGGCAATGTTGCAATCCTTCAAAGCCCATTCCCCATCCCTCCCAACCTCATGTTCCACACCGCCGTACACTTATCTCCCGTTTGGGCTGTACAAGTGTACAAAAAGCAGTGCAGTCAGTGTTATTGCCTGAACCCATATCTCTGTACTTAACATAAGTGCAGCCCACCCTGCTTGAGTTTTATTTTGTGCAGCATCTTTTGTGAACTGGTTTTTAGTAAAGCCAGCTAACTTGCAATGCACAGAGAATGAATTCCTGCTACATTTTATGTCAGATGGTTCATATTGATACTTCAGGCCAACATTCTTGAAAGTTGTGTGGGAAAAACACATCTTTCTCCCAAACATTTCCAAAGTAGTGTACCTGTGCTAAAAGAGCACCTAGATCAACGTAACAGCTAATACCTCCCCAGAAAACAGAAATTCTCTCTGCCAATCAGCTGCACTGCAGCGAGTAGTACTACTACATGATAGAATATTATTTTCTCTTTAACACTAACACTCACTTTGACTGGAGATCCTGGCGAGTGTCTCGTGAGTCAGTTTAACAAGTTAAGGCTGGTGACAACAGAAAGAATTCATTATTCAAATGCACAAGCTTAACAAAGCCATCTGTCTAAATGGGAACTTGTTAACTGGCAACACAAGGAGAATAATTAAGGGCAATAATTTAAACAACCATCTCTGGAAGTGCAGATTTGAATAATTGCACTCAACATCAAATTTGGAGGGGCTAAAACATATCTGATGATCTCTGCCTCCAAAAACATTTCATGCACATGGTATCAAATGTTCTAGATCCTAATGAAGTCTGCAATTTCTAAAATTATAAATAAATTCACAAGCCAATTTTGCAGATCACAAAGATAAACTGGCAGTTAAGGAAAGTCTCTCCAGTGCTAACCAGAAAAAAATAAGCTTTTCGTTTTGTCAGCCAGCCTTTCAAACTTGTTTGAAACAATCTTAAAATGAAGGTATATACAAGGTGTACAGTGCGCCTCACATGTTGGCCGCACATCTCGCAGAATAAAGTATGGCCATCCATAGGAAGGTGAAACAACACAGGACAAAAAAACATAGCTTTCCCCCGTTATACTCTACCAAAACAGGAATCCTCGTGGCTCAAGGTGTTGAAAGGCTGCAGAGTGCTTATCAATTTTTAGTGTTCCAATACTGAAGACAGAGGAGGAAAGGGTCTGGGTCTTTTAGAAGCACATGCTTCTTCACAAGCAACTGGACAGTCTCTGGCTGTCTCTTGGAAAAAAATCCAGCATCTCTGTCCATGGAAAATCCAAGTTTGTCGTCATTTAGCAGCCCGGCTTGTGTGCAGCTAAGCCAGCAAAAACATAATTCAGATCAGCCCTCTCCCAGTTATCTCTATTCCAAACAAACGGATGACCTGACCTAAAAGCAGTTATGAATTCACCTATGTGGTTGGACATTGAATTTGTGAAACAAATTTTCGATTAGGTGAATGTGATTTTGTGGTACGAAGTGAGCAAGATGATGTAGGACAAAGGGTTATTACTTTAGAACAAGTTAAACTGCTTGTTAAGGCACTTGATACAAATTGCTAAAAACTTCCAAAATAAAAAAGTGGAGAATGGAGGGTACAAGATAAGGGTCTGTTGGTGCTGGCATTGCAGACGTTGGTGGATATGAATCGTCAAGATGTGCATTTGTTTTCGACTTGGTCCCCTGCTTTCCTCCCAGTGCTTATGATGTCTTCAGTCTGTGGTGGTGCAGCAGAGAGCCCCATAAAAGGGACATGAGTTCTTCCAAAATGTATCCATCAAAATACACATTCCTCATGGTGGCACCCGAAAAAGGAAGACAGACGGAAGCTGTACATAAAAAAAAAAGTCCAAGACACGGTAGAGAGGGGGAAGAAACGAAAGAGGAGGTGCAAAGGGGAATGGAGGATGGACTGATCTGCAGAGAGAAGAGTGAAGCAGAGTTATGTACACGGCCTGCTGCAGATCGGATCTAACACTGAAGTATCAATCACGTAAGCCAAGCAATGTTTACATGGACATCAAATGTTGCAGTTCGATTTTAAGAAAACTCAGTTTATGTGCTGTAGATAAGTGCAGTGTTCAAATTCCCATTTTCATATAATCTTGCATATTGCAATTGATTTGAGACATGGTCATGTGATTCCTTGCCTGTAGGCTGTAAGCAACACTCTCATATTGCAGTCACGTTAACCTATGAGACTTTCCTGCCATTCAGCCAGTGCTGAGACTCAAGATATCAAGGTCAGACGTAAACAAAAATGGTAGGAGTAAATCCTAACTCTAAATCCTAATAGATTGAGCTAGTGTGACAAGTCAAAACCTATGGACGCATGTTGTTTACATGTTCCAAAAACCAACTAGTAATACTCATACTTTGTTGATCCCTGGAAGAGATATTTGATACTCTGTCAGCATCCCTGGAGCTAGTAGGGATTCAGCGGGGCAGATGTTTGCTGTTTAGGGGGCCTGAACCCAAGTCCTCCAGTTGAAGGATGTTCTCCCTCTTCACTATACCACGCTGCTGACCCTTTATGATTCAGTATTAATACTAGGATTAAGGCTTAGAATGTGACCTTAATTGAACTGGCATTACTATATTAAGGTGCAGTCTGGGGCCTTGTCATAACTTCCTGAAGATCAAAGTATTTGTGTGGATGTAGGTAGTCAATGTTTGTACACTCACTTGCTCACAGCTTGACTTCTTCCCCGCTCTCACTGTGGTACTCTGCCACATACAGGCTCTTATCAATGATGCCAGGGATGGGCTTGATCTCTGTTCCAAGCTGCTCCTCGATGCCCTTCAGGTTGAAGCGGTCATCATAGGTGATCAGGTTGATAGCCAGACCCAAGTGTCCGAAGCGGCCTGGACAATATTTACAATTTTAAATGGTTCCGTTGTACCAGCAGTCATCTCCATGAACTCAAATAATATAACAGATTTCTTACCAGATCTACCAATGCGATGAAGGTACGTTTCCCCCAGCTTGGGAAAGTCAAAATTGATCACAACATTCACAGCTTGAATGTCAATTCCTCTTGTGAAGAGGTCTAGATGAAACAAAATGGAGAACAAAAGCAAAAGTTAGCACAAACATCGATTTATTTTTCTGGACCACAATTTTACACAACCACAGAACTTCAGGTTTAGGAAAACAATTAGTCGCTGAAGATGTAACATGTTAGTGATGTGTGCTGTGTTATGAAAAGACAGTTTTTACTGACATTTGGGTGTTTATTTCAGACCCTGACCCTAACTGATGAGCATATGTATGACTGACATTTGTTGACACTTTAGATCTTTGAGAAATGCTTGTAGGTAACCGGTATATTTTTTTTAACACAAAAAAACAAAAACAAAAAAGCACCACTGTGCAGACTATGCAGGCCATATGCTATTTTCCAGCATTGCAGCAATTGCAATGTGTCGCTTAGCAATTTGTTCAACTTTTGTTTAAGCACCATGTTTGGCAGATACCATTGAATTACAGTTTTAGCACCCTTGCATTTATATTTATATATATTTATATATGAAGACAGAAAGTTTCCACTTAAAATAAGTGGAAACTTTGTCTTCATCGGTTCATGTTTTATTTAACAGCACATAATTAAATACAAATAGAAAAAAAGTATTGTATGGCTTCTAAAGTGTCTAAAGTCATGATTATTGGCACCCTTGTCGAGTTGCACAGCATTTGGCAATGATGACTGCTTCCAAACGTTTCTTGTAACCATTAGTAAGCCCCCTGCACCTTCCTGCTGGCTGTTTCTCCCTTTTGTCCTCTCAAATTGAAAAATTGCTCCAAATTGCTCCAGTTCAGCCCTTTGACCATCTACGCATTTCAGGTCTCGCCATAGGTTCTCAATGGAATTGAGATCAGGACTCATCACTGGCCACTCCAGAACAGTGCTTTTTCTCTTGAACCATTCCTGTGTGCTTTTGGATGCGTTTTGGGTCATTGTCCTGCTGGAGGACCCATGACCTTCAATTGGAATCCAGTTTTCTGAGACTGGGTAGCACATTTTCCTCCAAAATGCCTTTGTCTTCTTCTGATTTCACGATGCCCCAAATACATTCAAGACATCCAGCACCCGAGGCAGCAAAGCAGCCACACAGCATTATGGAACCTCCACCGTATTCGACTGAAGGTGGGGTGTTACTTTCTTTAAAAGGTTCATTTTGTCACCTGATAAGAGCTGATCTGCATTGCCAAAGAGCTCCAATTTGGTTTCATCAGTCCACAGAGCATTTGCCCAGAAAGATTTAGGCTTGTCCAGATGGGTCTTGGTCCACAATTAGGCCTTCTTGTCTCTTTCAGCGGCGTGGTCTTCTGTGGCCGTCTGTGACCGTAAAGCTCTTCTTGGTTCAGCATCCGGTGTATGGTATGGGAGTAATCCATTACCCCTGATCTCTCCAGGGCAGCAAATGAGAATCTATTTTCTCCAACATAATTGATTTCAATCATGGACACTATTGTTAGCTTGTGTGCAATTATAAATCGATAGATGACTGAAGACCTGTTTAAATTTCTTAAGTCAAACAATATTGTACATCTGCATGAAAAGCAAGGGTGCCAATAATCTTGACCAGAACTGTAAAATCAAGACAGACTTGCTAGAGTTTTGTTTTTTATTGAAATACGAATGCGTAATCATTTATAAAAGTGTCCTACTTCAGTGTCCTTAACACCTCTTAGCTGTTCTTAAAAGATACAACTTAAAAAATAAAGTTACTGAAACGCAAGACCTCTACAACTTTAACCTGTCCTCAGGTCCAGAGTACTGCTGGTTTTCTATCCTACCAGGTAGTTCATTGTATTCAACTATTGTCCCAGGACTAAAATCAGTCCCTTAGAGCGATACAATGAAAACTACCTGGCAGAATAGAAAACCCAGATGTCCTGACTTGAGGACCACTGCCCAAAGCAGCTTATTCTCAGATATTCATGATTCCGTTATATCTGTATATCTATATTCTGTTATAAATACAACCGATATACCGGTACCCAGTACCCAGCTCTACCACTTACCAGTGCAGACCAGATTCCGGCACAGGCCGTTTCTGAAGTCATGGAACACACGGTTGCGATGCTCCTGGAGAGAAATACAAGTGTATTTAGACTCCACGTTCACTTATCATGAACTTGGTAAACTAGTACTCCTGAGGCAGCACTTTGACCTGACCTGTCTCATCTTGGCATGGATGTAGAAACATGAGTAGCCAAGCTGGGAGATCTTCTTGGCCAGCAGCTCCACTCTCTGGGAGGAGTTGCAGAAGATAATTGACTGATTGATCTGGAGCTGTGGAAAAAGAATAACACCAAGGCAAATAAATCATGCAGTGCTTTTTAAAAACCTCTGTTTCCTCTGTACAGTTTACGGTATGTTTCCAGCTGGATCCATTTCACTAAATGGATCGGATAAAATAAAGCATTCAAATAAGTAATGACAATTTAAGATGATTCCATGACTAAAACATCCAAAGATAAAAAATAAAAAAAAACCACACAAAAAAAAAACCACACGCAATAAAGATGCTATTCGGGCATTTATGATACTTATTACACTACCCCTGTTCAAAGTTGGTAATCGTGCCAGTTAAATGAATAGCCTGCAGCAGAGTTGGTCGTCCAATGATCTTTACAATACTTTTTTGGTGACACCACTTCAACCAGGACAATCAAGCACAGATCGGCAACACCTACCCTGGAGAATAAAGTGTTAAGGCAATGGACCTTTTGCCTTTCAGTGACATAAGCGTAATACTGAGTCACCCCCTTCAGGGTAAGCTCCTCCATCAAGTTGATCTCATAGGGCTTCTGCAAGTGAGAGTTCTACAAAGTAGGGAAGAGCAATTGTTAAATTATCTTTCATATTCAGGTTGACAAATTACAGTTTCTCAGCCAATAAGAAATAAAACTTTTTAAACAAATATACAAATGATGAAAATGTACCATAAACTTCTGCACGCTGAGTGGGAAGGTTGCAGAGTAAAGCAAAATCTGCCTCTGTTTAGGCATGAAGCTCAGTATCTCCTCCATCATAACTACAAAGTCCTGAGACAGGAGTTTATCAGCCTGTTGAGCACAGGGGGAACAGTACATTGAGACTTGTCTATAACAGCTCCTTAAATGTAAAAGCCAGACTGGTTTATTCAGACAAGGCAGTATGGGCCAAACATAATTGAAATAACTCACCTCATCCAAAACAATCATCTGCACTTGATTGACCTTGGCCACTCCTTTCTTGATAAGGTCTAAAATCCTCCCAGGAGTGGCGATGACCACATGTACTATAAAATGATAAACATCTCTATCAGTCAAAAATACATTTAAAAAAAAAAAAAAAAAAAAGTACACAATTTGCACTACAAAATGGCCAGCAGTGTCTCAAGCTGCAAGCTAAAAATCAGTGCTGCCCAACCAGAGCCTCAGGATACTGGTCAATCACGTTTACTTTATTTGACATTGTTTTTAAAAGCAAATATTTTGAAACACTGTCTAAATAATGAGTTCATCCCAGTAGAGGAGACACTGACCACATTGGCCTAACATGTCAATCAAGAATGTCAGTCAAAATCATGCTACCTTCAACTGATAGGGGGCACTGGAAATGTTTCTCTGCAGGCAAGTGTAAGTTCAATACATACAGATGTTGCATAACACCAAAAATAATTGCCCAGAACACATTGATTTTTTTTTTATTTTATAAAAAGGAAACGTACAATGTCAACTTTGAACAAATGTGATAGCTGAGGACCAGAGTACCACCATTAGCAGTCTGTGAAACACATACTATGAGACTAGAATAACAATCATGCTGATGAACTGGCTAGGGCCAAAACACATTTTAATGGCTCCTCAAATAACCATATTCTGATTTAGAAAGCTGGGTTTGAAATTTCACTGAGCAATCACTGCTTGGATCGTTTTGTGTTTGAATGGTCCTAATTTGAGCCTCATCTGCTTTACTGTGGAGTAATTCAGCCCAAATTAAAAGGAAAAATTTGATTTTGTGCCAAAACTAATAAATGGGCACACCCATTGTGTGATTCGGCAAGTTTACCTGTTTCATCAAGTCTCATGATGTCATCACGCAGGTTGGTGCCACCTGTGGTTGCCATGACCTTCACCCCACCCATGTGTTTGCTGACCTGGATACATATTTGGCTCACCTGCAGAGCCAGTTCTCTGGTGGGCACTATGCCCAAAGCTGGTGAAACAAATTGTGAGGTACATTTTTAAAGTGGGAAAAAATGCAGGTTATTATTCACACATTTCTATAATCTTTGCCAGCACCATGTTGATTTGTGAACATGAACAAGGCTATAAACAAGATAGTCAAGAAAATTGGGGGTGGAAAAGCCAGGGAGCTCCTAACACAATGTTCCCCTGTCAGGTAGGCATATTGCCCAATGTTTAGAAGCACATGCACCAAATGCCCAATAACTCCTGATGACAATTTCACAATTTATATAAATGAGTAGATACAGATACTCCGTAGCCAAAAAAAATTGTTCCAGTATTAACTTGGTTATGATTACATCAACTGTAGGGCTATTCAATTCTGCAATTTTTTGTTCCGTTCCACAACTTATATAATAACCTTCTTGAAGAGCGACTTTGTTTAGGGCTTTAACTAGGGTCAAGTCTCTAAGTCTTCCTGACATTAATCCTGGGTATACTGTTACAGAAAAAAAACACTTCCTCACCTTGTATGCAGTCCTTCTTCAGGTCAATGCGTTCAAGTAAGGGAATGAGGTAGGCTCCACTCTTTCCCGTGCCATTCTTGGCTCTGGCCAAGATGTCCCTTCCTGACAGTGCAATAGGAATGCTCTCCTCCTGTGTAAGACATTAAGTATATATTTCTAGGAGTACTAGTAATAACATTATTACACAATTATATATTAATCCAAAGTAACTTTTGCCACCTGTCAAAATCTGAGACCTAATTGATTTACCTGGATTGGGGATGGTTTTTCCCAGCCCATCTCAAAGATTCCCATGAGAAGCTCCCTCTTTAGGCAATAATCCTCAAACTCATTGCCTTTAGTTGCAGTCACATCCTGTAATTACCATTAAAAAAAACACAGGAAAAAATGCAGGTTCAATTTCCAAGGTGTAGACAGATACTTGACTTACAAATCAATGCAGAAAGTTCCACTGATGACAATCAAGTGTTAGGAAAGAATGAAGGTCAGCTAAGATGTGGACAAATTTCAGAAATTTCCCATGAAGTAAATGTCTTTCTCCATGAATCTTGATGAATATGAATCCCTGTGAAATATTACTGTACTTAAGAAAAACAGGAATTACTAACATGGCTGAAGGCTACTGAGTAATCAGATTACTTTCTGGAACCACACACTGTATAATATATACTCTACATTGGCTTTACATTGTAAAAGGCACATGCGTGAATACTGAGATATTAAGTAACTGAATGATCATGGGACATTGTGACTGGGCACCACAAGCACACAAGTAGAAGGTATGTCAGTAAAACATAAAAATATCAATTTATTTTTCCAATATAGACCCCATTGAATGAAACAAAACAAAACAAAATTATATCCCATTTACAACATTGATTACGCTCACCTTTACCAAGGAGAACTACTACTACTACTACCTACCGAAGTTTTCATCCTCATGTCCTTTGGGGGTAGTTTCAAATTTTTCTTCCAGTCATCTCCAGGCCTGTGGAGGGGGGGGGGGGGGGGATCTTTGTAAGCAATAGCCCTCACAGTAAAACTGATCACCGGTGTCATGCATACTACATAAAATAAAAATAAAGAATACCATGCCTGGAGTGGGCAGGTAGGCTTTTTGGCTAGGTCCATAACATGCATGTTCTTAAATTACCATAGAAAAACGGCAAAACAATCAAGAGTCCCAATACTGCATATTAAAGAACTTACTTGATGACAGTGTTGGCTGTAGGGGCTGGCTGGGAGCTACCATTGTTGATTGTGCTGGAGCCTTTCATCTGACTTAGTTGCTGTTGTTGGGGGCCTCCTCCACCTCCACCTGGTCCTCCAGAAGGCTTCACGGAGCCTCTAAGCTGTCCATTCTGGTTGGACAAGCCCAAAATCACTGGGTTCTCTGTTCTGGCGGTGCTCATGTCTACTACTTCTCAGATCCAATAGCAGGAAAACTAACAGTGTCTGGATAAAGAAGGTCCACTCTGCTGGGACTACTAAAACCCAAGGATTGTCCTTCCCTCTTTAGGTTACAATAATCATCCAATTTATTTAAATATTTGTCTCAGCAGGTTCCCTAATGATCTTGTTCTTTGTGGAACATCTCAAGAACTGTCTAGAAACAAAAACCTCTTTGCAAGCTAAAGAAAGCGGCTAAGCATGTATTCCTTTAGCAAATTTGGGTTTATCATTGATGTAATCTGCCAATGTTATCTGGAAAACCATACACCAGGAGCACGTATCTAGCTTCCAAGTACTGGCCAACTGTTCAGCTAGCCATCTTGTTTAGCTCAACTCCGTCTCGTCCTCTCTGTTTTTTCCAACCCTGAAACACATGAAAAACAATGTCAGAAATATAGTTACTGTATTTAAGTTAGCAAACTAACATAACTGTTGGATAATGCTAGGTGATAATGGATAACAGCCACTGTTTGGGAACGCAAAGCTTTATCGAGTCGATATTTAGCTGGCTAATTGGCTAATGTTAGCAGTGGACGGCCGGCCTAAAAGTCAGCCAACTCATGTTGTGGTGACTATTAACGTCAGCTAGTGACATCCAAACAAAGTCGACATTTTCAGAAACTCAAATGAACACGTCAGTATCTTAGGCCACAGGCTGAACTTGTGCCGAGTTTAGAGACGCATCAGTGCATCGTTAGCTAGTTTTCTAGCTAACCAGGAACCCTTTCTGTCTGCGTTATCAAGCTAAAGTTAGCAAGCAGGTTCCCAATGGCTAGACAGCGACATCTGGTTAACCAGCACATTGAGCTAACGCCAGGTCTGTTTATTTAGCTAATGTTATAAATGAGTCCCGATTTGCCGCAATGACAGTTATAGTTCGTGTGTTATAGCAAAGATTATACTTAACGATAAAATTAATCTAAGAAAACATTAGCTCGACAAACAACTCGACACCCATCGTCACCTAACGTTAGCTAGTTAAATGTACAGTGCCGTGTTGCTAGGCAGCTAACGTTAACTGGCTAACGATAGCGAACTAACAGTCACAAAACTCACAGAGATGTAACCAAATACCGATTAGTTAGCTAAAAGTGGATATAACTTATAGTTTGCAGATCAGACGCAGACATTTACCTCGGATGACTGAAATTATCGGTTCACTTTATGATGTTTGTGAGGTGAAATCAATTTTTAGCTGACTACGAAGGGGTCTGTCGGACTAAACCGAACGTTCAAGATGGCTTCCACTCTTATTTGAACCCGCCCACTTCTAACTAATCAGCTGATTTCATTTCAAATCAAGGAATTACTTTAAAGGCGTCCTCCAGTCAAAACAATGTTTTCAGATTACAATCCCCAATGTGTCAACCGAGTCAGCAGGGGGTATCCCTTAGAGTCAATTTGAAAATGTCGCCGTGTGTCCTCCTGCGTTGGGTTCATCGACTGTTTAAGACTCGACAGGCATGCCACATATAATTGGTTAAATAATAAATAACACTATCTTGAATTAGAGTAACAATAAGACCACTGGTGTACTAATTCAAGATAATATTTGTATCCACTTATGGGGGAGGGAAGGGCATCCTGTGCCATCTACCCTGGAGGTTAAATGAGTTTATTACCACATACATAATACCACAGCTGTATTGTACCTGTCCTCCTGTCCTTGTCCTGCCCTATTTATGAGCAAGAAGGAACTTTAGTAATCCCATAATACATTTTAGAGGGATTATATACAAATATAACAGCGAAATAATAAACTATATAACATTTCCTATAGGAATATTCAATATGAGATAAAAATGCCATAAAGAAGTTAAGGTCAGTGTAAACTCACTATAGTACCATAAACAAGTAGGAGTCAGTATTACAGTGATTTTTATAAACAGGGGTAGAGGGACTTTCACTATTCTTGCACATTTAATATAGGAAGCCTAGCATTACGCTATTGTCTATTTTACTTTTCATCCATAACCAGGGTTATCTCTGTGAATTGTTAGTGGGTGGGTTTCCACAAATGCACCCCCACCAAACAATCAGCAAAGACTATACAGGAACAAGCACTAACATGAAGTATAGACAGTCAATACAGCAGCGTGAGCTATACAGTCAAGTGAACAAGAAAATACCAGCATGGCTTTTGCATTTCCACTTGAGGTAAGATGTGATGCAGATATACCTTAAAAAAGCTTTGTTAAATAACTTACTTCAATAGGTTTCTGAGTGTTCTTTAAAATATTGTAAGTATATCATATTTTTATTTTTAATTTGTAATTGCCATATTTTCAATTTTTGGCAAGTTTAAGGTTTATTAAGTTATTGATTGATCAAACCTCCCTTAATTGCAATAGGACATATTGAGGTAGCTATGATCTGTATGGTAGCTATGATCTGTATGAGAAGACTATATATATATATATATATATGTATATATATCTTTGATATGCACTGTCAAGCCTCAGCTGCAGCCTCTTGCGCTTGAATGCAATAAGATTCGAGGTATGAGTCATATGTGGCTTGTTTTTACTATTATGAAGAATGAACTGCAGGATTGACTGAATTGTTGAGCCACTGAGTGAATAAATGTGCTTCAGTCACTGGACTGCAGCTATGACAGATAGACAGATACGGGTTAGTTACTGAAGTGGCATGTGTTCTGGCGATTTTCTAATGATGAGGAAAAAACTCACTATAGGAGCAGTGGGGTGATTTATTTTATTTTGATACCCATGGGCTTCTTGCAATTCATCTGTCATCTTGCCAAATTCCTAAAATTATTCCACTGAGGAAATTCAATCAATCAATACATCATCCAAAATATGTTTTTGTCTGGTGTAGTTGCTTGGAAATTAAAACAATTAAGCAAATAAAGCAATACGGCAAAATGTTCATCCTGCAAATGAAATCAAACTGAAATGTATTAAAATTCAAGAGGATGCATTCGGGTATTTCCTATAAGATATTTCCATATTTTGGTGGTGATGGGTCACAGACCTAACCCAGTGTTTGTAGGTATATGATGAAATCTGAGATGACTTTAAGTTACTAAAATGTATTAATTTTTACTCGTACTCATGTTCAGTTGAAATTGCAGGAACAGGCCTCAACGGCAATGATATTTCATACATTGACATGATTTAAAGCTGACTCTTTATTGTGTCTCATATTCAGTTTATGATCAGAAAAGTTAAAAAAAAAAAAAAAAAAAAGTAAAAAAGTCAATAAATTCTCGCAACACTGCCACCTGCTATAGGGAACTGAAACAAATATGGTCTTTTCAGTGTTTCCTGTATATTTTGATGACTGTGTGAAAACTATAGTGAGAACAAAATCACTGGTGTGGTTTTCATTCTATTCAATCTGAGGTCATAAATTTGATAATTCATAAAAGCAAAACTGAAATAAATCCCAAATTAATTCAATGTGCAATTGTATTATAACACAGGGCAATAAAGTATTCTCAATAACTGTGACAAGACAGTAAAACTAACAATCTCACCTTTATATTCTTAAAGGGTTCCTTTGAAGTTGACTTATCGGGATCTGGGAATTCTTCAGACTACAACTGTTCAGAGTACAATTGTTCAGAGTACAATTCTTCAGAGACTGACTACGATTTCACCTGTCACGATGAGGAGATGGGCCTGCAGCTGTTCCATGCTGTGTTCAAGCCTCTGGTCTTCAGCTTGGTATTCCTCCTGGGCCTAGCAGGGAATGGTCTGATGCTGACAGTGCTCCTGAAGCGTAGGGGCCACCTGCGCGTCACTGAGATCTACCTACTGCACCTTGCACTAGCTGACCTCTTGTTCCTTTGTACCTTACCTTTTACTGTGGTTGAGGTCGTCACTTGGTGGGTGTTTGGAGTGTTTCTCTGCAAGCTGGTGAGCCTCCTGAACCGCCTTAACTTCCTCTGTGGGACTCTCCTTCTGGCTTGCATTGGGTTTGACCGGTATTTGGCTGTTGTTCATGCACTTCATAGCATGGAAAGCCGGCGACCCAAAACAGTACACCTAAATTGCATGTTACTATGGCTGGTCTGTTTGGGCTTATCGGTACCTACTTCTGTTTTTTTTTCTGTATATGAGAACCCAGTAAATCAATCCTCGCTCACATGTGGTCCTTACTTTCATGGCCTCCATGCAAACAACTGGTTGTTGGTCGATCGTTTCATAGTTCATTTGTGCTTTTTCCTGTCTTTGGCTGTCATGAGCTACTGCTACATAGCAGTGGTAGCTACTTTGTGCCACGGCCAGAAAAGCCAGCAGAAGCAGGGTGCCATTCGACTGGCTTTGCTCGTCACTGTTGTCTTTTGCGTCTGCTGGTTGCCTTACAATCTCACCGTCCTGGTAGACACCATGGAAAACTTGGGGGTGATTTCCAACAAAGGCTGTAGAGCCTTTATCCGAATGCAACAAGCCCTTGTGTTGACAGAAAGCCTGGGGGTGTCACACTGCTGCCTGAACCCTTTCTTGTATGCCTTTGTTGGGGTGCGGTTTCGCAATGACTTAATACGGTTACTTTCTAGATGGGGCTGCAGTCTGCCAGAGTCTGTCAGAGCTCAGGGTCACACTCGATCATCTACTTCAACAGTTAGCAGCAGCCTCATCTAGAACAGTGACAATTTAACTGTTGTACAAAGCCAATTATAACTAACACACGTCTGATCATTTATGTTATTTGTAATGATGGAAAATGTTACAACTTTTTTTTGAGAGTTTTATATTGAGTACAGTACCCAGTGCTTCTGTATTTACCGTGTGGGTCAAAAAGTGGCTGTTATTGTTGGCCAAAATTGCTTTTGCTTGCATTGTATATATTGCTAAGTATAAGTAATAAAGTTTTCATATTACACAGCAACGGTATCCCTGTGTCTGTTTTCAAACCACAATAACTGAGACCACAATAACAAAGACTAAAACCACGTTATAGATCAGCATTATTTTTTTAAAACTTCTATTAAAACACAGTTATAGAGAACAATTGCAAACAATCACAAATTGCATCTTATATACAGCAACTATATATTATATATATTTTCCTTTGCACAACAGTTTGGTAGTTGGAGAAAATAAATCAATGATATTAAAACAAATACAAATTTGAGGCACTCCTCTCCCAACCGCCACTCTGTTCCCACAACAAATACACACATCTGTGAAATATACATATTTTACAGTATTTTAGAAAATGGCTTCAGATTTTTTATTGAACCGTGTGACAGCGCTTTTAAATATTCTTCTTTTAATCAGTTGTACTCCAAAATTTGAAGATTATCACTGATATCTTTTTTTTGTTTGTTTTTGTTTTTACAATTCAGCATTTTAAACAATTGCAAGAACAACATGAATGAAAACATTTCACTATAATGGGAAAGCAACTGTGAGGGACTCGGGGTTGGCAGTATGACTGGGAGATCAGGTGGTGTGAAAAAATGAGGGTTTTATTAGCCCAAAAATATATACAGTTGTTAAGAGGGATAACAAAACCAGTAACAAAACAAATAACAACAAAAGCCACAGACTTCAACTTAAAGAACTGCTCTAGAGGCAGAAATTATATTAGTCAAAATAAACAGAACAGAACTAAGTCTAAATAAAGGCATAGGTGCTGTGACTAAACAAAACTGACTTTCAGTCACACCAGGGGCCTGTTCCAAGAAGCGGGTTTAGTGAAGCTCTGAGTTTGGTAACCCTAAGATGAGGGAAACTCTGGGTTTCCTGTTCTAGAAAGAGAGGTAACTCAAACTCTGATTCAGTTACCATGGTAACTGACTCTGTGAACCTAACCTGCTCGCTGGCAGGTTTTCTTGAACAAACCCTGACTTTCTCCCTGTCTCCTCCCTCTGCTGAACCTGAAGCAGCTGTCGGACATGGCGTGTCCTTTCCTCGGTAACCTGATCGATATTCAAGCCGAAGTAATTCGCATAGCCTCACGTCAGGAGAGGATTTTGAGACCCCGATTAGATGTTCTATGTCCAGGATGGAAGAGCTGTCCGAGATATAATATGCCGTTTACAGTTCACTCACCCAGTGCACCCACCTTTAACTTATGTTCCAGTAATTAAATATCTAGATCTGTCTTTCTAATTTGCCACCCCAAGTACACCATGTGAAGTATGTCTGGCCCAGACAGCTCAGTGGGTAGAGCATGAAACTCTCAGTCTTAGGGTTGTGGGTTCGATCTATCTATCTATCACCTTTGTAAGTTGCTTTGGATAAAAGTGTCTGCTAAATGACTCGATTGTAATGTTTTTATATTTCGTTTTCAGCTGCTGCCAAGTGCTCTTTGCGCCCATGGGATTGCACCTACATTCAAATATTTTTTTCCCAATACTGTTCCACCACTTTCTCACATGTAGGTAATATTATAAGAAAGTGTGGTTAAATGTTAAATGAATACACTACTGCATTCAAACGTACGCATTGACTCGGTCAGCGATTCTCTCCCACGCCAATTCCCTCTCCTTACGACCCTTCTGCTTGCTGTTTGCCATGGTGAATCGTAGTATCGGACCTCCATTGATGATGGCTTTTTATTGTCGTCGCACACACGCACCTCAAGGTGAACATATTCAAAGTTGATTGAACTAACTCAAAACAGCCGTTATGGAACTGAAAAACCGAATTGGCCATCTCGGATTTAATCAACTGAGAGTGCAGGGTTAGACTCAGAGTTTGCTGAACCTGCTTCTTGGAACAGGCCCCAGCAGTACTAAATATACACACACTGGGTTAGCCCATAGTTGATTACAGGGTACGTCACCACTTTAATTTGCCAGATATAATATACCATTGCCAGATACCAGCGAGTGATGCGGCTGTTGGCATCCTTCATCCCTTCCATCCACTTCAGTGCCTTGTGTTCTGTTTCCAGGATGAACTCTCTTCCCAGGAGATAATATTTGAGGGTGTCCAAGGCCCATTTCACAGCCAGACACTCTTTTTCCACTGTGGAATAACGAGTCTCCCTGGGGAACAACTTCCTGCTGATATAAGCCACTGGGTGGTAGTTGTTGGGCTCCCACTGTAGAAGCACAGCTCCCAAACCTCGCTCTGAGGCATCAGTTTGTAAAAGGTTTTTGTCAAAGTCAGGGCTAGATAAAACAGGGTTCTTACTCAGTGCATCCTGAAGGTCTTTCAAAAGCCAACTCTGCCTCCTCACTCCACTGCAGCCGAGTAGGGCTCATCCGTCTGGTCATATCTGTAAGTACAGCAGCTCGAGAGGAATAATTAGGCACGTAACATCTGTAACAACCTGACATCCCAATGAATAACTTCAGCTGGGTCTTTGTCTGCGGAAGTGGGCAAGAGTGAATGGCAAGAGTGAATGGCCTGGATCTTATGAATCTGGGGTTTGATAACTCCATTTACAATGACATACCCAAGATATTCAGTCTCTGTGAAATGACACTTGGACGGGTTGAGAGTCAGCCCTGCTTCCTGGAGACGTCCAATTACCGTCTTCAGATGGTCCATATGCTCCTCCCATGTGGCACTGTGAATGACAATATCATCCAAGTATGCGCCTGCAAAATGTGAAAGCCCCATCAGTACCTGATCTGGGGCGGCTGTGGCTCAGGGGGTAGAGCGGGTCGTCTGCTAATCAGAAGATCGGTTCGATCCCCGGCTCCTCCAGTACGCATGTCGAAGTGTCCTTGGGCAAGACACTGAACCCCAAATTGCTCCCAAAGCTGCGCCTTCGGTGTGTGAATGTGTACAAATGGTTAGATTCCCCTGATGTGTAAGGTTGGCACCTTACATGGTAGTGCCCTGCCATCAGTGTGTGAATGTACTGTAAAGCGCTTTGAGTGGTCGGAAAAGACTAGAAAAGCGCTATATAAATACAGTCCATTTCCCATTTAACCTTTGGAATGTAGCTGGGGCACCATGCAGTCCAAATGACATTACCGTGAACTGAAAGAGGCCCCATGGTGTACGGAAGGCAGTCAGTTCACGGGACTGTGGCGTCAACGGCACCTGCCCTGACCCTTGCAGAGATCGATGGTTGTTAGAAGCTTAGCTTTGCCCAAACGGTCAATCAGTTCATCAATGCGAGGGGTTGGACAGGAATCAAACTGTGAGATGGAATTCAGATATCGGAAGTCTATACAGAATCTTATAGTGCCATCTTTTTTTGGGACCAAGACAACGGGATTACACCATTCGCTTCTTGATGCTTCAATGATTCCCAGGGACAGCATCAGATCCATTTCCTTTTTTAAAGACACCAGGAGGCACTCTGGAATTCTGTAAATCTCCTTACAGTAGCATTATCCTTAAGCACAATATTGTGTTTAATCCCATTTGTATGGCCTGGAGTTTCTTTAAAAACATCTGGGTCACAGAGGGCGCTCACCTGGGCTTCCTGAAGAGCAGTGAGGTGGGTCAGGTCAGGCAGGGCTGGAACAGGTACAGGAAGGTACTGCTCTCCGTTGTCATCCTCATCCTCCACACGCCTAATCAACAAAACCTCTGCTTTTTTGTCAGACCTGGGGAACCATTCCTTTAGCAGATTAACATGCAAAATTCTCTTGGCCCGTGCCTCACCAGGAGTGGCAATCTCATAAGTAGTGGGACCCATTTTTTGTGTTACCTCATATGGGCCTTGTCACTTAGCCAGTAGTTTGCTTTCTTGTGTGGGGAGCATAACCAACACTTTCTGTCCAGGGGAAAAACTCCGCTCCCGGGCAGATTTGTCATACCATGTTTTCTGGTTCTGTTGGGCATCTGCCATATTCTGCTGAGCAAGTGTCGTCATCTTTTCAAGCTTCTCCCTCGTGTGGACAACATAGGCAACAACACTCTGAGGCTATGATGTCCTGTGATCCTTCCCCCATTGTGCCTTCAGTAAAGAGAGTGGTCCCCTTACCTCATGGCCATACAACAGTTCAAAGCCAGTTGAGGCCTGGGGTACCTCCCTGTAAGCAAAAAGCAGATAAGGTAACCACTGATCCCAGTCAGATCCTCTGTCATTAATGAATTTCCTGAGCATTTGTTTGAGAGTTTGGTTGAAATGCTCCTGCCTTACTCCTTTCCACTGGGCCCACAATATCCATCCCCAAACGTTCAAACGGGGTAACAATGACCAGCAATGGCTGGAGGGGAACTTTAAAGGGGTACCGACCGGGCTGAGGTTTGCTGGCACTGGGGACAGCTTCGGCAGTACTGGGCCACATCATCACGTAACCCCGGCCAGTGAAAATGTCTCTTAATGCGGGCAATGGTTTTATGTTTCCCCAGGTGGCCTGCCCAGGGAACAGAATGACCCAACCCAAGTACAGTTTCTCTAGCTGATTTGGGCACCATTAGCTGCTTTGCTGGCCCTTGCTGGCGGTATAGTATCCCATTTTCCATAAAGTACCTATCCCCATTTAGCAACTGCACCTCACCCCCTTCCTCATAGTCTCTGGCTTGCTGCAAATAAGGAGCTATGCTAGGGTCATCTTGTTGTGATACTTGGATGTCTGTTGGTAGTTGAAACCCTAAGGGCAGTTGCGGATGTAGCTCAATGGGGGAGTCTACTTTCATATGTTGGAATTTTTCCTGTCGTTTCTGGCTACGTGATTTGCAATCCTTTCCAGGCTTTTCTTCAATCTTAGCATCATAGAAGGGGAGTTCACTTAAAGGTTGGATGGACTGTAGAGTCTCCCTGGCTTTAGCTCGTGTGATTGCCGCATTACACAACTTACTTGGATGCAAGAGATCAACAAGGACAGGCAGATCATGACCCAGCACCACAGGAAAGGGAAGATGTTCAGCAACCCCCAAATTCATGAGATAGTTCTGGCCTCGCACCTTGATGTATACATCTGCTGTAGGATACATTTTTTGTCTCCATGCACACAACAGATAGGCACAGTATCAGCCATACGCACACTGTGGGGAGGTATAAACTGTCTCTGGACAAGAGTCTGAGTGCTGCCTGTATCAATGAGTGCTTTTAACTCACAGCCATTTATTTCCACCCTGGTCTCTCTCAGTGGCTGCTCTGGCGCCATTTTTGGCCCCAGGTCACCTCTAGGAACATAACACATCTGAGTTAATTTCACAGGGTTCTTGGGGCAGACAGGTTTGGTGTGTCCCTCTTCACCACATAAATAGCATACGGGTACTGTGGTAGGTTTAGCGAATGATTTCATCAAAGTCTGTTTCTCCTTTGCAGGAGCCTTACCCCCTGTAGTGGCTACCCAAGAGACGCCTGGCCCTTTGTGGTCCTTAGTTGTCTTCCAGGCAGTGAACTCCATGGCTGCTTCTTTCGCCTGGCCGCAACAAAGACAACAGCCAGGGAAGCTGCTTCAGCAGCCGTTGCAGGATTGTGCTCCCTAATCCAAACCTGGAGCTCAGGGGAAAGCATTCTCAGATATTGCTCAAGAACAATAATTTCCCCAATCTCATTCACAGTTTTTCCTTTAGGCTGAACCCATTTCCCATCAAGATCCTTTAATCTGACATACAGTTCTTTTGGGCTCTGTTCTGGCTCAACCTCAAGGCTGCGAAACTTCTGTCTATAGGTTTCCGGATTTATATCATATTTTTGAAGAATGGCCATTTTAACAGCTTCATAATCTAGAGCATCCTCATTGTCCATATGTACATAGGCACTCCTGGCTTTGCCTGTCAATAATGGTATCAGCCTAAAAGCCCAATCTTCCATTGGCCATCTGCATGCTACAGCTATTCTCTCAAAAGTGACAAGAAAATATTTAATATCATCAGTGTCAGTTAACTGCTGAAGCCTTGGCTCCTTAACAGACCTTAGGTGTACTGTAGAGGAGCTGAAACCCCAACTACTGTCTAGGCAAGGAGAGGAACAGAATCCATAACAGGGCCCAGGGTGTCCAGCTTCCCAGAGGGTTGACCAAACGTTGGAGAGGTGCGAGCCTGCACCTCTAACTGAAGCATATTAAACTGGTGGTGCAAGGCTTTAAACCACTGCTCCTGGCGTGCTGTCTCTACAGCTAGCCGGTCATCTCGTACCTGCTGCTGCCCCAGGTGGGCACAGGGAATGTTGGCCAAGTCGGTAAGGGTGGGCTCCCGGACCTCCACCCCTTCTGAGAGCATGGCTCCACCTTGCAACCTATTGCAACCTATTGAGGTGGCAGCTGCTGTTCTGTTCATGTACAGAACAATAAGACCACTGGTGTTCTAATTCAAGATAATATTTGTATCCACTTATGGGGGAGGGAAGGGCATCCTGTGCCATCTACCCTGGAGGTCAAATGAGTTTATTATCACATACATAATACCACAGCTGTATTATACCTGTCCTCCTGTCCTTGTCCTGCCCTATTTATGAGCGAGAAGGAACTTTAGTAATCCTATAATACATTTCAGAGGGATTATATACAAATATCACAGCAAAATAATAAACTATATATAATTTCCTATAGGAATATTCAATATGAGCTAAAAATGCCATAAAGAAGTTAAGGTCAGTGTAAACTCACTATAGTACCATAAACAAGTAGGAGTCAGTATTACAGTGATTTTTATATACAGGGGTAGAGGGACTTTCACTATTCTTGCACATTTAATATAGGAAGCCTAGCATTACGCTATTGTCTATTTTACTTTTCATCCATAACCAGTGTCATCTCTGTGAATTGTTAGTGGGTGGGTTTCCACAAATGCACCCCCACCAAACAATCAGCAAAGACTATACAGGAACAAGCACTAACAGGAAGTATAGACAGTCAATACAGCAGCGTGAGCTATACAGTCAAGTGAACAAGAAAATACCAGCATGGCTTTTTCATTTCCACTTGAGGTAAGATGTGATGCAGATATACCTTAAAAAAGATTTGTTAAATAACTTACTTCAATAGGTTTCTGAGTGTTCTTTCAAATATTGTAAGTATGTAATATTTTTATTTTTAATTTGTAATTGCCATATTTTAAATTTTTGGCAGGTTTAAGGTTTATTAAGTTATTGATCCGTCAAAACTCCCTTTATTGCAATAGGACATATTGAGGTAGCTATGATCTGTATGGTAGCTATGATCTGTATGAGACTATATATATATATATATATATATATATATATATTTGATATGCACTGTCAAGCCTCAGCTGCAGCCTCTTGCACTTGAATGCAATAGGATTCAAGGTATGAGTCATATGTGGCTTGTTTTTACTATTATGAAGAATGAACTGCAGGATTGACTGAATTGTTGAGCCACTGAGTGAATAAATGTGCTTCAATCACTGGACTGCAGCTATGACAGATAGACAGATACGGGTTAGTTACTGAAGTGGCATGTGTTCTGGCGATTTTCTAATGATGAGGAAAAAACTCACTATAGGAGCAGTGGGGTGATTTATTTTATTTTGATACCCATGGGCTTCTTGCAATTCATCTGTCATCTATAGTTCCCAGCAGAATATGAAAATAACAGAATCTAAAAAAATAAAATAAAATAAAATAATAATAAAAAACACATTGAGATGATTTCAAATTCATTGTAAGGCCATCACAAGTCTGATGGTTTATATGGGTCCAGATTTGAATCAAATTCCTAAAATTATTCCACTGAGGAAATTAGATTAAAAAAAAGTAAGTAAAAAACACGCTGCAAAATATTGTGGCATAAAAGAAAAAAGTTCAATCAATCAATACATCATCAAAATTATGTTTTTGTCTGGTGTAGTTGCTCGGAAGTTAAAACAAATAAGCAAATAAAGCAATACGGCAAAATGTTCATCCTGCAAATGAAATCAAACTGAAATGTATTAAAATTCAAGAGGATGCATTCGGGCATTTCCTATAAGATATTTCCATATTTTGGTGGTGATGGGTCACAGACCTAACCCAGTTTTTGTAGGTATATGATGAAATCTGAGATGACTTTAAGATACTAAAATGTATTTATTTTTACTGTGATTTCTCATACATTGACATGATTTAAAGCTGACTCTTTATTGTGTCTCATATTCAGTTTAGGGGAAAAAAAGTAAATAAATTCTCACATATTTGTCACAACACTGCCACCTGCTATAGGGAAGTGAAACAGATATGGTCTATTGAGTGTTTCCTGCATATTTTGATAACTGTGTGAAAACTATATTGAGAACAAAATCAATGGTGTGGTTTTCATTCTATTCAATCTGAGGTAATACATTTCATAATTCATAAAAGCAAAACTGAAATAAATCCCAAATTAATTCAATGTGCAATTGTATTATAACACAGGGCAATAAAGTATTCTCAATAACTGTGACAAGACAGTAAAACTAACAATCTCACCTTTATATTCTTAAAGGGTTCCTTTGACCTTTCGGGATCTGGGGGTTCTTCAGACTACAACTGTTCAGAGTACAATTGTTCAGAGTACAATTCTTCAGAGTACAATTCTTCAGAGTACAATTCTTCAGAGACTGACTGCGATTTCACCTGTCACAATGAGAAGATGGGCCTGCAGCTGTTCCAAGCTGTGTTCAAGCCTCTGGTCTTCAGCTTGGTGTTCCTCCTGGGCCTGGCAGGGAATGGCCTGATGCTGACAGTGCTCCTGAAGCATAGGGGCCACCTGCGCGTCACTGAGATCTACCTACTGCACCTTGCACTAGCTGACCTCTTGTTCCTTTGTACCTTACCTTTTACTGTGGTTGAGGTCGTCACTGGGTGGGTGTTTGGAGTGTTTCTCTGCAAGCTGGTGAGCCTCCTGAACCGCCTTAACTTCCTCTGTGGGACTCTCCTTCTGGCTTGCATTGGGTTTGACCGGTATTTGGCTGTTGTTCATGCACTTCATAGTATGAAAAGCCGCCGACCCAAAACAGTACACCTAACTTGCATGTTACTATGGCTGGTCTGTTTGGGCTTATCGGTACCTACTTCTGTGTTTAGTTCTGTAGATGTGAACCGAGTAAATCAATCCTCGCTCACATGCGACCATTACCTTTATGGCCTCCATGCAAACAACTGGTCGTTGGCCAATTGCTTCATAACTCCTGTGTGCTTTTTCCTGTCTTTGGCTGTCATGAGCTACTGCTACATAGCAGTGGTAGTTACTTTGTGTCACGGCCAGAAAAGCCAGCAGAAGCAGGGTGCCATTCGACTGGCTTTGCTCATCACTGTTGTCTTTTGCGTCTGCTGGTTGCCTTACAATCTCACCGTCCTGGTAGACACCATGGGAGAGTTGGGGGTGATTTCCAACAAAGACTGTAGAGCCTTTGTCCGAATGCGACAAGCCCTTGTGTTGACAGAAAGCCTGGGGGTGTCACACTGCTGCCTGAACCCTTTCTTGTATGCCTTTGTTGGGGTGCGGTTTCGCAATGACTTAATACGGTTACTTTCTAGATGGGGCTGCAGTCTGCCAGAGTCTGTCAGAGCTCAGGGTCACACTCGATCATCTATTTCTGATGGTGTAACAGTCAACAGCAGCCTCATTTAGAACAGTGACAATTTAACTGTTGTACAAAGCCAATTATAACTAACACGCGTCTGATCATTTATGTTATTTGTAATGATGGAAAATGTTACAACTTTTTTTTGAGAGTTTTATATTGAGTACAGTACCCAGTGCTTCTGTATTTACCGTGTGGGTCAAAAAGTGGCTGTTATTGTTGGCCAAAATTGCTTTTTGCTTGCATTGTATATATTGCTAAGTATAAGTAATAAAGTTTTCATATTACACAGCAACTGTATCCCTGTGTCTGTTTTCAAACCACAATAACTGAGACCACAATAACAAAGACTAAAACCACGTTATAGATCAGTATTATTTTTTTTTAGACTTCTATTAAAACACAGTTATACAGAACAATTGCAAACAATCACAAATTGCATCTTATATACAGCAACTATATATTATATATATTTTCCTTTGCACAACAGTTTGGTAGTTGGAGAAAATAAATCAATGATATTAAAACAAATACAAATTTGAGGCACTCCTCTCCCGACCGCCACTCTGTTCCCACAACAAATACACACATCTGTGAAATATACATATTTTACAGTATTTTAGAAAATGGCTTCAGATTTGTTATTGAACCGTGTGACGGCGCTTTTAAATATTCTTCTTTTAATCAGTTGTACTCCAAAATCTGAAGATTATCACTGATATCTTTTTTTTTGTTTGTTTTTGTTTTTACAATTCAGCATTTTAAACAATTGCAAGAATAACATTAATGAAAACATTTCGCTATAATGGGAAAGCAACCTATTGGAAAAACATTTTTTACAGTTTCAATGAGCTGGATCAGAATGGCATATTGGCCATACCGCTGGGGCCATAGCCAATAGGACTGTCCAGAGACATTCCCCGCTGTCTGAAAGACTGGGGGCCCATCATACCAGACTGTTGATGGGGAGGGGCCATCATGTGACCCTGAGGGGACATGAGAGGACCCTGGGGGCCAAAGGGATCCCCTGGGATTGACATACTTCGCTGCTTAGCCTGCATCATCATAAGATTTTGCTGTGCCATCAGATTGTGTGGGTGCTGCTGGGGGGACATCATGCCTGGGTATGGGTGGGAAGGGTGGTGGAGAAGGCTATTGGCCATCATGGCTTGCTGCTGCTGTTGGTGGTGCTGTTGCTGGAGTTGCTGCTGGGGCACCATGCCTGTCCTTCCCATCATGTGTCCAGGGGGGCACATGGGGCCCATGCCCCCACCAGGAACCATACCCCTTGAGCCCCCCTGAGGCATGCCCATGCTTTGGCGTATGCCACCATGTGTGGGGTGAGGTGGCAGCTGCTGTTCTGCCATCATGTTCTGTAGGTTGGCTATGTGGGGGTTGGATGAGGGGGCACTGCTATGTGGAGGGCCGGAGGACGAGAGCTGTTTGAGGAGCTGTTGTGGAGTTGGCTGCTGGGATGGCTGCCCGTGGTGTAGATTCTGCTGCGGCTCGCTCTTGGGGAAGTATTGAAGGGTGCTACTGGGCTTATCAGAAGGAATGATACGAGAAAGATCAAACTCAGGGATCCCTGTGTGACTGGGCCGTATAACTTCACTTAGATCGGGGCCATCCCCCATGGGCATAGAGGGGAAGGAGTCTGAGGGGCGCTGGTGAGGAAGTCCCTTGCTGAGCAGGTGCAACTGCTGAGGTGGCAAAACATCCTCATTGGGCTGAGAGAACTGCTGTGACATTCCTCCAACAGGGGAGTGCATGGGTCCATGAGATGGTGGCTGCATGCGAGGAAAACCAGCCATCTGGTTTTGAGACATTGGTGAAACATTACAGGGCCCCATTCCATCAGGTGGTCCTCCTCCCATCATGGCAGGGTTCATGCCGGGCATGCCCATGGGGTTGGGGGAAGACAGCATAGGTCCTGAGGCATCATGGGACAGCTGTTGCTGACCTTGGAGCACCATTCCCATGGGGCTTTGAGGGTCACTGTGGGGTCCAATGGAGCTCTGGGAGACAAGCATCTGGGAGGTCTGGGGGTTCCCCATGTTTCCTGACAAAATAGGCAAGCATGAGAAAAATCGCACTACTAATATTTGCAAATTGATTACAGTTTCTGAAATTGTACATCATACTTCATACTTACCAAAAGCACTATAAAATGATCTATACTGTATGAGGAGTTATGTTGACAGAAGAGATTTTTTTAACTATACCTCCAATGCTGACACCAGATAGAAGAGGGCGGTCTGGCATCATCTCATCATCGGATGTGGCAATTGTTTTGATTGCATCGTGGTAGAGAGGAGTGGAACTGGGCATGGCGTACTTTGACATCTGAGTCATGATTAGGGACAAAGGATTCTGGGATGGAGGGGCATCAGGGGAGGAAGTAAATGGCATGCTGGGATTCATAGAGCCTGGCTGGCTAATGGGGGTGGAGTTAGAACTCCTCGGGGGCAGTGATGGACCTGCAAAGCACACCACCAAAACTGATTAATTTCACAGCAATAAAAGGTACAGCACATTAATGAATAAAAAAACAAACACACAACAAGAGGTGCAAGCATGTTCTCGGGTTCTGAGTGTACCTGTCTCAGTGGAACTACTTCCTCCATTGCCCACTCCCTTCCCACTGGGTGGTCCGCCTGGACTTGGAAGAGCTGTTTTAGGAGATGTCCATCCTGGAGAGCCCACAGGCATGGTTGGAGACTTGAGCTGTCCAGGAGAGGCAGAGGGAGATCGCAACCCAAGGGAGGAAGACCCCATCACTTGGGGAGACTTCATGGAAGAAGAAGAAGGAGTCCCAGCACCAGGAGCAGGGGGAAGAGGCGGATGTGGTCCTGCAGAGATCTGCGAGGGGGACTTGAGCCCTGGAGCAGATGGGGAAGGTAGGAGAGGAGATGGCTCTTGGCTGAGGGATGGAGACTTGAGCTGATGCGGAGGAGGCATTGCAGAAGAGACCATAGGGTTAACACTCATTGACAGCTCAGAGGGGTGACGAGGACCAAGGTCTGGTCCCCTAAGGCCTCCGGTCATGGGCATGTGACTAAGCCTCGATGTTCCACCCATTTGAGTAGGACCCTGCTGCTCAGGCCCAAACATGTCAGGGCCAGACTGCTGGAGATAGGGCCCTTCAACCTGTCCCCCAGAGAAGGGACCTTGATTGGGAAACTGGAGGGGGCCATCAGGTCCTGGAATCATTCCCTTATTTCCTCCTCTTCCATTCTGTGAAGCCCTAATTCGTGAAATCTCCTCAGGGCTTAGCATTTCACCTAAAGGTCCTCCTACACCAGGACCTCCTCGGAGTTTCTGTGATAGCATAATCTGCTGCTGTTGTTGAGCACTCATCTGAGGGTTCATGTTCATATTCAGGTTGCTCCCCAAAGGAGAATCCACCAAGTCTCTCATCTGGGGGCCAACAGGAGAGCCCATCATCTCACGTGAGCCAGGAAAGTCCATAGGTTCACCTCGGGAGGGTGGACCGCGACCCATTCCCAAATTGGGAAAGCCTGGTCCCCCAGGATTATCCATAATTCTTGGGCCCAGGTTTCCTTGTTGCTGCTGTTTAGCTAATCGATCAAGCTCAAACCTGTGGAGTCCCTGCAGCTGCCGTTTCTCCATAATGCGAAACATTTCCTCACGGGATATAAGACGTTCTGGGTCGCCCTGCAAGTGCTGAGGAGGTCCACCAGGTCCACCAGTGTAGCAGCCATGAAAGGGACCCCCGCCACCCATGTTGTTGGGAATATCATCTAGCCAGATCATCCCTGGCCTTGGTGGCCTCTGGGGTCCTAGACCTTCCATTGATAAAACTCCCCCTGGACTACCAGGAAAACCTCCTCCCCCAGGTGGCCCTCTCTGCATCTGTCCGAGAAACCTTGGGCCCCGAGGTCCCTCTTGGTGCATTTCTATCATACGTGCATTTCCACCCATCCCTCCTCCCATCATAGTGCTAGGACCCCACTGCTGATCTCCAGGCTTGCTGTGGTAGGGAGGAGGGGGTCCTCTCATCATCATGGGACTTCCATGCATTCCCATCTCTGCCATCATTCTGAAGTGCTGCGCATGTGTGGGGGGTTGCATTTCCTGTTGCCGTCTCTTCTCTTGGTAGTACTCTTCCTGAAGCTTCCTCCAGGCCATCTGCTCTGGGGTCAGCCCTTCTGGTCCAAGTAAAGGACCCATGTCCAGCCCAGGTGAAGAAAGCTGGTGATGGGGGTGGTGTGGCATGTTATGGTGAGAGTCCATTTGAGGGCTGTCAATGCCAGGTCCACCAAGGGACTGTGTTTGAGAAATGATGGACTGCAAGGGTTCCTCATATTTCTTCATTCCTCCCATAGGAGGCAAGGCTGAGGGTAGAATGTTACCACTACTGCAATTTCCAGCGTTATTCGTACCATTGTCACTGTCCTCAAGAATACCACTCCTATCAGTGTTGTTGTTATTGTTTAGGTTGGAGGAGTTACTGTTAGGATTGTTGTTGGAGCCTCCTGGGTCTCCAGGGGCCCCACTGGCCCCACTGTGCAGCAGCAGCCTTTCTATGTCTCTGAGTGTCTGCAAAGACCGTTCCCTGTGTTCCAGCTGCTCTTTGGAAAGACCATCTGTGTTCCCAGGGCCACCCCTCTGGCCTGGGTCACTCTGCAGGTGTGCTGATAGGACAGAGGGACTCCCTGAGGGAGAGACAGTAGCACCAGGGAGAGGCAAACTTCCTGCACCCTCCGCACACCCGGGTCCTGGGACTGGTCCTGCAGGAGTGGCCGTGCTCCCTCCCTCTGACTTATGGGCAATGACACTGATGTTATTGCTGGAGGCTCCACCAGGTCTGGTGTGGGAGGATTCATTATCAGAGTGTCCTGTTGATGACGGTGTCCCTGCAGGATGCAAATGGCCTCCCACTCCTGCAGAGGCTGGCCTTGGTGTCCCACTCTGGGATTTGGGGGTGCCCATGGGTGGAGAGTTACTGGAGCTCACCTTCTCTGACAGGCTAGAGAGCTTCCCTGATGAGTGGCCCTGTAGCAGACATAAGGGAGAGAAAAAAACCCAGTTAAAACAAAGATAACGACATCATAGGACAACACAAATACTGACAATTTTATTGTATCTCCCTTGCTTGGCACAAGTATTTCCTTTCTGTCACAACAACTGCTAATGGAAACAGGAACAAAGTGGTAAGTGAGACCAAAATAGTTATACAAATTAATAGTCATACTTAGTACAAAATCAACTTCCCCTATACTTTGCACCTGTGGTGATCACTGAGGGAAATCTCCCCTGTGGGTAAACACAGATTTGTATAATTTCATGCTGAGTTGCGGATAGCTGACCTGCTCCAACTTGGTGTGTGGAACATTTTGCTGGTGAAACAGAAGGATGGAGTCTGTCTGTCCTTTCATTACAGCCTCTGCAGCACTGTCAAACAGAATGCAACACATAGTTCAAAATGAAATATTAATATTACTGAGGTGTACATTATTTCCCCTTTGGAGAAGTCAAATAAATCTAAAACAAAAAGAGATCAATTAATGAAAAAGATCAATTAATGTTTGTTTGGTGATGAAGATGAAGATAATCTAGAGTGTATCAGTTATGATGGCAGTGAAAAATCACTGCTACAACAAAGTGTCAGCCCTGCAAATAGTTCTCACCTGTTGGCTAGACTGGTTGTGAAAACATACACCACTTGCTGGGAAGGCTGGGGTGGCTCTACCTTTAACCCCGGTCCCACTCCACGACCCATTGCTGGACCCCCTGGGTCAGAGATGGGCCCTGCAGACGAGCGACCAGTGAGCCCTTGGAGAGGACCAGCCAGCACTCGCTCCCCTGAGAGAAAGATTCAGCACACTGGTTAAATCTGTCTTCAGTGGCAGATAATGGAGTCTTCACACCAATAGACCCTTTCAACATCTAAACACTAGATGGAGCTAAAACACATGAAAAGCCAAATCATTGGTAAAGGATGGTATGGTCATCCAAGCTACCATCTCCTCCCATTTTAATGAATACAGGAGATTTGAAAACAGCTACTGAAAACAAGTCATGGCCTACACCCGTTGTCACTAGAGAAAAGAAATGTAAAAATGCGGCAGGGGAGTTCTGCATATAATTCATGCTGAAACTACAGAGGTGGTCACAATAATACCATTGTCTTTGTGAGGACAGTTCAGAGGACCGTTCAGTTCAGAGGACTGCAATGAGCCAGACTGCAAATTAGACCAGCATACATGAGGTACGTGAACTCACGGTGGGATGCAGTGTGCGGCTTGTCTTCATCTTCCTCTGTGTCGGGTCCAGAGCACCATTCATCCCCACTATACGGCTGTTTCTTCTCCAGAACACAGCGCCGCTTACTGCGCATGACACCCTCTACAGGATAAGACACACACACACACACACACACACATCAAAACTTTGGCCAACAACCGACTTGTCCGTCACTATCGTCCCTCAAACAATCAGAGAAGCCCTGTAAAAACACGACAAATCGATGAGAGCGTTTTACAGGCCCATCACTCAAACGTCTGGCCGACCTGACAGCAGAGATACCCCTCCAATAAAAATAAACATATCAGATAAGCTTGGGTAACAGAATACTAGAAAGACCGTGTGCGACTGTGCAAGAAGGAGGTTTGCTTTGACAATGCAGAGGAAGGACAGCAGAGGGAGGACTGCTGCCTTAACCTATCCACAGACAGGCAGTCTGAAAGTACAGCAGAGACACAGAGCTGACCTTTCGTTTTTCTGCATCAGTTTTTGTTGCCAGCAGCAGACATTGGTTTATGTTAACAGGTGAGTCAGCTATTTAGCCCTATCTGCTACTTTGGTGAGACTTTTCTTTTGCCCTCTCCAGGTGTGGCAATGAAGCGGTTTGAAGTGTGTGTGTGTGTGTGCGGGGGGGGGGGGGGGGGGTGACTTGCATTTCATTTGAATGTGTTTTTGTTTGTTCTACAGGCAGAAATTAGATCACAGGGAGTGACAGAACGGTTGGGGGGGGTTAGTAAAACGGAGCCACAACATATTTCCCTTCAAATCTTCCATTCTCTTTCAGCCTCTGTTACACTTTGTGTTGGAGCCACACCTCTCCCTCTCAGTACGTCAAGTAGTGTGTGTGTGTGTGTGTGTGTGTGTGTGTGTGTGTGTGTGTGTGTGTGTGTGTGTGTGTGTGTGTTTTTAAAGACTAGGTTCAAGTCATGTTACAGGAAGCCCACATGACTCGGTTTCAGAAAAATCTTATTATTGTAGTCTGTAGTCACTCGCTCACGTGAACACACAAATGCTTAAACACACAAGGGCAAACAAATGCAAAATAGACCAGCTACACTGAACTAAAACACTTGAAAACCCAAAAGGCATGATCAAACACAAATGTTTACTGAAGCACTCGCACAGGAATTTAGTCTTTAACACAGTCCTTCCACCCACTCTCTGTCTCCTTGCTTGACTAAGAACCTCTCTAGGCTTACTAAATCTTCACAACCTCATGACCCATCTCTCCATTTGAGCACCACAAAAAGCCCTGATGCCTTTTTCATCTGAGACACGTTACTGCAGCGCAGGCATGGGCCCAACTATCAAAAGCCAGGGGGGGAAATTCTGACGCTTCACAGAAAAGGTCAGGGCATTTCAGTGAGAGAGAAAACAAGTTGTTCTGTCCTCTCGGTCCTTACATTCACTTCCTGCTGGAGGAGGTGAATGCACGTAATCTGGCATTTCTGGTAAAGATTTGGCTGATAGGGAGGGTAAAGGAAGTGAACTTCTGCATACTCAGAACTGGAACAGACTGTCTATACATCCTAGACCCTGACACATTGGTACTTACCTCCTTTGGCATCTGGTTCCAGGGCTGGAAGAATGGCATTTCTTGGTTCACCAGAGTCAATGGAGACGCTTCTCTCCCGCTTTGATTTGGTTTTCAGCATCCCGCCGACACCGCTCACTGATTGGCTGACGGCCTTCAGCCCAGGGTTGCCGGGAGGAATCTGGTTGGTTTTGACCCCATGACTCCCAGCGCCAACACCCTTTGGACCCAGGTGGCCAGCAGCCCCCTGCTGCTGCTGAGCCTGCTGATTTACATTGGGTATTTGGGATCGGCTGTCACTGGTTACTTGCTTGCCATGATTGGCTAGTTTATTGTCAGGGTGCATTTGATTGGCTGGTGATTGAGGTGGAGGTCTGGTTTGGAGAATAGCTGTGCCTGTTTGTCAGTGGAGCTCACACTGCCTACAGGCAAAACTGATGGAGAGTAGAAAAAAAACACCATTGTGAGTATTTCAGACCATTAAAAACACTTCAACCACTTTAGGGCCTGATACACAATTCAGTCCTGATCCACATACTACAAATACGCCATATAAAAAGGGAGCAGCAAATCGCTACTCGTCATATCTCAAAACAGCACAGAACATAGCTTCATAAAGTAACTTGCAGTCTGAATTTCCACTTAAAATAAACCTTCAACGAAGCCAGTAGTGAGTTGACGAGCGGCGCTGCACTGATTCCAGATTAGGCCTTTAAAGCAAAAAATTTTTTTTCAGCCTGTTCACTCACCTCATCTCACCCAGACGTTCAACTGACATAGTGCCATGCCGTTCTCCAGGATGCTTCACTGACCACACACTGACCTGGGGGATAACAAGAGAGTAATACCATCAGTAGAGGAAGATAGCAACCTTCGCTGTCAGTGCTATCTGTCAGTGTGTGTGTGTGTGCGCTCAGCCTCTGGGTCAACATCAACTTCATGAGCAAAGACGGAAAAGGGAGAGAAGAAACCAGAAGATTGATAAGAGAGCCGGGGCCAAAGAGAAACTCTAATGCAACTGTCCCTTTAAGGGAACGAGAGCAAATAGAGAGTTTGAGCTGGGGGAGGGACCTGCAACTCAGAAGCAGCTCTCCAGTGTTTTAGGTCCCGCCCCCTCCCAAGCAGTTTGCAAAACCACAAAAACTCCACCACACATTCCACAACACTATCTGTAGCAATACCTGTCTCTCCCTCGCTCGCTCAGACAGACAGTCACTCTCTCAGTTTCGCACTTGAAATTCTCATTCTGGGCTGACGTACAAATTAAAAAGGAAAACTTACTCATTGCTGATTTGAGCTTAGATCTGTTAAGACACACAAACAAGTCGATTGTTCAGCGGTTTATCAGAATTTGCTGCGTTTACTCTCAGCCCTCTTTCAGTGTGACCCGAGAGCCCAGATGAGGTGGCCTACACCTCAGCCATCTGCTGCTAGCGTTGACTAGCCATGCCAGGGAAGCAGGCAGCCCTAGTTCTGATAGCAGTGTTCAGGCTCAACCTTTTGAAAGGAGGAAAGGTCCCAGCACCGGGGCAGGCCATTCTGGGTTCAAGTCCATAAGCTGCAAGATGACGCCCTCTTGACACCGCCACCTGCCTTGTGTCCATAACCCCAAGCCTCTGATTTTAACCTTTGCAACAGGAGTGTGTGTGTGTGTGTGTGTGTGTGTGTGTGTGTGTGTGTGTGTGTGTATGTATGTGTGTGTGTGTGTCTAGACTATTTGAACACAAATCCTTATGTTGTCTATCCCACACAGGCCAGTGCTGCCTGTGCACAGGATATTCAGTTGAGTTCTTCAGCATTTACAGGTCTCAACAAGACACTTCAACATCTGTTGCTCTAAGAATAGGCCAAACAGAGAGACACCCATGTGAAATTAGCGCAACTGGAACTGGTTTGAACCGGGGTTGGTCAAAACAGTCGGTGCAGCCGGTTAAAAACATCGAGCTTAGATATTTGGCTGGCATAATGCGGATCTCCCCTGTGTACATTTCCACTGGTTTCCATTTTTGGGTGATGACACAATCACAACACCGCGCGCGCACACACACACACACACACACACACACACACACACACACACACACACACACACACACACACACACACACACACACACACACACACACACACACACACACACACACACACACACACACACACACACACACACACACACACACACACACACCACCGTCGGTCGGGTCAGCTGTCCCTCTCTAGCGGAGCCATGTGTACCACTCACTCACCTTGGCAGGTAATGGTAAACACACAATGTTGTAATTAGTCATTAACTAACACTGGCTCAAGTCAACACAGAAAGGAGCCTTGTTCGCTGGCCGAGGACTTCATCAGTCATTAACTCAAACAGGGACAGAGTCAGACCGTCGCTGCTGTTGACAGAGTGTGACTCACCGGCTTTGTGCAACGCAAGGCGGAGGCAGACTAATCATATGGTGAGTATGCTGACCTCCAAGTAGACGCTGGGTCAAGAAAAGATAGGCCTATCTACTAGCCTGGCAGATAGCGAGGAGATGAGACTGCCAACATTTTGTCTGGAACTAGTTGACACGATCAAGGAGGAAGAGGGAGGGAACGGCCTGGAGAGGCTGTAGGCAGCTTGGTCTGTAATGGTGTGGGGGTTTCTAAATTGTGGTCAGAAGCAAGCGAGGGGGAAGAACTCGTTGGACTGTCTAGTAAATGTTGAGTCTCACTAGAGCATTTTGTAAACCTGAAGATAGGCCTACCACTACCATTATGCCCACTCCTGGCCACATACAGTGAGTATCTATATTTAAGAGGCCGTGCTTTACAGTACAACTAAAGCCCTGTTCAAACTGGATGATGTCTACTTGGGGAGGTGCTGTAATGGAGGACACACGGCGGTCGTTAGGCACAACGCAGAAGTGGAGTCAAGTGGCTTTTTGGTTTTCTGATAGTGGAAACACACCATATTGTATTAAACATGATTCCAAATGTTTAATAAATCTACTTTTAAAATCAATAATAAATAATAAATGTTATTCTTCGACCTTCTTGAGCTGAACAAAGTGGTTGCCAGGCAACACGTGAGCACCGACGGGAGTGGCGATTTTTGGTTAGCACATTTAAAAGAAGTTTTCACAGGTCACAGGTCTGCCGAGTGTTTTACAACGGCTCTGAGAGTGACTCAGAGGAACCAGAACGATCCGTTTTATAAATGTTTCATCAACGGTCATTGATTTAGGGTATCAAAAAAGCTTAACCTACTCCACACACACACACAATTATTTTATTTAGAATAGACTTGCAATCAGGAGGATTGAATAAAAAACATGAATCATGATGCTGTGAGTTTATTTCAGAACACTCTTGACAAGGCAGCTCATACCTTGAACGAAAAAGGCTTTAGTCCAACAAGCCTTTCACACACTATATTGTACATAAACAAGCACAATATGATTTGCAACACACAGGCACCGGCTTACCTGGTTTCTAAGAAGGAAGGACTCCCTTGACTAATCAAACACACCTGAGGCTAAATTCATTAGCGGCATCTGCAGTCGTCCCTTTCTGACCCCAACACGAGAACACAACAAGACGCTTAACTGCTGGGGTTGAGGAATGATCAGCGCTTCGTTATCGTGACATTTGAATCATGAATGAAATCAAATCAACCTGCTACACAAGTAATTTGCAATAACATCAAGGTTATAAAATCAGAGTTAATGTCCCTTGAGGGAGCTTTTCCTCCACTTCCTCCCCGTTACCCAGTCTAACCCAGTTGTGAACATGCATTTTCAATGTAGCTTAGTGTCCCCATGTTGACGAGCTCGCAGCTTTCCACCCGGCTTCACAGACCTCAAGCCCTTCCTATCACACAGAGTCTCCTGTAGTTCCCTTTGAATGGCCTAACAGCTTCTCAGTGGCGAGACTTTAAGCCCCTCTCACAGGGTATGGACTGTCTCCACTGCACATTCCAGGTTGCTGCACCCCGGGCGTTTGAAACTGCTGTCCACCACCTCAGCAAGACCAGAACAGCCATCCCTTCACTGCATGGCCTTCTCTGCTGTCCTAGAATAAAGAGTCCACTGCTCCTCCAATGGACGCCCCAGCAGCCTCAACCCACCCCAATTGTACTGAACAAAACATCCACCTTCTGACACCGAACATGACGAGGCCGACCACACCTTGTGCAGTAAAAGTCTTTGGTTTTTGTCAGCGTGCTTTCCCCCGCCCCCCCCCCCCCCCCCCACGCATTTTAATGTCGTCAAACACCCAAACACTTATTGTGCAAAAGAGCAGGTTCAAACTGTTTTAGAAATGCGCAGGCACCAGTTCGACTTGTTATATACACAAAAGGGAACTGGCTCCGATGACTAATCAGACCAACCTGGTGCGTATAGAGACTGACTAATCAAGTCGTCGGCCATCACCTACACAGTCTAGCAGCAGACCAATTACAGAGAAAACACGTTAATCATTTCTCAGACTGCTTAGAGGTGCATCACCAGCCATGTGGCCCGTCGGTGTCCTTGAGCGAGACACTAAACCCCTTACCTGCTCACTACCTGCTCACCTATTGGAAGTGACTTAGCGCTGTTACAAAGCACCTCAACCAGCTTTTGGCTGCGGTTGTTGACTCGATGTACAAGTCCTTAGCAAGTCGGTCAGCTAAAAAAAAATGGCACTCTTGTCGCTCTTCCTCGTGCTGGAGGTGTTACAGATTTCAGTTGAAATGACCCGTTATCAACTAAAACCTGGTGGTGGGATGATAGTTTTTGGCTTCTTCTTTTGGCTTATACTCTCAATCTCTGTGGGCATGGCTGTGCTAACATCCACACATCCACCACCAGTCACTATTAGCCCCAACCAACGACAGATTCAACGCCACTGCATTCGCCCCTGAACCTCTAGTGTGTCAGGGCGTACAATATCCTCTACTTCCCTTTTCTCGTTTGACATTTTCACAAGATTTTCTGGAAAACAAATTCAATTTGACAATTGGACCTCGTTCACGTCTCGTCGCCGCTCCCAACAAATTAGGGAATTAATCCAATCAGTGTGAAACGCATAGCACATGGTGTTTACTTATGAAGCAGACTAGTTTGGGCTACAAAGATAAAACACACACACACACACACACACACACACACACACACACACACACAGGCAGACAGACACACAGAAGTCTGCATTCCTTAAACATCACTGGAAACAAACATTGTTCTCAACTAGGCCGAATGGTTTTGATGAATGATTCACTTCATTTTCATCTGATCAAATTATTTTGCCAAAAGGTATTTTCATTTATATATATTTTTTCCAGCTTTTTTTCCAAATCACAGGTGATTACCAGGCTTCCATGCAGTACAACAACCATAGTCCAGGTCGGAATATGGGACTACTGTATGCATGTGTGTAGGGGCGCTCACACAGAGAGAGAGAGAGAGCTCCTATTCAGTCTCAGCGGGTCACACAGTGCTCTGTATTTTTAGAGAGCAAGCTGGTATTTATAGACGAGAGCCCTGGGAAGTCAGGGGGCAAAAGTGAGAAGAAAATGCAGAACCAAGTCCGGAGGGAGGAACACAGAAGCCACAGAGACGCTCTGGGGATCGAGACCGGCGAACACTGGGGCCAAAGTGTTTAATTGCAAAGATGAATGAAGAATAACGTGCGGTGACGCAAAAGCATACATGCTAACACGGAGATGCACAGTCGAGACTCTGTGACACGGGCCGGCTTAACAAACTGCATTTGTGCATGGCGCCACTTGAAATGTGGACTGGGGCTAAGAGAGGGGAAACGAGGTG
Source organism: Hoplostethus mediterraneus (assembly GCA_034670385.1). Taxonomy (NCBI): domain Eukaryota; kingdom Metazoa; phylum Chordata; class Actinopteri; order Trachichthyiformes; family Trachichthyidae; genus Hoplostethus; species Hoplostethus mediterraneus. The sequence continues at coordinate 2,189,338 of JAXDDW010000019.1, read as the reverse complement.
AACGTGCAGGGCCACCGGGTGTCCTCTAGCCGGGGCCGGACGAGGCCACGTCTAAACGAACACGTTAGTCTTCTGAGACCGATTAACAGGGACTACCGGGTTGTCCTCCAGGTTTCATCAATAATCATGGTGATCTAATGGCGTGTTCAATACAAAATGGCATCTCAGGCGTACAGTGGTGTTGGCACGTCTAGCGATTTTATTTCAATCTTTCTTCAAAAATGAGGGTAAAAGAAAAAAGAAAAACCCACAAAATCTGCAGTTTCATTATTCAGATTTTCAGTATTACTTTATAAAATGGATACTACTTGAATTGAACATTACTTAAACTAAGGAAATTTAAATCATATACAGTATTAATGTCTCCAAAATTATGAGAGCATCCTAATAGCAAATATAACATTTGTTAACAAAGGCTACATTTTTGTAAGAGTTTATAACACTTTTGGTGCCGGGGAGAAATTCATCTTTGCAATATTTTATCTGCCATTCAATGCATGTCCTGACTTTTGCACGCGGCGACATTTAAATTGCAATTTGTGGCTGCAAAGTGGAGCATGTGGCTGGCGTAACGACTCCCTACATGTCCACATACAAAGCTATCAAACAAGACCAAGATTATCACCCTAGGATCACTTTGAGTTAGACACGGTACACTTTTCACTGACTTTCTTCTAGTAAATCTATCTGTGGGGAAATTATCCCGTACTAACTTGAATGTGATGGGAATGACAGTGTTGGATCTTCTATGTTGGTTCATAATGTGGAAACTTGAGGATTTATTCTCTGGTGGCTCGGTTGGCTGCGGTGCATGCCATGTGGCTGCGGTAATGGTACAGAATTCACCAAATCATGGTGACAGAGTAACACAATATCGCAGTTCGAGGCAGTATTTGCTGTACTAGCAGTTGAGCTCGTCACCCTATTTGGTCCAGGCCTAAAATCTATTCCTCCCCCGATCAAGACAGCTAAAGGATGTGACTGAAACTGTTGAAAAGATCCTCAGTAGTAGCACAGATAACAAAACAATGATTATTGTTTGTATGATGAGTTTATTTCAGATTAGGTACTGTAGACCTAGAATAAGCACCGACACTGTCCCCTGTGGTCGGACCCCCACTGGGGCCACCCATACTAAAAAAGATCTCATGGTGTTATAAGGCACTTTGGATACCCTAACGTCCACCAGCCAGCATGTGTTAGACAAGCTTAAGACAACGTTCATGGTGGGATTTAAAAAAATAAATTCAAGCATTATTAAAAAACCTCAACCTACTGAGAATTGGCTGATCTTAGTGGAAGCTCCACTGAAGCCATTACAGTGCATTGCAACAGTAATCAAACCCCTTGACTTGAGTTATTTCAAAACATTTATTTGGGGTTTTTCGTTCTTTGCAAAGCTCCATTTTATCAAAGTGAAAACAAAGTTGTTGAAGTTTATATGGAAGGACTTCACAGCACAGCAAGATGTTGAGAGGTTTGAATACTTTACCACTGTATACCTGTTTTTAAAAGGACCATTAAAGATGACACTCCACGCTACGCTTTCCCTGACTCAGTTAAAATCATTGCACTAGATATTTAAGGGAAAAACACAAAGTGGACATTTTTTTAAAAAGGGACACGTAGGACGGTTCTGTCAGTTGCAATTTTGTCCTCCGAGCAGAATTGATTTGCTGCGACTTCGGAAAAAATCAAAAAAAATGGTGATGAGAGGCGAGCAAGCTCTGCCCAGAGTTCAAGACGGTGAAACAGCCATCAAACCCTCACCAACTGAAGCAGTCTATTTTAGCCCTTAGGACCAATTGAGACCACACACACACACACACACACACACACACACACACACACACACACACACACACAGAAACCAAAGGTCCATGGATTACTTTTTTCAAAGCATCCCCTGACAATGTGACCACCGACCTCAGCTCTCTGGTTAGGAAGGTCACCTAATTAGATTGCGACAACACCCACTATCCACAAATGATAACCCAGTAACTGAATCCAGGTTATGAGGTGGGAACCGGTCGTCTTGTCGGGAGGATTTGGTGGTAATGCAGCCAATGTAGTTGTTTTTTTGCACAGAGACGGTGGATTCAAAACACATAACAAGTTTTATGAGTAAACAGAGGGCTATATTTGTACCCTGTCAGAAGCTGGAGGCAAGAAAATGGCACAATTGGAATGCATTCAAATGTCTTGCAGAACAGAAAGTGTACTGCATAGTTCACATTTTTCTAGTCAGAAAACCACCGCAGTGGGCCTGCTAGCAGGGCAACAGGCAGGGGAAACCCTGTTCACGCATTATTGACAGCATTCTGACAACATCTATTTTTCCTTTTTACAGTCGCTGCCATACCAATCTTTATCTTTTTTTCCCTCCCTCCCCCTTTCCTTCAATCACACCCTTGTTCTTCTCTCCTAACATGCTGTTTGTTTTTCTGCAGCCTGTTGTCGTGGGAATGTCTCAGTCTGCAAGCATAACAGGAGGTTACTGCAGGTCAGCATCCATTTGTACAAAAGCATGAGCCAAAGCAACGAGAGAGAACCTGTGCAATCGGCTGAAAGATCCATAATGTTGTTCAACCTTTGATAAGGCTCCTGGTTGATCTATTATCTTTACCATTTTGGGAGACGTTGACCCACAAATTGGGCTAACTAGTGTGTGATTTGCAGCGCTGCCTGCTCTGTGCTCCACGCAGCTCTCGCACTGAATACTCTCAGCCAAGTCTTCTCATAGTACTTGTTGGGGGTAAATTGCAGTGCATTGTGGGGCAGTACACAGGTGACAGCCAAGAAATCAACTCAGAAGGGGAGGGGGGGGGTGGGGGGGTGGGGGGAGGGGGTTGCCGTGGCAACAAAACATGTCATGGGGCTGAGTAAATATAGGCTAACCAGTAGGCAATGTGCAGAAAGAAGGGCCTGTAATAGAGGAAAGGCTAAAGAAAAAGGAAAACTGAGATATGTGCGAAGGTCTCGAAGCCACACACACATAAATAAAGCAGAGGGTGAGGCAGAGGGGGAGGGAAGAAGGATATGCTGGCAATAACATTAACTGTCAATCAAAACATGCCCAGCTTGTGTGACGTGTGTGTTTTTAACTGGTTGGGTTGCATCGTCGAGAGGGCAACTTTCACTGCAGGAAGTAAGAAGTGGAAGTGACTTATAGAAGATCTGTTGGCGGCTCGGGAGAAGAGAGACTTATGTGTCCTCAACAGACTGGAAATTAAGTGGTAAAGAAGACTTGGAGTCACCTACTCCATGGTTTTGCCTCCACTCAGGGACAGGGAAGTAATGGGCTCATTTTGTACAGAGGGTCAAGGGTTGTATCCGTTCCAACACATTCTGGGAAGAAAGCCAACTAGAGCAAGGAAAAAGACCAAACTGCAGCCACAGCACAGACAGCAGGGAGACAGAATGACACTGAAGCAGTCGGAAAATGAAGGCTGATGGACAGAGGCCATTCTGTGTGGAGCTGAACACACACCTCCCAGTCTGCTCAGGACCGGGAAGCCAGTCTTGTCCAATCTGCTACAGTCTTTTGGTCTTTTCAACAGGTCAACCAACGTCAGTCCAGTCTGCATTCCAAAAAAAAAATGACGTCTATAAAAAAAAGAAGTAGGAGTGCAACAAAACACTCGGCGCATGATCTAGTTTGATCCAGAAAACACAGTTCATGATACAATAGAATGACAATATCTGGTGTGGTAATAAATCGCCGCTGTCAGGTGAATTTTGGTGATTTTCATGTTTTAACTTCAGTTGAGGGATTACATATTACAAATGGGATGAGAAAATTCTACTCTTGGGTTTATGAAACGTCTGGAAAACCAATAAGATGAACAAGCTGAAAACGAGGCTCTGTTTTTCTCAGTTCCTGTAAAGTTAACATTTTGGAGATACTAGGTTTTCACCCGGCAACAGGGTATGGAAAACCTTGTGTCTCTGAATGTTTCCATTAAAAAAAAAAAAAAATGCTGTTTTATTAACCAAGTGGAAGTAACAGCAACACAAGTCGTTGCCCTGTGTACCGTTAAAGGATGCAGGCAATTTCTTCTTCCAATGTAAATATAATGCAATTATTTAATCAGCCATCGGGAGCCAATTAACAGGTGATGAAAGGGACAAAAAGGTAGGGGGGGGGGGGGGGTGGGGGGGGGTCCCAGGCTGAAGCAGTGACACAGGTTGAAGGAGTCTCTGGGGCGAAAACGAGAGGAGATGAAAGAAGGCCAAGAGGATCGGTGTACTCGCCCGGATAAAGAAAGCATTCTTGCCATCAGTGGTTATAAAGGTGGGAAATCATCTCCAGGCTCAGAGCTGACAGAGCTGTCTACTCCACTGGCCACTTGATCAACCACCATTTAACAGTGTTCTTATCCTTAAAAAATACCTGGCTGGTAAAATAGGTGACATAGGGAAAATGGCTAGTGAATTTTAGGATTTGTGTGTCCTGTGACTGGTGGACAACAAATTATTTTCCTGCCTTGGTTTTAAATTCATTAGACATAGAAAGTGTGAGACGATAGAGATGGTGGCGCCCTGGGGGGAGAGTCCCAGTTGTTTCTGGGAACATTATTATTTCACAAGAATGTGACCTTTTCTAAGTTACTGGCATTTTTCCCTACCAACTTAGCAAGACTACAGCTAATAACTCTAACTCACTAGTTAGATCCTGCTAACTACAGCTTGGCTTAACTAGCAGTTCAGTACAGGTGTAGATGAGCAATCTATAGCAGCCATGAGCCCTCGAACGAGAAATAAATACAATTAATGAGGTCCTCCACCTGATTTTAAATTAAGATGATGGAAAGATTTTGAATCATGAAGAAATTGTGAATTTGAATTGTGGTGTTTTGTCATTTATAAAGCACATTGTAAAGCAAACGGTATGAAGTCAGGGCCTGCAAAGACATTCACTGGATCAAAACCTGGATCAAAGCATCGAAAGAGATTGCAAACACGAAAAACCTGAAGCCAACGTTCAGCTCCAAATGCAATTTTCTCTCACAGAGCACTTACTTTTGCAAGCCTCATTACTCTGTTCATACATTGTTAAAATGCTATGATGATTGGTTGGATCTGCCCAGAGGTCACCCTACATGGTGGAGTGGGCTTGTGCCAGCTCCTACCTGGGAGACCAGCTGAGACCAACTACCTCAAACAGGGACCCGACCAGAGGCAGTCTGGACCAGAGGCAGTCTGGACCAGAGGCAGTCTGGACCAGAGGCAGTCTGGAGTGTAGTTTGCCCATAAAGACTGCATGCAAAAATATACAAATAAAAAAACAGAAGAGCACACGACAAGTGTCACGAATAAGGCTTAAATATCTCTGACTAAGGCATTAGACTGAAGCGTAAGGTTTAAAATGAGCTGAAACCTTGCTGTTTTCACGAGGCCTACGGAGTCCGGCGCTTAACCGTCTCAGTGTAGTCAGCCTCGTGGAAACGTTCTCAATATCACATTATTCTTTCATAGCTCACCTTAGCGGTGCTCCCTGTAACTCACCCCAAAGCTCTCAGATCACCTAACCAGATAAGAAACACTTTGTCAGCAGCTCACCAAATCTGCCTCTGCTTGCATTGGAGCAGTCTGTGTGGGCATGCAGTGGCTGCCATGTGCTTATTCATTCAGATCAATTCTGGATTAAAAAAAATAAAAAAAAAAAAGAGTCAGGAAATAGACTTTCATCCAGAACTAGGATACCAATCAGCCAACGTATCCTCATTGCTATAGGAGACTACTTAATCGTCACCTGTTCGAATCGATCACTTCAAGATGTACAAGTATATCTTTTCCAACATACCCACGTAGTTTATAGTGCTTTACACTGCACGGGCTAGAAATCAAAATCGTACCATTACACCAGGACCATCCACATGAACACATCATTATGGAGGCATGAATTATTTGGCTCCCTTCTTCTAATGAAATAGTAGACGTGCACGACGGCCTGCAGGTAGGCAGTGAAATGTCCTCGTAAAAAACAGGAGAAAAAGACAGACGTGCAACAGACTGAGATCTGGGCGATATCCCACTTGCACTCGAAAGCAGCACACAGTGGACTGTAGCCCTCAAAGACAATTCGGATCAAGTTGCAAACTCTGTTAGGTGCTATATATAGCCCACCAGGATATCATGCACACGCACACACACACACTGACACACACACGGACACCTACACCTGGCTGACTGACAAAGGGCTGTATTACCAAAACCAGTGAATAGGCTAGAGCAGCATATCACGCCATATTCAACAGGCTGAACTGGCAGAAAAGGCGATGGGTAGTCAGAATTACTGAACTGAGACCACACACACACACACACACACACACACACACACACAGGGAGGGAGAGGGAGGCAGGGGAAATTAGTGTGTGTGTGTGTGTGTGTGTGTGTGTGTGTGTGTGTGTGTGTGTGACAGAGATGACAAAATAACGACTTTGCTCAAAAAGAGACCACCGGTTCTGCAAGACACAATTAAATCTTGAATTCTAGTGCAGCCTTAGTGCATTACTAGTGCAATACTATATACCCTCCCTGGCTAACCTAGTAACCCTGGTAACCAACCAGCCTACTACCAGTTGCAACTGAGAAGCTCGGTTAACGTAGTGCGGCTGGTACTACCAGGCGAGCAATTATAACTTGGCTTTAACGTCCAGCAGCTGAGCGTGCTGGTCCGCGTGAAGCTGAATCTGGGGGACCAGTGATAGCCTAACAATAATATTTTTCCCCAAAAAATAATCGTTGCTAATTAACGTTACCGGGGGATAACGTTAACAGCCGTGTGCCCAGCAGCATTATAGCTTGCATGGTCGTTGCTTCACATGCCCACGCTGAGCCCGCTGAAGTGACAGGTATCGTTACGCAGTCTGTCACCTAGTGAACCAGCTTTAGCTGCTTAGCTGAAACCACTCACGGCAGTCTTGACTGAGTCTGTCAGATTAGCTAGCTGGCGAGCTAATAGTAGTAGTTAACACATCTGGATGGGAATCTGATAACCAGCCAGACGAACTAGTTAAAGCACAAAGTTGAGCAAGCATCATTATTGTTAAGAGAATTAAAGGACACATGCCCGTGATGTCAACCCCGGTGCTCACGAGCGGAGACTTGCTGCGCCAGCCAGACCCACTAGCTAACTTAGCATGCTAATTCATGTCTTCGCTAGGCTACTTGCTTGTAAGCTGACGTTGCCGTAGCACACATCTGCAAGCGAACCAATGCTAGCTAACGGGATTTGAACTTTGTTATTGGCTTGCTAGCGACCCGAACACTTCAAAAAGAACAGAAAGTTACGACTTCACACATAGAGAAAAACAGCTCTTGAGAAATACGAGCAGCTAGCATGCTTCGACAGTGACACTGTTTTGAAACGCTGTCTACTCTACCCCATGTCGCTGGTGTCTGAGATGAGAAGAGGCCGATGTCAGGACTGACGGCCAGTCGACATTCCCCGGAGTGGCCGCCGCCACCGCTTGCTCCGTTCGCCGTACCACTGCGCAAGATGGTCCCGATGGTTGATAAGAAAGGAGCTGGCGCAATTTCACAATGGTCGAGAGGGTGATAAATAACACGGTGTCTCTAGGTAGAAGTTTCGACTGGAAGCGGAGGACGCGTCACCTTGCAGCGGTTCATGACTCCCGACTATTCAAGATGTAGAAGGGCAGGACGTTGCATTTCACTACGAGTCCATAGCATATCACTCCCAGACAGACAATAATTAGTGTGGCCACACAGGCATCCGTATGTCAGTGCAATGATAGTATCACGACAGAAATGTCCATTGACTGAGATGGGGATTATTTTACACGCTTTAAATATTTAAGTATATTAATGCTATTATTATTATTATTATTATTATTATTATTATTATTGTTATTATTTTGTAAGCTGGGATGCTGACAGTGTTGATGGTGATGATGACAACACCTTAATCATATCCTGGTTGTAAATTTAATACACTAGTGGACTCAACGGTGCTTTATACCTTAATCTAAATTTGGGAGAAGACATTTTAAATCAATCAATTAACTACTCAACCAATCACTCAATCAATCAATCAGACAGTGTTCCATTTTATGTTTCTTTTGACCCTCGATGCCATTCCACCTCTCAGATCTCATTTTTAATAGGCAGCTGCGGCATCTGGCAGCGTCCTCTGATCTCCATTTCAAATGCAAAGGAGAAGAAAAAGGGGAAACACCATCAACCAGGCCCTGTGATGCTCTAGGTTTGAGGGGCGCATGATAAAGTTGTTCAGACTTGGGAGATCCAGTTGTTGCACAGTCAATCTGCTCACAGTTTTTCTCAGGTGAGGACTCCCTCTGGTGGTGTGGGTAGCAGAAATTGGCAAGATACCCTCAAGTGAACTGGATTGAAGGGCTTCTCTTACAACTATAAAGGCAGCACTTCAAAGCATATAGAGATGGGAGTTTTCTTGTAATGGAATATGTTGTACGCTCTTCTTGACTTGCTAAGACTAACTCAAGGCAACGCACACAGTTGCAGACATTCACATCTGGGAGCTGCCGAGTACAACCATGCTCTCCCACTGTTGGCCGCTGATCAGCTGTACTGGAGCACTTGGGAGTTAAATGCCTTGCTCAAAGGCACATAAATGGTAGTTGTTGAGTGGGGAGAACATTATCACTTTCCTAGCCCAGATTTCACCAGTGATTGACCCAAACTGTTGACCTTCCAATTGCAGGCCTGCTTCTGCAACCTCCAGGCTCCAGTGCATTAGTAGGCGGCTGTATGAATATGATCTGCTCACAGAACAACCCTTTGTGTGTATCTGACATTTAGTTGGATATCAGGTTAGTACACTAGAGGAAGAAACAGCAAGGTGTCTTGGATAAGGTTACCTGCAGGCCTTCATGCAAGGTAGAATAATCACAAATCACGAGGGTAGCTCGCTGCAACTTCCCAGCCCGTGGACACGAGCAGGCAGAAATGGTCAAATCATACACAAGGCTGATCGTGCCGTCCTCATCCCTCCAGACCGGCATAAGCAGAATGAACTGTCCTTAATAAAAGCAGTGACTAATCAAATTGAGAAATGCCGCCGCAAAATTTAATCATCGTATGTCAAGTCAGAATGGAAATTAATTCAAACTCATCTCAGGGTGAGGACGGTTTGTGATGGTTTTAGCGTTGCCTCATTGTCTTCCTGCCCTCCTGACTTGCATATATGCCGTTGTGCCAAACAACAGAATATGTTTTTAATCAAAGGAGCATAAATTCAGCTGCTTATTAACATTTTTATTCCATCACAAGCTCCCGTTCTGCAAAATAGACCCGCCTAAAGATATTTAAGTGCGAGTGAGGTAGCCGGCAGAGTGAATACATTCCATTAGTATACTATGGTCAAAATGCAAAAAGATACTGTGAATGCTATTCCAGAGTTCCCCCTGAGATATTTTTTTTCCTTGGTAGTCCATTATTCTCTGCCGGTATATGCCGAGCAGAGGAATGAGCTCAATTAGGTGAGGAAATGAGAGGAGAGAAGGAATGGACCCTGGTATTTGAAGAGAAAGAAAATGAAACATTGGAGGAAGGTCAAGAGAACATAAGAAAGGAACAGTGGGGAACGAGAGAACAGGAGGGAGAGAGTGAGAGAGAGAGAGAGAGATAGAGAGTGAGACAGAGGATGAGAAAGTGAAACTATGTTGTCATGGAAACTGGCATGGCTCTGAAGAGCAAAACAAGAATGTAAATTGGTTTACCCTTAGGGAATGTGATGGAGCTACGGGGAAGAAATAAGCAGGGAAGTGTATTTAAGGGAGGAGCGTCTGCAATATTACATGGAAAACAATCAAATCTGACACATAAATCAGCAGTCCAGTGTGGTGATGATGATGATGATGATGATGATGAGGAAACCGTGAGCCTCTGAAGGTTGTAGCTTGCTGTACTCTCTCTCTCGATGACGTCTAGATTGAGCCCATCACAAAGTACTGGTGGAAGGAATTCAGAAGCCATTGTGCAGATCGTCTCATCAGGCTGAACACGGTCACTCATGAGCGATTGATTAAGAAACACATTAGATTGAGGGGCGGAGGGGGCGGGGGGGGGGGTCCGTCTGGGTGGCTGAGCTACTACAACTGTGTGTAGGGACTATGGAGTTGTTTTTGTTTTCACATCATTTCACGGTCTGCTTACACTGGGCATTCAAGGATATCTCAAATGATGACAGGATTCAAGCCTAAATGATGTTTTTTCTTCTTAGAGAGGCACCTGTCAGCGGCTAGAAAAAATGTTTTGTTTACCTCGCCATTATATCCCTTCCCCCTGACTGTTTTTCACATTCCCGAGCATCTACACTGCGCTGGTGCTTTGCTCCCTAACATCCTCTCTCAGCCGTCTGCTGGAATCCCATCATTAGATTCAATTTTAGAGTCGGCTAGAGATGATATGAATGTTGCCAAGAAACTAATGGTTTCCGTGGTGACAACACCACCCCTGCCATTGTGTGTGGCGTAGAAAGTCAACTCGCTTACCTACTACTTGTCCAATCTCTGCCTCCACTTTCAGTACGTCCAAGACACATACACATACACATACATACAGACAATTGCATGTGCTCAAATGCGTGAGTGTGTGTGTGTGTGTGTGTGTATGTGCCAAAGTAAGGTACATCTTCAGTCTGTCTAATGTATTTTTCATGCTGAATTTTACATTTTTACATTACATTTTTTCAATTTGTTTTTTAAATATAGTTATTCTACTTCCATTATAGTATTATATTTGCCAATGCATTCGATGCTACCTGCCGATTTAAAACATATCACACATAATCATATGAATCAGAATCTGAATTTCTCGCCAAGCATGATGGGATTTGACGTATTTACATCACAGGACAGTCACACAGTAAAGGATCAACACACCAGGTGCAGGACAAAACAAGACCTGGCATACAGCGCAGACAAGATGTACTTTATGACAGTACACTAAACATAAACACACTGCAGGTATACACGCAAAACAGTGAGGCAGCAATGGCATAGTTGGTAGCAGTATGTGTGTGTGTGTGTGTGTGTGTGTGTGTGTGTGTGTGTGTGTGTGTGCGATGAGCCTCTAGGCCTCTGTTGGACTTCTAGATTAGATTAGACACGTTCTCATCCCGTCCGAGGGTGGAATTTGAACAACTCCACTGTGTGTTCAAGCTAGCGCTATTGATTACCAGGAGGCGATGGGCCTTCCGCGTCCTCGTGGAATTCAATCCTCACATCCACCGTCATGTGTTTGTTCAGCTCAAGGTTGTAGGCACACCAGAACGCCGCACTACCGCACCACTTCTCTGCAGTAGATGGACTCGTTGTTTTCTTGTCTGGGCTGAATAAGGCGGTGTCATCCGCAAACTTGAGCAGCTTCACCCGGGGGGTCACTGAAGGTGCAGCGATTGGTATTCAGTGGGTGGAGGAGAGAACAGACACTCACATACTGTCTCCTGGCTGACAGGAAGACCGCTGATCCATTGACAGGCAGGTGAGCCGCATTCAGCCGGAAAAGCCTGGTTGCAACAGCTCTGGGATGATTGTGTTGACCGCTGAAATCCACAGACAGGATCCTGGTGTTGGAGGTCCAGGGGTGTCCAGGTGTTCCACACAGTGGGGATGCCATGCTGACCGCATCATCATCCACACAGTGGTTCACCTCGTAGGTAGGTAACCTGCAGGGTCTAGGAGTGGATCAGAGTTCAGGTAGGACAGGATAAGCTGCTCAAGGCACTTCATTATGACAGTCAGTGCCACCGCTTTATACTCACTGAGGCAGGTGATCCTTCTTTAGAAAGGGAGCAATGGTGGATGTCTTGACGAAGATGACATTTTACAGGTGAAAGGACAACGGTCAAAGATTTCTGTGAACACTGGGACTGAATGGTGAATTGGTGGAGGGTCTGAGGATGCTGGGTGAAACACCATGCTAGGTGAAACTGCCTCCCAGACGTTCTGCTTCTTGAACAGTTTGTACATCTGCTTCTACGATGCAGTTTAATATCAAAAGTGATACATGACTTAAACGCTTTTTTCCTATCATACTGTTGGTGTTGTTTCAACATGAGGCTCCTCACAATGTCGACACTTCATTGTGTAAAACAAGAACAGACCAGCAGATGGCAGTAGAGTTACTCTGATCAGTTTTAACTACACAGTCCCTTAAGTCAGTGACAGCTTTGGGTTATCATAAACACAAGTATGATTAATTGAAAAGAAGCAGAAGGAGAAGAAGTATAATAACAAACTTATTTTATTTATTTACATAGCAGCAGTAGTGCCAATAGTAACAGTAATAATAATAGTAGTAGTCGCTGGGTCCCATGAAGATTAAGATCAGGCCCTAACTGTGTTTCGAAAGCTGAAGGTTTTTGACTGGCCGAGTCTGATTTTGTAGACTATTGGTCATGTGCCACGTTGCCATAGAATTCCCAAGCTGCTGCAACATAATGCAAACTGTATAAAATGCTGTAGTCTTGGGTCAGTGCCCAAACACAGGGCCGTTTCTTTGAATGAGCCTACTTAATAGTCCACATAAACAGTTTGGTTGTGAGAAAACATCTTTTGTAACTGCGAGTCCCCGGAGAAAAAGGCTTGAAAACAAACTATAGGTTACTGAAAATTGCAACCAGGATGCACAAATATGCTGATATTAAAGGATATTGCACTTCTCTACACACACACACATGTAGGTTACAATACACAAAATTTAACAGAGCAAAATAGAAATTTCAGTAATGCATTTTTGGTAATTTCTCTCAGTTGTACTACTCGGTTAGTATTTTGCTTTTGTACTTTTACCCAATCCAAGTGTCTATAGTACATGTAACAGGCCTACTGTGCAGACATGTGTTACATCCAACCAATTGTAACTGTGTTTATTTACATTTGTGCGGGTAATGGGAGAGGCAGAGCCGGGGCGAGCCTATCCACTGTTACGAGGCCACATGAGGTGAGGTCCTGCACTATTCGTAAATTTAAGCTTGACCCTAAAAAGAGGGTTACAGGCGCTTGAGGTGTCGCCGTGACCTTCCGTAAAAAAAAAACCCTGCGTAAAACAGGTCTCAAACCAGCACAACCAGCACACTGATGGCAACGTCTCCCTTTGAAACAACGAGAGGTCCAAACAATCTGGATCCTATTAAACCCCTTTGTCTTCCTCCTCATTCTCCCCTCCTGGTTCTGCTCTCTGTTTTTACTTTGTGCTATTCATATTCATTCCATTACAGTCCTCCCCCCTCCCCCCCCCCCCCAGCTTTTTATCCGTCCCACAATGCAGTGCGTCGAGGCTGCTGGGCAGATGTTTTTTTCGCGGGGCGGCAAGCGATCGAATTCCGCGTACAGAAACGTTAGACAAACGTGGCTCCCTGACAGATGTCGAAAAAGAAAAGCTGGGAAATGATCTTTAAAATTGAATAATCTATATGTTTGCGTGTGACTTCCCTACGCCGTGCAACCATACGGCGCTGTGACGGAGACACCCCGGCCCATTCCCATTGATCCTAGCAGAGATCCTTGCCCCAACCCACATGACAGAGCAGCTGGCCAAGAGCGGCCTCATCTGGAACTGCCATCAGTTGCTTGTTAAAGTCAGTGTGCAAGTGGGGCGGGAACATGGCAGCATGCGGTCTTAGCCAATCCATAACCAGACACTGAGAACTGTGCACAAGCTGCAGGTCATAGAGGAGAGTTTGTTTAGTGTGTGTGTGTGTGTGTGTGTGTGTGTGTGTGTGTGTGTGTGTGTGTGTGTGTGTGTGTGTGTGTGTGTGTGCGCGTGCCTCTGCTGGACCAGACCACGGTATAGAATCCATTCCCGGTGTCTCCCCGACTCCCTCTCCTTTCCCTCTCAGAATCCTGTCTATGTAATTGATCCCAGGCTGGACATTTGAGTTGCCAGGAGCGATTCATATCGTTTTTATCTTTTAGACAAGCCCTCTACTGCTTCCAGATGGGGAAGGCACTCCGGGGTTCAAGTTTGTTTTTGAAAAAAAAAAAAAAAAAAAAAAAATCGTAATGCTTTAATGTCTTTACCTTACAAAAAAGCGTGCAGCGAGAGGAGAGACTAGCGAGGGCGTTGGCGGCGGTCGCAGCCCCCGTCGTCGTCTCGCTGCAGCCACCCAGATGATGAGTTGTTTATCTGTGTTTGTTTGTGTTTGTTTACTACTGTATGTGTGAAGAGAAGCATATTATCTTTGTGCGTTAGAGACACTGTGGCGGTTTGGCATGTGGTCAGAGTGTGAGGTTATACGGTGGAGCGGCGGCTTCCCTGAATATGACTCCGGGTTTTCATGGCTGTTTGCAGATTTGGGCTGTTGATGGAATTATCTGAGACTGAATTACTCACTTTAGAGTTTCACCAAGAGGTCTGGTAGGAGGTCCGCTCTGGCTTTCTTTACATTCTGCATGCCTTGCAGACTTTGTAGACTAAATACTTTCGCTCTGTGGGAGCATTTTTCAGCACATAGCCAGATCCTTCACTGGGTCTATACTCACAGTACTGCTTCATCACACTGCATTTAAACACTGAGGCGAGGCTAGCATCACGTTGTTGTTACGTTGCTGTGATTGGTTCATTTACTTCGCATCCATGTTGTACAATATATCATATGCAGTTTTATATTATATTTTCTGGTTATTATTTTTCCCATCTCTACACAGTCAACCTTGGTAAATGGTGTAACATCCTGGCATTTTCCATTGAAATATGATGATGCTGAAGGAAAAATTACTTACTGCACTATTTTTAAATGTAGTTATCTAAAATAGCCTCACGATCAGGAGGCAGCACAGTCGTTTTAACAAGAGGTTTGGCTAGATTCATATTCTCACTTGAGTACAACCCACCAGATAGTGTCTTGTCAGTTTAAAAAACACAGGAATGTAGCATTGCTAATGACCATTAAACATCACCCACAGATTGATTCTGGTTGGTAATGGCTCTGTAATAGTCTCACCATGTCCTCCAGCTGCTGTGAGAGCTGCTCAAATGGATACTTGATTGTTTCGAGGTGATTCATGACATTTGTGAGGAAGATCACAAGAGCTTGTCACTTATAAGTGCAGCTAAGCAAGTTAGCATGTCCGTTAAGTAAAGTTAAGTCAAGACCTGACAAAATGGATGTGGTAGTGGAGGGTTAGAGTGCACGGTTTCACTTCATTCTCACTTGAATGTCAGCATGTACGTGACGGGTCCACTTCTGCCCAAGATTGTAAATTATAATTGGAAGATTTTGGTAGTTTTTCCTCTCTACAAAAAGTCTGAGTAAAAATATGACTCACCTTACCCCACTCCCCCCCCATTTCCTTCGTAAAACTATCTCCTCATAAACCACGGTTGCATTAAAATTCAAGATTGCCAGCAGCAGTTGGAAGGCTTTGGCGTTTCATTGATAAGAGTTGTCTCCTGTTCTAGATCTCCAACAGATATACAGTGGGGTGTAATCCTGCCTTCACTCAGCCAAACTGCCTGTAACTGTTACAGATCAGAGGTTTTGTTCCCACTGTTACAAAAAAAAAGTGATTTAATCAACGCATTTCACGGCACCAGTTGCATTTCATAAATATGTCAGCATGAAAGCTGATCACCAGTTGCGGTGCGGCAGAGCAGCAGACGGATGGCAGTGAACTTTACGCCTTTCAAGACTGAGAAAAGGAAGCAAAAAAAAACAGTTACAAGGAGCAGCCGAATGATCAATCTGACAAATCTTTTATTATTATTTTCCTCTGATTATCCTTTATGCATTATTATTATAACATTTTTATTATTATTATTATTATTTTATTATTATTATTATTATTATTACCATTATTATGTTATTATTGTTATTATTATTACATTATTGTTTATATTGTTATTATTATTATTATTATTATTATGTGAAATTAATTTCTTACAGTCACACTCAATGAGTGGCCACCATGTAAATGTGGGTTTTGCATGCTAGCAGCTATGAACTGTTCCCATATTGAGATCACTTTTGTTTCCAGCTGTTGCCAGGGTTACAGGTGCCATTCACCCCAGTAAGGGTCCATCAGGACCTGCCAGTCTTGAATCAACCAACATCATGGACGTTCACACCATTAACTGAACTGTTTTTCTAACAGAGGCAGTTAAACCATCTCCTTCAGCTCCATTACACCAGTGGAAATAAATCCACGGTTTCACTGTCATGTTCAAAGCTTTTCTCTTTTTTTTTAAACTAATTTTAGGGTTAGGAAAATATTTTGACATTCAAATTGCCGACATGTCCAGAGCGCTGGGCCTTTGTTGAAGAGAAGAGACAGATAATGTCCAACATGTGGTGAAAAATTGGATAATAATACAAACTGCTCCACAACCGTTGCAGTAAAAACAATTTTAACAAGGAAGCAACGGTTCAAAGCGAGAGTGAAATACGCCGTCTGACACAAAAGTCCAAAAACATAACTGAGGTTAACTATCAAAAACCTCAAAATGTGGGAATTGAAATGATCACCACAGAGCGAACGTCTCCACGAAGGTGCTTTTACGACCAGCACTATAATTAGACTTCAGTATGTGTTCGTATCAAGCCGACGTGAACTTGGCCGCGCCGCGTTCATTCAGCAAAACCACCGGACTGACCTCGCCCTCCCGATCTGATATTACGAGACTCTGACGGAGTAAATGGAGCCAGAGAGCCAAACCGAAACGCCCTCCTCCCCTCAACCCTCAGCTGCTACGGGAGAAAACAAAGAGGCCTGTGACAGACCACCTGCTCAGAGAGGATTGTGGGTATGAGCTACTGTACACTAAACAGCTGAACCAGGAGCAGTATGAGGGTCCCAAGGGGAGGCAGGGCTAAGGGGGGGGGGGGACCAGATGAGGTGCTCCGTGGTTGCTGGTTGCGATGGTTGCATGTGTCAGATCTGCTCCCTGGATCCTGACGGACAGTGGTCAAGTCGGGCGCTCAGTACATAAATACTCCACGCTACATTAGACGCCAAAGCCCTTCCACATGTTGTTTGCAGTAGGCCTCCGTGGTGCTTAAGCCCCGATCCCCATCTGGCTCCTTCCTAGGTCGGCCCCGTCCGGGACTGCACACACGTTTTCCCTGACATGAACCTTGCATTTCCTTCCTAAACAAGCGACTAGGAGCAGAACTAGTGTTAACGTAAGAGTGCAATAAGTTAGCAACCTACTTTTTCTTAAACAAATGAGACAAATAAGTGTATCAAATAAACAAGAGCCAATAAACAAGAGCTCAGACAAATAACTGACGACATATAGGCAAGGCTAGGAGGAAGGGTCAGGGTAGTGTTTCCTGAAGAGGTGGGTTTTCAGCCTGCGGTGAAAGATGGGCAGCGACTCTGCTGTCCTGACATCCGTGGAGAGTTATTCCACCAGTTCATTCTTTCTTTTCTTTCTTTTACTGAAAACTAAAAGTGTGGTGAGAAAAAATCCCCCCCAAAAATGGTTTCCAATACAGTTTCTCTTGTTTCAGTGTTTCAAGTGACAATATCTTTGAAACAGATTGGTTTGCATTAGAAACAAGTTATTACACCCCAGATTTGTCACTTGTTTTAAGAAGAATACCATGTTAAGACTCACTACTAGACTAAAGGACTTGTTCCGGAGGATATTTTTGCAGTGCAGGTCAGCATCATTACGAAACCTCGCTCCGCTGTGGCGACTTGGCAGCCCTGGCGAGTGTATCTATGGTGCTCTGGAAACCAGTTGAGCTCATCCATTCAGAACCAGCTTCACTCTGATGACAGACAGCAAGTCTCCCCAGTCAGTAACAAAGCTCAGATCAGTATCTACGCTGGTAGTAATACACTGCAAAAAAACATCCATATCACAAGCCATGTAGCGTTGAGGCTTAAAATCATATTTTTATTGAAGCAAGTGCAGGAATCTGAAATAATCTCACTCGTTTCCAATACAAATCGACTTGTTTCAACAATTTCCTTGCATGAAGTGACATTGGGAGTACAAACTGTGTATGGCTGCTGGGCTGGGGGGGGGGGGGGGGGGGAGGTTACCCAAAACTTTAAAGCTGTAAAGCAATATTTTCTGGCTCTGTCCTCCTGGGGCTCGGTGGAGGAGAGAGGCCCCTTCCTGCTGCCCTTGTCCCAAGGCCAGTCAGCTGTGGCTCTGCTCTGTGATGTGATTCAGGTAGGGGCCCGCCGGGGAGCCTTCTGCAGAGGAGGCCCGTCCAGGTCTGAGACTGTGAGATGAGAAGCGAGCCAGGAGGGAAATGGAGGTCGTGGGGGGGGGGGAGGGGAGGGGAGGGAGGTTGGGCCTGTGTGCTTTTTTACGAGCAACAAAGAAAAAAAACTTGCACAGCCTTGCTCAACTCGGCTCTGCATGCCTGGCAGATAAATGATGATAGAGCAGAAATATATGGTACACTGGCTAATATATGTTAGCCTGTCTACCAGAGTAGTACAACAGCCTCCTCACTGTGTGGTCCTCAACACAACCATCAGCTGAAGAAAAAGCAGGGAGGAAAAAAGGGGGAGGTTTGTGTGTGGGGGGGGGGAGGCAGAGCCGGGAACCTCACAGCTGCAGGCGTGAGCCGTAGAGACGTATGCGATCGGAGTGCGAGGACAGCGACTCGGAGAGGACGTCGAGGTGCACTCGTTATAGCAAGTCAACATTGTTCGACGCTGCGACACCTCGGCGATTCAAACCCCCACCAGCCCAAAACAAACACTCACGACTCTCCGCGAGCGAAATGAAAGGAGAAGAAATCAGAATCTCATTAGACGGTAAACGGAACCACACATGTTCGCCGCACGCCAACAAAGACGCACTATTTTTTTTTTCACCCAGACGTTGAATCATCCGCTGCTGAGCCTTAGTAACACATTCCAGTACAGGTGGTCCTCCTGAGATGAGAGGTTGGCTTCGCTCGCAGCACAATGCCGATGGTAATGACTGATCTAATCACAGGGCGCGCTCAGGGAACCCACCTGGTTTCGCCATGCGAGTACGGCGTTGCCAAGCAGTCACACACACACACACACACACACACACTGAGCTGGGGGTGGCACATGCCGGGGTGGCAGGGGGCTGAGGCAGTAATGTGTTACCCAGATCCATCAGAGTTCCCTGCTCAGCTATCTGGGTCTGATTCGGCTTCTCTCATCTGCTGCCAAGAAGGAAAAGTTTCTGGAGCTTGGCCCGGCCGGATCTGCTCGATGGGGCACTACACCTGAAAGCTCTTACAGGGCTGAGAGGGTCCAGATAAGATGTAACCTCGCTCCCCCTCCACGCCAAAACATTTTGTTTTTCAACGACTCACATTTTCCAGTTGCCTGGTCTTCCTCCTTCCCAGTTTTTTTTTTTTTGCAAGCAGCCAGGCAGCAAGGCAGGCAGGCAGCCAGCAGATGTGGCAGGCCCTTGTGTGCAGGACTGCAGCTCTAAAAAGGGATGTGCTTCACCAGTAAGGAATTCGGTCAGCAACAGACTTACTGGTCCCATTAATGACAAATCACACTTTTTTTTCTTTTCCTTTGCAGTAGCGTGCACACCGTTGCCTGGCATGGGCCGCGTCTGCTGCAACGCACAAGATGAATTTGTCAAGACATTTATTGCGTTCTCATACGTGCAAGTATGCAAGTAAGTAGTTTACAGTCCTCAGATACAAGACAGACCTGCTTCAGCTGGCAATGAAAGTGCTGAAACCAAGTCAAGGACTCATCTTTATTTATTGGGTGAATTATTCCTTTGGTTTTTAATGATAAACAGCAAATTTAATTCAGGAAATGCTGCAAACGTTGTAATTTATGTCCTAAAGTTTGTAATTTGAAGACGAAGGGAGAGACGTGAGCCGTCCAGGCATGTAGGAAAGCCTTCAGGAGGAAGCTGCAGGAATATGCAATGTGTTTACAAGCCTCTGACACATCTTTGAACTTCATCTCCCGATGCAGCCTGCCCTCAGAAACCATGTTGCTTTATATTGGAGTTTTATTACATCTGTCTGTCTTCCAGCAGCCTTCTAAATATAGCCCCGCGCTCCTCAAAAAAGCTGAACGCTAACTAAGTCCCTGCTAATTAGAGCCTTCTCCTCAGTCTGGGGTTGCCTCCAGTAAGAGCAGGTTTATGGGCCGCTCGCAGGACCAGCGCAACAGCCAGAGGCGCTGGGTAAACAGTGTTTTTACTGGGGCTGCTGCATGGCACCGCTAATGATGTGGAGTGGTTCGCTATTATTTGTGTCCTCCTAACCCTGGTGTAAACACTGTGCAAAAAGAGCTCGCGTGAGTGTCCTACGTCAGCAAGCATTCAAGATTATGGGACTAATACCCAGTGTGCATCCTGTGTGCATGAGCCACGCTGGTCCACGCAAACTACACGGCACGATGCGGATCATGGGAAGCCCACCTTACCGCTCGATGACGTGAAATGGCGGCGATTTTATACCGGTTGCGTCCCTCTTACAGGGTAAATCATCATCTCGTACGTGTTTGTCAGTGAGTCTCGCAAGGCCGAGCAGCATTTTTTTCTTTTCCCGAGCAGGTTTTCATTTCACGGTGGTGGCATTTCTAAAAAGGCTATCCCTTCCCGTCGGTTCAATAATAGATGAAGCAGCGGCATCGTCCCTGACACCCTACACCTTTCACTCTCAGGCCTATAGCCATTAGCCCGCTCATGAGTAGCTGGGAGAGAGGCAGGCGAAACGATGAATAATTCAATTCAAGTCAATCCGGTGTATGAACGAATTCCCCTGTCAGTCCTCACAGCGACGTGGACCGGAGAGGAGACTCTGAATAACCTCCCGACTTCAGATTCTCCACCTGAAACGGTTAAAGCTTTGCTAGCGCCAAAGGGATCCTCAGGATGACGCCTTATTTCTGCTTGCTCCTCTGCTCATTGGCTGTTCCCCTGCAAGGTAAGGGCTTTAAGCCGGCTCGTCTCTGCACCGAAGATTTAAAGATTGAAACGGGTAGAAGCGGGTTTCTACTTTCATTATTATTGTCAAATTGCTGAGCGCACAGAAAGTTTGCTCCGTCAAATAGGTCACAGGGAGATAAACTACGAGTGGCTTTAATTATCTGTCCCACATTTTTGGGCTTACCTCATAAATTGTGAGGCCTAGAACAAGTTTTATGAAGATATGAAGACACTTAATACTAAACATCTGACACAACACGACGACACAACAGCAGAATAATCTTCCTTTGCTTTCGGAGTCAAATATCGGGGAGTTAATGGCCACCGACGCCGTCTTGTTTCACCAGGTCTGGAGATACCGGACCCCGAGGAGGTGGAATACATTCACCTGCAGGCTCAGGGGACGGCGGGAGGCTCGGTCACCCTGCACTGCGGCGCCAAGACGCCCACCATCTTCATCTGGGGCTTCACCAAACCGGGAACCGACAACAACGTGGCGGTGGCGTACGACTACGGCGAAGGGCGCCAAGATCCAGTCGCTGTCCAGCAGCCTGGGCCACATTAGGGTGGCGCTGAACTCCTCCTCCCTGGTGATCGAGGAGCTCCGCCGGGACGCCGAGGGGATGTACACCTGCCAGGCGCTGTACGACACCGACGAAGGGCCGAGGATTACCTTCTACTTCACCCGGCTGGACGTCGAGGATGACTGAGGACCTTCACCTCTTCACCTCATCTCAACTGTTTTACCATGTTAGATCTGAGAACCAGCGGCTTTGAAATCAGGACGGACTGTTACAGACACTGAAACACTTTGATAAAGGATCTTTGTAACCATATAAACCTGAAGAATTACATCATATCTATCAGATCTATGAGGTTTTGTTTTTGTCATGTGCACCTATAGCAAATTCATAAAACTCTTACAGTGTCTTGCTTATTGAAACCATGTGGATATTGGTTTCTTCTTCTTCTTCTTCTTCCTTGAAACATTTCGTTCATGACTCACTCTAATAATCAACCCAGTGTGTTGTTTTGTTTTCTTGAAGTGCGTTGGACGGCGCTGTGGTTCTGCTACTGAGTAAAGGCACCTTCAGCAGGCGTATCCACAGCACCTCCAGGTGAGAAGCGCCCGTTCCTGAATTACTCCAAAACATTTGAGCTCCTTTGACAGATAAAAACCGTAGACAGAAAAACAAATGTCCTCTTAAGTAATGAATCCTTGTAAAATAAACATGTGGTTACTCATGTCTGTGCACAGATTTCATAGAGTGGTTGGTCAATAAAAATGAGTATAAAGCAAAAATTTTTTAGCAAGTGTGGCTCCAAGAATCTCTACTGACACCTGAATACCTTCAGTGCTGGTCATCAATAGGCTTATATTGATCCAGAGCAGTATGATCTATCCATCCATCCATCCATCCAACAGTCATCAAAGTGAAAACCCCACTCAATGCCCCTTTTGCACCGATAAGCTATCTGCTGCGTGCTCTGGGATCCTCACACCTGCTGATCACAAATGAATGCAGGACGCGGGGGATTATTATTTGTTTCATATCTGGCAGCGACCTCATCGTGTTTTTTCCCGGGAATCCGCTGGAATGCCCGCTGGAGTTCATCCAACCACAACATGGCTTCAGTTGTGGTTTGTGACATCTCAGGGATAAAAAAAAACAAAAAACACCCGGGGGCTAAATCAGGCCAGTTAACACACACACACACACACTGCCCGATTCAGAAGAATTGCATTCATTCAGGGCGTGCTGGAGAGAGAGAGAGAGAGAGAGAGAGAGAGAGAGGAAGAATAGTGGGTGGAGGGGAGAGGGACCGGCGTTAACAGGTCGGCTCTGCAGTAAGGGGGGAAGGCATTCCAGGACGGACAATGAGCTTTCTTGTTCCCATGGGCTCCTTAATGAAGGGGTGTAGCTGCGTGGGCAGGAGGCTGCAGGGCCGGAGGAGAGTGCCGACTGACGGGCGTGGGAGATGGAGGAGCAGCTCGTCTCAGAGACAACCCTGCCCTTATCTCCTCCTCATCGGGCTAGCCGGCATCTGTCAGCGTCTCCTCCTCTCCCCGCCCCGTTTCTCCTTCATTTCCAGCTTCATTTCCTACCCATTGTTTTGTTCCGTTTCTCCCTCGTTAATGGGCGTCTGGAGCCATAATGGACACTCGCTGGTAAACAAGTTCCACGGGAGCAGATACATCTATTTCAAATGATGTTTTTGTAAATTGTGTGAGAGAATAAATAGTAGTTTCCATTATTCTGGGCCTGGAGTGGCTCCACACCCTTCTCCAATCCCTCTCTCGTGAACGTCTAATACACTCCAGGCTGTAGTTGAGTAACTGTGCCTGGGAAAGGCCCGAGTACAAGACAATTGGCCAACCGCCGGCAGCCTCAACAGCAAAGCAGCCTCCTCCATCCCAACATACATAAAAATAACAGCCGGAAGAAGCTGCGCCACGCCTCAGCGGCAGGCGAGCGGGCCCGGCCAGGAATATCCCATGTACCATCGGGGAAGAGGAGGAGGAGGAGGAGGAGGAGGAAGAAATGCCAGTCGAGCCAGGGCCTGAGGACTGGCAGCCGATACTGGCACTAACGGAGGCAGACAGGCACCAGGCATCGAGCTGCTGCACCGCAGTCATCCTCAGTGAAGCACAGCCAGCCCTGTCATCTGCGATCAACTCACGTCGGGCCAGAAACACCATGGAGCTATTTTAAACCCAATAGAGGGCTTAGACCCGCAGGAAACCCCCGCGCCGAAAACCGAGACGGGTGTGTTGCAACCGTCCTGTCCTCGGTGCTTTCACACCTCAGGAGCGCCAAACAACCGAGAGAGTTTCCCCCCGTTTCAACTCACCTTCTGCCTAATATTTCTCTCTGCAACTGCAATTCACTGTTAATCCCCGATACACATGACAGAGCGGTGACATGACAGACATTAAAGAGACACGTTGGAGGTGGAAAAAACCCAGAGATCTGTGATGGCTTCAAACCCAAAGACACCAAAGGGATGAGAGAGGTCAAATGTTTGAGTCCAGCTGTTTCTGGATGGAGCGCTCACCCCCTGCTGCTTTAGATTTCATCCTTATTTTATTCTAATATTGGTTTGTTATTGGTTTGTTATTGGTTATTCTTTGTGATTTTAATGTGAAGCGGAAAAGCGCTACATAAAACAAATGTATTATTACTCTTAAGTTTTCGTCACTTCCTGTGGGCAGAGAAGTGACCATACCCGACACCAGACTTTCACTTGGTTAGCAGGGATGGGACGTTCCTCTCAGCTGCAGCAACACTTTAAGCCCCAGGAAACTTGGCTTGAAATAATGAAAATGAATATATGATATCAACGTTTAGTGTCTAATTAAGCATCCACCAAAATCTGAGTGAAAATAAACGTTCAGAAATATTAGAAAACCTCGTTCAAAAACATCATTTAGCTGTTTGGACCATTTCTCAGGACTGTGTAGGCGTGTCAGATCAGGATTTGATTGACATCCTGACACGATGGATAGCTCCGCCTACGTCAAACTGTCAAGCTGTTGCACCTGTTGGGGGCGGGACAACCCCCCCCACTCATTTGAACGAGGTTTTCTAATATTTCTGAACGTTTATTTTCACTCAGATTTTTGTGGATGCTTAATTAGACACTAAACTTTGATATCATATATTCATGTTTACTATTTCAAGCCAAGTTTCCTGGGGCTTTAACAAGACGAGGGTATTTTTACACGACAGACCCGTGTGAGGGGCCTGCAGGCCGCAAAGCGCCGCTTTAACATGACTGCATCCACTTATCCAGCAGATGGGGGGGGGGGGGGGGGGGGGTGGCAGGTCGTTAGCGAACAGCACAGAAGTAAAGTAATGATCTATCAAGCAGCCAGTGAGGCAGAGAGCAGCACCACCGTCTGAACAGTGAAGGGAGTGTTCCCCCACCCAGGGGTCACCAGAGACCCACATCAAAGACCCTGACACAAATATGGATGGGGTGGACTTCATTCACCCAGCGCTGCTCACAGAAGAACAAGAAGAAGAAGAAGAAGAAGAAGAAGAAGAAGAGGAGGAAAGGAAGTAGAGAGTAGGGTGGCGTTTACTCTTCCATATCTTCTCTTTATATTATTACAAAACTTTACACAGACAGTTGCTAATCTCCACACGCGTGGAACACGGAAGGACAAAAACGACAAAAAATAAAAAGTATTTCTCATCCAAAAAGGCATAAATAATATAAAAGACAAACTTTTTTCTTTAAAACAGATACATTCATATGAAATAATATTTTACTACTACAAAAAAATAAATAAGTCATCTACAGAGTTTTTGATCTTTTATTAGCGTCGTCCCTCCGCCGGGATGTAGTTCCTCCGTCGTTGAGCCACGCTCCACGTCTGTCCACGTCTGTCCACGTCTGTCCACGTCTCGTCAGTCTCTCGCTCTCTTTCCCCGCGTCGCTCGCCCCTCAACTTAGTCCGTCCACATGAGCGTCCTTGTCACCGTCGCAAGCAGTGTCTCTGACTACGCCCTCGTCCTTTCCTGTCCCGGGTGATAATTCCACCACTGTCTCTCGTCCCTGAAGGTCTGCCGACGCTGCAGGAGTGTGTGTGTAGGTGTGTGTGTGTGTGTGTGTGTGTGTGTGTGTGTGTGTGTGTGTGTGTGTGCGCGGGCTGCCTTCAGACCTCCTGTGGGCCGGGCTGGATCAGCTCTCCTGCCAGGCTGCTGCTGGAGATCCACCCGGGCTTCTCGTCACAGTCCAAGTCGGGCAGGCCCAGACTCTCCCAGCACACCACCGGGCCCTCGGTGTCCACGCACTGGGGCTCCTCCTCAGCTGCACCGGCCGAGAGAGGGAGGGAGAGAGAGAGAGAGGGAGGGAGGGAGGGAGAGAGAGAGTCGGGGAGTTTTTGGATTAGTCACTGGATTAATGAAAAACAAGTTCAGCGCTTGTGGCGATGACGTTCTTATTGTGGTGCAAATTTGCAGGTGAGGTGTGAAACACGAGGTCCGAAAGGTCTGAATCATCCAGGTGTAAAGTTCCCATTCATTCACCCCACAGAGAGTTTGATTATTAGCATAACATGTTAGCATGTGAGGTAGCATGAGCTGTAGGGCTGGGCGATTATCGTGTTTATAATCGTAATCGCGATTTTAATGATGTAATCATGGCAAATTTTCAAAATCGTTCATTTCGATTGTTATTTAGGCGACAAGAACGAGGAACGTCTAGAAGCGCCAGTTAGCAAAGCAACCAGTGTGTGTGTGTGTGTGTGTGTGTGTGTGTGTGTGTGTGTGTGTGTGTGTGTGTGTGTGTGCGCGCGCATCAGACGTAACATCACTTTCCCGTGAATGAATGGGCCAAATACTTTCCCCAGTACTGCGTTCATGAACTGTCCCCTTAAAAAATACTACATGGTATTCAGTCATGTCCAGTAACGCCGTGTTCAGACAGGTTTGGACCGGTCGGTTTTGTTAGCGAGCCGCGAGCGAATGTGTCAAGCCAGGCAGGAAGTCAGACACAGGAACGGCATAGAGCATCCGGTCAATTTCAAAATAAAACAAATTTCAAAATAAAACAAATTTCAAAATAAAACAAATTTCAAAATAAAACAAAACAAATAAAATAATCGTTCATTAATCGTTTGAAATAACCACGATATTGATTTTTAGTCATATCGCCCACCCCTAATGAGCTAACAGACAGAGATATACACGTTCCTGTAGAAACCATCAGTCAATCTGATTTCAACTCCCTTCATGTCTTATTCCCAGAGTTCACTGTGAAACACTACACTACCCAGTTCCCACCAAGCAGAGTGGTCACTGTTGCCATAGAAACGGTACCTTCTCCAAAGTGTACACAGGGATGAGTAGTTCATTCCCTCCTAAAGAATGTTATGTACATAGTCTAGTTTTCATTTTTCATCAAATTTTTTTTCTAAATCTACAAGCTCACGATTCAACTGGTGGTTTGGTTCAAAACTTACAATTGTTTTTATCTGGATTGTCTGAAATGTGTTTGAATGAATGAGACATTTACTGTCTTTAATAAATGAGACGGTGCTCAGTAAAGAACAGACGTGATTTGTAGAAAATGATTTCCTCAAGTTCTATAAACTGTGATGACGTTTGATAGTCGAGGGAAATCTGTCAGCCCTGAATTTGGAGAAAAAACAGGCAGAGCACATTTTCTACTATCTACTGATTTATCACAGAGAGCAGTGACAGAGCAGCAGAAGACAAAGGACAGGAAGCAGCAGAAGACGAAGGACAGGAAGCAGCAGAAGACGAAGGACAGGAAGCAGCAGAAGACGAAGGACAGGAAGCAGCAGAAGACGAAGGACAGGAAGCAGCAGAAGCAGCAGAAGAGGAAAAGCTGGGGATTCGGTGTGAAAGTGAAGCCTCACCGGTGTCGTCGCCCGGGCAACTTTCCCGCTCCCCGACCCGACAGCAGGAATGCGAGTCCCCGCGCTGGTCCGGCTGGTACCCCGGCTGGTACCCCGGCTGGTACCCCGGCTGGTGCCCCGGCTGGTGCCCCGGCTGGTACCCCGGCTGGTACCCCGGCTGGTGCCCCGGCTGGTGCCCCGGCTGGTACCCCGGCTGGTACCCCGGCTGGTGCCCCGGCTCGGCCTCCCGGTCGCCTCCGGGGGGGTGCGGCTGGTCGTCCGGACCGCGGCACGCCGGCGAGACCTGACCCAGAGGCACCATCTCCAGCCCGTCCTGCTGGCACGGCGCCACGCGATGCATTAGGGGCAGAGTGCCGCCGGAGAACGTGCCATTGGTCTTGGTGTAACATCTGCTCACACACACACAGAGAGAGAGAGAGAGACGGAGATGGAGACACCGTGGGAAATGACTCTTTTATAAAAGACTGAGTGCTCGCCCACCGACAACTCTCAATGGAGCTGCGCATACCGCTCCGCTTGTGTAAATACTCGCTCACAATGTGCGACACAATGGCGGCTCTGACACGACCGGAGCGCTCGGGCACAGCTGCGCCCAAAAGCTTTTCAACGGTTTGAAACCCGAAGATTTAAAAAAAAAAAAGGTCCCGATTCAAGTCGTTTGAGTAACCGTTGCACGCTGCGCTCTCCTGAGAGGATTCTGGAGTAGCTAACGCAGACGGTGTGAGGTTTCGGCGTTGTTCTCCCCCCCCGCTGAACTTCCTCCTATCGGAAGACGATTGGGATTGGGGACCACCCCCCCCCCTCCCCCTCTTCCCAGCAGCCAGAGGTAAATAAACACAGGGCTCATTAGGTCTGCTGGCTGGGTGCACACAGAGTAAACTGTGATGCTGGAGACCCTTAAGTACATAAACAGGCCTAGCAGGAGGGGAAATGTGTGTGATAGTGTGTGTGTGTGTGTGTGTGTGTGTGTGTGTGTGTGTGTGTTGGATGGGGGGGGGCGGGCTCTCTGAAGTTGTGAGGTCAGCAGGAATGTAGGACACCTTCGCTCAGCCGCCTTTTACCAAGCAGCAATGTGTCGTTTTCTCAAATGGACATTTACAAAAAAAAAGGAGCAGGTCGACCCGAAACACACAATAAAAAAAATTTTAAAAAACGCTTCTTCTTCTTCTTCTCCTCTCACCTGTTGTTGTTGCAGAGGTTCTGACAGCTCATGCAGTCAGACGACTCGGTCTGGGGAAGCGCCGTGTACATCCCCCCGCCCTGCAAACCGGGGAACACAAACACACCGTCAGCCAAGCCAAACTCAACCTGCACCTGCTGATGTCCAACACCACACGCAGTCTTTCAGGCGCCCAGTGAGTGAGGAGTGAGTGTGTGTGTGTGTGTGTGTGTGCATGCAGCGCTCACATTATGGTGGTGGTGGGGATGCGAGTGCTCACAGTCCACGGTGCCGTGGGGCAGCGTGCCGTCGTGGCCGTGCGGGTGGCCGCCGGGCGAGAACAGGCCGCCCGAGCCGTTGAGCAGCGCCAAGCCGTTGGGGAGTTTGTGGTGGAGGTGATGGCACCCCTGGGGGAGCATGGGGCCGCCGTACCCGTGGACGCCGCCGCCGCCGCCGCCATCGCCGCCGTGGACGCCCCCGTTGATGCGGCTGGTGCCGGGCAGCGTGGTGTACTCCAGGACGTGGCCGTTCATCTCGGCGGGCTGGTACAGGTAGCCGGGAGGGTCGTACTCTGGAGAGAGAGAGGGGAGAGTGAGGAGGGTGGCAGAACCCAGTGGCGTCTGATTTACTCGAGTTAAAGGGATAGTTCACCTCAAAATGAAGGTCCGGTCATACGATCTCTCCAAGCAGCTTGTGCACCGTGATCCAAGTGTTTTTTTTTCTAGCAAAG
This sequence comes from Hoplostethus mediterraneus, assembly GCA_034670385.1. NCBI lineage: Eukaryota > Metazoa > Chordata > Actinopteri > Trachichthyiformes > Trachichthyidae > Hoplostethus > Hoplostethus mediterraneus. The sequence continues at coordinate 2,160,201 of JAXDDW010000019.1, read as the reverse complement.
TTACTGCACTATGGGTCAAAAACGTCCAGTATTTACCTCATCATCTATCTATATTTTCCTCACTGCCGATGCTTTGGAAACTATAGACCAGAGTTCCTCAAATCTGGGCCTCGGGGTCCAGAGTGTTGCTGGTTTTCTCTCCTACCAGGAAGTTGATTGCGTTCACCTGTTCTTCCCAGGTCTTCATCAATCCCTGATCAGACGGCGAGAATGGAAACTACCTGGCAGAATAGAAAACCAGCGGCACTCTGGACCCCGAGGCCCGGATTTGAGGACCACTGCTGCAGGAGATGGTGAGGTAAATACTGGCGTTTCGGAGCCACGGTGCGTTCAGGTGCACGGGCTGTTTGGAGAAATTTGACGGGACGTTTTAAGCTTTTTTGTGGAGCTGTAAAAAGATGATAACTTCAGAGCTGGAGCTTCGACCGACGTGAGGGTGAGTAGATAGTAGATACATGACTGACTTTGCCTTTTCTTCAGCATAAGAATGGCAATTTAATGGATGCTTTTACCCAAAATGCCTTGCACTTTTTCTGTCCGCTACACGGTGAGCAGAGGGCTTTGGTCTTGCCTGTAAACTCACTGTGCATGCTGTTCTGCTGGCGGTTCCTCCACAGGCACATGGCGATGAAGGCCAGCAGGATGAGCACCATCACCCCCAGGATGCAGCCCACGATCAGGTAGAGCAGGCCGCCGGGCGGGCTGGGCGGCTCCTGGGGGTGGGGGCCCGGCGGGGTGATGGGCCGCTGGCTGGGCACCCCCGGGGGCTGGCGTGCTACGGCGAGAGAGAGGGCGGAGGGGGGGGGGCGTGAGGAACAGCTTTTTTTATTCTTTTTTTTTTTTTTACCCACAAGGCAACAGTGAAAAATAACAGGGTACAGCAGCAGCACACAAAGCAGGCCATTGTTGTCGGTCCCATAAAGCAGCACATTTATGTTTTGTAATTACGGCTATCATACCCGTTATTAAAGTTACGGCCTGTACAGCAACATGCCTGGACGGCGGCTAAAGTGGCGGCTTGGTTGGCACATGACTCATTTCCTCTACTGTGTGTGTGTGTGTGTGTGTGTGTGTGTGTGTGTGTGTGTGTGTGTTTTACCTTTGGTCTCACAGATCATGACGTTGCTGTATTCGCTCTCGCCCCCGTCGTTGAAACACTGCATCTTGATATCGTAGGAGGTCTCTGACTGGAGGTGGCCAATCATGTGCCAGTGTTTTACACCTTGGGGGGAAAAGGGGGAGGGGCAAGACAAGAAGGAGAAGAAGGAGAAGGAAGAAGAAGGAGGAGAAGAGGGCGAAGGTGAGAAATGACTTCCTCTAGCAGCCGGTGTTGACTCACTTTAAGCCCCGCCCCCCTCCCTCCCTGTGTAAACCCACAATCAATACTCTCCTCGCTACTCGCTCTCTTTATCTCACTCTCTCGTGAGGTCATGTTCTTTTCATGCTCTCTTTCCCTCTCGTTCACCCCCCCCCCCTCCTCCAGTCCCTCTCTCTCTCTCTCTCTCTCTCTCTCGCCCCCCCCCCCCCCCTCTCTCTCTCCCAGTCCCACGAGGGCCCAGACAGTTGCTCTACTCCAGACGAGCTCCATATATGGCAGCTTCATGTTTGTCCTGGCTTGCCTCCAGTATTCCCACTCCACACACAGAGCGCTGAACACTGTGCAGCCCTGTGCGCACACACACACACACACACACACACACACACACACACCACCACTGTGCTACCACACACAATCACACTACTGCGCTCTGTAATCAGAGATGCGACGACAATCTCCAACATGGAAATGCTACATTTCCAGCAAGCGAGGGCTGAAACGAGGCTGCCGCTCCCGCCTGGTTGTGTTTTAGTATCGAGCGTCACAAACCATCAGGTGTACTACCTCGACCCTGAGGTACTCCTTAACTTCTGTGTACTGACAACAATAAGAGAACCTGCTGCTCTGACTGCAGATGGGTATCGATACCAAACCCACTGAGGGCTAGACGTCATTTCAACGACTCATTTCAACAAATAGCCCAGCATCTTTTAGTTTTAGACCAAGCAGTACACACTTTAGTACTTATTTAAACAAAGCATTTTATTATTGGTTCATTTTATTTTAGTTCTTGTAGTTTTTTTTGCATCATCTGCTAGTTTTATCCCCCTTTTCCATTGAACCGTAGCGTCTCAGAGCATGCCGTCACGCATTTCACTGCCACTGTAACTGTGTATGTGACAGATTTGAACTTTGAACATAAACAGTAAATATCTGCAACAAGCACTAAAAAAAATAAATAAATAACGCTTTCGTTTTCTTTTTAACAGCCATGTAAAACTGCTCGGCGTCACAAACACAAACACCATCGGCCCCGGGGCCTCGAGTCACGCTCAAACGCACATTCAAACAGTGATAAGCGTTTTGAAACAACCAGCTTATCTTGGGTGGGGGGGGGGGGGGGGGGAGAAACTGACCATGGCAGCCATGTGTCCCTGACAGCGAGGGGGAGGAGCCCGGCGGGGAGGGGAGGGGGGAGGGCCAGAGGTTAAGAGGTTGCAGGAGTTGGGCGGAGTAAAGCGGACCGGCCTTTTCCTTCCCCTCCTCGACTGTTAGCATTCCTCCCGGCAACCTGAGCCCCAGCTCCTCCGGCCCGGCTCGTATTTCAAGCCCCGGGGGCCATTAGTAGGCAGCCATTTATTAAGAACAGATTTCGGGGGGGGGGGGGGGTGCCTCGCTGTCCCGGAGCGCCGCACTCCCCCCCCGATACATCAAACGTCTTCGCCACGCCACGCCGCCCCGGTCCAGAAGCCGGGTATCCATTACTACTCCCAGCTCCCGGCTTATCTGCACAGCATGGGCTCGGCATCCGGCATCCCGGCATCCCGGCTGGGGCTGCCGACAAAAACCTACGCCGCACTAATGTTGAGCCTCAGCAGTCACACACACACACACACACACACACACACACACAAACACACACACACAAACACACACACACACACACATCTAAAAACGTGATGGAAACTCACCTTCAACCACGTCCCGTTTGTAGTCGCTGTCGTTGTCGCTGTCGGTGGGCCGGTAGTAGATGTAGAAGCCTTGGATGGGGGTGTTGTTGTTGCTGGAGGGGGTGTACTGGGCGGGGGGGGGGGGGGGGTGGAAACAGATTACGTTAGACTATCACAATCCAGGGGGGCGGGCCAATAATTATTATCGTTCAGAGAGAGAGAATTTTTTTTCCCGGCGAACTAATGGCGAGGCCTTGTTATCAACAGATGTACAGGCAGGGCGAGATGGTGATTGCGCTGTCCGTCTGAAGCTCAGGAAGTAATGAGGCTGTCTGAGGTTGAGTAAATGCAGGGGAACTATCTCCAATCCATCTGCGGCTGAAAACGTTGCAAGGGAAGAGAAAGAAAAACCCCAGCTTTGAAGCGAGTTGATTCAAAACCTACGTGGACAGGGGGCCTCCTAATCTCTGCTAGCTAGAGGACGGAGCTCTAATCAGCGCCATTAAAAGGCCTGATTGAGCCTCATCTATACCGGAGAACCACCGGCAGCTCCACTCAACGCAGCTGACCCGTCTGGGGGAAAAAAGCCACTAAACTTTGTGCCCAAGTCAGCGTCGTACTCACAGTCCAGCGCAGCATGATCTGCGTGTCGCTGATGGCGTCCGTGGACGAGATGTGGGGCCCCGCCACGGGCCGGTCGGAGAAGCGCGTGCTGCCCTGCGACACCTGGTAGGGCTTGGAGGGGATGCTGGGAGGACTCTCGCCGTACATGTTCACCGCCACCACGCGGAACTTGTAGATGGAGCCTGAGAAGGGGACAACACAACCGAGGCCATGTTGAGACTCAGCGTGCAACGGCGTCAGAGAAATAAGTCGCCGAATCCGTTTTCAATGCTATTTTTTAGAGTCGAAATAGAGTCGAGTTTTTATTTATTATTGCTCAATGGATGTTTCTTTTTCTTGTAAGTTTCCACTAAAATCAGACTTATTAACAAGTGGAGTGGAGAAACAGGGAGGGAAGGTTTTGCCGATCGTTCAGACACTACCGCTCTGTGTAGCTCCGGTGTAACAGGAAGCCAATCAGCAGCCCGTTTGATACAGAGCCATTGTTTTTGCTTCGATTTGATTGGCTGACAGTTAGACTGAGTGCACACTGGTCAGCAGGAACAAAGTTTGAAAACAGGCAATCAAGAAATCTCAGGAAACGTCTTGAGCAAAATAGTCAATGTCGGTGTCAGACGTAGTTAGAGGCTTTACCCCCAAATTCATTTTCGCTTCACTCTGATACGAAAATCGCTTGTTGCCATGGTAACCTACCGGGCTCCAGGCTGCGTACTTCCACCGACAGTTTGAGAGGGGAGATGTTATCGGCAGCAACGACCCACTCGGTGCTGCGGCCGCGCCGGTACTCCACGCGGAACGCCGTGATGGGAGAGCCGCCGTTGGCCCGCGGGATCCACGTGACATACACGGAACTTTCGGTCGCCATGGAGATGGTGGGGCGGTCAGGGGCCTCGGGTACCGGAGCTGGAGGGAAGAGCATGAAGGATAAGTCAGGAATTTAAAAAAACAAAACATCTTTACATCTTTCAATCAAGTAAAGCTGATATTTATTTATTTATTTTTCAAGTTTAAAAACACACAACAGGAAGTGGGAACTATCACCGTCACAACCCGGAACACATTCACAGAGAGAGAGAGAGAGAGTGAGTGTGAGAGAGTGAGAGAGAGAGAGAGAGAGAGAGAGAGAGAGAGAGAGAGAGAGAGAGAGAAGGGAAAACACATGAAAACACACATCACAGTGCAGCGGCATGCCGTGGAGGAATGTGTACTTACTGCCTGGGCTCTTAGCCACATAGTTAGAGAGGGCAGGAGAGAGTGTGAGAGAGAGAGAGGGGGGAGGGAGGGGAGGGAGGTTAGTGAAAAGACTAATGTGAGTTTCAGCAAAGTAGGTTGTAACGCGAGAAATGCATGCACACACACACACACACACACACACACGACCCAAACCCAACCCTAAAGCTGTGTACAATCGCAGTATCTCTCAACCCAGGATCACTACAGCATCTAACTATACCACTATTCATGTTCCAGGGCACAAAGAAACAAATGTAAACACTAAGCTCCGAGGCTGGTCGTGAAGCTCGGTGGTATCTAGCAACTATCCACCCCGTATCTTCTCAACTGAACATTATCCCAGAGATGTTGGTCGACGGTATGGGTGCACCTACCTCTGTTTGCATGCGTGTGTATGACGACGCCAAAGTGTGTGTTGGGGGCTTTGTCCTCTGGGGCTTTGGGGGGCAGGGAGACCACGGGAGCCTTGGACGGGTTCTTATTGGACGGGGTGCTCTTCTCTGAGAGAGGACAGGGAAAAGCTGTGAGAAACTAGCGGCGTCTACCGATCGGCTCCACCAAAAAAAAAAACAACATCTGTGTATATTTCCCTAGAAAAAAAACCCCAGATAGGACCGATATTCTTCGGGCATGGACGTCACACACCACCAGAACCATCCTTGGGTTGCAATCATATCGAAGGTTTTTGGCAGCATCTTACATGCAATTGCACATTGGTCCAACTTTACTGTGGTATGTTATTATTGTTGTTGTTTTTTTTAGAACTGTCATGGTGGTTCTTGTTGGTACGAGTTAGCTAGCGGACCAACACACTCAACACTCAACACAACTTTACTGGACACCGTTACAAGGTTCGACCTGAAGAGGCTTGTAACGGTGTCCAGTAAAGTTGTGCCTGTTTTCCTTTTTTCTTCTTGTTGTGTTAACTAGTCTAAATACTTTTTGGATTTGTTCCCTAGCAGTAGTAGTAGTAGTAGTAGTAGTAGTAGTAGTAGTAGTATGGTATACTGAGCAGGAAGACCATGCTCCAACTGGAAGGCCTGGGTTCAAGCCTCATCCTAGCAAGTCATCCACCTTACTGAAGTGCCCTTGAGCAAGACACTGAATCCCTACCAGCCAGTACTATTCTTCTTCTTCTTCTACTGTAGTATTATTGTTGTACTGACCCTTGCCGGTGCGGAAGGTGAGCATGGCGGGCTGGCCCTGGCCCGCGGCGCTGCGAGCCACCATCAGCACCTCGTAGAGGCTGGAGGACTCCAGCTCCGACAGGCGCAGCGTCTTCTCGCTGCCGGGGACCCGGACGGTGTGCCAGCTGCCCACCACCGTTCCCATCTCATCCACCTGGCCAAGACAACCACGAAAACAACATCATCCGTTAAGTCTACGAGTCTCCACGGCTACAACTCTCCGCGAGCCGGAGTAAAAGACGTGGAACGGCCTCGTGAGAACTCGATGTCACATTTTCCAGCGGGCCGGCGAAACTTTGCCAATGCGATCTTAACTAGTGTTGGTGCAGTTTTACAGTCAGAGTGAGCTTATTACTGAAGCAAACACAGGCTTTTAAAGAGGAAACGACCGAGCCTTCAGCCAGTCCATTCACACTTTAATGAGCATATATTACAGAGAGTTCACAGTTGGTTTGGACAAAGAGCTCCAGGGAGCTTTAAACTACGATTATTAGACAATGTGTTGCTCCGCAGCGAGAGGGGTCGCCACACGTCCCTCCGACTCACCTTACGGTATTTGACAAAGTAGGCGTTGATTGGACTGCCCCCGTCATGCCCCGCCCTCCACTCCAGGTCGTACAGGTCGGGCTTGTGGGTCTGCGGGGGGCTGGTGATGATGGGCGCCTCCGGAGTGGGCCGGTCGCCGCTCCTGTCGGCGGGCGGGCCCGCGGCGTGGCCTAGCCCCTCCTCCTCGTTCAGGAAGTGCTGCTCCTCCCCCTCGTCGCTCTGCATGGGGTGGAGCGAGGGCGAGGCGGTGGAGTCCGACCGAGGCTCTGTCGGGGCGAGGAAGTGGATCGGTTTCAGGGCAAATAAAATACAAAAAAAATACTCTGCAGATTCTATTTTAGGCGTACGGTGGCAATGGCGTCATTTCGCCTTGAAAATGAACATGAATCCAGGTCACACCGACTTGGATGTCCAGCACAATGCCGGTGATGAAAACCTGCAGGAACGACACCGGCGTGATTCTGGCTAACAGAGGTGGCACTATGCGGCCTGGAAAGTTTTACATTGGGAACAAGCCTTTCAATCTACATAAAATAACAAGAAAAACCTGGATCTCCACTGCGCTGCATAATCACGCTTTGTTTGTTTTTTTCATTAAAAGCGCACCAGAGCCCGACCAGTCCACCTGGGGAAATTATGCAAGCTGGGAGCGTTATTATGGCTGACACCGGTTTGGCACGAGGCTGGGTGGAATTTTTTCGCAGACGTTTTGGACACTGTGCACGGCCCCGCGGAGAGAGAGAGAGAGAGAGAGAGAGAGAGAGAGAGACAGAGAGAGAGAGAGAGAGAGAGAGAGAGAGAGAGAGAGAGAGAGAGAGAGAGAGAGAGAGAGAGAGAGAGAGAGAGAGGGAGAGAGAGAGCCGGGGACCACTTGCCTCTGAGCCGAGCTGCAGAAGGAAGAGCGCCATAATTGAATATTAAAACCTAAACAAGTGAATAAAGAGGCTGGAGCGGCGGGGCTCGCCACAGGGGCACGGCGGCGGCCCGGGTCCAGTTTCGGTGGGGGGGGGCGAGCTGTTTTTTGGTGTGCGCGTTCACCGCTTCACTTTACAAAACAAACAGGCCCGGAGCTGGTAACACTAGACCTGGTCCTGGGACCGCAGCCAGCTGCCGCACATTCCACACACCGACCATTAAAATACCGGAGAGAATCAGACCCCCGCACAACATCCAGGCCTCGCTCTCCTCCCTCTGCCCTCCCCTCACCCTCACCCTCACCCCGGCTCTGAGTCACGGGCCTCGGCATGGGGCAGGGCTCTGAGACGAGAGGAGGAGGAGGAGGCCATTAGGACCATCCGACGGAGATGACTAATACATCTCGAGTGCGGCTACACCTGGACGGGGAGATGTTGCCAGGTCCTTCCCAGCAAAAAAGGTCAGTCCATTAGAGAGGAACACCTGGAAGTAAACGGACTAGTAAATCACCGGGGCTTACCAACCCGAGGAGGACAGCCTGGACGGAGCCCAGCTCACTGGAGGCACGGCAGATGTACAGTACTGTGCAAAAGTCCTAGGCACCCTAGATTTGTTCATATGAATTTGGCCCTAGATTTTTATTTATTCTTTGTTTTTTCTTTACATTACTGCTCTTTATAGTCAAATTTTGATATTTAGGAACTTTTAATTTCAATATTTCTGAAATCAAATCAAATCATATTTATTTGTATAGCCCTTAATCACCGTTACAGTCTCTAAGGGCTTCACAGTGCCCAACATAATAAATGATTAGTACACGACATCCCCCAGCCTTAGACCCTCACAGAGGACAAGGAAAAACTCCCACAAAAACCTTATTGGAACATTGGGAGAAACCTTGGGAGGGACTACTCAGAGAGGGAGGGGCTACTCAGAGAGGGAGGGGCTACTCAGAGAGGGATCCCCCTACCAGGACGGTTGGGCTGCAATAGATGCCGAGTTTGGGCAAGCAGAGTATACACAATATATGAAAGTTCATTTTGGTGGAAAATCCAGATCTGATGGGGCGCCATCACAGCATCTTCGCTGTACGGATTTGTTTTATACGTGCCTAAGACTTTTGCACAGTACTGTATTTGCCTGCAGGGTTCCCGAGTGACTGCCCGGATGCCAGCCAGCGATCCGGCGAAGGAGGAGGAGGAGGAGCTTGTGACTAGAGGGGGCTCTAGCTCGGCCATGTGGGGGCAGGAGAGCACAGTGGGTGGCGGGAAAGGTGGGCTGCTAGAGTGGCACCTATGACAGGGAGGGTACGGCCACCGGCACCACCACCACCACCACCACCACCACCGGGTAAGGACAGCATCTTCCTCTCGTGGTGCGATCCACTCACGGGGGGGGGGGGGGGGGGGGGAGAGGATAGTCGTCATGGTGCCTGGGAGCAATAACACAAAAACAGAGAGGCGTGTAGAGGATCGTATCCCAGGGTGTTCTCTCTGATGGATTACAGCAACACTCCCGCGCGCATCAACAAACGTCGTTTACTTTCACCGGAAAAAAGGAGCGTCCGATAAGGTGCTAAGGTGCCTGGTACCCGGTACAACAACCACCTCGCACGAACCGAGCTTTCCTGGCATCATCCGTCTTATCAGGTTATCGCGTCCCTGTTTGTGTTTGTGTGTATAAACATGGAGTTTGCAGCACGAGGCGTTAAATCTCGTTCCTCTTCCTACGGTCCCGGGGGAGGAGGGGAGAGAAAACGAACCCACCCCCAATCCTTCCTGATGTGTATTCCCTATATCTGTGGTTGTATTAATCATGCTGCAGATAGAGGGGCGAGTTTGAGGAATGGGGCCCTGGCGTGGAGAGGCTGGGAGGGTGGGGAGGGCTAGCTTGAAGAGGGGGGGTGGTGGTGGGGGGTTAGGGGTGATGTGTTAATAAATAAAAGGCAGTTGTGTATGATGTTGACAGCTGGGTGGTCTGGTCCTCGTCATAACCCTCCACGGCTACTCCTTACATTCCAGTGTCCGGGGGCTTATCCCCGACGGCGTGCACAAAGCTCACTCTCACGCTCGAGCTCAGTCCGAGGCTCAGGAGAGGAGGGCGGCCTTGGCCAAGCCTCCTCCTCCTACCGGCCCTCAGGAAAACACATGCACACACACACAGAGAGAGAGAGAGCGAGAGAGAGAGAGAGAGAGAGAGAGAGAGAGAGAGAGAGAGAGAGAGAGAGAGAGAGAGAGAGAGAGCGAGAGAGAGAGAGAGAGAGAGAGAGAGAGAGAGAGCCTGGCCTCCCTGCAGATTTGCTCAGGCCCGCAGAGATCTCGCCTGGTAAGACGCTTTAACCCTTTCCGCCAAGCTGAAGTTGAAAGGCACCGGTTTAAAAACATTGAGGCTGTTCTGAAACCTGTACGGTAACCATGGTAACCGATAAGATACATACCCGATCGGGTCGTGAGCACGGCGGACGACTGCGCCGAGCCGATCCCGTTGTCCAGCAGGCACTGGTACACGCCCTCGTCCCGCGGCGTCACCTCCGCGATCACCAGCGAGGATCCCGAGATCCGGAAGCGGCGCGAGGGCGCCACGGGGTCGGCGTTGAACAGCCAGGTGACGTTGGGGGCGGGGCTTCCTCTCACCGCGCAGGAGAAGCGGGCCGAGGACCCGGGAGAGACCCGCTGGTCGGTCGGGCCCCGCACCACGGAGACGGGCTCTAATGGGAGGAGAGGATGAGAGAGTCAGCTGGAGGTGTCGCCGTGACGACCGTTGCACACACAAGTTCAAGTTCAAGAGTTTTATTTGTCACGTACACGTACATGCAGTGAAATGAAAAGTGGCAATGCTCACGGGAATGTGCAAAGGGCGTTATACAAATTATTTAACAGTAAAAACAGTAAAAAAAAAGTAAAAAAATTGTAAGTAAAAAAACCTCTGCACCAAAAACAGTAAAAAAAAATAAAAAAATGTATTTAGTGTGAAAGAAATATAAAAATGACAATAATTACAGTAGAGCTCTTGTATAAAGCAACACAATATGTACAGTAAGAGCTCTTAATAAAATATCAAATATCAAATATACGCGACACATACCTAACACCTTCACAGTATAGTTGGCGCTGACCACCGCCCCCGTCTCGGTGAGGGCGGTGCACCGGTAGTCCCCCTCGTCGCTCCTCTTCGTCGCGGTGAAGGCCAGGTTGTTGTGCTGCCGGAGGTGCGTCGGCCCCGGCGACACCTCCCCGCCGTTCTTGAACCACCGGGCCACCGGCGCGGGACTGCCGGTCACCACGCACTCCAACGTCAGCGGCTTCGACTGCTCCACCGATACGGTCCTGCTGGAGGTGGGGTACGCTATCCGCACCGGGGACGGGGCGTCGGAAACTTTAACAAAAAAAAACGAGAGAACGGGTCACGCCGGTTTGGCTACGGGCTCCAGGAAGGACCAAACCACAGAGAGAGAGAGGAGGAAGTAACTAACCGCGAGACTTACATTTGACTGACAGCTTGGTGCCGTGAGCCTGTAGCCTGGTCTCTCCGGTCACGGGGTTGTACGCACCGCATTTATACATGCCTTGGTGCTGCGGTGAAACGGAGACGATCTGGAGGTTCCCCGACGGGAGAACTAAATAGTCATCTGGGAAAAGAGAGACGAGCACGACTCAACACAGCGGGCTTCAGCATCAGCATCAGCACAGAATCGAATCGTTTTCACAAAGCGAGTACATAATCCGGCGTCATAATACCTGTGGACACGTCTAGCCGCTCCCCTCGTACCCGTAGTCTGGGCAGGGCCGGGGGGTCGCTGCGGGGCAGGGCGCACTCGATCAGAGCGGTGCTACCTTCCTGCACGGCCAGCGACCGCCGACGGCTCTCCTCGTATTCTGATATTTCTACAAAAAAAGACAAAGAGAGAAAAGAGAAGAAGAAGAAGAAGAAGAAGCGAGTCGGTCAATATCCAATATCTGCCAAAGTATCAAGACAAACGGAGCTACTTGAGCGGAGGTGTTTGGATTGGATCATCGGGTTTGTTTATTGTTCCAGTGAATAATTCGATTAATGCCTGATGCAGTTCCAGATCAAGGTCGCCCCCCCCCCGGTGTGGTGTCCAGAACAGCATCCCCAGCAGGAACATAACACGCTTACACAGGAAGGCCCCAGGCTCATTAAGGATACCGGTCAAGAGGCGTCTGGAACGGTGCCCGGGTAAAAAAAAAGAAAAATATCCTACTGCTTCCTTCCCCGGCAGCCCCTCAACTCAACGCCACTGAGGCCCGGAGCGTTTCACACTTCCTATTCTCAAAGCGACTTCCCCTCTTTCTTTACCCCCCCCCACCCCCCCCCCCCGCTTCTACTTTGAAGTACATACAAGCTTGAGGAAGTGAATACCTGCAATGGCCACGCGTACGCGGCGGCTGGCGGCGGCAGGCCCGCGGTCCAAGCGCGCCACGCACTGGTAGACGCCCACGTGGCTGGGCTGCAGGGAGGCGATGGTGAGGGAGCCCCGGTCGAGCTCAACGCCGGGCAGGGCCGCGGCGTCCAGCGGCAGGCCTCTGAAGCGCCAGGACACCGACGCCGACGGGGGACTCGCCGAGCAGCGCAGGCGAGCCACCGAGCCTCGACTCTGCACCAGGGAGGCGGGCTCAGAGAGGAAGAGGGGGTATTGAGCTGGAGGAGGAAGATGTTCAGAGGGTTACAGTGGTAATCTGCAGGGTTTGGTACTTGTCAATCAAAAAGAGTCCTTGGATTTTCTGTTGATGTCGCTTGTTAGGGGTGGGCGATAATCGTGTTTATAATCATAATCACGATTTTAATTATGTAATCGTGGCAAATTTTCAAAATCGTTCATTTCAATTGTTATTTAGGCGACAAGAACGAGGAACGTCTAGAAGCGCCAGTTAGCAAAGCAACCAGTGTGTGTGTGTGTGTGCGTTTGCGTGCGCATCAGACGTAACATCACTTTCCCCTGAATGAATGGGCCAAATACTTTCCCCAATACTGCGTTCATGAACTGTCCCCTTAAAAAATACTACGTGGTATTCAGTCACGTCCCTCCACCCCGTCCAGTAACGCCGTGTTCAGACCGGTTTGGACCGGTCGTTTTTTGGCGAGCCGCGAGCGAATGTGTCAAGCCGGGCAGGAAGTCAGACACAAAATAAAACAAATTTCAAAATAAAACAAAACAAATAAAATAATCGTTCATTAATGGTAATCGAGGTAAAAGTTTGAAATAATCGCGATATTGATTTTTAGTCATATCGCCCACCTCTAATCACTTGCTAACTACAGAATTCTTCCATTTACTCCAAACAAACCATTGGTGCTGCTACCAGAAACCTAAAACGCATCACTTCCTGTGCGCCAGAGGAAAGAGGCGGCGATTTGCATGAACTATCACAGATTATTACTTTAAACAAACACCAATCAGTGCACATCTTCACACACCAAGTGCCCTTTTCTCTGCAGCTCTACGAACAGGGATCCCCGAGCGTGGACTTACATGAGCAGCTGATGAGCAGTGACTGGCTGAGACACAGCACAGTGGGCAGCAGGACCCTCAGGCCACCGTCCATGGCGACCTTTCACCCCTGCCAGCAGCCGTGTTGCCCGGGACGCAACAACACCCTCTTCTGTTGGGCAATCCTGCAACACACACACACAAGGGAAAAGAAACACATCAAACCAGAGCTCTGCGGAGAAACACGACAGCATCCGCCTGAGCAGGAAAAAGGCCCGGCGGATGGATTCCAGAACGACGCGGTTGAGCGGTGAAGCGTCTCATCACCGTTTGTCTCATCTCGGAAAAAAGTGGTAGGAGGGAAAAAAACTCTATTAGCTTCCAAATGAATCTTGTACAACAATCCTTCTAATCTTCACGACACATCCCCTTTGCACACTCCTTGATCTCCACCTCCTCCCCCCCCCCCCCCCACCCCCAGGAGATTCCTCCCCCCTGACCCCTCTTCTCACCCACTTGAGTGTCTCCACCAGGCCAGGAATGTCCAGCCTCCCTCCACCCCCCCTCCCACCCCGCTGAGGGCTCCCGCTGATGGAGTGGCTGTGGAGAGACTGTCGCCTCACTCTTAATATCACTCTCTTGTCACAGTGTGTTGCTTCCTCACAGGTTCAGTGTAGCCTGAAGTGCAGGCCCAGACACAGAGAAGACCCAAAGGGGGAGACAGAAAAGGAGTGGAGGGCACGTAATTAGGAGCATTCCTCTCTCCTTTTCAACCCTACCCCCTTCCAGCAGCACCTCCTCCTCCTCCTCCTCCTCCTTTCTCTGAGGGGTAATCCGGGTAGTCTTTGATCCCAGGTTCCTGGTCGGTAACCAGGGTTTGAGCCCGGGGCCGAGGGGGGGACAATGGCCGCCCAGCTGCGATATTCACACTGGCGGCTTCGGTGGATCGCAGGACGGGACGGCTAGACGGATGGACGGACGGACGGACGGGGGCTAGCGGGGGTGGGGGGGGGGGGGGGGGGCTGCTGGGTCAAATTAAAAAGGATGATGTCTGGGTGGGTTCGTTGAAGCTGAACGGGTTTCTAACCACCGGGTCAGTTCACTTAGCTTCCCCCTCTGCAGGATACTGCATGGATACCGGCGTGCCAGGGTGCAGAGAGCAACAAGGATACTACTGAGTGGCAGTTGTGTGAGAGATGCTTGTACACACACACACACACACACACACACACACACACACACACACACACACACACACACACACACACACACACACACAACACACACAACACACACACACTTTCAGAGGAGGAGGAGGAGGAGAGAAGAGGCAGGAAATAATAAACTCTCCCAGCTCCTGGCTCACGCCCCCCTCTCACCCCCGGGTCAAAGGTCGGGGAGGAGCAGAGCGAGAGGGTGAACCAGCGGGTGTCTGGTGACCCTGGACCGGCCCCCAGAGGTCACCTCTCTCTCTCTCTCTCTCTCTCTCACACACACACACACACACACACACACACTTTTACTACTTCTACTCGTACTATTAAACCCTCCACCCAAAGCAGGTGTAAAAGCACTTAAAAACAATAACACTCGGCCGTTTGAAGCAACGCCCCCCGAACAACAATCTGCAACCTCGACTTCACGGTGGAGCTGTGTGGTGCGGTATGGTGCGGTACGGTACGGTGCGTACGGTACGGTACGGTACGGTGAGGCGAGGGAGGCGTGCACTACACTGTGCATTTACTGGCTCACGGTTATAACGTGTGTGCATGCTCATTCAGGCAGATCAAACCCACATCTTGCAGACTAGCATTTCTGCTTCCCACGAGTCACGACAGGCCCTGCACACTGCCCCCATGTCATCAGTGGAAACTATCTTTCTCTCCCTGCCGGAATAATGATATATAATTACAATAATAACAACGCCACAATAAAAAAAAAAACCGCACAGCCAGAGACGGGCACATTGGCACACGGCACGACGGGAAACCAGAGCTGATATTTTAACTCTCATCTCCCCCCCCCCCCCCCCCCCCCCCTCCTCTCCCGGTCTCGTGTTTTTAACCCGTTGCTTTCTCCCGGCGGGTGAGTCGAGCGTGGACCGGGGCGCCCGCGTACGAACACACTCGGGTGCCTATCTGGCCCCGGTGATCTGGCGCAACGAGGAAACACAGGGGGGGGGGGGTTGGGGGGGGGAATCATTCCTGCCTCTTATCTGTTTGGCTCTCCTCTGACATCCGCCGCCATGAAGGAGCCGCCTCAGAGGAGACAGACACCGCGAGGATATCTCCCCATCCCTCATCGCTGGAGGAGCATCCTGATGCTGGCAGGGGCCCGGCGGCAAGTCCCACTTCCTGTTAAGACACCCAGACAAAAAAAGCTGGAATGGCCTGGAAGGTACCCGGTCCCTCTTCCTCCTCCACCTCCACCACCTCCACCACCTCCACCACCTCCACCACCTCCACCACCTCCACCACCTCCAGCACTGATCTCCAGCCAGCCACCCCACTCCCTCAGTCCACTCTCCTTTCTTTCTCCAAGGCACCAGACGATACTACTTAGGAAAAATCCTGTTTTCCAGCCCCCCCCCTCTTCCCCTCCTCCTCCTCCTCCTCCTCTTCCTCGTCAGATCTTCTGTTACTCTCTGCTTTTGCACTTATGTGTAGATGCGTGGATCAACTATCCATGAAGCCGAGAGACATCCTGCGGAGAAAACGGACTGCGCCAGACTGACGGACAGTTCATGAAAATAAATGGGAGTCGTGTCAGCGAGTTCAAGTGGAAAAGTCTGGGGTGGGTTTTTTTTTGGTGTGTTTGACCCACGCATGTTTGGGAAACGTTTGACTGACACCTGGCTTAAGTGTGTGAAAGGGAGGAAGGGAAAAAAAAAGACCTGCATCCCTCCCTCACCCCCTCCCTCACCCTCTCTCTCTCTCTCTCTCCCTCGGTAACTCCGTCACGTCGGACGGGCGAGAGTAACACAACACTCGGGGTGGATCGACGCGGGAATAACATCCATCCATCCCCCCTCGCGGGACAAGAGGGATCCCCGGTGATGACACGGGAGAAAATAAACACACCGACAGGCTGCCCTCGGGGTTCGAGGGGGGAGGAGGGGGAGGAGGGGGGAGGAGGAGGGGGGTTTAGCACCTGCACTTCTGTGGCCTCCTCTCTGCAGGGTCTACTAAAAGAGCCCCGTCTGCCCCCATGTGGGGCTGTCCCGTATCCCTGTCGTATTGGGTAAACAAGGACAAAAGCGAGGCGGCGGAGCATCAAAGGCCCCCGAGGGCAGAGGGAGAACAGGTCACGACTGGTGCTGCTGGCTGAGGCGAGGGCCTGCCGGGCCTCTCCGCTTCACACGACTGCACAGCTGAACGAAAGCCAGCGGCAAACACCCGTGAAGCTCCTCCAGCGCCGATCCGCTTCCTCGATAGCAGGAGCCCCATCCTGACGGGCTCTGGCAATCGATACGGTACGAGCGGGCGGCGGCCCCGCGCTGGAGAAGAAGAAGAAGAAGAAGAAGAAAAATCGCAACTAACTAAGCCGGGAGTCGCCGATGGAGACGTCCGGGTCGGGGGGAACGAGCGGTCTTTTCTGGTATGATGGTCTAATCTGACCTGTGCGCCGAGGCTGACTCACATGCTATACCCCAAACCTGTCGGCACTCGCCCCTCATCTCTCTGACAGAGGATCTGCAGACATTCCTCAGTCCCCGATCAGAGAGAGAGAGAGAGAGAGAGAGAGGGGTGGGGGGGAGGAGAGAGAGAGAAGACACAGAAGACAGAGATAAATTCAAAACAAGAAGATGAGAGACAATGGGGGGAGGTGGTGGGGGGGTGAGAGAAAAACGAGAAGAAAAGATGTATGGGACGGGAGTAAACGGAGATGAGGGTGTAGAGAGGTGAAACATTCATCGGGGGGTGAAAACTCATTTCTCCTCCTCGGTTTTTTTGGCTCGGGGAAAAGAGACACATAGATAATGGCTGATCTCAGATCTGCCAGGCGGCCTAATGGTTCAGCCCGCTGCATTAACGGTGCAATCAGCTAAGCTCAGAAAGTGGGCAGAGGAGGAGTCCAGGAGGAGCGACTAGAGGAGACCATTACGGGCTGCTGTTGGTCTGGGTGAGCCCACTGAGGCAGCCTGGGGCCACAGAGAGGAGACTAATGAGTGGAAACACTGGGCCTCTGGTCTGGGCTACCTCACTCTGATTAAAGACTGAGACGCTGTTAAACGGGAGAGTCAGAAAGTGAGAGAGAGAGAGAGAGAGAGAGCAAAAGAGAAAGAGAGAGACACGAGTTGGAAAGCACTGAGGGAACCAGGGAGGGAGAGGAGAGGAATCCTCTTTGTTTCACGACGAGGACTCAAACTCACGAGGTCCAGACCCTGAAACTGGAACTGACATCCTGGAGGTTAGTGAAAGTCTTCTCAATAAATCATCGGAACGAAGTGTGAGGCTGCAGAAAAACATCTTGACGGACGGGTCTGCGCTCAGACAATGGCGTCTCTCTGTGCGTCCACAGGAAGCAGCAGTGGTCAGGGTGAGGCCGACGACACCGCCGTGGGGATCAGACCAGAGGACGAATGAAAGGAGAGGCCCCCAGGGATCAGACAGTCACATCCCACAAAGCCCTGTTTACCAAGGGCACACAACCCCCCTCACCCACCCCCTCACCCACCCACCCCCTGCCCCCTCACCCCCTTCACCTCCCCCATCGCCGTTCAACCAAAGCCCAACCCTCCCAAAGTGCCAGGGCCGGGACCTGGGAGACAGCGCTAATTCTGCCCCGAGGCCTGTTGGCCGAGGACACAAACAGCCAACTGAGAGCAATGGGAGGCTGAGAGGAGCGAGGGAGGAACGGGGGGGGAGTAAGAAAGAGAGAGAGAGAGAGATTGAGAGAGAGAGGGGAGAAGGAGAGAGAGAGAGAGACAGAGACTGAATGGCGGTACAGTATGTAAGACCCATCTTAATTGGAGATTGTTCTGCAATGTCTTGTTTTTCCTGGGAATTTTGTGGGGGAGTCGGAGGGCGGTGGGTGGGGGAGGGAGGGAGGGAGGGGGGGGGGGAGGGGGTGCGGTTGTTTCCCAAGGTCCTGAACAGCAGGATTAACCGCAGGGGCGAAACTCAATAGCGGCCTCGGACACTGGAAACAGATCCCCGGGTACCGCCGCCACACAAGGCCACCTCCAGACTCCAGACCTGCTGCAAAGCACATGTAACTAACAACCGCTCGCCATTGTCGGGGCTCCGGGCTCCCGGGGCTCCGGGGGCTCCCGGGGCTCCCGGGGTCTTCCGGCTGATTTCACAGGCCTTTCAGCCCACGGGGAACGTCTGCACAGAACCAGAGGTAATTCTGATGGAGAGGAGGAATGGCCCGAGAAGGCCCGCGGGTGTGTTATAACACTGATCTCCAACATGTGCCAAGAGTCTGATTCATCACGCCAGGCGAGGAGGTGGTGGTGGTGGTGTTGGGTGGTGTTGGGTGGTGTTGGGTGGTGTTGGGTGGTGTTGGTGTTGGGTGGGGTGTGTGATTGGGCAGAGGAGGCTAGGGATTCACATTCCTCACTTTCAACCTTGATTAGAGAGATGATGGGAAAACCTGTTGATGCTGGGAGGAAAAAAAATAAATAAAAAAAATCGCCAAATGTCATGAAAATTTTCCCTGCACTTACACAGGATGCTATCTGTGTTTCCATACCCCCGCTGTGTGGGCTGTGAACTACGACTACACAGTGATGTGATCCAGTTCACCCCCCCCCCCCCCCCCATCCCTTCAGCACCGCCTCCCATCCCCTCCTGGATTCCATCACCGCCGACGTCTCCACGGCAACGGGCGCTGAAGACGCAGACAACAGTTCCTGCTCAGCCTCCTACGGATGGCTCGCTGGCTGCCGCCCAAAAAGCACTTTCAGGGCTAAAACACACGCTGAATAATCTAATTTCAAACATCTACAACGAAAACAAAAACGACAGAGCGTCCCGAACAGACACTAACAAGAAACTGCAAAGAAAACGGTGAGGAAAAGAAAACCGCTGCTGCTTTGTGTGTCACTTGAGAGGCGTGAGAAAGAAGTACACAGTATTTCCATCTCTCAAAATGATGAATTGACCCGGCGCAAATATAATGGAGCAATGGCCGTTTACTTGCAGGAGGGGGTGGGGGGGGTTAAGAGACAGGACGCTAGAAACCGAGCTACGCGGAACGAAAACAAACACATGTAAAAGGTTAAAATATAATTTGTCTTCTTCAACCGATCCCACAAATCTGCTTTCAAAACCCAAACAAACAAACCCGGCTCCCTTGTACGAACATCCTTGAGGACAGGAAGATAAATACGCAGCCCGTAAACGCTTTATTTAGTTTGTCTAAATGTTTACCCGTAACACTCGGCGCTTGTTGTGCGGCGTGGAGACATCACAAAACAAACCGGGTGGTGAAGATTTCAACAAACTCGCCAGTCCTCTTGAGTTTCCCCCCCGGACTTCTGGCTCCGGGTCAAATCGTTACGCCTCCCTACGCGTTTTTTGGCGATCCCCCCCCCCTCCCCCCCGCTCAGCCCCCTCCCCCCCGCTCAGCACAGCGCTGGAGGTGAGATGGGCGTTTGGCAGATGACATATTGGCCCCTGATGGCGCCAAGAGCAACATAACCTCATGACAACAGCACAACACGGCAATAATACAGCAACCGTGGTGTACGCTAACTCACTGTGTGTGTGTGTGTGTGTGTGTGTGTGTGTGTGTGTGTGTGTGTGTGTGTGTGTGTGTGTGTGGGCTACTGTGGGCGAGGACCGGCACCTCACACAAAGGCAATGATTTATTTCAGTTGATTGAAGTCGGTCGTACGATGTGTTTTCATACATCAACGAGGCGAAATTGAGGCCTGCGGCACACGGGGCCGCGTTCACACTGCACATCAAAACTTCAAAAGTGACACAAATCATATCAAATTAATATGAACCGCAAAAAAAAAAAAAAAAAAAGCGGCATGGAGTCAAATCCGATCCGGACCGTATTGATACGCGGCCCTGAATCTGATTCTGAGGCAGGCCGCTTCCGCGTTGCCATGGTTACCAGTCATCAGACAACAACCGTTACAGGCGTTTCTTGCCCGATGACGCAAAATCCATCAAAGTCCAAATAAAGCGTCGTCGTCTCTGAGCTCCACGTCGGTCAGCTTGACCGTCTTACAGTTCACATCGGTATCGGATAGAAGTTCCACTTTAAAATAGATATGAACCGTCACCGGGGGGAAAAAAAAAAAAAAAATGTCAGATGTGACCCACAATTTGGAATTGAGTGTAATTGCCCTGCGGCGTCTAAAACAGTCCGACCCCCATCGGCACAACAATGCTTTCGCTCCACCAACCATGTGTTTTAATCCTCAAGCCTTAAATTCTTCCTCTCGCTTTGAATATCTTTTACAAATAAGGGGTTCCTTCGCTCCCCGAGGGGCCGCTTCTTCCAGCGGCGCAGGCCCAAAATGGCACCCGTGACCACAGGGCCCGGAGGCCCGGCAGCACCCGCAGCACTGCCTCACACTCTGATCTGGGAGGAAAACAGCTTCAAACAAGCAGCCTGTTTGTCAGCCGGAGGGGAGTGCCAGCCACTAGTTCTGCCTTAATATAGTCTTGCTGATCCTCTCGCCGGCTTTCCAACAGCGCACACACACACACACACACTCACTCACTCTCCGGGTCGAGAGAAACCCATGTCAGATGTGACTTATTGGTTCAGCATTTGAAATAGAAAGCTGCGGTTACTCATAGTTTCGAGAAGAAGGACGAGTCTCGACTCTCGGGGCCGACGGGCTGCACGTTTAGCCGGGTCAACTTCAGGAAGGGGGGAAAGAAATGAATCCTGCAAACAGGAAGGACGCTGAGGATGCAAAAACTCCCCGTGTACGTTCTGAAATACTGCTGCTTTTTCTTTTCGTTTTTTTTTACAGAGCTGTCAGCGAGGGTCCGGTTCAGAAGTTCACGCTGAAACCCCCCTCCCCCCCCTCCCCCACGCCTCCCCCCCGGGGGCGGAAGATTCGTTTGCTGTGCAGCTAAAAACAAAAACGGCATGAAAACACCAGGCCGGGGGAACGCGGGGGCTCATCGCGCAACGCTCGACAATTACAAGATAAATAGTTGCTTTTGGCGAGAGGCGAGTATTGTGTAAAATGCCACGTTGAAAAAAACTCCCAGGGAACTGGTGCTTTCGGTCGTCTCTCATACGTGTGGTGTTGAAGGGGACATACATTATAACGACACAAGCCAAAGGACTCACTGAAACTGAAACACAAAGTCGTGATCGGTTTGTTTTCCGGGAGCGTAAAACTTCTGACCGCGAAGGTAAAAAAAACACCGGCTCAGGATAGTCAGGTCTTTCCTCATCTGCCGTGGGTATTTTGGTGTTTTCCTCCAGCCCGCCAACTCATGTATACTGCGTGGCCACAGTAAAAAACACGGTCTATATCATAGCACGTGTTTTTATCTCACTTCAAACCGGCCCTGACCATCTGCTGCCGAGGCGTTTGGGTTATCTGCAGCGGTCTGGACGGTGCGTTCCACGTGTACACTGTTGGTTTACATTCCCTTATCATACTCAGAAAGCAGACACATACATGTATATCATATATTTAGTCTATAGTACCTTAAAGACAACAAACCATCGACGAGAGGAAACAGATATTGCAGCCGTTGTGCTCGCTGCATCCAGTGGCTGGAACATCTGTTTCTGCTGCTTCCAAAACTGTTTGTTTGCTTTAACAATTATGCCCCGATGTTTCTCATTTCATTTGTCAAATCTCTCGAAAGTCATTATCCGACTTCAGGTCCTTCAAGGTTCTGATTTTTTTTTTTTAGAAACTCAATACGAGCATCTGTTGAAAAGCCGTGGCGTACACACACACTCACACTCACACTCACACACACACACACCCCGTCAGCTCGCCGTTGACATCTCGGGACGGCTTGTAACGGCGGGAGAAAGCGCTCGCACCCCCCGATCCCGTAACCTCCCGGAGGAAGGTGATCGGGTAGCACGGACAGCCGGTGTCGGACTGTTTAGACCGTCTGTCGAGCCCCCGGACGTGAGCGGAGTAACGACGGCGTGCGGTCGGAGTAACGACGGCGAGCGCTAGCGGCAGATAAGCAGCGCTGCTAACGACAGCTCCGTGTAAACAGGACTGACACCTCCAGCTACCGCGTACGCCTTGGCGGGCTCCACGCGGCTTGCGAGGTTCAATTTGCCCAATTCCGACACACAGCTTGTCGCCTGAATGCATCGGGGGAGGAGGGGGGGGGGATGGAGGGTGGAAACTAAAGTACAGGGTTTTTTTTGTTGAAGCTGCAGCAGCGGGGCTCACCAACCCAGCAGTCAGAAGAACTCAATCTCAAACTTTTTTTTTTTTTTTTCCTGACCTGCCCATCTTTTCCCATCAACCCCCTGTGCATGGCTGCTGGGTGTTGTCATTCAGCACCCCCCCCCACCCCCCACCCCCCCCGCCCGGCTCCTTGAAACATGGGGACTCTTTGGCAGGCTGCCCAAAACTCCCCTCTGCCCATCTAATGGACCTTGAGCTCCGGGTTTGTCCTTGACGAATGTGGGAGCTGAACCTCACAAAGTACAAGGCTTGCATTAGGAAACGGGAAGGAAAGGAGGGAAAAAGTTACAGTATGACTCAATCGCTGAGCAACGACAGTACGGGGAGGGTTACGCATCGATAGTACCAGTTCACAACCGGCGAGGTCTCGGTTTGTGAACGCTTGCTGGAGGGTCAAACGTCAACCAAACAGCGATCAACTAAACTCTTATTTTATTGGGGCTGAAATGGTGAAACAGTTGCGCTGATGAAGATTTCTCTCCCTCTTTTACGACCCGGTATTCCCCGAGCGTCTGCCCTGGCCGGCAGCTGATCCTTTGGAGTAATAATATTACAGATCAAGAGCACGAACCCAAATAAACAACCAAACCACGCTGTGATTCATCCGCTAAACTCACGTTCACCCACCCCCCCCCCAACCCTCCTCCCTCCTCCCAGGCCAGGGGTTGAGGTTTGCTGCCTTGGCCTCACATCTGTACAGCTGAGGAAAAGGGGGGAGGGAGGGAGGGGGAGGGAGGGGAGGGTGGCTGTGACTCCCAAAATATACCGAGTCTACTTTTGTCACCCACCTGGGACCCACCCTCTCCCACCCCGCTTCCTCCCATCCAGCCACTCACATAATCCATCATTCACGTTTCCCTGACGACCAAAAGGCTGCCTCACTGTCACTTCTGCCCCTCTATGACATCACTTCCTGATGGAAAACGACTCATCTCCCCTTTGAACCCGTGCTCGTTCACAACGAATGCCCTGCCTCCACCGCTACGCTAGCTAACCGATCAACTTCCACCCGTCACATCGGTCGTTCCAATATGGATCCCCCCCCCTCAGTCTCCAGTCAGTGCAGGTTGAAGGGGGGGGGTACATCAAAAAAAAAAAGTCTGAAAAATCAAGAGAGCCATTATGAGTGCAGGGGCTGGTATCATTACACGTGCTTACGTTCAAATTGCCCACTTAACATAGCTCTCCAACAGCAACATGTGTTTATCGTTAGCAGGCACCCTAATCGCTCAAACATTATTCCAGCGCTCTTAATGGCGAAGTTGTGCTTTGTTCACGTCTGTCTGATAAGAGCCGGGACACTAATGATTTATTAATTCCTCTACAAGTCACAAAAAAAATAAAAGGGACTCTGTCGGCTCGGCTATTGTCTCCTTCAAGCCCCGTATACATACTGAGTGTGGGTGAACTCCCACACACCGAGTGGCCAGTGATACCACACACTAAAAATACCCCATGCATCCATACGTTGAGGCTAATGTGAATGCCATCAGTGTCTCAGCCGCAGGCACAAAAAGCAATCCTCTCCCCCGAGCCTGTCGAGAGCTCACCCAATACGGGGGTGGGTGGAGGGGGGGAGGACTGAAAGGATCCGAAAGCCATCGGAAGTGTATTCTTGTCCCCCCCCACCCACCCCCACCCACCCCCCCCCTCACCGACGCAACAATGCACAAGCAACTGTTTGAACTTGAAAGTGTTTTATCTGGAGGCACCCATGTGTGTCCCACTCGACTGGACGACGTCGCACTGGAGACGGGGCCGGAGACTTTGTTCTCGCTAACTTTTAAAGTGTCCCGTTTTTCCGAGCGTGGCCCCTATGTAACAGAAGTCCCTGTGAAGCCCTGATGATAGGGGCGAAGAGCAGGAGAGGAGGAAATGGCTTGAGGAAAAAAAAAAAAAAGAAGAAGAAGTAGTGAGGGACTTATCTCAGTAGCCACATCATTACTCTTACTCTCTCTCTGTCATTCTAACAGACAGTTTGGGTTTCTGGTCAGACACACCTTAGTAAATGTCTCATCTTGGATTGACGCTAAAGGGAATATTTACAATCTAACAGTAGCAATGATCGATGCTGCGCAATGTCATTTAGGAGTAAACTATTTTAAAAAACGAACTACTTTTTTTATTATTAAAGTAAGGAAAAATCTGTTTTAACAATGTTGTTCATATATATATATATATATATATATATCACTGCTTTATGGTTTGGTATCAAAACATAAAGTTTTCAGTTGACAAGCTTCTTCAAAGTGCCTAAACCTGCCTGCTACAGTTGTGCAGCACATCAGTCCTGAGCTACTTCTGATGATTTTTACGATTTGTTTGACAAATAAAAACAATTATTTTTGGAGATATTGCAAATATGAGGTGTTGTGTACTCCAGGAAGTGTGTAAGGGAGTCAATAAGGAAGAACACTGAACTGTTTGATGAGCTTGAT
Organism: Hoplostethus mediterraneus; assembly: GCA_034670385.1. Taxonomy (NCBI): domain Eukaryota; kingdom Metazoa; phylum Chordata; class Actinopteri; order Trachichthyiformes; family Trachichthyidae; genus Hoplostethus; species Hoplostethus mediterraneus. The sequence continues at coordinate 2,135,451 of JAXDDW010000019.1, read as the reverse complement.
CAGACCATGATGACGTGTGTCATCTTTTCTCTGTACAGTATCTTTTAAGAGCTCGTTAAAGTGGGATCCTTAGATCATGTGTGCAATTAACTAAAACAAAGTAAGAGAAAAGTGTCACAATCGTCTCAGGAAAACTCACCACTACAAGATACACAACTCTTACCACCACTAGTACTTTTACAGGTTTTTTGTTTTTGTTTATGTGTTTTAACCAGGCAGGTACTACACTTCCTTTTATAGTGATTTTTACATTTATTTTGTTAATCTCAGAGCAACACTCACATGGATTTACCAAATCAACATTTATGATATATATTACTCAAACAACTGTACCTAAAGCAGCTCCATAAAGTATAACTTCAGAACAAAGTAGTGTTTCAGATATTTGTTGCCAATGTCCATTTGCACCCTTCATGACTGTGACACCAGTGTGTCAACCAAGGGACATATTTGCCATTTCTAAAAATTCTTCTTTCATCTTTCAGAGTAGAAACGCTGCCCGCATGCCATCTGGTTTCAACTGGGATGCAAGTTTAGTGTCGCTGCCTTCGAAAAAGTAGCCTGTGCTATTCACCAAGCAAATATTCAGGCCTGTTCCTTTGATTCAGCTCAGAGAAAACAAAGCTGAGTTGTATCAAAATGCACGTAGGCAACAGATAACAGCCACTGGTCATGTTATCCTGAGTTATCTCGGTGTACTAACCACAATCTGCTGGTTTTATGGAGAAATGTTGGTGAAAAAAAGTCTTTTATACGGGTTACATGGTTTTATTCTGTCTCCAGGTGATATTTAATAGATTAACACTACATCATACATACATAACACACTACAGGAAACTATATCATGTTTTTTCTTATTTTCAACAATAAAAGTATTGCCACTGTAATGATGAATCTACTGGACATTAACGTACATATGTATAGATACTAAAGCTCGAGAGCCAAAGTACAGGAGGTTTCCAGACCAGATCCTACAGTGCAAACTGAATCCATGGATACAGCCTCGGTGCACGGGCGCCCCCATTTCATATCACACAGAAAGCGCGTGTCTCTCGGTGCCGCTGTGTGCTTTTTTTTTTTTTTTTTACCGTAACGCGATGTTAGGAAAACATGGCAGTGTGTTGGTCACCAGTGGAGGATCACGGCTTTACTGAATGTCACGATTAAAAGTATTTTTTTAAGAGAGAAAGCACAGCCAGCCCCGGTGCGGACCGAAACCTTCCCCCGAAAAAGCCCCCATCTCCTCCCCGGGACGCCTCACACACATCCGCAACTTACCTCTCGTGCAGGAGGGTAAAAGCTGCGAGCCGCCGGATGAATTAGCAGCAAAACGCATTCTTGTTGTGGCAAATCCGTACGGGGCCCTCCATTAGACACGGGCTCAAAGTGCGAGACAGCGGGACGAACATGAAAACAGCCGAGAAGGGAGGGGGGGCGAGGAAAAGGGAGTTTTCAGACCGGTGAAGCCGCGGAGACTACCGGGCCAAGGTGCGACTTTCCCCCGCTGGTCTACGTGGTCGAGGTGGTGGAGAGTTTGTCTTGAGTTTCTTTGCGTCCCGAGCCGGTGCGCTCGCTCTCTCAACCCGGTTACTGTAACTTCTTCTTGTTCTTGTTCTTCCTCCTCGAGCCCTTCTCGCGCACCCTCTCTCTCTCTACCACTGTCTCTTCCACACACACATCTTTGAACCCAGTGTCGAATTGCTCAGCAAATCATGGCAGCGGCGAGGCTGGTCGTCAAACCAGGAATGTCCCAGCCCCGCTACAGCTCAATACGTTTCGTAGAGTGGGAAGGGAATGGAGAGAGAGAGAGAGAGAGAGAGAGGGAGGGAGAGAGAGAGAGAGAGAGAGAGAGGAGAGAGAGAGGGAGGGGACGGCTTGCCCCTATAGACTGTGTATTAACAAGCTTTACCGTCTTGCTAGGGGGTAAAAACCTTCCTCCTTTCACTTAGAGACCCCCGCGCACTCCTCGCGCTACCTGTGTGAGTTTTAATCAGCGATGTAATGGCAGGTAAACCCGCCTAAAGTCACTTTTCTAGGCTGATGTCATGATGTGGATTCAGTTGAAAGGTAGTTTTCATGCGAGGACAGAGGAACAGGCGTAAATGATTGATTTTCTGAACATATAATTGATTTTTGTTCATATTTGGTGGTTATTTGCCTTATGATCACAGGCTGGGGTTCATGAATCACCCACCTCTTTTTACCAAGACCTCACTGGTCGTAGTGGCCGCTAGAGAATACAGCCTGCAGGTGAATTTGCTTCACTGCCCTTTTGTGCAGTTTCACAATTGTCAGTAGTGATAAATAAAGAGGTGGGTGACCTCCAGAAAGCGATCATAACAAGGCAAGCAACCACCTGTAGAAACACAAGTCTATTAGAGTTTCAGAAAAAGCAGTAAATGATGTTCACCTCACCTCAACACCAGTTTGATACCAATTACAAAAGATGTGTACTATGAATGTACATCATATTTACATCAGCCTGAAAAGGTGGATAAACTGCAAGTTAGAGTTTAGGTGTGTTAACCCTCACTAGTCAGGTGGTTATTATTTATCTTTCCAAAGTTACACAGCCTAACTGTTGCCCAGCTCTACTACAAGTTAAGTTTGATTAAAACTGATTAAAATCAAATATCCATACAGCCGAAGTACAGACTGTCAGTAACCCTCCCTTTCTGTTCAACATCATATTTCCTTCATCTGTGCAACTGCAAAAACAACCTCAGCCCAAACACTGCCCCAAAGGCATAAAAGCGGGATTTTTTCCCCCCGCCGTGGAATACACTGTACCTTGTAGATTAAACTGGCTCTCACTGGGCCTATTCAATTGAATTAAAGTTATGTGGGAGGGAGATGTTTGAACAGCTAATAGCTATGGGCCATTTTTGGCATGGGAGCTGTTGGTTGGATGGGTTGAATGTTGGTTGGCTCCGACCATTTCCTCATCACTAGGTGAGACGCCTTCACGGGGGAGGCGGGGGGGGAGGAGTTGGCGAGTAAAGCCCGTGTGTGTGTGTGGAACAGTCATCTGTTGTGCGTATGGGCATGTGTAAACAGCGTAATCATCTCCGAGGCAGTAATCATGCGCTCCAGCGATGGCCCACCCTGCCTCAGACAGCAGGTGCAGCTCACCATCTGACAGCTGACTCTCGTGGAAGGTGTGAGCCAATCCTCCCGAGGCCGGATCAGCCAAATGACGGTGGCCTTCAGGGGCCGTCCGGGAGGGCCAAGCCCAACACAACCGGGCGGACCTCTTGACACTGGAGGAAGAGGGAAAACAACACGGAGGAGGAGGAGGAGGAGGAGGAGGCCTGACGAAGGACGGGTGGCTCTCCTGTCTTTGCTCACCGAGGATCTGGACTCACTATCTCATTTTTATCTCCTGCCTGTATCTCTTTTCCATCAGTGTGACATGCAAGTACTTTGTTTTTACTCTCTACACACACCAAGCCCTTTTCTTCTTTTCCCCCCTCCCCTCCTTTGATACGAGTGATACATTTTCCTTTTTAGATGGGGTCTTCAATTCATTGACTGCAATCTCTCTCTCTCTCTCTCTCTCTCTCTCTCTCTCCCTCGGGGTCAGGGGCTGGTTGGAGATGGAGACAGAGGCTCTGGGTTCAGAGGGGGGTGAGCAGGGTGATTGGACACAGTCGCATGTGAAAGGCCAGAGAGCGGGGGAGTCCACAGGGAGCAGGGTCCACACACAAAGGGCCAGGGAGGGGCTCGGGGAGGGAGGGTGGGGGGAGGCGGGGGAGGGAGGGGGGGGGTGGGGGGTGAGGAGGAGGAGGAGAGGCCACGCTGGGAACTAAAGCTGACAGCACAGACACTTCTCATCCACCGAGGGTTGGGCTGTCTCTGGCCCCCCGGGGTACATACTCACTTATCTGTGCAGAGCTGCCAACTCCAGGGTCCCGAGGCCACACCGGCTTCAGGACGCCGCTCGCCAACAGGCAACACAAAAAAAAAAAAAAAAAAGAAGCAGTGAGCACACAAAAGCAACCGGCGACCTCTGCCCCACATTTAACTGATAGGAGGGTTTTTGTTTTTTTTTGGTTTCCTCGCTGATTTCGAGGCTTGATCAAATACCGAACGGATTACAACACATTCAAAGCTCTTGTTTGTCAAGTGTCAAACCTGCTGCAAAGAAAAGCAAACGTTCAGCAGAGGCAGGAAAACTCCAGCGGTCAACGCTTTCCGAAATATCCAGCTAAAAGAGGCACGTTCACCCGCGGGCCGGTGTGATTGTTTGCTGTCCTGTGCTCCGAGGATAATAAGCTGCTGACCACTGTCAACAGAGTGTTTACGACCTGCAAAGCAGCACGGCGTTGTGTTGACTCTTGTCAGCAGGGGCCCTGAGGGACGCCGGTGCTATTAAAAGGCACTTTCAGATAGCAGGAGTGCCATCCGTCTGTTCGGGGCGTTCAGGGTTCGGGGCTTGGTCATGAAACCGAGGCCTCAGACGCTGAGCTCAGATCCACTTAAAGGTAGACAATGCTGCAAATGCCACAAAAACGTGTCTCTTTTAGTGTCTTTGGACAATGAAAAAATAAAAATAATAACGTGTAAGTCAGATTTGTTTGATTCATTCTTAAATTTAATCACAAGAAAAGATTGTAAAGTGAAACAAATATATGAGCAATATTTTACAACATGGATGAAATGGATTTCCCCCGAGGAGGACCGTAGATCTCACGGCTTAGACAGGTGTGTGTGTGTGTGTGTGTGTGTGTGTGTGTGTGTGTGTATGGGTACTGCGGTTGTGTGTTTGAGGATGGGTGAAAGAGAGAGAGAGAGAGAGGGCGAGCGACGGGAGGACACCCCTCTCCATCTGGTTTCTGCATCACTCTGCAGTAGGATCACATTATCCATCGTGGGCTCTGTGGGGATTTCATCGCTCTGTAACATCTCACTTATTCACACTTAGTCTCCATGGGCTTCACCCGCAGGAGTCTCTTGACCCCACCACCCCCACCCCCACCACCCCACCCCGATACTGAGGTGACTATCTACTTCCTCTGAAGGACTTTCTGTTCTCCCTTCACCTGGTTGAGTCTCAGCAAAAACTATACAGGATCATAAAATGAAAACAAACTGTCTGAACCCCCAAAAATGATCTGGTTTCATCAAGCCAAGGACTCTGTAATATAATCTGATTACTTTCAAATACTTAAAGATTTAATTTGACACATTTGAGGTCTAAAGGTACCAGCAGGTGAAGTAAAAGTGAAAAATGACAAAGTTCAGGATTTTATTCTGCGCCACATTTACCTTCCGAATGCAAGTATACCCAGAAGTAATCCTCTAAAGTATCTGTAATCAGAATACTCTTGTTTTTTTTAGGTAACGTAACAGAATACAGTTATATTTTTGTGTTTAGAGTACATACCACCGTTAAAAGTATCCAGTTACTACACAACCCTGCACCAAACTCGTTTCAGCGATCCCAAACCGTGTGGAGCACCAGTATCACTAACCCTAACCACCAGTATCACTAACCCTAACCACCAGTATCACTAACCCTAACCACCAGCATCTTTAACAACGACCAAATCAGCAGTGACGTGAAGCCATGATAAAGCATTTAGGAGTTGGGCTGGGGGGGCGGGAGGGAGGCGAGGGGAGGGGAGGGGGGGGGGGGGGGGGTCTGGGGAATAGTAAAGCAGGAAGAGGATGAAGTGAAATATCATTCCTGTTCAACACTGATGTTTCCTCTGGTCCCACAGGCTCGTGGTGACCTTGTGATTTATGGAGCTGGAAGAGCAGATCAGAATACAGCTGCCCCATAGCAGCACACACAAACATGTGTATACCAGACCGACTGGTACTCTGGTCCACGTTCACATCAGCCCTGCTTTCAATTTAACCTTTTCAGGATGTTAGACAGGAAAAAAATGACATATTTAGCCTCATTTCTTGTCTTTTCCTGTTTGAATTTTCTATCTTTTTTACGTTCAAATGTTGACGCCCGTTGTGGCTTTTCCACCTTATTCTCAATACCACGAAGTGATGTAGAAAATTAGAAGAGGATCGGGACGCCGAGACTTCCAAGCGCTTATCATCTCCTGCAGTACTGGAGTGTAGCCATGGAAACAGGAAGTGAGAGGCAAGCGTCCAAGATGGCCACCAGCTTGTGAATGGTGCGCATTCCTCAACGGCAGGGTGTCTGGTGGCGGGGAGGAGGAGGGGCGGGCGAGTGTTTACTCCGAAAGGGACTATATAAATAGTAACTGCTGCTGTTTTAAGGACTTCCTGTCACTAGGTATTCCATAAAACGGTAGTTAAATAAACAATCGGTTTCCCATCGGGGGCTGCGAGTGAAGTCTAGTGCGACTTCCAATGCAGGACCCCGGCGGGTGGATTTTAAAAAGCCCAGGACTTTTAAGTCGCTGTTACAGGTCAACACACGCTTTCCCCCTCAGTCTGGTCATGACACCGAGCCTGAACGCCACATTCAGCGTTTCTTCTCACTCCTATACTGACTTTTGAATGAGTTCCTCTCGATTGTTTTGTTATGTGAGTGCACGCTCTTCTTCTTTTTTTTTTACCGCCACACCGCAGGGCTGTTGTGGTTCTGAGTGGGATATTGCAAGAGGAGCGTAAAGTCGGAGGCGAGGAAATAAATCTGGGGATGCGCTCAGCTCTTGGGAATGCATCGGGAAGCTGTCGAGGAGAGGCGAGGACGGAGGGGTGAAGAAAAGGAATCTCTTCAAGGTAATCCCTCATCCCCGGACACACACACACACACACACACACACACATATATATATATAGATGGTAATACACACACATAGTCAAAAATCTACCAGCTGGCATTGTGGAGAAGGGCGCCATCCATCATCCTGTTTTAGCCGAGGCCATGAAGCTGTCAGCGTGCATTTCTGAACACAGCTTTTGTCAACTGCGTTCGTCAGCCCGAGGAGAGCAAAGAGTGTTTCAGAGTTTAAATTTATCTCGCCGCGGCCTTCGGGAAGTTGTCGGCGTTCCCAAAACTATCCGCGTTATTTAGAAAGGTGTTAGCGGGAGCCTGAGACGTTTCGCCACGCCGCCCTGCCGGTTTGTTTTTAGTGATTCGAGGAGATTAGAGTGGGTTGATAGAGCGGGAGGATGTGAGGGTGTGATAGAGCGTCCACTAGCCCCTATCCCTCGCCTGTCTCTCCCATCACACACACACCACAGACGGCGTCCTCCTTATCCGGGTGTAGTATCATTTGTGTTTGCGCGTCCCGCTGGTCAAAAAACACCAAAAAAACACGTCCAGGAAAGATACCATCAATCTCTCTTCCGCTTTTTTTTTTTTTCTTTCAGCTTTCGCGGGGCCGGGCCTGTCGGGCTAACTGGAGAATATCACCAGATAATCGGCAGTGGAGCCTCGGTGGAAATGCACCGAGAGTAAACAGTCAAGTGTGCGTGTGTGTGTGTGTGTGTGTGTGCGTAAGCGTGCACGGTTGCGCGTGCGTTTTGCATGTAACGCGGGTGCATGTTTTGTCTCACGGACCTCGTCGTCGGGGGAGTCTGCTATCTAATCGATGACGAGATGCTGCAGGATTCGGTCGGCTCAAAATCAAACCCCAGAGGGAGTGACTATCTCGGGGGGGGGGGGGGGGGAATCTCGGACAGATGTGGACTAGAGACCCAGAGGCTGATGTCTTCATAACAATCTCCCCAGTTACTCCTCCTCCTCCTCCCTCATGCTATCTCTCCCAGCCCTCCTTACTGCCTCCTCTCCTCCTCCTCCTCCTCCTCCTCCTCATGCCAAAGAGATCCTGCAAGACCCGTGAACAATCCGCTCCATCCCGCCGGCTGCGCTCCTCCTCTCCCAGCTCCCCGGGCTCTGCGCCTGTTTTCCGGGGGCATAAATTGCAGCTCCCTTGGGGTGGCCGGAGAAGACGGGGCCAGGGCCAGATAGAGCTGTCAGGGAAGGGGCTCCTGTTTCAAATTAGGTCTGCCTGGACAAAAGTCACCTAGACCCCACCAAAACCCCCGAGAGGAGGCCGACCCGGACCTTGCATTCAGTTCGTATCTACTTCCCATATAGCATTACCGGGGCCTTCCGGGGCCTTCCGGGGCCTTCCGGGGCCAGTGGACAGGGACTCCACAGTGATAATGTGCTGTGTGCCGGGGCCGGTTGGCTTGTAGGTGTCACAGTGCCTGTGGTCCTCCCGATCAGGGCACTGAAAGGCACTTTACAACCCTGTTAAAGGCAAATAAAAAGCTCTCTCTAAAGAGGCATATATTTCATTGCCTGTGTGCTGCAATAGTTAATGCCCCGACCCAGCATGCATTCACTCCCTGTCTCGCTGTGCCCCTTCGTGACCTGATGGACCTCAAGTTAAGTCTCTAAGTGGCCCATATAGTGGTGCATATCGGACAGAGCAAGTGAAGGGAGTCGGAAAATGTGATTTACAGGTAGAAACGTATCACATGAGAAAGACAAGCAAGAAGATGAGTCCTTGTTTTGAGTGTCAGATATGGAGAGTAACTGAGCAGCCGGGACCAATCGGTCGGGGCTGGTCGAACGGCCTGGTCTCCGGTCTTGGTATCCGGGCGGATTGATGGCGCAGCGGGGGAACGCTCTCGGGCAGCTCAGGTTTGTCGTTAAACCGCATGATGAAGGGGGGGTGTTCTGGGGTCAGGGGGAGAGGGAGCCAGCGGTGGGCCAGGTGGAGGGCCGAGCTGGATGCTTTGAGCATGACTGATGTCACCCCAGGTGCTCGTGGGTAGATGGTGCGTTGGATCCCATTGCTCCCATCCACAGGGTCAGGGGTGGAGGAGGAGCATGGCTAACCCGACCCTGCCCTCTCAGAGGAATTGATTTCCCCCGCTCGCCGTTTGCTCCGAGCACCGTGACTGTCCAAACAGACCTCCTGCCGACCTCGGTGGTGAGACCGTCTTCGGACCGCGAGGCGTGATCAGACCACCGCTCACTTTAAAACAATTATTTATAAATATTATCAAAGAGGTCATTTCTGACGCATAAACAAACAACTCCTTAAAAGAATAGTTGACCCCAAAATGAAAATTCATTATCTAATAACCTCCATGTCAGTCGAAGGTCGTAGGGTCACCAAACACACAGCAAGTTGCATCTCAGGCCACGTCCACACTAAGCCGCTTAAATTGGAAAACGGCATTTTCTTGTCTAGTGTTTTCGAAAATCTCACCGTCCACACTAGACCACCAAAATCACTTTCTTCCACGGGCATGCACAGACCACTCAGGCCGGCCGCTCACACCTGGATCAAGTGACTGGAAAAGTCTTCGTTTTTTTGCCGTCCGCACTACAACACTCGTTTTCAAATTTAACCGGCTCAGTGTGGACGTGGCCTCAACCTTGTCCCACTACAAGTCAACAGGGCCATCTTCTAACAGCTCCAACAAAGCATAAGAAGTCCATCCAATGTCTCATGTTTTGCACCGTGGATCCGAAGGTCCAATATTTACCTCATGATCTCCTAGAGTTTCCAATGCTCTGGTGAAGACTCTGCTTGTTCCTGTTGCTGCGCTCTCTAACAAAGCATCATCAGTGAGGAACATCTAGAAGATAACGCTGGACGTTTGGACCCAAAGTGCAACATTGATGGCATTTCGACTGACCCGGGGGTGAGTAGATAACGACTGAGTTTTTGTCTGTATTAGTACCACTCTTGCATGTGCCATCCTCTGGTATCGGTGTACTTCTGAATACGGTCGCACACACCTTGTTGAACCAATCACATACATTCACAGGTAGAAGTGGACGCTCCCAGGTTGCTCATCAAGAGGGCGACCTGTCCCAGAATGAGCATTTTTGGTTTGGAGGAATTCTCCGGGTCTTTGGCGCTCTGGTGAGTTAATCCCCCCCTCTGTTCTAATCTGGCTCATGGATATTAAGACCAGCCTCCCCGGCCCCAGTCCCGTCACCCCTGACCCCGTCTGTAATCCGCCTCTCCCATCAGCTCATTAAGCCCAGGGAGTTCACACCTCTCCCCATGTTGGGCCCAGCTGTGTCCCCTAGTGCCCGGTCCGGACCCGGGGTGTCAGGAAAGGGATGCCGGGTTTTAAAACAGGCGCCCGACTGGCCCCGGGGCCCTCTGATCTCCGCTCGAAACGCTGTAAATCACAGAGGCAAGGTGATGGCCGAAAGTGCTCATTAAAACAGGCAATAATAAATGGGGAGGGAATGAAAGGCTCTCCCTACCTGTCAGCCTAATGAGAGGAGCCTGGCGGAGTCTGCTAATGGCTGACGATTAGGAAAGGGTAAATGGCGTGTTAACAAAGGTTTAACTACGCAGCGGCGGCCGAGTCCTACAGGCACCACCACGCTTCCTCTGAACAACCCCCCCCCCCCCCCCCCGAAAAAAAAAGATCTTCTCTGGCGTGGCGTTATGTGGCACGAATCACAATTCGCTCCGGTCATTTTTCAGAGGCGAATGTCACGATCGAGTCGCCGGAGTTTATATTTCGGTCACACTTTGATATGTCAGGAATGATGCATGGAGACTCCCGTTGTGTGAGAAGGTGTCTCGCTTCGAGTCGGTTGCTGACGGACGCATCAAGGCCCGATCCCAATTCACCCCTTGGCCCTCTATTGATCGAGGGGTAGGGCCAAGATCGAGGGCTACATACCCCCTCGAAACGGAGATTTTTCAGAGGCACACTTCAAACCAAGGGCTACCCAGAATGCCCTGCGAATCTCTGGAAGTAACAGGAAGATCATGGGGACCGCTACGCTACCATCCGAAGTGAACCACAAATGTAGTATTTTCTTCGTTAATAAAGAGTTAAAAAATATTCTAACCGTGGTATTATCTTAGTTTAATGTTGTTTCAATGTATTATGGACCGTTTCTTTATAACAAGCATATCAAAAAAATCGCTAATATGCCGATGTCTCTACTTCGCTAGTTAGTTACGTTACAACATTGTTTTAGGCTGATTTGTGCATGACAGTCCCGCATTTTGACATATTTCCATGTCGCATTTCCCCCTTTGATGGTATATGACGAAATATAACTAAAGTCCAGCAGCGAAGTTGCTGCACTTGTTACGGCTCCTCTAATACCAGTGCAGACTGGCAGGGTAACGGTAGGAGTGGCTTGCTAGACTACAGAGCAACCGAGGGCCAAGGGGTAGGGCCAAGCCGAAGCCGTGGGGGTACAAATAAGCATTGGGATTGGGCCCAAGAGGCTGTTGCGGGGGATTGAACCTGTGACCTTTGCGCGTACAGGACGGCTCTCTCTATCACCACCTCGATGCACCCCCCATACCTTCTCCCACAGCACCCAGAGGCCCGGAAAACACCGCGCACCCAATCAAACAACAACACGCTCGTATTCGTCAGGAAAGCTAATATTGGGCTTGGTGGTTTTGGGGTCGGCGCACGGCGGATTAGCGAGCAGCGCCGGGGGTGTGAAAGGGCTTCTCTTCAGGGCCTTATCACCCCGCAGCCTTGACCTCCCGCGGTGCAGGGGGAGGCTCTAAAGGCCGCATTCACCGCGCGAGCCGGGCCGCGCAGCAGCGTAGCGGCTCAGGGCAACGTCAGCTCGGCTCAAGCCAACCCTGCTCCGTAGTCCCGTACACACTCCTGAGTCTGGTCTGTAGTCCCGTACACACTCCTGAGTCTGGTCTGTAGTCCCGTACACACTCCTGAGTCTGGTCTGTAGTCCCGTACACACTCCTGAGTCTGGTCTGTAGTCCCGTACACACTCCTGAGTCTGGTCCGTAGTCCCGTACACACTCCTGAGTCTGGTCCGTAGTCCCGTATACACTCCTGAGTCTGGTCCGTAGTCCCGTACACACTCCTGAGTCTGGTCTGTAGTCCCGTACACTCCTGAGTCTGGTCTGTAGTCCCGTACACACTCCTGAGTCTGGTCTGTAGTCCCGTACACACTCCTGAGTCTGGTCCGTAGTCCCGTACACACTCCTGAGTCTGGTCCGTAGTCCCGTACACACTCCTGAGTCTGGTCCGTAGTCCCGTACACACTCCTGAGTCTGGTCTGTAGTCCCGTACACTCCTGAGTCTGGTCTGTAGTCCCGTACACACTCCTGAGTCTGGTCTGTAGTCCCAGACACACTCCTGAGTCTGGTCTGTAGTCCCGTACACACTCCTGAGTCTGGTCTGTAGTCCCGTACACACTCCTGAGTCTGGTCTGGCTCATCACCACCAGGTTCAACACACCACGTCTCCACCTGTTGCATGCAGGTTGCAGGGATCACGTTTCTAGAGTTTTTAGATCGTCCAGATTTGCCATTTCAGACCAAAAATTAAGGATTATAGCAGCTTGATGATATTGAGAGTCTTTGTGCAGGATAAGGGGACATCAGGTAATTCATGTTGAAGTCTAAAATACAAAACAAAACATTCTCAGTTCACGCTTCATATTTTCAGGGGCACATTAGTGAAAATGAGTCCAAATCGTCGGAGGTATGTGGAGTGTAGTTTCTGGCAGACGAGGCCATAACCTCACCTGGTGCAGTCACATCAGCTCACATCACACACACACACACACACACACACACACACACACAAGTCAACCCTCTCGTTAAAAAAAAAACTAAAAAAAACCCTGCAATATTCTCTCTCGTGTTCTGATGGAAAACCGTTTGGGGGGAAAGAAAAAGAAAAGAACGGCGACTCCGGTTTGAAAACAGTTTTCCATCTTGAAAATGAAATAGAAGGAAGGAGGGAAGAAAAAGAGGAGTGCAGGCCTGGCTGGATTAGGAGGGGGTCTGTTTTTCCTCTGCGCTGCGTCCCTGCACTCCTGCGCCAGGACAGATAGATAGTGACGGCCTGCCAGTTGGTTTTCATTAGGTACTCTGCACTTCAGACCCACACAATACCTCTCCTTCTGCCCCCCCACCCTTCCTCCTGCCCCTCACAACCGAACACACTTTCTTCCCTCTGAAGGAAAAGGTACAAAATTGTTCCTGAAAGTGAAAAAAAAAAAAAGAAATTGCCCGAGGGGACTTATTTTTCTAATATCCTCTTCAGACTTCAAGACTCCCCCTGCCTTTTTTCTTCTAAGTAAACCCTGTCATGTACCCCGTGGGGGCTACGCTGGAATGCTACTTCAATATAAGATCTGTACCTTTGCGTTCCCTGTGATGCATGCCTATGTGTGTTCGAATGGGTCTCCACATGGGGGGAGAGAGAGAGAGAGAGAGTGAGGGAGAGAGGGGGGGAGGTTTCAGCCGGGGATATGGGAACAGGGTGGAACTGTGCTTTGTTTGTTGCCTTCTGCACATACCGACGCAAACGTTGAACAGCAATAAAATAAGCCACAGATGTGCAGCGGACTTCAATTGTCCGCGACCTGGGTGGAGGCCTGGGTGGAGGCCTGGTCACATGGTATTAAAAGGTGGATGGCCTCTCTCCCTCTCTCTCTCTCTCCCTCTCTCTCCCCTCTCTCTCTCTCTCAGAGGCCTGTTATCTCTCCAACATGCTGTGCTGCCTGGGTGCCAGCATAGCGCTCAGATAAACACTAGCAGAACATCTCCCCTCATAGGTCTCCTGTTGGGCTGGAGTCACGCCATGCTGTACCTACGGGCTTCAAAGAGAAGCAACCTCGCAGCAGCAGCCCCGCGATTCTCACCGGATAAGACAAGTCCTGTCTGTTCTCTGAGAAGCTGTGACCTTTGACCCCTTTGGCTTTACTGCTGACAGACCGACTGTTCATTATTTCAATCAATCAGAAATGCCTTCCTGTGTAAACCCCCTCCTGGTTTAAAAAAAAGTCTCTGCATAGTTGCTGGATTGCGAGGGGGGAAAATCAAAAACATGCGACGTAAAAAAAAAAAAAGTGCCACACGGCGGAAACGCGTTTTTGATCCAACTTAACCGGAGCAGCAAATACGCCGTGCAGAGAAATAACACACCGAGTTAAATCAACCTTGAACGCATCAGCCGCTCGGCGCCGAGGGCCTCGGGGACAACGCACCTCGCCGTTCGGAAAACGTCCTGCCAACTCGTTCCCGGTGGCGGTTGTCCAGGTACGAGCCGAGGGGAGTTTCTGCTCGAGGGGCCTCGTTGTCAGTAAAACATTTTTGCCATCGTGACAGCCGTACATCTGTTTTGTTTCTGAAGGAGAAAATGCAATGCTTTAAATTGACCCGTAAATCTCTCGGGATGCTCATTTAAAGAGTCTTGTGCTTTCCAAGTGCTCTGATTTGTGTTGTGTGTTACTCCTTCCAGCGCAGCGTTCGGGGACCTCAATCTGAGACGGGAAAAAAGAGGCATTCAATCTTTTATTAGTTGATTCATTCAGTTATTTCCAGGAATAAGAAAAATAATAGTGTTGCGGGGCGTTACGACAGCCGGTTTCACCTACAGCTCTAAATCATGGAAAGGATTACAAAGGAGAGCAAATTAAAGTTTGTTCCCCCGCTCGGGTCCCTGGGTACCTTATTACAAGTTTGCATTGTTGGAGCTCCTTCTCCCGTTGCTCATTTACCGCAGCAAAAAATGTATTCACTTCATTTGGATCTGCCTGTGTTTGCTGTTATTGTTGTTGTGGATAAAAACACATGTCAAGAGAGAGAGAGAAAGAGAGAGGGGGGGGAAAGAAAAGCAGAAGACAGTCCAACTGGCCGCTCACTCTGCAGGGCTAGCCAGCAGTATGGGAACCTCTCAGCTCCCAGACCCTGCAGATTTTTCCCAGATAGCCCTATCTCTGTTAGTCCAGGACCCAGACCCCCTGATGCTGAGCAGAGCCATTACAATTCCTTCCCAAATCGCAGGACCCCGTCGCTCCTCCGAGGCCCTTCGGTGGCTCGGGTTCTCCTGCATCACAAGACACGCTGCTTGTGTACGGCGCTGCAGCTCTTATCTCCCATAGCGGCTAAAGATGGGGATAAAAGAACTGCAGAGCTACTGGGACGGGAAACAGGATCACTCCAACGACAGACGTACAACTAATCTCTTCGCTAATCACACTAATTGGTTCACTCGGAGGGGGGATGGGTCTGAAAATGATCCTTAAAACACGTTATTCCGATTATTTTGGTGAGTTAGCGCCGTGTCAGTGAACTACACATCTGTACATAGCATTAAAAACGATGACAATATCTGGGATCAGTTTCTGGGCGATCTGGGTTTAGTAACTTCTTTTTTTCTAGTCAATTAACACTTTGACATAGTTCATATGGATGCAAAAGTTCAGGCATGTGAAAGTCAATCGCTCATTCATTGTCTATAGAGAAACTACAAGCTACAATCTCTCATTTCTATTTCTTGTTTATGTTTGCAAGCTTACAAACTTTACAAAGCTGAAGGATTACGTGCTCCTCTACGGGTTGAGAAGACTTGGGCTCATGAAACTCACAATCCACTGGATCAACTCAAATACAAGCTAAAACCAAGACTGTTTCTCCTCCTGAAAAGTTGGGATATAAATAAGAATCGAGCAAATAAAGGATCCAAAATATACAATGAGGGAAAAAAATGAACATGGGTTGGAAAAAAAGCAAAGCCTGTAATGTATTGTGGATCAGGAGGAGAGCCGTGACCCTATTTGACTCGACTTGACTCCCAATAGCACCTCGGAGCGGATCGACACATGCTCCATTAACACCCAGAACACATCTCAGGAGCTTTTACTCTCAGCTGTGATGTGAGGAAGTAGAAACGACCGACGCTACTCGGTGTGTGTGTGTGTGTGTGTGTGTTTCTCTTTGAGAGTAACCCGAGCGAACCAACCAGCGAGTGTGTGTGTGTGTGTGTTCAGCAGGTTGTTGTTGTGTGTGTGTGTGTGTGTGTGTGTGTGTGAGGGCTAGCTGGTGCTGAGCGAGAACCCCCCGCTGCAGCTCCCAACATCTGCTCGCCCCGGCGGAACCAATCAGAGCGGAGAGCCTCGGCGCCGTGACGAATCGGCCTGCTCGGTGATCCTTTCATGGGATCCTGGGGAGGGGTTGGAACAAAGACCAACCCCCTGACCACCACCACCACCACCACCACCCCTCCTCCACCAACCCCCCCCCCACACACCATTTCATCCACCCTCTCCATCCTCCCCACAGCCTTCCAGCTTTGATATCTTAGACCCCTGCGTGGAGGGATAGCCTCCCCTGTTCAACGCCCCCCCCCCACCCCCCCCACCCCGTCTTCTCCATACAAATAATCCCATGGATCATGACAGGAAAGTGACGTGGGTCTCAGAGTCCGGAGCGTATAGTTGACATACATCCACGTCGCTGTATGAAAGGTTGTTTGTGTGATACCTTTGAAGGGATAAGACAGGAGATTCCCATGCTAGCATTAGAGGCCGGCCCCCCCCCCCACGTGAGGCGGCTCTCATCATCATCATCATCATCATCAGTTGTTTCTCGGTGTATCTCATGACTCGTCTCTTATCTCTCTCTCTCTCTCTCTCTCTCTCTCTCTCTTTAAGCTGAGATAAACGGGCGTCACGCTAGCAGACGCACCAGCAGCGTTTTTTAAAATATGAGCCGGCCGCCATAATCGGAAACCGCAGAGATATAGATATAGTTAAGATAGAACCACAAAAATGCTCACTTTGCAAACTGGCTGCAAAGTGTCCCCCCGGGGGTGAAGCCAGTTTCACATCCAGTCTCCCCCCCCCCCCACCCCCCCACCCCCGGACAGACAGACATGCCGTCTCTCTCTCTGCCCAGACAGACAGACGGCTCTGTCCGGCCCAGACAGCCATTCCTCAGGCCGAACCGTCTCAGCCGGGTAATGACATGCCTCTCTCTGAACATCTGAGGAGTTGGCAGACGGGCAAAGAGAAGGATTGGGTTCACTGAGTGAAGCTCGCAAGGTAATTATGGGATGGAGTAATGGAGAGACAGACATAGGAGACAAGGGAGAGAGGGGGGGAGGAGGAGGGGGAGGGGGGGAGGAGGAGTGGGGGGAGGGGGGGAGGAGGGGGGTACATCTAAGTATGTGGCATGGAGCCCACCGACACAACGGGTACCCGCACGGGGACGACATCCACCCCATCCAGACGATGGGCCGTGACCAGCTCGGATTACTCTCTCGTCTCTCTGGCCTCGCGTGATCCCGCCGTTTTTCTGGACGACTTCAAACAATAAAAAAAAAAAAGTCTGAAGTCGGATGAACCTGTGCCAACTTTCCGTCCAGACGTTCTACGCCGCTTGCCAGATCATCTAACGTCCTGCTCAGTACGTGATACCTCCGCTCCTCCTCCCCGTGAAGGTGCCAGTGTTAGCGGGTGAGGTAGCGGGTGAGGTAGCGCCTGGTGAGGTAGCGCCTGGTGAGGTAGCGCCTGCTGCTGCTGCTGACATGTCGGCGTGGAGCTGCGGGGCTTTCAAGGCTTTCTTTGATTTCGGTCTTTAAAAAAAAAACCTGTTTTCTGGAATGGGTCGGGTCATCGGAGGAGGCGGGGGTCTGGTTTCGCAGCAGATGCTCCCGGGTATCGGGCATCACCTGGGGATGCCCCGGCCTCATGGCGGCACCAGCTGCCCCGCGCCAACAGGTGCCTGATGGGTAGAAGATCAGCTCCGGCCAGTTCGTCGTTACCGCTTGAATTTGCGCATTAGTCAATCCTCTCTCTTTCATCCTCCGGCCTGTCAGCTCTCATTTATCTAATTGGTGTTACTGGTGAAGAGGCACTGACCCCCTCACCCCCCCCTCACCCGCTTCACCCCCACCACCACCACCACCACGCCTCACCCCTGGCCCTCGCCCCTTTAGACCGCATGTCTCCAGCCCCCCATGCATGCGCTGCTTTTATGCACCTCTGCACATTGAACTCTGCTTCACCCCTGGTGGTGATGAGCAGAAGCACATCACCGGTGACAGATCAGACGTGGTGGACTGTCTGGAGGGGGGGGGGGGGGGTCAGATCACCGGCTCGGCTCTGGACCAGGAGGACAGAGGAGACACACTGGTGGTGCCGGTGGACCGGGGCAGCTGCTGCCATGGAGACCGGCGGTACGAGAGAGAGAGAGGTTGACATGCGGGGAAGAAAAAAAAAACGAAAAAAACTGGGGGGG